>CM071144.1:15105000-16305000 GCA_036417725.1 Clanis bilineata
ATGGCATGCATTTTACGACACCGAACAACGAAGCTCGTCAAGCCTCTGAAAATGCAAAATTGTCTTTATCCCGCAACGAAATACATCAAAAAGAAAGTAAGGGAAAGATATGGAGGAGTTGGAAAGATGGAGAGGAGTTGGAAAGACAGAGAAGTTATAAAGATAGGGAGGATTTGGAAAGATAGGGAGAATTTGGAGGTCCTATTCTAACGGTGTTTAAACACCGTTAGAGTAGGACCTCCAAATTCTCCCACAGTAGTACCACAGTACTAAGAGGTACATTCGTTTGTTCAGTTTTGTAACACAAGCACCGCTCCTGCACCGGGTGGCGACGCTGCCTGCTCTACCAGAGCTTCGCACTTTGTACGTATGTATTTCCTTATTCTGTTACATTATTTTAAGACAACGTATTCAAACATGTCCTGCAAAATGGTTCTGTATTAATAACTAAGCCGGCAGAAGTTATAATCTTTTATATTCTATTTATTGCAATCGAAAACTGAGACGAGCAAACTGCTCTCCTGATGGTAGGCGTTACGACTACCCATGAACAGTAGCAGCACCACCTGAACTTTGAATATCAAAGCACTAAGTGGTAAAGCACTGCGTTCATCACCCTGAGACGTTAGATCTATAGGATTACTTATAAAAACATTTTAGCTGAGCAAATGGTTAAGAATAATCTGTCACTTTTTCCCTTGCATCACATTGTTTGCAAATAAAAGGGACAGACTATTCTTAACTATTTGCTCAGCTAAAATGTTTTTTATAAGTAAGGCCCATTATGTCCAGCAATTACATTGGCTACAATGTCCTTCGAAACAGAACATAACATTGCTTACAAAATGCTTGGTCCAAAAATATTTTTAAAGCAGTTTTTATGGAATTTGATGAAGGTGCAGTAAAATCCAGAACTAATGTGAGAGATATCACGATTAACAAAGATACGCCTTCGTCAGCATATTTTTAAACGCTTGTTAATTAAAAAGAAGATTTCAGCAATACGATATCCATTACAGTATTATAACAACGTCAGGACTATTGGAGGTGCCCAACCTGAGTCACGTCCATGACAGCAAGAAGGCTAACACCTCTTTATCGTACTTACAAGCCATGTAAGTAATACGAATACTTTTACTCAATAATTAAGTTAAGCCAGGTTAAGGTATACAAATATTGAACATGACTCAAAGATATCCGGATCGCCTTGTTGCAAACTTGATAATGATATAAAAATTGAAGCTATTTCCGTAAAGTTTTCTTTATAGGTACATATTAGATATGATGTCTTGAGATTGCCCAATGTAAAAAAATTTTTTCTACCTGCCCTTATCCCACCTTAATGTGGGGTCGGCGCAACACACTTCTCCAAGCGTGTTGCAGAGAGGATTTGCCTTAGTTTTACGACCGGTTGCCTGCCTGACGTCAACCCCCTTTAAGGGATCCAGTCCCGGGCAAATTAAATTAGAACATCGAATCGAACCCAGGACCTCCCGATCCATAGCCCATACATGTTGCCACTAGACCAAAGAGGCGACTGGCCCTATGCAAACATTACTAAATAAAAGTAAACTTACTAAATTTAATTGCGAAGAAGAAAGTCGTCTTTTTAGCCATATACAAAGAGGACATCAGTACTCTTTCCTCAGAACCATTTTAGAAGGTAGGATACCGGGGAAGAGAACTCCCGGCCGGCAACGATAACCTAAAAGTATGGACCGCCCAGCGAACTAAAGCGAATCGCCAAAAACCGCAACAGATTCCACCAATTGACCTTCAATCTTCAAATAGAAGACACTATAAGGGCTATAAGCCGGGACTTTCTCGGTTCAATTCCCATTGATTTGGACGGGACTGGATCTCTCTGAAGTTTAAAAATGCCTAATTTTTCGACCGACTTCCAAAAAGGAGGAGGTCCTCAATTCGTCTGTAACTTTTTATGTATGTTACGCGATATCTCCGCCGAATGTGGACCGATTTTCATCATTTTTTTTATGTTCGATAGAGCTTATTTCAAGGGTGGTCCCATTTAAAATTGGTCACGATGGGATTTAAAGTAGGTCTGTTAAGTTTTTAAACGCGTGATAATATTATTTTCTGACAAGAAGTGACGTATGAACATGCCATTCAGACCAACTAAGACAATACAAGTCTCTTAACATAAGTTTCAACGATCCTATACCATATTCAACTGATCTGGGATCCTATCTTTAGAATAAGATTATATTAGGTCGTTGGCTCTCAGATCAAAACACGGTAATCTTCATACAGAGTGTATAAACGGTTGAAACGCTAAACTGACGGTTGCAATTGACCTCTATATTAAACAGATATTGATGGATTGATCCAGAAATGTGATTCACAAGAATAGAGTCAAACATGTACATCCAAAGCGATAGGCAGAGGCAGATATATGATAGAGCATCCACTGACCAGTCAAGATTATCTATCACATTTGTATTCTGGCGGGTATACACCGGGCTGAACGAAGGCGAACGAATCATGCCTGTTTCATTCCCACAACAGCGAAAGTTTGTTTGGGTGAATGCAACAGGTATAGATTATTTTGCCTTCGTTCGGCCGGTGTGCGCACCATTAGCCTCCTTGGCCTAGTGGCAGCGTAAATGAATTGTTGATCAGGAAGTCCTGGGTTCAAACCCCAGGCTTATGCCGAATCCTTTCCTCCACATGCTTGAAAATGTTCGTTGCGCCGACCCCACATTAAAATGGGAAAAGGGCAGGTATAAGATTTGAATTAGATCTTTCAATTTGAAAAATCACACGACTTGGAATTTCTGCCCAGTAGTGCGATAGGCTCTCCACCTGTCGCATGGACAAACCAAAATATTATCGCAGATACGTGGATCTATAGTTAAACGGACGCCACAGAGAAGCCACGCACACAAACGCGCCTGTACAAAAGTGCCCTACGCACACATTAACACTCATAACACGCTCAGTCGCCGCCATTACGTGTCTATAGATCGAATGGGCCGAAAACCCTGCTTCACTTTTAATGTTCCTAGCGCTCCTATCTTTTTTCGTCTGTGCCTCTATACTAGTTTACCTTTGCCTAGCCCTTTGGCGATACAGGTGTGAGCTTACGTACCCTGTGTATTATAAAGACAGCTCCGCATGACATTTTTGTTGCATGTCAGAGACCTGGAAGGGAACCACATAAGGCGCATCCCGTCCCACGCGCTGCGCGTGCGCGCCGATCAAGTGTAAGTCACTAGGTACATACCGAAGCTATTTTATTTATTTTTACCATCTCATACATGGGGTTGCCAAACGTTTTGTTAAATTCATTTTTATTTCGTTATTTCGGTGCATGATGCGGTTTATTCTTTCTTTCAGCCTCCGTGGCGCAGTGGGCGAGTAGCCGGCTGTGAAGCGAGAGGCCGCGGGTTCGATTCCCGCACCGAGACAAATGTCTGTATGGCCTACAGATATTTGTTTCGGGTCTGGGTGTTGTGAGGCCGAAAGTCTCTCTTAGTTCCTGATCCACACGACACAAGACTTGATCTTAGTGTGGGGTCAGGACTATGTATGTGACTGTTGGGTGTTATTTATTTATCTATCTTTCATAAACTCTGGTGATTATTCCAAAATACTGTTTACTTTGAATATGCTATTTATTATTACAAAAAACTATTTATTATTCTAAAATTGTACCAAAACGCAGTTTATGTTTCTTTTTCAACTGTAACATAATTATAGGGAACGCTGGCAACCCCGCACATACATCTTCACTATTATTTCACAAAACACATAAAAATTGTCTTTGTTTTCGCTTGTGCTGTATGTTATTTTCTAGAAATGTTTTTGGCATTTCGGTATGACGTTTTTTGCAGGTCTTTAAACTACAATCTGATTGAGGAAGTGCCAGCGCATGCGTTCAAAAATGCACAAATATCTAAATTGTAAGTGATTCACAAAAACATCCATTTTTTTTGCAATTAAATAATATTTTTCAATGTCAAGTTAGAAAAACTTCCATTAGTATACACTGAAGTCTTTGGTTATTCCTTAGACAAAAGAAAACATGAAGCAATCCTAATGTATGGAACGAAACAAAAATGGCGACTGCGAAAGAAAAATCTCATTAATATAATAGTTAGGCATTTTCTTCATATTTCGAAATTAGTATTACTGTAATACACCGTATTTATAATAAAACCAATAAGTATTTATACGTTATTATACAGCATGTATGGGTTGTAGACCGGGAGGTCCTGGGTTCGATTCCCAGGTCGGGGAAAGTAAATTTTCTAATTTAATTTGCCCGGGACTGGATCCATCATAGGGGGTTGATGTCAGGCGGGCGGCCGGTCGTAAAAACAAAGCCAAATCCTCTTTGCAACAAGCTTGAAAAAATGGCGGAACTGACTTCATAGTAAACAAGTATTTTTCGTAGTTATGCCGGGTCCTCTTATTTTTTCCTTAGTTATTGGGTTATTCACATTATATCAATCTTTCTTTCTTTCTACCTGCCCTTATCCCACCTTAATGTGGGGTCGGCGCAACACACTTTTTCAAGCATGTTGCAAAGAGGATTTGGCTTAGTTTTTACGACCAGCCGCCTGCCTGACGTCAACCCCCTATGAGGGATCCAGTCCCGGGCAAATTAATTTACTTTGCCCGACCTGGGAATCGAACCCAGGACCTCCCGGTCTACACCCCATATTCACATTATAGCAATGACTGAAAAAAATAAGACGACCCGGCATAAGTAAGAAAAATACGTGTTAATTTGAAGCCTGTTCCGCCATTTTAGATTCGCGATCTATTTAAATTCCCGCGTCGTATTATTCATCAGTCCGTCACAGTATAATAATAATATGGTTATTTTTAGGAGTTTCAAAGGCAACAACAACTTGAGAAGACTAGATGAGAATGCGTTTGCTGGTAATCTACTTCTCCGACAGTTGTAAGTATTGAGTTATTATTCAACAGACATAATTTTTTTTTATTTTTGTATGTATTTTACGCGATATCTCCGCCAAATGTGGACCGATTTTCAAAATTCTTTGTGTTCGATAGAGCTTATTTCAAGGGTAGCCTCATATACCTGTAATTAAATATATGTATGAATATTTTATTTTTATTTATTTCTGGAAATCTTTGGGGGAGGCCTATGTTCAGCAGTGGACGTCCTATGGCTGATGATGATGATGATGAATATGTTTGAGTGGTAGAGCCACGCTGTAGACAGTAATGTCTTCAGCATGAATGGGCCGGCTCGACCGGTTTGATACCGCTGTCTCACATTTCGTTTCTGGTGGTCCAATTCCCCCCTGCTTTTCCCACTCCCCTCCTTTTCGGGTAGCAACGCACCCATGATACATTTGTGTCTTGGAGATCTGGATGTCTGTGGAGATCACTTACCATCAGGTGACCCATCTGCTCGTTTACAAATCACTGGTATAAAAAAGGTACTTTTAAAATCTAAATATATTAAAAGCAATGAGTATTTCATACTATTATTATATTATTATAATGTAGGGTAGATTATGGAAATCTGTTTAGAAACTAAACTCAAAAGAGTTCATAGTTCCACAACAATATCTAGGAAACTGTTTACAAAACATTATAATAATTTATCAAGATTTACGGGATTTAGACAAGAGGCCTAACCAACAATAACTGCCAAACAACATATGTGTCGACACTTATCAATTATCATACCGAATTATATAGGTATTAGAAGACAATGACTCACCTGCCAAATCGTAAAACATTTCGTAACTAAATTACAACTTAAATTAAATGGGACAGGACGGACATGACGAAATTATAATAGACTCGATTTTGCTTTTGGTTAGCTGCCTCGGTCGCGTGGTTGTATTTCGGTACGACTACCGTCCTCAGGTCTCGGGTCCGATCCCCGGGTCGGGCAAAGAGATATTTAATTTTTCTATCAGCCTGGAGTCTGGAATTTATGGCCGATATGGCATGACGCGATATCTGTGACTGTTGGGTGTTATTTTGTTTATTTATTTGAGTCTCCGTGGCGTAGCGGGCGAGCAGCCGGTTGTGAAGCGAGAGGCCGCGGGTTCGGTCCCCGCACCGAGACAAATATTTGTGCCGCCCACAGATATATGTTTCAGGTCTGGGTGTTGTGAGGCCGAAAGTCTCTGTTACTTCCTGATACCCACGACAAGACTTAACCTTAATGTGGGGTCAGGACTGTGTGTGTGACTGTTGGGTGTTTTTTATTTATTTATCGAAGAAAAAAATCGTGGGAAAACCTCCATAACCGACAATTTCTCCACAAGCATTTCGAAGGCATGTGAAGTCTCCTAACCCGCATCGGGCCAGCGTGGCAGACTAAGGCCTAATCCCTCATTAGTAGAAGAGGCCCATGCCCAGCAATGGGACAGTAATGTTACAGGGCTAATATTATTATTTATCGACACCAGTCCGCCTAGCATGCGCGCCACGAGAACATTTTATCTACGCTTTTTGTCCTGTTATAACCGGTTTTCTCTATTTGTTTACGGACACTAACATGCGTCCTCGTTTATATTCATACAATATTGTCGACAACACGTAGACCACATCTCGACAGTCGATCATCGGGATATCTCGTGGCGCGCATGCTAGGCGGGCTGACCGGGAGAAAACATTACACAATAATAATAAAATCTTAACAGTAGCGCCCAGTGATTTTAGGTACGTTATATGACTCATGCAGATTCAGAGATATTTTCGGTGAAACTTATCAGTCGAATTAAACGGCTTAGTCGACAGCGTACAGTATTTGTAATGCGCGGTGTGTTTACAGAGATTTGAGCAACACCGCCATCACGTCACTCCCCACCAAAGGCTTGGAGAAACTGGAGATACTGAGGATAGAGAAGACGCCCTCGTTGAAGTACATACCTTCGATATACGAGTTTCAGGTTGGTACTATAAATACATCAGTAGCTCCACCATGAGGTTTTTTGACATTTCACGCTAGCGACTACGTTAAATACACGGACGTAAAAAAAAGATGGACGGAGCGCTAGGAACATTGTGCCCCTTACTTATAAAAATATTTAAGCGCTGCTTATCTTTATACCATAGGTTGTCCCTTTCATTTTTAAACAATGTAACGCAAGGAAAAAAGTGACAGGTTATTCGTAACCATTTGCTCAGCTAAAAATGCTGTTTTAAGTAAGGCCCTGTAAGTGAAGGGTTTTCGGTCCATTCGATCTATCGACACGTAACGGCGTATGTGTGCGTAGGACACTTTTGTGTGCGTGGCTCTGTCGCGTCCGTTTAACTATAGGCCGTAGGCGAGATGGTGTCTTTCTTTAGGTCCATGTTGTAATATTTGTTTCTTTTATCCGGCAAAGTGTATCCACTGCACCTAATAGTAAGTGTATTTCCTAGTGGTAGAACCACGATGTAGTAGACAGTAACGTCTACAGCACGAATGGGCCGGCGCGACTGGTTTGATACCACCTTCTCACAAAAAACCGTCGTAAAGTGCAGCTTGCTGTCGTGTTTCGTTCGGTGAATGACATTTCCAGTAGCTCAATTCCCCCCTCCCTTGCCTAATCCATATTCCCTCCCCTTCCATTCCCTCCTTTTAGGTTGGTAACGCACCCATGATTATTTTTGTCTTGGGTGTCTATAGGCGGTGGAGATCACTTACCATCAGGTGACCCATCTGGTCGTTTGCTTAGTCTCTGCTAAAAAAAAGTGTAGTGTAGTCCAAAAAAATCAGCGACTACTATCAAACAATGGGTTTATCAGTGGTCGTCAGAATCGTGCCGGCCTATTTATGTTTCTTCACACTCCATGACAAACACTGCTGCATCTAGCTGTTACGTGAAGAACTGACGTTTTTCATACAATTAATTTTACGTAAAAGCAGCGATAGCTCAGTTGGGAATGGTACGGACTGCCGAGACAAGTGTCGGAGGTTCGAGACCAACCCCAAAATGGAGCATACACCTCTGACTTTTCTATGTTAAGTGTATTTTCATTGTGAAATATCGCTTGCTATAACGGTGAAGGAAAACATCGTGAGGAAACCTGCATACCTGAGAATTTCTGCACAGGAATTTCGAAGGTATGTGAAGTCTACCAACCCGCATTAGGCCAGCGTGGTAGACTAAGGCCTAACCCCTCTCATTAGTAGAGGAGGCCCGTGCCCAGCAGTGGGACAGTAATATTACAGGGCTAATATTATTATTATTATTATAATTTTACGTAGTGGCGTGAATTGTTAAAAAAATCTCATGATCGAGGTACTGCATGCAATAGGAGTAGGGAAAAACTTACACTTCAGAAGATACTTCAAGTGATTTGCAGCGCTATTAATGTAGAGTTAGACCATTATCTCGATTAATCTTAAAGCTCACTCCTATCTTTCAATTAAGATTTATCGAAATGGAATCTGCTATATGATAATGTGCGCTGTGCTGTGTATCACATATCGACAAATGTTAAATGATTCAAGGATCTATTCACCAAAGGCGGCCCTAGTAGGGCCTTGATTGAAACGCAAGCTTGTTGTGTGTTCTATCGTCCCCCGTACACAACATAAATCGAAATACATAATCCATCAGGACGTCCGCTGCTGGACACAGACCTCCGCCAAAGATTTCCAGATCGACCTGTTGGAAGCGGCCTGCGTACAGCGACTTTTTATAACATAATTTTTATAACAAGACATAATTTACATTTTACAAAAGCGTTAAAAATCATCCCGCCCAATCAGTTTGCAAATAGTATTCAAATAGGAAAAGCATCCATCGACAAAACAATAACAAAGATAATATTGACAAAATTGAGTTTAAAAATCTCTACCTTAATCTCCAAACGAGCGAACAGCCTCCGTGATGGTAATATAAACACCACAACCCATGGCTGGGTTTCGCGTTCACCGTTTGAAAACCCCAAGGGAAAATTTTCCCTGAGCAAATACGCCATTGTTAGTTACAGCGCCATCTGTAACACTTTACATATCAACAAACTGAATATTGCGTTACAACGCCATCTATCAATGAGGTTCAAAACAGTTGCTAAATAATATCAGTCACTACACATTACACAGTATAATAAGGATACAGTGTGTCAATGCGTTTGAAGTTGGTATACTAATAATCCGATATGCTTTTAGACAAATTCTATGTCTGAGTATGTCCTACATCCATATTCTGATTAATTATCATCAAATAATATCAGTAAGGGCGACTTGCACCACTATTACTAAGCTACAATTAGTCTTAACCTGAAGTTAAATTGAAAAAAAAACAATATGAATGACACGTAATTCATACATACCCGAGAATTTCGAAGGTATATGAAGTCTACCAACCCGCATTAGGCCAACGTGGTAGACTAGGGCCTGAACCCTCTCATTAGTAAACGAGGCCCGTGCTCAGCAGTGGGACAGTAATATTACAGGGCTATTATTATTTTAAAGTTATCTGGCTATTGAAAAATCAGCCCTAAAGGCCTTAATGTTTATGGTGGCACCAAATTCTTACTTCAACGTATTTCTAGACGTCATAACTCATAGTTGTCGAATATTTTATAGGATAATAGACGACCGGCGACCCTAAATAGCTTGTTTTATATCCAGAATTTAGAGAAAGCATTCCTGACACACCACTTCCATTGCTGCGCGTTCGAGTTCCCCGAGCGACACAACCCCGCGCGGCATAAACTGTATGAAGCGCAGCTCGCTATGATGAAAGAGGCAAGTAAAAATAACAGGCAAGTTTAGAATTTAACACTCAAATTAATAAATAAGTTAACAAAAGAGTCAATTGAAAAATTACAATTAAGCTTAAAAATTAAGTCAAGTTCTAGTTAAAAAAATCAGTTTTATGAATATGGCAGATATAAACGAATAAAGCAATTAAGGTATAACAGAACAATGTTTTTGCATTAATCTATTTTTAAAACAATATATAAAATGTGATCATTTGATTCTGAATAAGAAACATGATCCAGTCTAAAAAGCCTGTAGTTATGCTACACAGTTATTTTATGTTTATAATGCATATGAAAGTCGATCATTCGCGCATATTGTACTACCTACCCTTATCCCACCTTAATATGGGCTCGGCGCAACACACTTTTTCAAGCATGTTGCAGAAAGGATTTGGCTTAGTTTTTCGACCGGCTGCCTGCCTGACGCTCTTTATATTGTTTTTGTACCTTTAAATAGGAAATCAATGGAAGTATTTTTTAAATATTAAAATAAGATCAAATAGCGTTGCATTTTTTTAAATAAAAACTATTTTGCTTTTTTTTTTATTTTGCCGCTCTTGTATAGAAGCAGCTATATGTACACTGTCACTAGACCAAGGAGTTGACCATGTCATGAAATAGTTTAATAGTTATATTTTTCTAACAGAGATGTTTGAAGAATAACAAAGAGAATGGCAGGAGTCGGAGGTCTCTGGAGCCCATCAGAGCTATCAAATACACCGGACAAACTGTCACGTGAGATTGTGCTTTTTTCTGTAGAACCCCGTTTACATGAAGATATTTTATCATTAGAAGCGTGAATATTATAGAATGTTTTCTTGGATTTACGCGAATGTTATACATTGAAATGAAACTAGTTTTTAAGGATTTTATCGCGATTTGTTTGACATTTATTTTATTTCAAACAGACAGCTTCCGTGGCGCAGCGGGCGAGTAGCCGGATGTGAAGCGTGAGGCCGCCGGTTCAATCCGCGCGCCGAGACAAATGTTTGTGTGGCCCACAGATATTTGTTTCGAGTCTGGGTGTTGTGAGACCGAAAGTCTCTCGTAGTTCTTGATACCCACGTCACAAGACTAGTATCTTAGTGTGGGAACAGGACTATGTGTGTGACTGTTGGGTGTTATTTATTTATTTCTAGTCCCGACGTTTCGAACCCGTGATTACGAAGGCAGTAAAGCTTTCAAAACGTAAAAACTAGTTTCATTTCTAACATATATTGTTTTATATTTAAGGATTATTGTTGTTAAACTCACCTCGAACGTGAAATAAACTCTCTTCATGGTATTGGGCCTTTAATTCAGTTTCCATAATATAACTATGTAGTGCCTAATATTTTAATGTTTGAATTCAGCTGCTTGCTTGCTTATCCAGCAAACGAATTTCGTTTAATTTCTTGTCACTATAGATATTCAACAAATGATAAAAATTTACTTTGAAACAGGCCGCTAGAAGACGATGCATCTACAGCCACAACTAGCGAAGAGTACGAGAACTTCGAAGATTACTTCGCTGATTCTGGAAGTTATGAAGACGAAGACAACGGAGAGTTTCATGAACTAGTCAACAACACAACTGGACGTGTAGCCATGTCTAACGAATGCGGCAATTTTAGTATTAGGTGAGATGAAATTATATTTTTTGGAGTATAAAATAGTGTGTCGACACTAATAAATAGAGCTATGGTTGGTGTTGATTGTCTTTTAAATGAGGTATCCAATATTGTTGAATAATCACCATATCATGTAAATGATAGAGAATGATCTAACATATTCATAGATATGTCATTTGGAATCGGCATTGCAACCTAAAAAATTTAGTAGATTACTAAATGAGTACCAATTTTGGATTATTACTACTGCAAAGTTAATATGTTATTGGAATTTTAAGAGCTACCATTTGTTGGTGAATCAGTTTGTTTGTTTTCAGCCGGCGGACGATAGAGTGCACGCCGCTGCCAGACGCCCTGAACCCGTGCGAGGACGTGATGGGGTGGTCGTGGCTGCGCGCCAGCGTGTGGCTCGTCATCACCGCCGCCGTCGTGGGCAACGTGGCCGTGCTGCTCGTGCTGCTCACCAACCACACCGAGCTCACCGTGCCGAGGTTCCTCATGTGCCACCTCGCCTTCTCCGACCTCTGCACCGGACTCTACCTCTTCATGCTGGCCGTCGTCGACCTCAGGTCCTACGGCGAGTTCTTCAACTACGCCTACAACTGGCAGTACGGCGTCGGCTGCAAGATCGCCGGCTTCTTCTCCGTCTTCTCCGGACAGCTGTCAGTCATCACTCTGACGATTGTCACTTTGGAGAGATGGTTCGCGATCACATACGCCATTTATTTAGAAAGACGAATCTCCTTGGCTGCCGCTGCCAAGATCATGATTGCCGGATGGGTATTTTCTATATTCATGGCTGGACTGCCTTTAGTTGGAGTATCGGACTATACGTCAACATCGATATGCTTGCCAGTTGAGAGCAAGGACATCGGAGACGCTATATACCAAGGATCATTGTTCTTGACGAATGCCATCGCATGGGTGACAATCGTGGTGTGCTACGTCCAGATATACAGGTCTTTGGGCGGTGGTGGAGAGAACTATGGTGGCAGACGAGCCGCGGCGGCCGCTGAGCGACGGATAGCCAACAAAATGGCTCTACTCATCGGCACAGATCTGCTTTGCTGGGCTCCTGTAGCCTTCTTTGGTGTGACAGCACTAGCCGGGGCGCCGTTAGTAGACGTTAGCCACGGGAAGGTTTTACTGGTCTTTTTCTACCCACTGAACGCTTGTGCAAACCCATTCCTATACGCGATATTGACAAAACAGTACCGAAGAGACTTATTGAACCTCATAGCTAGAAGTGGTAGATGCAACTGGCTGGTGGAGAAGTACAAATTGGCAGCGACGCCCCCACCGACGGCCAACACAAACCCGTCGACTCCGGCGCAGTTGTTGCCGTTGGTGGATTACCAGAGGAGTCAGTCACAAATGAGCAAGGAGAACAGCGACTTTAAGACATAATTATAATATTTACTCATAAGTATTCATAAGATATATTATACGATTATTTATTATTTGTCGTTTTTATTCGCTTTAATGATAAAACAATAATTAGGGCCATATTTGAAAGTAGCAAATTGTTGCTTTATAACCAACTTCTTTAGGATAATTGCATTCATAAGATGTCAAATTTCATGATACACAGTCATTGAATGGAACAACGCATAGCAAGACACTTGCATAAGCTTGATATAGCTGTATAGATGGACAGTTGCCTATCCCAGTTGTTATGTCTCGAGTCTTCAGGTGAATTAGGTAAGTCGTAAAAACAAAACCATTAAATTACTAAATGTGTAAAACTGACAAAAATAGGAGTTAAATATTGTAACTAGCTGTAAAATAATCATTTATACCACTGGAGTAGTAAAAACATTCAACATTCCTCTTAAATTCAAGCATTGTTAGCATATCAACACCCTTAGGTGACTTTCTTTGAAATAAGAAAAAGATAGGAAACTCTTACGTCAATGAAGAATAGCTTTAAATGATTTTCGTTGAAATAAAAAATAATGCAACAATTTTGAATTCAATGCCAATCTTTATTAAATAAATACAAACAAAAAATTCTATTCAAAATAAAGAAATATGTGAGCAGTCTTGTCAACACTATTCAAGATGTAATTGTCAACATATTCTACAACCAGTTTGTCCCCTTCTAGAAGTACCTCCTGTCTCATTAGCTCACTAACTTCTACATCCATTTTGAAAGGACTAACACAGTAACCATCTAACTGCCTAAAAATTCTCAATCTCACATTACCCACTTTGTTGTTTTCGTTCTTAATGTTGCAAGTGTCACAGACACTGTCTATCATCCTGCCTACACTCCACTTGGAGCTAACGAAAACTGCCATGGTGTCCTTTAAATCAGGGTCTACAGTTACAGAATCTAATTTCTCTAAATGATCTTCGTCCTCAACTATTTTTACTGGCTTTGGTGACATATCTTTGGGTTTTTTAACAGCAAAGTATACTCTATCAGAAACTGGGATGGATTTGGGACCACTAGCCTTTTGTTTAATTCTCATGAGATGTATTTTCGACGCAGTCTTCACTTTGGCCGTAGACTGAAGAGCTTTGCGTATGTTTTCTGTAATCTGCAACAGGATTTCGGCTCTAAGCTATCTTTGGACACGGCAGTATAACTAAAGCTATAAAGCTGCATGGTTAGAGACTTAAAGCTGTGAGTCATGACAAGCTATTGTTAGTTGTGTAAAAAAATATTTAGTTCCTTAGGTTTATGCGAATGTTATGCATTGAAATAAAACTATTTTTACGGATTCTATAAAAATTTGGTTTTAATTTTTATGCCCGACGTTTCGAAAGATTTGCAGCCTTCTTGGTCACGGGTCCAACCCGTAAAAATTAAAACCAGATCGTGATAGAATCCGTAAAAATAGTCTTATTTCAAAGATTTAGTTCATCAAGTATGAGTATGTTACAGTTGAAAGTATAACTTTCAATATGAATACATTTCATATTAACCCAAGCAGAATGAGGAGTAATTAACTAGTAAACAATATTATCATTTATAGTTGTGCAATTATTTTCACCACACAATCTGTGGCATAAAGTAACACACCATTGCATAATACATTATACCTTATATTATGGTGGGTACACACCAGCCAAATGAAGGTGAAAGAATTGTTGAAAGAATGTTTCATTCACACAACAGCAAAAGGTTTGTTTGTGTGAACTTAACAGGCTACAATTCACTAACATTTGTTCAGCCGGTGTGTACATGCCATTATACCACACGATGGGTCTTACTTATAAAAACAGTTTAACTGAGCAAATGGTAAAGAATAGCCTGTCCCTTTTATTTTCAAACAATGGGACACAAGGAAAAAAGTGACAGACTATTATTAGCCATTTGCTCAGCTAAACTGTTTTTATAAGTAAAGCCCTATATTATCACCTGTAGTTGAAGTTACTTGTGCAATTTGATGCAACAGTCACAATCATTAGTATTACGATAAATTCACAACCTTACATAAAAAACATTTTCACTAACCTTCTCTTGTAAACCCTTGGTGGCCTCTTGGAGCTGGCGTCTTGGTGCTTCCCACTCTTCTATTTTCGCCGCCAAAGTCTCTGCATCTACTTCTGGGCATGATCTGTTTACACAATTTATAAATTTAACATATTATGGTTAAAAAACTTTATTTCTCAAAAAAATTACATGTCATTTAGGGTGACTTGCACCACTATTACTAACCTACAGTTAGTCCTAACCTCAAGTTAAATTGAAAAAAATATATAAATGACATGTAATTCACTACATGTCACCCATAAATAGTTACAGGCGGTTCGGCCACCGGTGGCCAAGACATAAATGTGTATTATGATGCCTCCAACGGAATTATTAATGAGGTAACATAAACAAAAGTGAATAATATTTTAAGCTAGTAATGGTGCATAATAGAACTAGTGCAATAAAGTGGGTAGTTGCAGTATACATCGAATCACACAAAAAACAAAATACCCACATATACCTTATTGTTTCAGAATAAATTCATATTCAATAAGTATTACACTATATTTACCTCTAAATATAATTATACAAAATAGATGCATTTATTACTTGATTGTTCTATTGATTCTCTGCTAAAAATAACTCAAGAGTATATTTTCCATGTATCAAGCAGGGGAAAATTATATGGCAATCTCATTTAGAATAGAAAATCTTATTATAATCGTGTACTTACGGATGGAATCGGTGTTCGATGCAATAATGTTTATTGCATTTCCCACAAAGCATTTCATGAAGATTTCCTTTCCTGCAACCTTTTTCTGAACATTTGAAAATCTGATCGGCATTTTTTAGATTGACTTCCTTAGGTTTCGGTGCCAATTCACATTCACCAGACAGACAATGTTCGTTAAAGTGTTCACGACAGAAAACCTTAGCACATTTGCACTGGAGAGGCAGAAAATCAGTTTGATTACAGTCTAAAAACTGACAATGTTCACCAAGTGTGGGAAACTCCATTTACTATAATTTTAACACTAATGGCTAATGAGAGCCCTTATTGTCTATTTTTAACTTAGAAAAGAAAGTTATTCCTAAACAAATAGAAACAAAACACCGAAATATTTCTTTTACCATGATCATGTGTCAAAATAAAAAGGTGACTGTTCCAGGGCAAAGGGATTATTAAAAATGAAATACCAATATCTATGTTTTGCGTATACAAAAGAGAGACAATAGTTATAATGCTATAAAAATATTGTCCTGTTGCGATAGTAATGGAATACAACTGTCAATTGTACAAAACCGGAGTCATTAGTCGTTCGGAAACAAGGATTTTGATTTTGGATCTTTGTCATTCATTTCGATAAAACTTTATCAACAAGATTATATTCTAAATATTTTTTTATAATTTGGCCCTAGTAATATAAAAGTATACGCATAAAATAATACATATCTATAGTTCTCTATCTATACAAATGATCAAATCATCATATTCATACCGATCGAAACTGTTTTTTTTGCTAATAGGTACACTATTATTATTGATATTTTCTACCACAAGGGTCAAGCAAGGCCAAACAACAAGTACGTTGCAAGTTTCAACAGCCATCAGTTATTGAAGCAGCCTGCAAAACAGTATAATCTGTGTACGTTACACTGGGAAGTTCGCTATGAGCACAGGTTTGAAACTACTATATCACAGAAAACCTTAGAGCGTCATAAATGCTCTAAGCAGAAAACCGACGTAAAGTGGAAGCTCGCTGTTGCGTTTCGTTCGGTGAGTGAGATTTCCAGTGGCCAATCCTTTCTCCCTCCTTTTAGGTTGGCAATGCTGAACACAACCATGATTCGGTTTTATCAGTGTCTATGGGCGGAGCTCACCAGGCACTTCAATCTTAGTACATTACAAGTGGTAACTAACGTTTATAATCCTATAAAATTATAGAGTACACGTTTAAACATTCAGTTTCATAGTAGACGGTTGCTTTTAAGTTCATAGTATTATACTCGGTATATATATGCTTACTTAGAGGTGCAGATGGCGTTGTAACAGATTTTGAACCGATAGTGTAATTCATTGTGGACAGATGTCACTACCTAAGTACAGACCAAGAATTTCGTTTAATGGAATAAAATGAATTTATTTTATTAAAGTATTATAACTAACAGCAATTGTTAAATAAATCATATGACAGAATATTAATATAATCATATTAAATGTAAAATAGTTAATTTCTATTGTCCAATATGCAACAAAATGGCCGTCCATCCATAGATGTATAGACATTGGGAAATCCCAACCAGTGTGACCATTTTCAGAAATTTATTACTGTTTCAGTATATTTTGACGTATTTTTGGACCATCAGTAATTTTATAGGTATATTGGCGGAGGTCAGTAATTTTTCGGTATATTTTGAATAAAATACATGTTGACTAATAAAAAATAATATGTAGCCACTAAACTTACGCAGAGAAAAAATTGCACAGTTGATGCCAAGTTAGGAGATTTTTCGCGTTTAAAGCCGGGTCTCCTGCACTAAAACATCACACAAAACATGCGTTTCTTATCTAGGGTCCATTGTTCTACGAGCAGGTGACAGCTAAAATCGTTGTTTTGCTTTGGGTTTTTTGTTTCGAAAAAGCTAGTGCAGTAGGTAGACGAGGCTTAAGGCAAACTCGAAGGGTGTCGTGGCGACCAAAAAAATTGTGAACCAAGGACGTTTTATAAATGGAATAAAAAAATATAAAAATGCTCTATGGTGGTAACTAATCTCTAGCATTCAAGACACCTATGGTGGGTATCAAAAGAATCACAGGTGCGTTGCCAACCTTAATGGATGATAATGAGAATTGAGAAGGGGAGGGGGTTAATTAAGTAACTTAAATAAAATCAAAATTGATTTGAACAACCTGTACGATACAGCTCGCTACTGCATTTGGTTCAGCGAGTGAGGTTTCCAGTGATCCGAATCCCCATACTGTCTCAGTTGGAAAAAAACACACTGTATGCTGTGATAGAACGAACTCATAAAATAAAGTAACATGATTATGATTATTATTCCGAGGATAAAATCTCCTAGACATGTGTTTATCGAAACGAAACACAAAAACATCTACACGACACCATTTTTTCGGTGCCACCTACTCATAGAGCTCATAATTTGTAGCGAAATCATATTTTTTCTAGGTAGGTGTTTTAGCGCAGGAGACGCGGCTTAACAATATAATTTATTTTTAGTTTTACATTTTTAATGAACTGTTTGAATTCAAAGTTGTAAATGTTCAGGTAAAATATAAGAAACCATTTTATGATACTTTAATGATGATTGTGAAATAAAACTTATTTTATAAATATTCTACTTCGGTAATTTCTGCTGGGTGAAACAGTATATTTCAGTAATGTTTCGAGATAGCCTCGGTATTTTCAAAAAAAATGTTGTGGTCACACTGATCGCAACTGTCAAACTTTGCTGTCAAAACTCAAACATGAAAATAACCACGGTTCGTATTGTGTGTGTTAATTTTTGTAATGTATTTTATGATAAGATTCCTTGTTTTGTGTTCGTGTTTGTGAAAAGTGCACCAGTTACATGCAATCAGACAAAATATGCTGCGTCCTGGGATGCAAAGATGATGCAGGTATGTACAGTATACAGTATGTATACAGTACTATATTTGGCTTATAAATATACTTGGAACAGGCACAAACCTTATTACATTTTAAAACAAGTCCACTATACACAAGGAGATTTAATAATACTAACTATAGAGGGGCTATCAAGTAAGTTGGAAACTTACAAAGAAATTGATCTCAAACTTCAGTACCGCCATCAACTACTTATTACAATGCGAGGGCGATTGTGAAAATTTACACCCTATAATATTTTGTGAATGGTTAAAAATCACGTAAGATAAGTTTATTCTTTATAATTATTTTTTATAATGTATTCAAGTTTATAAAAACTTAGATAATTAAAATTGGTAGAATTATTGTCATGATGAAATGTCCATATTAGCAACTCTTTACCATGCAAATAGTGGTGAAATCTTGGCACTACAAAAAATGCACTAATAATGCTGTACTAATAACAAGTACTGTTGTGTCTGTCGCCCACATTTTGAAGAAGATACATATGCTGCAACAATTATTAAATAAGCTTTTTCTATTATTTCAGCCTTCTTACCTGAGAAAGAAGAAATCGAATGTAAATTTCAAGAACACAGACACATACTAACTTTCCAGCGTCATCAACATCATCAGGTAATTGTATCTACTTGTGACTTAATTGCAGATTGGGGTAATTTAGTTGTCAACTTGTCACTTGAGAAATATGTAATGGAAACAAGATGACACAGTAAACTCCATACCACCTAAAAACTATTTTAATTTTCGTTTTTAATTAAATATTGTGTCTTATACTTTCAGATGTCAAAATGAGTGCATTTGTGCCACATACCACCAACAATTATAAAAGATGACTGCCAGCAGGGAAATATTGGTATGTATTGTTAGCAATAAATTAGTTTAGCCTTTTCTGTTCCACGATGATAATAATTCATAATAGGAGTCGCCTCCTTGATCTAGTAGCAGCATATATCGGCTGTGAACGCTCAGATCATGGGTTCGATTCCCAGGTCGGACGGAGTATTTTTCTAACAACATTTGCCCAGGACTGGATCCTCCTGAGGGTATTTGACGTCAACCAGGAAGCTAGACGTAAAAGGTAAGCCAAATCCTTTATGCAAATATATTTGGACAAGCGTGTAGCGCCGAGCCCACACTAAGCTGGTACCTATAAGGACAAGTAGGAAGAAATAAGTGTACATGTAATGTACTACGTGTAATTACAGATAATATATGATGACATTATAAGAAATATGTAGGTCACATAAGAGCTACATTATAAGAAATAGGTTCCCAATATGTGAAGTTTTAAGAATTAGTAAAATAATATTTAAATATCTTAATAACGTGTGAAAAATCTGCTCCCAGGAGCAGTAACAAGTATCATTATAAATGTACTTCGATATATACATTCATACAACATACCTCATACTCATGCTTAATAATATAATCCCTGCTACGAAAAATCAAAAAAGTTGTGTGAAAAAGTTTACATGTCATTCTTCTTGTACTAACTTATAACATTTGGTTAAAACTTAGATTATTTTTTATAATGTATTCAAGTTTATAAAAATTTAGATAATTAAAATTAGTAGTATTATTGTCATGATGAAATTTCCATATTAGCAACTCTTTACCATGCACATAGTGGTGACATCTTGGCACTACAAAAAATGCACTTATAGTGCTGTACTAATAATAAGTACTGTTGTGTCTGTCGCTCACATTTTGAAGAAGATACATATGCAGCAACAATTATTAAATAAGCTTTCTCTATTATTTCAGCCTTTTTACCAGATGAAGCAAAAATCGAATGTAAATTTCAAGAACACAGACACATACTAACTTTCCAGCATCATCAACATCATCAGGTAATTGAATCTACTTGTGACTTAATGGCAGATTGGGGTAATTTAGTTGTTAACTTGTCACTTGAGAAACATGTAGTGGAAACAAGATGACCCAATATATGATGGACATGTAACTCATTACACGTACATGTAATTACAGATAATATGATGACATTTCATTAATTACATGTAATGAATTACATGTCGTTCATATATTTCTTTTTGAATTTACCATAAGGTAAGGACTAACTAAGTTAGTAATAGTGGTGCAAGTCGCCATAAGTGAGATAAACTATACTAAAAAAGAAAATATACCCAAAATTCTACAACGTCACCTTGGGATATATATCACTGAAAGCATTGAGGTCAGTTTTAAGACCTAAAAGCCATTTGCAGCTCCGCGATAAATCTCTATTTATCCGAAATTTTTATTTTAAGGATAGGAATGAGCCGTAGCATAAATCGAGTTTAGGTTTCACTGTAGGTTAGTAACAGCACTGCAAGTCCCACTTAGTGACACTATTATTGATATAGTTTCATTTTTATGAATAAATAAGCAATCATGTCATATGTTAAAGATCTAAGACATAAGGGTATAATAAAACTATATAGCGCTTGTCTAATAATAAAACATTAAATAATAAATAAACACCCAACAGTAACACACATAGCCCTGACCCCACACTAAGATACGTGTCTTGTGTCGTGGGTATTAAGAACTACGAGAAACTTTAGGTCTCAACACCTAGACCCGAAACAAATATCTGTAGGTCATACAAACATTTATCTCAACGTGGGAATCGAACCCGCCGCCTCCCGTTTCATAGCCGGCTACTCGCCGACTGCGCCACGGATGCTGTGAATTAAGATGAAAATAACAAATTAAAACTTTGTTGACTTTAATACTCTGCAATTTTGTTGTCATGATGTATTTTACATTAATCGCTTGGCTGCTGGTGACCAAGCCGCCTCTGAGGGGCCTCGTACCTGGCCTGCTTGATATCAACCGCTCTGTACTCTGTCTCGGTAAATTATGCAAGAAAGTAGAAACACGGTTGCCGAATCGTGAGCTTTAATGCTATGATATACTGTAAAATTTTAAATCTTATATTCCAGATCCAGATGTGATGCATGAATTACTGCCGCAACTGTCAGAGACACAGAACATCCCAAAACAATTCCTTGGTAAGGTTTCTATACATATTCCTTTTCTCAGAAATGGATAACTAAATACACCCAACGTGGCTGTTAGGTGTATTTTTTTATTTATTTAAACACCTAGTCCTGTCCGCACACTAGGTATAACCTGTATTGTGGGTGACAAAGACTATGAGAGACTTTCGGTCTCACAACACCCAGACGGGAAACAAATATCTGTGGGCCACACAAACAATTGTCTCCGTGCGGGAATCGAACCCGCCGCCTCCCGCTTGACAGCCGACTACTCGCCCACTGTGCCACGGAGGCTGTCAATTAAATATTAAGATATATATATATATAATATCTATCTTAATTGTATTTAGTGAAGTATTAGATTTAGTAATAGTACGTAAAGTCAATAAAGTTTTAATTTAATATATATGTCGCAGTAGATCTATGTACTTAATAGTGACCGAGCCTAGCAGATAGGTCAAAGCACAACAAATGTCGGTATAATGAAAGTTATGTGTCGGTATTGATAGAAACACAGGTTTTACCACTTCAGTTTATTCAGTGCTTGTTTTATGCACTTGATTTAATTTACCGTCAGTTCGGAATACGCTATGGGGAGGAACTGATAAGATAACCCATAGATTTAACACGAAACACTTCACATTTCATTAGAATAGTCAATTCACAGTTTAACAACGTTTGCACTGAGAACTGTAGTATATTGTCACGGTAAATATAACACTGAATTACTAAATACTTGGAAATAAGAGGTCGCCCATAATTTAGGCATAACGACCCCTAAATACTATGGTCTCCCGAACTATATGTGATCTATTTGATAGCCGATGACTAAAAGCACCTCTGAACAGTCTGCAAGCCATTATAAATTATCATGAATCCCTTCCTCTGCGTTCTCTTCGTCAGAGTGCGGGTAGGTGACGGCACAATTTCTCTAATAATTCAACAATTAAGCAAATCTATTTATAAAACCATTATATTAATTCCTTTTACATTTAATTAGACCTATTGATAAGTGATCCAGCAATTAAAAAGCTTTAGATGGCAATCATTAAGATTATTTCCGCTAGGCTGCCACCACTACTCTGAAATCTTAACTATTAAGCAATCTGTGAACAAAATAGCTATTTAAATTACCTTTAGATTTATTTAGACCATATAAGTAGTAATTCAGCAATTATTAAGCTTTAGATCGCAATTGTCACAATCACATCCGGAGACTATAACATTATACAAACAATAGTATAAAAACGTAAGAATAATTACGATTACTTCATCACCTCGACGTCTAAATACTTTATACGATTTTACGAAGTCATTTTAACAATAATAGATTGGATTATTAAAAGTCAATCTGATAATAAATAGACGGATTAAATTGCTGCGATATATATAAAAAAAAACTAAAAATAAAACTAAAATTAAAACTTTATTGACTTTACGTACTATTACTAAATCTAATACTTCACTAAATAAAATTCGAAGCCTGGTGTCAAATGGAATCAAAATAAATCCTTACTTTTAACTCATTTATATACCAAGTAGTTGTGTAGCTTCTTTCCAGTGATCTCCTAGTTATTTTTAAAAATCCTGTCATAAATAAATGCTTTTAGACTCTAGATTTTAATCGATGAACAATATATACATTGTTATTCTATAAAATGGAATAAAACTTATATATTTCTATGTCATAACTTTTTAAACTAATCATTGAAATCAGTATGTAAACTAATCATGTTAATTAAAAAATATATATATTATTTTCTTACAGGGAAACGGAGATAATGAAAAGAAAATATTTAAAACAGGTATTGTTTCAAATGCGGAAAGGGTGATGCATTGTCAACTAATAGCTGTAAAAAAAGTCTAGCAAGTTGAAAAATACAGTCAGCACACATAAGCGTAGCGAAGAAATTTGCTAGTACTAATGCAGCTTCCAATAAACCTATAAATATCAGTGATAATTATCAGCAAATTGTATTGGCTGGTTAATTAAACCTCCTAAAGACGTTTCTAATGAACTTAAATTATTTCTTATCACTCGATAATGTGTATCTTAAGGCCAATCTCCTGCACATTTTTTTCTCGAAACAAAACACAATAGAAACAATGAAAATATATTGCTCGTAATAGAACCCATACTCACAAAAGATGTGCATTTTTAGATATGGGCCTTTGTTCTATGAGCAGGAGACAGAAAATAAATTGTTTTGTGTAGGTATTTTTTTTTGTTTCGAGAAAAATAAGTGCAAGAAACTCATCTGAAGATAGCTACATATTAAGTGACAAAAAATCATCGTATATCCATTAGAATCGGAGTAGGTAATTATTATTTAATGTTCGCTTTTATCTTTAATAACTGGAATAAGTCACAATATAAGAATTTTATTTTTAAACTAAAAATAATGTTTCCAAGTGTCTAAAAACTATAAGGAAATCATAACCTCAAACCGTGGACTATCGGATATATATGCATCATCACAATTTTAAAAACTTAACACATCGACTTCAACTCCGATCGTAACCAAATTTATATGGGACCACACTTGATATAAGCTCTATCAAACACAAAAAGAATTTTGAAAATCGGTGCACATTTGACGGAGATATCGCATAATATACATAAAAAATAAAGACGAATTGAGAACCTTCTCCTTTTTGGAAGTCGGTTGAATATTTTTACCTAGGGTTGTCACATGTAATCGCATAAATTCCTGTCAATTATAAAATTAAATTATTGGAACGATAATAATACATCTAAATACACACGTGCTAGAGAACTAAGGCATTCACAGCTGAGATTTGTATGACTAACCTTAGGAAAAACCTTTATATCGATATATCTCCGGTAGTCCATAGTTTCTGACCATGACTTTATGGTGTGTAGAAGACATTAATAATCACCACAGTGACCACATTTATATGGAACCACTCTTAAAATAAGCTCTATCGAATACAAAAAGAATTTTGAAAATCGGTCCATATTTGGTGGAGATATCGCGTAACATACATAAAAAAAAATATATGTGTAACGTAGAATCTGTCTACCAGCGACTTCAATCTGCTGATAATTTTCACTATTAATTAATCATTTTATTACGTTTAAATTTATCCAGCTAAAATTTTATAGATTTACAAAAACTAAACTTAAAGTAAGTTTATCAATCATTTGGGAATTTACTCTAGCGTTTATTTTGATCTAAACTATAAGAATCTGAGATATAAAGAGTATGTAACTTTTTGGTTTCCCTATAACACAGTACCACGATAGCAGCAAGCGAGCGTCTGAATCAAAATTTGTCCTGAGTAGAAAGAGTTTCATAAAAGTAATTTTATTATTTTTATTAGCGAAATCTAATTTAACTAATATTCATTTTATAAATACTAGTTCTTACTTAGATATTCTGTAAGAAGCACTTCTGAATAGTCAAATCTAGTTTTTACGTATAGGCACATACAAACTGTTTTCAGAAGTAAATTTTTTTTATAACAGAGACTGGTAAACGAGCAGATGAGTCATCTGATGGTAAGTTATCTCCACCGCGTAAAGATACCCAAGACACGAAAATCAACCTAAAATGAGGGAAAAATGATTGTTGTTTATTATTGTTGTTGTTTTTATTATAGTTATCATTTTTTTGGCAGATAACAAATTAGGTTTAGTTAATTAATTGAAAAACAAAACAATTGTTTAAATCGAAATTTTCAATGTAGTTTTTGAAAAATTCTACCTACCTTATTTAAATTCATTCGAGATTGTTAATTATTGTAATAATCAAATATTTAGTATACAAGCGACTTCATTTTAATGTCGCTAAATAACATAAAACATTTTAACATTATTGATTAGTTAAATGTTGATTGGAACTTTATGTAATATCGTTCTCGAGCTCTTGTGCTCTAACTACTTTAAGGTGTTTAAATTGCTTAAACAAAAAAATGTATATAGTTACACCGTAGTTACAAAAATGATCATAGTGTGCAGTAAATAACAACAAACAAACTGGGGCTATAAAATTACAAGTCTTGAAATATAAATAAATATGGTCAACATTGAAATCTATAATTATTATTTACTATTGGTACCAATTTTCTTAATTTTTACCTTGTTTTAAAAATGAACCTAAAATATTATTTTAAGGAATTTACGGGCCCTTAATAGTTTCAGACGGTAGGCGGCGCTACTGTAGTGCACGTAGTAAATAGTTTTAGTCTGAAATCTATAGAGCAAACTTCGACTAAGACCATCTAAGTCAAAGAAACGACCTCGGTGAGGATTTGGTATTTTTAAATCGATCTTTGACTTAGTCCGAGTTATATGTTACAAGAAAATCTTTGCCTAGTCTGTCTGTCAGCTGGACTAAGTCGAAGTTTGATTTGAAAAATCCAAATTCTCATCAAGTTCTTTTCTATGACTCAGATTTTGTCGAAGTTCGCTCTATAGATCTCAGCTTAAAGCATTTGTTCTTTGGTAAAGAAGTTAAATGCGTTTTTGTAATGGTATTTTTTCCGAAGCCAAGCTTACAATATGTATGGCGCATAATACGAATAATCATTGTTATATGTAATTATATCAAAGCATGATGTACATACATATCTTTCAATAAATGATTGATATACATTGATGATATATCAATGTTGACAAGAAATAGTGTATTATTTAACAACATTCCCATGAAGCAGTTACATACCAAAAAGTCGCCAATACAAGTTTATTGAAAGAATTTTTAAAATAACATTTTAATTTTTTACATCGATAATTGTGTGATCTGATACACTCACATTTATACATTTTATAAATAGATAAGTATCACATAAAATCAGATTACACTTTATAAGATGTAATAATTAAAAATGTTATTTTAAAAATTCTATCAAAGGATTTTGTGATTTCTTAAACCAAAAGACCTAAAAGCGTATAAAAGTCGCCTACTTTGGAAAACAGATGGCGCTTATTATGAGTTACCCATTTTGAGGCCGAAGATAGACCTCTATTTCAGTATATACAAAGTACTCTGTGGAGCTCACTTACCATCAGGTGACCCACCTGCGCGTTAGCGACTCTGCTAAAAAATACATATTGTGTTTATACAGAGAGATTCATTATTAATTACTAATTGTTTAATGTTTTGGTGTTGATACAAGGTGTATTTGAACTCAAGTCTGCATAGCATAAAAGGCAATAAAACAATGTGTAAAAATAATAATTTATTCACACAGAAATAAATATTCGGAAAGAAGATACACAATTATTGCCTTATTTAACTTATACCGTAGTTTATAGTTGGTGTAAACCCAACATAAATCTCACTTATCCGATATACATAAAACATAGTTAGAAAAAAAAATTATCTATAGTTAGTAGTAGCAAAAAAGGCATTATTATTTTGCACTTTTTGGTGACGAGACTAAGGTATAGAGTCATTATGCTTAGTTTACATGAGTGCTAAGCTTTTGATGGCTGCTTCCAAGCGTTCTACTTCCCCTTGATTTTGTGCTAGTTTTTCAGAATTGTTTTTCCTGACATCTTCAGGTACTTTCACGGTATAATCGTCGGCAGCCATCGCTTGCTGGAGTTTGACTATTGTTTGCGATAGATTTTCCTTTTTCTTTTCAAGCTTGGCGATCTCTTTTTGAGGATCGATGAGGCCCTGAAACCAAAGACATTAATATCTTGAATACAGTTTTCCATGTTACAGACATATGTAATTATTAACCAACTTCAAAAAGAAGAGGTTATCAAGTCGTATTTTTTTAAGTTACATAACATACATAACATGTAACTTAAAATGTAAAAAAAAAAAAAAAAAAAACTGCCTCGGTGGCGTGGTGGTATTTCGGTACGACTACGGTTCTGAAGTCTCGGGTTCAATCCCCGGGTCGGGCAAAGTGATATTGGATTTTTCCATATCAGCCCGGAGTCTGGAATTTGTGCCTGATATGGGGATAGGCTCGCCCCCTATCACATCTGGGACGGAACTAAGCTCGGCGAAATGTGGGTGTTCTAGTTCGCTAGTCCGCCTCTGCCTACCCCTTCGGGGATACAGGCGTGAGCTTATGTTATGTGTTTTTAAGTTACTAAATATATATTCGGGACGTCTTGTAACGTCAATCTCCTGACCCTGCTGAAGGATTCAGGCCTTGGATTATCATGTTAGAAAAAAGGTTTCGCCTAACCTGGGACTTGTACACAGGACTTCTTAGCCCACACTGCCACTATGTCACATGATTTATCTTTTGGGATATTTGAAATGCCTAAAACATGAATTTACCTTCAACATCAGCCTCAACTCAATATTATGGGAGACGGTGAGCACCGCACACCCAGCCGGAGGGTCCTGCTCACTCATCTCGCTGTTAGCAAGAGACTGCAGGCTGTTGAACAGGGCCTTTAGCTCCTCGACCTTCAGCTCGGGCGACAGCATCAGATGTACGGTGGTCTTCTGCTTATTTGTGAGGTTGTATTCGGTGCGAGTGGACCGGATGAGGTGTATCATCTTGAGCACGGTCTCCGTTTGCTCTTCTAGATCCTCGTTCCGCCATGGAGTGTCTTTGTACTGTAAGTCGGGAAAAGGTTGCGATTGATTTTATATGCCTTATTATATCAGTATATAGGATTTTATTATTATTTATGGTGAGACAGCCTCGGTGGCGTGGTGTATTTCGATATGACTATCCTCCTGAGGTCTCGGGTTCGATTCCCAGGTCAGGCAAAGTGATATTGGATTTTTCCATATCAGCCCGCAGTGTCAGCATTAATTTGTGCCCGATATGGCGATAGGCTCGCCTGCTATCACATCTGAGTCGGAACTAAGCTCTGCGAAATGTGGACGTTGTAGTTCGCTAGTGCGCTTCTGCCTACGCCTTTGGGGATATAGGCGTGAGCTTATGTTATGGTGAGGATGTCTACAGTCATACAGAAGAGTGATCAGCTCACTTAATCGAACTATCTCATCCTTAATCCCAGAAGTATATAGGATACAATGTTTCCTTGAAGGGTAAGTTTGTTTGTTATTTACTAAAATTTTTTAAGTAAACCAAAAAATAATTTACTTTATGTAGGAATAAATGCTAGCCTAAAAGACCACTATTTGATAAATAGCATCTGACTGATTTCTTAAGTTTACGCGAATGTTATACATTGAAATAAAACTATTTTTACGGATTCTATCACGATTTAGTTTTTAAATTTTTATTACCAAAGTTTCCACGTGACCACGAAGACTGCAAAGCCATCGAAACGTTAGGAATAAAATTTAAAAACTAAATCGTGATAGAATCCGTAAAAATAGTTTTATTTCAAGCATCTGACTGGCTAAAAGACTAATATCCAGCAACAACAAAATATACTTTACTACTTACATTAGGATACTCAGCAACACAAATAGACGGACAGCTGGTGTCCTTCCTCGGCAGCCGTTGGTACAACTCCTCGGTGAGGAACGGCATGAAGGGGCTCAACAGTTTGAGCCCGTGGTCCAAGGTGGTGAATAAAGTGCGTCGGGCCGCCTCTTTAGCTTCCTCCGAGCCTGATGCGAACACAGGTTTAAGGGATTCCTGGGGAAAATCTGGACTGCTATGAATGTTCTTACAAAAGACATTCCATGCTGTGCACTGCGCTTGCATATCTTTTTTATTATAGTACAGACTGGTAATCGAGCAGATGGGTCACCTGATGGTAAGCGATCTCCACCGCCCATAGACACCCAAGACACAAAAATAATCATGGGTGCGTTGTCAACCTAAAATGAGGGAATGGAAGGGGAGGGAAAAAGGATTGGGAAAGGGAGGGCATCCGGAAATCTCACTTATCCAGCGAAACGCGATAGCAAGTTGCCACTTTACATCGGTTTTCCGTGAGGCAATGGCATCAAACCAGTCGAGCCGGCCCATTCGTGCTGTAGACGTTACTGTATACAGCGTGGTTCTACAGGTGACACATCTGCTCGTTTGTCAGTCTATGCTATAAAAAAAATTAATAAATTTCCACGCGAACAAAGTGGCGAGCGACTTACTGGAATAAATTGTCCCTAAAGTAAATAAAATGTGATGTACTTACCAAGTAAACGTCGCAGAGTTCATACAGCCAGAGGTTGTATATGAGCGTGGTGGCGGCCGGGAACTCGTACGTCCCGAGCGCGATGTTCACCCGCTCTACAGCGTGCGATACTCGCGACAACATCCATCGGTCCATCCGGGACAGAGTGGAGGGGACTGTGGTGAATAACTGCAGGCACAAAATAAAAACGTAACAGGCCTACTTCAAAACTTTTCGATTGACCAAATTATGGGATCACACAGATAAAGAAAGAAAAAGAAAGAAAGAAACTTTATTTAGCCAATGTCTCAGGCAAAAAAAAAACAAAATATGTATTTTTTAAGAGGTAACAAATTGGGTTCAATTACTAAGTACAATGTTTAATATTAATATAAGAAATAATTTATTATTAATAAATAATTAACATAAGCTCACGCCTGTATCCCCGATGGCGTAGGCAGAGGTGCACTAGCGACCTAATACACCCACATTTCGCCGAGTTTAGTTCCATCCCAGAAGTGATAGGGGGCAAGCCTATCGCCATATCGGGCACAAATTCCAGACTTCGGGCTAATAATGAAAAATCCAATATCACTTTGCCCGACCCGGGGATCGAACCCGAAACCTCAGGACGGAAGTCGTACCGAAATACAATTATGGAAGCAACTTTGGAATAAGCTTTATCGAACACAAAAATAATCTTAAAAATCGATCAACATTTGGCGGAGATACGAGTAACATACATAAAAAATACAGACAAATTGATTACCTCCTTTATTTAAAGTCGGTCGAAAAACACACAGCTACATCATCATCATCATCAGCCACAATACGTCTATTACTGAAAACAAGGCTCCCCCAAAGATTTCCAGATTGACCAGAAGAAAGGACTTCAAAAAGTCAACTATTATTTATCTATGGAGTCAGTGCCAGGGTCAATGCAGATCAAATGAAAAGGCACCAACTCTATTAGGATTTTTAAAGTCAGTTTTTAAGTTTTGTTAATTTAGAAAATAGCTTAATTATTATGTTCACTTATTAATAAAACTAATTATACAGAATGTTGTAAAAAGGTGGTATCAATAATAACTACACCTAATTTTTGTAATATTTGTTTAAAACTTCATTAGGTTTGAACTGGATTTTTAATTTGTAACAAAATCTCAGACTAAGCTAGACTATTTTCATTATTTCAAAATCGAAATTATATTATCTTTTCAGTCTACCATTATGTTTTGTATCGTTCTCCAAGTATGTACAATATTGATACAATATTTTTGCAAGAGTCAGTATTACAATATATTTGGAAACTGTCACACTTTCGTAATATAAAGTAACAGACCTCGTAAGTGGTGTCCTTGGGGAAGTACATGAGCGCGAACTTGGTCGCGTTCCAGAGCTTGTTGCAGAAGAACCGGTAGCCCTGCACGCGCAGGATGTCCAGGTTCAAGTCCCGGCCCTGGGTCATGGCGCACAGGGCGAACCTGGATAATCACGAGTTTAAAAACTTCATCGACCGACTTCAAAATCCGATCGTGACCAGCCCCGTGACTCTTGACACTCTATTCGAACTTGACTTCGATTCGGTTTCATTTATTATCATATATTATTTATTTATTTATTATTTATTTACACTGACGCTCTACGAAGTCTGCAGTTGCTGAACATTCAGAGGAAGGCTCCAAACATTATCTTAGATTTGATAAACCACAAATCCTCGCCAAAGAACACCGATTCCTCCCTAGGATGATACGCGAGGCTATTGAAATTAAAAAACATCCTAATTTCAATAGAGAAGATGGTTGGAAGCTTGCACAAACCTGGGATCCAATTATAAATCTTATTAAATCGGAACCCAAAAGACCAGCTGCCAGAACTCAAGACACCGTGAGCTCGTACTGCATAAATCGGAACACAAATAATTAACCTTTTTTGATTTTGTATAATTTTTTAATGATGGTAGATATTGTAACACGAACCTTTTTTGGACAAATGACACCTCAGTCTGACCCGTGACAACGAAGACTGCAAAGCCTTCGAAACGTCGGGAATAATAATTAAAACCTAATCGTGATAGAATCCGTAAGAATAGTTTTATTTCAATTCATTTATTGACTTAAAATTCCACCGAAATCGAGTTAAAAAGCGAGCAGATGGGTCTCCACCGCCTATAGGCACCCATGATAGCATTATTACGTTCCCAATCTTAATGGAATAAAATGTGGAAGGTTGGACGGACAGTTGCTCCGTTGGACCCATATACAAAGCAGGTATTTCATCCCACCTCATTGTATAATCGGTACAACATATTTATAAAAGAGTGTTGCAGAAAGGATTTGTCCCAGTTTTTACGACCGATTGCATTGATTTGTCGTTTATGATATTAATGCAAGTATCATCATCATCATCATCATCATCAGCCATAGGACGTCCACTGCTGAACATAGGCCTCCCCCAAAGATTTCCAGATCGACCTGTTGGAAGCGGCCTGCATCCAGTGACTTCCTGCGACCTTTATCAGGTCGTCGGTCCACCTTGTAGGTGGACGTCCTACGCAAGTATAACCCTACAAAATATTGCTTCTAACCCAATTTACCTCAAAGCATCAGTCCCGCATTCCGGTATACCGTTGGGGTAGTCTTGCTTCTGTCCCTGCTTCGCCTTCTCGATCTCGCGCGGGTCAAGGTTCGAGTCCTCCAGCTGCTTGTGAAGCTCCTCCAACGTGATCCCTCGCACCACGTCTACGGGGTCGATGACATTGCCAAGGGATTTCGACATTTTGCGACCATGGGCGTCACGCACCATTGGATGGAGGTATATTTCCCTATAGATAAAAGTTTAAAGATATATATTTAATTGCATAAATCTTGCGGCAACGTACTTAAGGCTCAGAATTGTGGGGTACAGGATACATATCCCAGGTCGGACAATCACGCGTACCTATTTAAAAAAAATATTGCCTCCTATCAAATGAAGGGACAAAAATAAAGTTTATGTATTAACCATATAAAATTATTTTGCATGAATGTTATGCTTGCTACAAAACCCAAATGAAAGAAAAACAAAGAAGGTCAATATAACTCACTTGAAAGGTAACTTGCCAAGAAGCCTCTGTCCGAAGAACACCATCCTGGCCACCCAGAAGAACAAGATGTCGTGACCAGTCTCCAGGAGATTACCAGGGTAGAATGCCTATTGGAATAAATTAACACATATAAATCTCTTCACCTGCCCTCATCCCCCTCTAATGTATGGCGCAACACTATTTCAAACATGCTGCAGGAAGGATTTGGCTCCAGTTTTAAAATCGGTTGCCTGCCCGACGACACGTCCTTTTTGATTTAGACCTAAGCAAAACCTTTGAGTAACGACCCATATGAACACACCCATCACCCAAATTTCATGTAGTCCCATTTTTTTTTATTAAAATGGCTGTGACATACAGACGGAAAGACGAGTTTTTTAAACAAATTTTAAGGATTCTATCGCGATCAAGTCCCTCGGGAGAACCGGAAGTACACTGGCTGATCCTGGAAAGGGAACTTGACACGGAGTGTGGGTCACTATGGCAGGTTTTAGCACCATGTCTACGGTGGTCACCATCCGGTCGGATACCAATATCCTACCACTAGCAAGTACCCATGAAACCCTAAATATAGTCTCTCACCGCCAAGTCTTCAGTTTGGTCGGGCCACCCGAATATTGAGAACGGGAAGAGACCCGACGAGAACCACGTGTCGAGCACATCTTCGTCCCGCTGGAGCGTGATGTCGGCGCGTTTGTGGCCGAATTTGTCGCACGCCTTGCTCATCGCCTCCTCTTCCGAATGCGCCACCACCCATTGTTCCTTATTCTAGGGAAAGAAAATTATATAGATCAATAGACTGTAGATATTTTTTATGGGTAAGACTCGGAAAAGTTAATAAAAATAGAGTGTATATTTGTCTTAAGCCGCGTCTTCTGTATTAAAACATTACACATAACACCTACACAAAACCTGGTTTGGCTACACATTTTTGTAGTGATGTGGATAATCGATTATATTTCATAATCGATTATTCAATTATTTTTAAATATGTGATTGATCACTGATTAATTGATTAATCGGTTAGTCAATGATTATCTCGGCCTATCGCCATCCATTGCTGGACGTAGGCCTCCTTAAGTGAGTGCCAACCATCCCGGTCGATTAATAATCTAATAATACATCTATATATAGTCACGGGCGGCTCGGCCTCCGGTGGTCCATAAGCTTATGTAACATATATATATGCCGCCTCCGACGGGTTAAAAAATAATCAATTATGGTAAATAATCGATAATCCACATCTCTACATTTTTGTCTATGGTCCATTGTTTTTCCAGCAGGAGACAGCGAAAATCATTGTTTTGCGTATATGGTTTGTGTTTTGATTCGAGAAAAACCAGTGCAGGAGACGCGCCTTTACTTAGTATGTTATGTTTATGACCTAAGCACATGTCTGATACATTTGAAAAATAAGTTAATATAAGCAAAATTAATAACATTTCATTTGGGTAACGACAAAACGAATCATGATGTATAATAGTATTGAACACAGATTTCAGAACTCAAATGAGGCATCTATGCTGTTAATTTTGAATATGTTTTCTTCGTATTTTGTTTTCATCTACTCCCGACATAATTTATATGGGACTACTGTTGATATAAAATCTATGGAACATAAATAAGAATCATAGAATTTACATATACAGTTCACGCCACATTCGCCGGAGATTTCGTAAAAAAACACAAACAAACAATTAAACCGTGTTTTACAGAGATGAGCCAACCCACAAAAAAAATTCTAGATCATGTTGGCATCAATACATTTTTTTTGTGGATTGGCTCATTTCTGCACAACGCGGTCCAATTGTGAAGCTGAATAGGTAAAAATTAACTATGTGTGTAAAGATATATAACAAAAAACTGAAAACATACAATTTGCAAAATAAAAACAACACCAGCAAACACAAAAACATCTGTCTGCAAAAACACAATATTATAAAAACCTACTATTGGTGCGTTATACATGACTAACATACAGCGTGTTCAAAAAAGTATGGTCAAAGCACATGCACGTTAATATGCAGACGGGCATGCGACGTACTAAGCAGACGGCGGAGTGTTGTTGGTGTGGGTGTGTGGTGTTGCGCACGCGCACTCGCTGGCTCTTCTTGCGGCCCGAGCGCGAGCGGCGGCGGCGCGGCGCGCGGGACTCCACGCGAACCTTGCGCCGCACAACAGTATACATAACATAAGCTCACGCCCGTATCCCTGAAGGGGTAGGCAGAGGTGAACTAGCGAACTAGAACACCCACATTTCGCCAAACTTAGTTCCGTCCCAGATGTGATAGGGGGCGAGCCTATCGCCATATCGGGCACAAACTACAGATTGCAGGCTGATATGGGAAAATCCAATATCAGTTTGCCCGACCCGGGGATCGAACCCGAGACAGCAGGATGGTAGTCGTACCGAAATACAAGCACGCCATCAAAGCTGTACAGTATACAGATTACACAATACCGATGTGTCATAATTGCAACGTGCTACTCGTTTCGTCAAGGATAGGCCCAGACAGAAAGCCTGAGCCTGCTGTGATCACGATCCAAGCATTAAAGGAACGACTGGATGGACGGAAACGTGCTATTATGGCCGTTATTAATAGCTATTTTGATTATGTTGCAATTATTAATTACGGATACACTATAACGGCGTAAAAAAGTTGGTAACACCTAATCGAAGATCCAATATCGTTTAGTACTTCTAATAATATACACATTTATCACAACACCCTATAACATATTCTAAATATTAAATATTTCGTATTGTGTAAAATATAATAACCCCAGCCAAACCCAAAATTATCTTTACATGAACCATGCTGTTAGGAACCAATAACTCAGGGTGTTATTGTATGCTTCATTTAGTATAAAGTAACATATTACACTTATATTTATAATCTGCCATACATAAGTGACTTCCACTGATCATAAACATTATTTCGTATTTTTTAAAGTGATAATTAACTCTATTATAATTACATTTACATTTAGACAGTTGACTTGTAAAACATCGATAAAAGCAAGAACATTTTATTATTTAATGATGTCTTAGGTTTACGTGAATGTTATTTATTGAAATAAAACTATTTTTACGGATTCTATCATGATTTGGTTTTAAACTTCGGGCATAAAAATTAAAACCATATTGTGATAGAATCCGTAAAAATAGTTTTATTTCAATGAATTTTATTATTTTCTTTTTTCAGATTAGTCCCACGATAATTACGATAGATAATGTCTCATACACACAACGAACCTTGTCGCGTTTACATACACACGTATAATTTAGTAACGTATAGTCACGGCCCATACCGTGTTCATGTCGATACTGAATGCGACTGACGCGTCAATACTCTTATGTAACACTCGCCGAGCGAGTATAGCAGTGACGCGTTGACAATCTCTCTCGCTCCCTCAGTCGACTTGAACCGACTTTACACGAACGAGCGATACATAGCCGAGCGTGACGGCTCAGTTATTACAGTATTCAATTACATTTAACAGACTGATTTCTTAAGTTTACGCGAATGTTATACATTGAAATAAAACGATTTTTACGGATTCTATCACGATTTGTTTTATATTTTTATGCCTGACGTTTCGAAGGCTTTGCAGTCTTCATGGTCACAGGTTGGACTGACCGTCTAACTGCAAAATCTTCGAAACGTCGGGCATTTAAAATATAAAAAATCTTGATAGAATCCGTAAAAATATTTTTATTTCAATGACATTTAACAGTTCAATACAGACCTCCCCTCCCGTGATAGTGACTTTATAAGCGGGTATCTGGTGTCCCCACCACAACTGCCGCGAGATGCACCAGTCGCGGATGTTGTCCATCCAGCTCATCCAGGTCTTGGTATGCATCTCCGGGATGATCTTCAGTTCGCCACTCTCCACGGCGCGTTTGGCGTTCTGTGCCATTGTATCGCAACGTACCCACCTGACGGATAAGGGGTTAAACTTTATTTAGGCCCTCAAAAATAAAGGTTCTACCTCTCTTTTATGTTGCCGGGCCCGAAAGGGTCCACGATTATGTAACTATGATACGTATTGAAGTAATTAAACGACCTTTTTACTTGGACACTAGTTTATTACTAATCCGTTCGTGGCTCTGCGCTCGCCGCGCGTCGGCCGAGACAACATGTACAACACTATACATAGGTATGCATATATGTAGGTGCGTAGGCGCTTTATACATATCATTCCTCCGCACTTAATTTTTGGAACCTGGCAATCAAACAATATACAATTATAATAAACTAAGTAAGTTCCATTTGCGGATAATATATAAAATAATATTCTTAATTCTAAGTGATACATTTAAAAGAACATTTTGTAATCAACAATTTTTCTGGGGCGCTTCTGACGAGTGAGTGTGAGCGACGGTGCAGGTGCCACTACCTCAGTGACGTCACCGGTCATATTTTTGCTGCCGTCGCCATTGGGGGACCGAGCAGTCTGACCTTCAGCAATCCCTCCCTCACTCTCAGCAGGTACAGGTATTTGCATTTCATGAGGCTCCTCATTAAGTGACTGTTCGTCAACTGTAACAGTGGATGTCTGGCTAACTGGTGATGTCGGCTGTACCAGGTCCAGCGGGTTTTCCGCGGTCACAACAGATGGCAATGAAGGGACCCCATGAGACACATTGGACATTTCACCGTTTTGAAGCTGCCTTTCTTTACCTTTATATGGCATCATCTGGTCGACGTGCCTGATACAGTATACATTTAACTCATAAATTAAAATCTTGTACATTTTATTACCTATTTTTTCCTTAACAATACCCAGTTTCCAGATCTCTTTCCGAGCACTGTACCACCGAGTCCATACCACATCATCTATACCAAAACATTTTTTAACAGACACTGCTGGCATGATTGTTTGACTTTTGGAATTTGAATTAGTCGGTGTAATTAAATCGAGACGCGATCGTAATTTCCTTCCGAACATTAATTGAGCTGGAGTTTGCCCGGTAGTACAGTGCACAGTATTTCTATAGTTAAATAAATATCCTAATAATTGTTCTTGCGTTCGCTGCATAGGAACGTTGTCTTTTAAAATGCATTTTAACATCTTTTTACAAATTCTAACCGAGTTTTCCGCTTGCCCGTTACTCTGTGGGTGATATATGGGTGACGTCATGTACTGGATGCCATTCGAAACGCAAAAAGTCTTAAATTCGACCGAATTAATTTTTACGTCGTTATCGGATACCAGCAATTCTGGCAAACCAAACGTCGAAAAAATCCCTTTTAATGCGTCAATCAGTGCACTTGTTGACGTTCCGTTACGCATATATAAACACTCCAACCACTTAGAATGAGCGTCTACAACCACCAAGTATACCCTCTGCCCGACCGTCATATAATCGATGTGCACGCGCTGCCAGGCGCGGTCGGTAGCGGGCCAGGGCGCGGGCGGGTCCCGCGGCGGTGCCGGCCGCACGCTCACGCAACTCTCACATGAACCTATCCAACATTCGATGTCTTTATCGATTGCTGGCCACCACATTCTACTGCGCGCATTGCTTTTCGTTTTTACGATCCCTAAATGAGTTTCATGCAATTCCCGCAACATTCTTTCTCTAAGTGCCGACGGTATAACTATCTTATGACCTCTGAACAAACAACCGTTTTCGACTTGTAAGTCCGATTTACATTGAAAATATGGCAATATTGATGTACATCTAATAGAACGAGGCCAACCATATTCCATGTATTTCATAACTGTTTTCAGCGCTGTGTCACGTTCAGTCATGTGCACAATTTCCCTAAGTGTCACCGCCGGCGACGACGCATCGAGAAACTTCAGAGCATAATAAGAATCTATATCACTATCACTATCCACAGTATCATGTATGCCCTTTAGTGGTGCGCGTGAAAAATAATCGGCCGCTTGGTTGTTCTGGCACGGAACATACTGCACTGTGTAGTTATAGGCGGACAGTATTATTGCGTATCTCTGCAATCTCAACGCGGTCGTCACGGGTATACCTGTTTTATTATTAAATATTGACACTAAGGGCCTATGATCTGTTTTCAGAATAAACGGATTTTCGCGGCCGTATAAATATTGATGGAAACGTTTAACTCCGAAAATTATAGCCGTTGCTTCCTTTTGTATTTGACTATAATTTCGTTCGCTAGTGGTGAGCGAGCGAGACGCATATGCCAACGGTCGCTCGGTGCCGGTGTCATCGCGTTGCGATAGCACGGCTCCGAGACCGCAGGGCCCTGCATCCACGGCTACCACTAATTGTGCTGTAGGCTCGAAATGGGCGAGAATGCGCTCGGATGCTAGCTCGCGCCGCACAGCCGCCACGCTACGACGTTGCCGTTCTCCCCACTTCCACGGGGTTTCATTACGTAATAACTCATGTAAAGGACTTAAAACCGATGACGCGTTAGGAATAAAATTCCTATAATAGTTTATTACCCCCAAAAATCTCTTAACTTCCGTTACGTTAGTGGGTTCTGGGGCATCAATTATAGCTTTCACTTTATCTGGACATGTTTTTATTCCCTCTTTACTGATAACGTATCCTAAATATTTTACGCTATTTTGAAAAAAATCGCATTTATTTTTCTCGAGGCGCAATCCAGCATCACGCAACCTACCTAAGACCTCATCTAGTCTTCTCATGTGAGTTAATTTATTCGGTCCCGTAACACATATATCATCAAGCCAAATACTAATTCCATCTATTCCCGTAAGAAGCGTCTCCATAGACTTTTGGAAAATAGCGGGTGCGTTTGCTAAACCATATACTAACCTAGTATATTTATATAACCCTTTGTGTGTGTTTATGGTGGTTAGTTCCTGACACGATTCCTCTAAAATAAATTGATTGTACGCATTTTTTAAATCAATTTTACTATATTGCTCACCACCTCCAATGCTCGCAAATACCTCTTCAATTCGAGGCAAAGGGTATTTTTCTATAACGAGATCCTTGTTTAGTGTAACTGAGAAATCACCCGCGATTTTCACTTGACCGTTATGCTTTAATACCGGAACTATAGGAGTTGCGTATTGTGAATAGTCAATTGGGACCAAAATACCTATGCTTACCAGTCTATTTAACTCATGCTCGACCTTGTCCTTAAGGGCAAAGGGTACAGTGCGTGGTTTAAAAAATTTTGGAGTAGCGTTATCCTTTAATTGCAAGCGGACTTTGAATTTATTAAAGGCACCCAATTCATCACGCCATAAATCCGAAAACTTTTCCAGTACATTATGCAAGCTTGTGTCACAACTGAGTGAATTATTATCCGTAGTAATAAAAACATCAAAAGCTGACATGAAATCTCTCCCTAGTAAGGGTGGACCTCCATTACTGATGACAAAAATGTTTATGGATTTTTGTTTTTTATTAAAAATTGCATTTATAGTAAAATAGCCCAAGGGAGTGATTTTATGTCCGTTGTATAGGCACATTTTTGCAAAACTTTTATGTAATTTATAGTTAGAAAAATTTTCTCTATACAATTTCTCGGAAATTACACAGCTACCGGAACCAGTATCTAATTCCATAGTTAATTTTTTATTACCTAACACAAGATCAAGTTTTATAGGCTTGTCAGTAACGTACCTTATGTTAAAATTTTGACATTCCTCACAAAATGACGTATTTGGGTCATCTATTTCCCTTTTATTATTGTCTACGTAGTGCACGCGGGTTTTTTGAGCACTGTTACACACTTTCTTTAAATGCCCTTTTTCACCACACTTTGAACACTTGTAGCCTTTATAACGACACTTATCACTTGGGTGGTTTTTCAACCCGCATACCGAACAACGACATGACTCAGCAGAAACGGTGCTGCTCGTGTTTGATCGCCGTGTCTCGCCGCGGCCATGCTGCCCTTGAAATTTGACTTTGTACACGGGCTCCTCTTTGATTGATGCCGTTTCACTGGTGCACACAACGACTTTTGCCTCCTTAGCACAAGCCGCCTGCGATGCCAATTCGATAGCTCGCGCCAACGTCAACGTGGAAGCGTTCTGCTCGAACAACTTATCACGTTCAGGCCCCGAGCCAAGTCCGAGAACGAAACGATCTCGCAGGTTCGTTTCCAGGGCGGTTCCGAACTCACAATAGGTTGCAAGTCCCCTAATTCGCGCCACCCATTCTTCCAATGATTCACCAGGGTTCCTGCATGCTCCATAAAATTTTGCTTTGTCTGCGAAGGAGCATTGCTTTGGCTTGAAGTGATTGTCGAGTAATAAAACCAGGTCTGAGTACTTCAACGAATCCAATTCATTTGGGTAAGCTAAGTTACGTAGCAAACGGTATGTTTCGTCAGTAAGGTAAGTGAGAAGAATTCCACATTTGTTTTCTTCTGTCACCGTGTTTATCTTCAAAAACTGAGTCAATTTACCTTTAAATATCAACCATTCGCCGGTTTTATGGTCAAAATTAGATAAATTTCCGATGTATGCCATTTTTCTTTTTTTGTTGTGGGTATTCCTAACTCGTCGCCAATGATACGTATTGAAGTAATTAAACGACCTTTTTACTTGGACACTAGTTTATTACTAATCCGTTCGTGGCTCTGCGCTCGCCGCGCGTCGGCCGAGACAACATGTACAACACTATACATAGGTATGCATATATGTAGGTGCGTAGGCGCTTTATACATATCAAACTACCATAACCTATTGTGACCTAAACCTAATTATCAATCGTGGAGTGCAATAAATTAAATAAATAGACATAAATCAAAACCTTTATATAGGCGAATAGGGGAGTGGATCCCCGGGTCGAGCAAAGTGTTATTGGATTTTTTCAATATCAGCCCGGAATCTTGAATTAGGCCCTATATTACAGGCTCGCCCCCTAGCAAATCCAGGGCAGAACTAAGCTCGGCGAAGTGGGTGTTCTAATTCACTAGTGCGCCTCTACCTACCCTTCGGGATACAGGCGTGAGCTTATGTTATGGGAGTGGGGCACTTTTAGACGTCATAAAATCTATCGGTGCTTTTGAAAAGCCCACAGGTCTGAGAAGAGGCACTTTTAATATTTTGTAAAGAAAAATACTTACTTGACATCAAGCAAGTAGCCGGTCGTACAAACTAAGCCAAATCTTTTCGGGAACATGCTTGAAAAAATGTGTTATGATCCGACATTAAGGTGGGATAAGGACAGGTAGAAAGAAAGTTGCATTGTCGAATGGGTTCATGAGATCGTTCCTTACCATTGCGGTTTGAGCATGGGTTCGACCACGTCCTTGGTGCGGCTGCACAGCGGCACCACCATCGAATGATCCTTAGTCTCCTTGTATAGCTTCAGCTCAGTTAACTTCTTCACCAACTCTCGACGGACGTCGTAGCGTTTCATGCCCTAAAATTGTCGGAGATGAATGGTAATGCATACTAGAGAAAACATTCAAAAGCAAAATATCAAAATTCTTACTTATAAAAATTCACCCGATTCTTATATTTAAAACTAGTTTGTATTTTTTTTCTGACTTCACATTGTTTGCAAGTCAAAAAGCGCATAAATATTTTAATATTTAAGGGTATTCAGCAAAATCTGATCTGCGGAGCTATTCGCTATTTTTGACACTTCGAGTGAGCAACAAAGTTTAGTTGGCAACTGAACTTTGATGTCAACTGAGATTTAAGATAAATCGGTATTGCGTATCTCATTGTTTATATATGCACCATGAGTGCCTATCAAGTTCCTTTCAACGATCACTTGACATCTCTATTTTTCTATCGACACTGTGTGACAGAGATAAATATACGCGTTGAATTAATAAATGAAAGGGATAGTAGATCGCCTTTATACTTGAACAAAATGTTTGAAATTGACGAAAAAATAATTTATGCGAGAATTATAAAAATCGTATTGTGATAATTCAGGATTTATGTTTATAAATTTATCGTGAAATAATTACTTCGACTGGCATGAGGAAAGTAGCTAAAACCATTATTTGATCTAGGTACATCTTTGTTGTGTGTTATAATCTATATTTTTGTATGATTTTAACCACTTTTGCCATGCTCTAAAATAATATTTTAGATTAGTTTTGTAACGAGTTTATTGTGTTTTATTTTACAATAAGTATCTATTACTAATTACATGTACTTTAGTGCTACAAATACTATCAACAAACTTCACAATGTGATCTAAGTATTCATTACATGCTTCAAGTATTCACTTATATACTTATTACTGTTGAAGGAAGGGTTATTAAAATAGTAAATGCTATAAGTTTGTAAACCCCTCCGTCGTGTCACAATCTTGCCTGGCGGACGTTGAGCACTGTCTTTGAACACCTTGCCGAAATCCAGCGTTATTTATGTGAAATATTCTCAAGTGATCACTTGCATGATAGGTACATTGCGCAAACTAAACGGCGGCACTCATATATAGGTACTAATAATATATTAGTCTTTCTATTCCAAAATCCTTCTTTTTCTCTCTTCATAAAGCCACAACAAAATCAATCCGAACACATGTCGGAACATAATTTGGAAACAATCACACTGCTTACAGCACACAATCACGCGATTATGATTGTTTATAATATGGAATCCTTAGAATGGAATCATAATATTATTATGTGTTGATTAAGGTGTTGATTATATAATTTTTTTAAATAACACAAATCTAATAAAGCACACACTCGCGCAGTCTCACAAAAAAGAGTTTTGTAATGACTAAAATCCTAACAAATTCAAAATCTGAAATATTTCAATGTAACAATCCACAAAACTGACTAATTTATCTAGCCGGATTATAGTGGTAATCACTTTGCATCTCAAAAACACTCCTCCGAGGTTGTGTCTTTCAAAACTCTTTTGATAGGCACAGTTACTTTCGATTTGATGTCCACTTTGCTTAGCCAATACCGATTTATCTTTTTCGATATACACTCACACGCTACGAAAGTCACCGTGACTTCACGGGTGCCAATCAATGTTCAAAGGCACTCGTGACGTCATTCTAGTTGATAACCGACGTTAGCCGATACCAAATTAGCAATATGACAGTTATTTGTTGTATACTTTGAAGAGTGGATATCATTTTCAGTTGCCAACTAAGATACATAATCGCCCTGCAGATCTTATTAGTAAAGCTTTGCGCCTACCTAGTAGTAGGATAATGATAATATCGAGTGTTGACTCGATACGGGAATCGAACTCGCGGCCTCTCGTTACACAGCCGGCTATTCACTCCCCACACCACAGACTTTCAAATTTAATCATCACATTATCGACATATTTTGTTTAGCACAAAAATCTTATTTGAATTCTGTTCACCCCATCTGACATCTGATATATTTTCTAGTGCATTATTTAATAAGCAGCGATAGCTTGGTTGGTAATGGTAGGCTGCCGAGACGAGTGTCGGAGGTTCGTGACCAACCACAAAACGGAGCAAACACCTCTGACTTCATGTTAAGTATGTTTTCATTGTGAATTATCGCTTGCTATACTATAACGGTGAAGGAAAACATCGTGAGGAAACCTGCATACCCGAGAACTTCTTCATAAGAATTTCGAAGGTATGTGAAGTCTACCAACCCGCATTTGGCCAGCGTGGTAGACTAACGCCTTGTAGAGGAACGCGTATCAGTGTTCCTCCACCAGAGGGTAGATCTCCTCGTTAGGCGGGTGTAGTGCCTGGCCGCCGCGACCCCTCCGATGGTAATCTTCGGAGGTTGTATATATGCTACATCTGCTGTAAACTTTGCCACCGTGATTTGGAATTTAGTGGCTCCATCTGTTGTCGAAGCTACTGCCGTTGTGCGCTGACGCTCGATGCTTGTAATTTGTTCGGCGCTCATTACAGAGATGTCGCCACAGCGTAATACCTCTCATTAGTAGAGGAGGCTAATATTATTATTATTTAATAACTTGATCATGAGTACTTACAGAGAACTCCGCGCAGTTGTCCAACATCATACCATCATCTGTGAATATGTTAACGAACGGCAGATCGTGACGCTTCGCAATATCGAAGTCATTCACATCGTGTGCTGATGATATCTTCACGGCACCTGAATTATAAATCATTGTAATACCATATCTTTAAGGCTAAAGTATAGAGCTAAGGCTAGAACAAACTTCGACAAGTCCAAGGTTGTAATTTAGAGAGCACTCTTATTTAACGATACTCTAAACTTAGTCTAATTATAAATCAAGATTTTTGTGTTGGTGAAGTTCATGGTAAAATTTCATAGTCAGACATAAAGGCTGGTAAACTAAAAACGTCGGGACTAAGAAAAACAAATCGTGATAGACTCAGTAACTTTTATTTTAATGTAGTAATAGTGTAGCATTTGCGTAAATTTGATAAAACTTTAAGAATTTTGTGTAAGAAAAAGCTTTAAATCTAGATTAAATGTTTGATTGTCGTTCAATACTAGTGTTAGACTTTGGTCTCTTCTTTTAATAATAATTAATTTAACGAGTTAATTTATTTTTTCTTATTTACATAAATACCTGTTCCAAACTCCTTGTCGACATAGGTGTCAGCTATTATAGGTATCTTTCTGCCCACTATTGGATGTACTACATACTTCCCGACCAGATGCTTGTACCTGTAAAAAAAAATATTTCAATAATCATAAGCATAAGTTGATCCATAGAAATTGGAACATCCTGTATCATTGAAATATAAAAAAATAACATTTTTTTTCAGTGGTAGGGCCACGCTGTATACAGCACGAATGGGCCAGCTCGACCGGTTTGATACCAACGTTCAACAGAAAACCGACGTAAAATGGTGAGTGAGATTTCCGGTGGCCCAATTCCCCCCTCCCTTTTACAATTCCTACATCCGTCCTTTTAGGTTGGCAACGCACACATGATTCTTTTTGTGTCTTGGGTGTCTATGGGCGATAGAGATCACTTACCATCAGCTGACCCCATCTGCTTGTTTGTCAGTATCTGCTATAAAAAGATAATTAAAAAATCTTTATCCGAGCAAACAGACGTAGACGAAAGGGCCTACAGTGCAGCCCTCCCTTTATCTTTCCTTTGCCTAACAAATATTCCTGACCTAGCAATGCCAAATCACTTGAAAAATTGCTTGAGCACTCTCCATGTCCACAGTGAGACCATTTTCATGTCATCAGAGTGGCTCTACTTATGTTTAATTCATATATATGGGTATTAAAGCATTAGCATTGTCGCCTCCTTGGTTTAGTGGCAGCATGTATGGGCTGTGAACCGAGAGGTCCTGGGTTCGATTGCCAGGTCGCGCAAAGCAAATTTTCTAATTTAATTTGCCCGGGACTGGATCCCTCATAGGGGGTTGACGTCAGACAAGCGGCAGGTCGTAAAAACTAAGCCAAATCCTATGTGCAACATGCTTGATAAAGTGTGTTGCGCCGACCCCACATCAAGGTGGGATAAGGGTAGGTAGAAAGAAAGGGTATTAAAGCATTAACCAGTTGGTTCCATACCTCTCGTCCTCCGGATGCACAGCGACGGCGACGTCAGCTATCATGGTCTCGATGCGAGTGGTCGCCACCACGATCTCGTCCCGACCGTCCTCGGTCTTGTACGCGAAGTACACCAGCACACCGAATTCCACCTTACGGGAAAACATGACAAACCACTATTATAAATGCGAAATAACTTTTATACGTGTATTTTATGCATTTTATGGATTCAATAATATACATGTCCACTAAATAGTGGATTTTGATATCTATTTATTTGCACAACTAGTACATAATATTATAATAGCAAAATATTGGTGTAAATTATTTTCTTTGTAGTTGAGCTGAACAATAATGTAACAGAGAAGAAAAATACTTCGTTTTTTTTTATAAGTCATATTTTAGGTGGTACTTTAGCAATTTTTTAAAATATATTTTTTTGTTTCGTCATTAGGCCCAGTTTAAGTGATTTCAAGATTATCCACTGTTTATTGGACATGGACCTGTATATATTTTTTTTATTATATTTAAATCATAAAATATTTAAGTTACAAGCTGTTTAAATCTGGAAGTGGGCACGACTATTGAATTGTATTTCAAGATTGCAGGACATAATTACGATCCTCAAGCTTTATTATTGTCAAGTATTATCATAACGAAGCGGCTGTATGCGAGGGATAGCGACATATTCCCTTTTCTTAAATATTTGGAATACTAATTTTTCCGCCAATTTGGGCGTTATGAACGAATTTGTAACTTACCTTCTGGTCATACCCAGGCACGGACAACATCGTCTTCCCGCTGATCTCCACCTTATCCACCTCTATGTCGGAGATGGCGCTCTTCAAGGTGCAGCACCAGTTGACAATTCTGTTCGCGCGGTATATGTCGTCGGACTCGTACAGGCGGATGAACGCTTCGTTGACGGCGCGACACATCGACGGGTCCATTGTGAACCGCTCGCGAGACCAGTCGTACGACGAGCCGAGGGAGCGAAGCTGCTCGTAGATACGGCAACCCTTCCTGAGAAATAAATATGACATAAGCTCACGCCTGTATAGGCAGAGGCGCACTAGCAAACTCGAACACCCAAATTTCGCCGAGCTTAGTTCCATTCCAGGGGGCTAGTTTGTAAAACGAAATCCGCGGTTGTGGACTATGTTTCGGACGTTTTGCTATTCTATGTGGCTCACGTGTCCTACCGATATCCGTGCTATAAATTTCGTTTCAGAGAATGCTATGCTATAAACTGATAGTGAAAAATCTAATATCACTTTGTCTGACCTGGGGATCGAACCCAAGAACTTCAAACGATAGTCGTACCGCGCATGCAATATCACTACGCCACCGAGGCAGTCGAATCATTTATTATTTATATTCAATTTATTTAATGATTTCTTAGGTTTACGTGAATGTTATTCATTGAAATTAAACTATTTTTACGGATTATATCACAATTTGGTTTTAATTTTTCAGACTCTGTCTGTCCCGTGACCACGAAGGCTGCAAAGCTTTCGAAACGTCGGGCATAAAAATTAAAACCAAATCGTGATATAATCCGTAAAAATAGTTTAATTTCAATTTATTTGCTAATTCAAGTACTACACTCCTCAAATACATACTCCTCTTTCCAGTCCCACACTCGTTTGATAAACTTCTCTCTGCCGAGTTCATGTCTTGTCTTCTTCTCTTCTTTCCACAGCTTCTTCTCTACTACCACTTGGGTAGCGATGCCGGCGTGATCACACCCTGGATTCCAGAGCGTCGTGCGACCGTTCATCCTAGTTGTGAAATCATATTAGACATTTTATATAAATTGCCACTGCTTTCAAATTTGAATCTTATTGTAGAAAAAACTGAGTGCAATTTGAAGATATAATTTCAAAGTGAATAAAATAGCAAAAAAACACATAGGCAATAATTTTGTGTAATGTTTATACTGGAGTCACGGCTTAGCTCATACTAGAAGTATTTGTATTTCTTACCTATGCCACCTGGTTATAGAATCTTCTACAGCATTGGTAAGGGCATGTCCAAGATGCAGTGTACCAGTGACGTTTGGAGGCGGTATCACCATTGTGAATGTGCCTTTAGGATTATACTCCATTACGGATTTCCTCTGAAACATTTTTTTATTATTGCACATAAATGATGAGAAAATCTGATCCTTTAAAGGTATGAGACAAAAAGTCTCTCGTATTTGCCAGAGACTGGATCCCTCAGAAGGGATAGACAACAGGTAAGCAGCCGGTCATAAAAACTAAGCCAAATTCTTTGTGCAACATGCTTTAAAAAGTGTGTTGCGCCGACCCAACATGAAAGTGGCGTAAGGCCAGGTAGAAAGAAACTGTTACTGATTACAAGAAGCTCCGATAATTCAACAATACATACCACCTGACTCCTTCATTCTTGGTTTAGATCAGTTTTTAAAAAAATTTACTCTTGTATACATACACACTCACGCCTGTATCCCATGGGGGTAGGCAGAGACTAATGAGAGTGACAAGCTACGATCCTGACACACCTGTTTTGCCTCTTCCACCCTCATGCATCTTTTCATACATTAACTCATGTATACTCACTCCATATTCAGGTTTGAAGAAGCCCTGCTTCTCCCACCATGCGTACCACGCAGCCTCCACATACTTAGGGCTGTATGCATCTGGCATTGGTCCAGAAACATCCTTCTTTTCACCTGGTGCTGTGTTAGCAGTATACACAGCACTCTCTTTTGTTTCCTTCACCTTTTTCTAAAATAAATACAATGAAATGAGTTTTTAAATATAACTGAGGGCAAAGATGTGAGTGGGTGAGACAGAATAAATAAATAAATAACACCCAATAGTCACATACATAGTCCTGACCCCACACTAAGATCAAGTCTTGTGTTGTGGGTATCAGGAACTACGAGAGACTTTCGGTCTCACAACACCCAGACCCGAAACAAATATCTGTAGGCCATACAGACATTTGTCTCGGTGCCGGAATCGAACCCGTGGCCTCTTGCTTCACAGCCGACTACTCGCCCGCTGCGCCACGGAGGCTGTCATAAAGAATAGTTTGTAATAAAATTAATTTAAATATCAACTTAATTTGTTACATTAGCTATTTAGGTGTAACAGCTACCTTGAATTTTTTTATGTATGTTAATATATTTTATTTAATATTTGTGTTTAGCCAGCCTCTTTTCATTATCTTCGTAAGACTAATAAATACATGCATTACCATACAAAACCTTTTGTTAATACAAATTAATAGTATAGTTTCAAAAAGAGCCAGATATTTTATAGCAACCTATAGTAGAAAATGGAATATGATTTATCTGACAAATTAATGTATTTTTTTTCCTTTTCTTCACATGGTCTCATATGTAATAAAATTAATGATGTAAGATTACGAACAATTACAACGTTTACTTTCACTTTCCATTGTTAGGCATGTTATAACCTTAATTTTCTCAGACAAATACTATTGTTCAGTTTTATCTCCTTCGTATAAATTTAATGGCAAATTGATAACAAGTTATAAATCATAACAAAACCCTAAATTGTAAATACCTCCGGCTTATCTTTTTGAACAGCTGGCGTGGAGATCTTTTTATCTAACTTTGCTTTCAATTTTTCTAATTTTGCAGCCTTCTTTGCTTCCTTTTCAAGCTGTTTGGCGGTCTTCTCCTGCGGCTGGTCTCCAGCATCATTTTGCGGCTCGTTATCAGTCATGTTTAGAATAAAATTACAGAACAATTCCTATACAGATCGAAGCCACATTTGCAATATTTACGTGATGTGGATTCGTCAGGAATCAGGATTTGAAAGTCAATGACTTTGACAAATGTACAAAATTGACACTTGACAGTGACAGATTACCTTATTTTTTTTTTTTTTTTAATTTTCCCTTTCGGGAAGGCAAAGGGATCTAGCCCATACAGCCTCGTCTTAAGTGCTTTTTTTTCTTCATTTCCTTATATCTAATTTTTCACAAGTGCCATGAAATCAGATGTGTTCGAATTCAAGACCCTGCTGAAGTTTTGGCGTCAATTCCTTCCAGTTTGATGCTTTTTAGACGATTTTCTCGCAGCGGAGGAGTCGAACATGGTCGACACATCGACAAAAAGCGTCCAAAATCACTTATTTCAAATCTTCCACATACTGTCCATCTTCGTTGATGTTTATTGCTTAGATACACATCACATTTAAACTACAAGCACAACTTTAGACTAGAATATGAAATAATTAAAACAAGCGACCACCCGCACCGTCAGAATTCCCGCCAAAAACTCCAGATTACCTTAAAGCAAAAATAATACTGTTTAAAAATTGGAGATTCTGCCAAAGTACAGCCTCCAATCTCTATTGCGCAGCGGGCGAGTACCAGTATTGCCGTCGAAGTTCTTCTACCACCAGTTCGGAAGGCCGTTTCGCCAGAGAACGGGCAAGAAACTCTGGCTTTGAGAAAGTTTTTTAAATGCCAGTTGACAATAATTGCTTATAAAGTACCATATACAAAAAATATTTATAAATTAGAGCAGCTAAACCACCAACAATACTATCATATAAATGTGTATTAATTATTGCAACCTGTTTTATATGAAATTATTAAAAATATACAATGGCTGTGACAACGATGAGTTTAATTGAAATAATTGAAAACAGACTAGGTAGACCAGTCCACACAAGCAGCATCCGTTCACGAGTATGACGCATGTGTCAGCCATCAACCTCCTCAACCATGTTGCAGGGAAGTGATCGACCCGGCACACGACGCCGCTAAAAGCACGGACATTAAGAGAGCATGACTACCAAGCCCGATAAAAGTAAGAAATCGCCGCGAAAACAACACGGCCTCCACAAAAGCCACACAGTATCACCATAACCGTACAACAAAACACTTAGTCATATATATGACTTTACTCAATTCCAGGCATTTTTGTCATCTAAGTGTACAGAAAGTTTATAATAAGCTTTATTGCACAGCATACCAATACCAAGTACAATACTAATAAAACAATAAACAACAGATAATATTTAAATCCTATGCCAATAAATTATGTTATGCTCATTCCTGCTAGAATTGCAGATCTCGGGTAATCCTGGCTACACTAGTATATAAAAAAATAATCGAAGAACATTGTCTATGGAAAAGATCAATAACAAATTGAATGCTAGCAACATTTGATTTAAATGAATGGCGTGGTCAGCGTGGCAACACTGATCAGCGCCATTTTGTTTTTCAATTTTGTGGAACGCTTGGTGGTGTGCTCTGATATATAGAATTTATTTGGACTTTTCCTGCGTAATTATAGATTGAATACGTGTTGTTTTCTTTTTATTCGTTAATCTATTAAGCCGGGCGCAATGTCTGATCGAGAGGTACTATAATTAACTATTGTCCGTCATGAGCTATAATCGCATTCCCGCCTCGTGTTTTATTTTGTCCGTTGCCGGATGCTATATTTACTGAGTGTCGGCTCGGTTGGGTGATTTCAGAGGAGCCGCTCGAGGACCCGCAACGGGTCTCGGGAGCCGGTGCCGAAGCCCCCGGCGATGTCACGAGGCCACAGCAGAAGCCGGTCCAGGACGCCGCCCCCGCCAAAAGCGTCTAGCAGAAAGTATAGGAGCCCGTAAGTTTGCTTCTACTAATTGCTAACACATTTGATTTCGCATTTTGCGTGAATAAAATTGATTATTAATGAGTTTGGAGTGATGTTTGTCGAGTATTTTTCTAACCTCGCTCCAAGGGTATAGGCGACCGTGTGTATTGCGCAATGATGTCATTTACATACGGTATCGTGTGTTTAAATCGCGATTTACCTGTAATTATGTTTTATCGGAAGTGGATTCTCATGGGCACGCACACAGCATGAATATTTTTTATAAATCCAATAACAATAGTGTGAATTAACAGTAAAAATAATTCGGTATATGTAGTTAATTTGAGCAGAAGTTTCTTGAACATTTGTTTGTGAAAATTGCATGCCTTCTACGAGGTTTTTGGTGTAATATTTTGTTTTCATACACATACATTCAAAAGTAATTTCATGTTGTGTATGATTGTCTATACTACTGTCCTGTCACTAAAATGTCATTAAGTTAATAAACCGAAATTTGAGATGTTATTTAAAACATGGAAAATATGGACCATTTCTTATGAGATTACATTGAGTTATGGTTTCAGTTTTTAGGTATATGAAAAATAATAGCCACAGACTAATAAACCTTTGGGGATAATATTTTTCTTATTTTTGGTGCCATCTCAAAATAGGTTTATTCACAAAATGGCATATTAGTGATAGGACCACAGTATGTATTGAGTAAAGATTATGAATATGCAGAGCTAATATAAATGTTTACCAGTTAAGCTTGGTGGTTAGGGGACATTGTCTTCATAAAATACTGTTTACTCTGTCTGCAGAAATTACTTTCCCCATGCTTGCTCCAAACAAGAGTTACCTTAGGTCTTTGAGATTAAGATTTCAATGTGTATTTTTGAAGTGAAAACTTCTTATCGGAGGGAAAACCGCTTTGTGACATAACAAGTTACAGCGCCACTCTGTCTGGTTTCTTATCACATTAATATACATGAAGTTTAAGTAATAACCTAAGCTTTTCTCAAGTTAAACATTTTCAATATTAAATAGTTCAACTGAGATTAGTTTAAGTTATCACTGCTGTCCAATGTCCCGAGATGCACACTTTTTTTTTTCTTTTTCTATCCTGCAACTTGGCAAACTGTTTATAACAAACAATAATCAAATTTGCTGTCTGGTGATATTCATTAGGTATATCCGAGGAGTAGTGAGGGCTATCCAGTGACGCCTCTCTCACACTTTATCTGTGAATCTCCACTAGGTTAGGTATACTATTTCTTTTTAGTCTGTATTAAAGTTATAAAGTCTGTATTATTATAGTCATTTATAAACATAGGCTCCCTGGACCTTGTAACCAGGATCCCAGCTCATTTTTATGTGTAATGACTAGCTTTGTATCTAGTTTCATATCTGAGTGTTGGTCTGTAACATGGACATTAGTGTGAAATCCTCTAGACTATACCCAAAATTAGGGGATTTGTTAACCAAAATCTCCTTTGCCTTCCAGTGGCGTACAGTTCATATAAACAAAAAGACAGTGTAACCTGACAATTTGCTATTTAGTACTAATTACATAAATATTAAATATAACCAAAAACAGATAATAAAAAAAGCTGCGCTTGACTTAAATTGACATGAGGATGATTATAGTGATGATGGTGATACAAGTGTCGAAGAAAATAATTAGTAAATTTTGTCTACCCTCATCGAAAGTGTGCACGTCACTGTCTCCTTCTAAATTTCTATTCCCAAGTGAAACATTTCAGAAAGTTTATGTAATAGACCAAAGTTAAAATTTGGTTCTATTTAGGGCGACTTGCACCACTATTACTAGCCTACAGTTAGTCCTAACCTCAAGTTAAAATGAAAATGAAATATATGTAGGACATGTAATTCATTACATGTAATGTACTACATGTAATTACAGATAATAAATGATGACATTTAATTAATTACATGTCCTTCATATATTTCTATTTCAATTTAACTTGAGGTTAAGACTAACTGTAGGTTAGTAATAGTGGTGCAAGTCGCCCTTATTGTAGTGAATGCGTGGCAACAAGTTTTATCGATACGTTATGGGTTGACGGCGTACGATGCCGCGATAACACTAATGGTTAGCGTGTAAACTTGTAATCGCATGCACTATTGATTTTAACTACTGTAGTTGGTTTTACTGTATTCATTGCACAAAGTAATCAATAATAAAAAAGGAAATACAATAATTACAAGTTTAAAATCTTAACGGACCAACTTCAAATCCGATCGTAACCAAATTTATATGGGACCACCCTTGAAATAAGCTCTATCGAACATATCAAGAATTTTGATAATCGGTCCACATTTGGATGAGATATCGCGTTACATACATTAAAAAAAATACAGACGAATTGAGGACCTTCTCCTTTTTGGAAGTCGGTCGAAAATATACCAATTAGTTACATATTCAATATTCGGTTATTATTGATGTAATAACATAACATAACATAAGCTCACGCCTGTAGCCCCGAAAGAGTAGGCAGAGGCGCACTAGCGAACTAGAACACCCACATTTCGCCGAACTTAGTCCCGTCCCAGATGTGATAGGGGGCGAGCCTATCGCCATATCGGGCACAAATTCCAGACTCCGGGCTGATATGGAAAAATCCAATATCACTTTGCCCGACCCGGGGATCGAACCCGAGACCTCAGAACCGTAGTCGTACCGAAATACCACCACGCCATCGAAGCAGTCATTATTGATGTAATAAATTAACTAAAATAATGGTAAATAGGTATTACATCGACAAAAACAGGAAATATATTCATGTTATTTAAATCTTATGTAAAAAATAACGTTGAATATACAACTGTGAACTTTAGCGACCAATAGCATTTTTTTAAAATACAATTAGCTATTGCTCGCGAGTCACGATTCTGCTTCTGTTATGTTTTCTTGGGAAAAAATAACGTTTTGTACTTGATATAAATCGCTACATAGTATAAAACAAAGTCGCTTCCCGCTGTCTGTCTGTATGCTTAGATTTTTAAAACTACGCAGCGGATTTTGATGCGATGTTTAATAGATAGAGTGATTCAAGAGGAAGGTTTATATGTATAATACATGCATAAATTCATCCCCTAAAAGGATGTAACGGGGGATGAATGTTTGTCAAGACTCTCACGTAGGCTTTATACATATATATTGTCAAAATCAGCCCAGTAGTTCCAATGACTGGCCCATTCAAATAAATAAACTTTTATACATATATACACTTACGCCTGATATCCTCGAAGGGTAAACTGACGCGAACTCGAGAATTAGAATGCCCACAAACTGTTCAGCTTTATATTGTATCAATAGGTACATCATCATCCTCCTGCCCTTATCCCAATTTTAATTGGGGCCGGCGCAACATGTTTTCAACTTTAATACATGCCTATCAGCCGTAATTTCGTCATTCACCCCCTTTTTCTTTCATGTCCTTCCTTACACACTCCATCCACCTCTTCTTTGGCCTTCCTCTACATCTCCATCCATCGACATTCATATTCATCACTTTCTTACCCACGTATGTCTCTTCCCTCATAACATGCAACAACATCAATAGGTAGATATATGTAATAGATATGATTTGCAGTTTTGCAGTGAGTGTGCGGTTTTCAATCTCTAGCTGATCTCATGAATGCATCATAACCAAAGACCAATAAACATATTGAGTTTTAGAGTATCATCATCATCAGCCACGAGACGTCCACTGCTGGACATAGGCCTCCCCCAAATATTTCCAGATCCACCTGTTGAAAGCGGCCTGCATCCAGCGACTTCTTGTGACCTTTATCTAGAGTATACTAGATAATAATTTTCTGTAATGTGATACATAAACATGTGGTTTTGGTTATGTGCACATGTATTCAGCCAAGTAAACTTCATAACCCATCACATCACACAGCCAGATGGTCGCTTCTTGCTATACTTGTATCGTTCGTTCTTTGCAACTGCCAAAAGAACTCGTTATTTCGTTTCCTATAAGAGACAATTTCAATATCATAACAGTTTCAACAGATTGATTGTTGTTACTGCACTAAGGCTCAATTGCACCACTATTATTAACCTAGAGTTAGTCCTAACCGCAAGTTAAGTTACATGTCATTCATACATTTTCTGTCAATTTAGCTTGCGGTTAGGACTAACCCTAGGTTAATAATAGTGGTGCAATGGAGCCTAAGCCTCATAAAAGTGGATCATTGTACGGGACGCGAATGCCAGCCTAGCTCCGACCAGAAGCGCAGGATCTTCCTGGGATCTCAACAGCCTTCTCGAAGCGACCTCTGTGTGTTGAGGATTTTAGTTTCAACAGATGTTCTCGAACCTGCGCTGAACTGTATAAGTTATAACCGTCATGTATTGGAGTAAACAAATCAATGTTACTATGACAATGGGTGAAAAGTTTCCTTCTCAACTAAACTACTTTTACTTTTCTAAACTATTGAACGCATAAGAAAGGCAGTCTAATCAGTATAATATTAATTTCAATGATAATTGTAACTATGTTATTGTAACTATGTACTTACCACCAAGTTTATTTTTTTTTTATTAGTAGCCCGCGTGATAGTATGGGCTTTACTTATAAAACAGTTTAGCTGAGCAAATGGCTAAGAATAGTCTGTCACTGTTTTCCTTGTGTCACGTTGTTTGAAAATAAAAGGGACAGACTATTTTTTACCGTTTAGGCGCAGAATGTCCAATTCGCAAAATGTCCAGCGTGCGCAAAACGTCCAATTCTCAGAATGTCCAATTCTCAAAACGTCCAATTCGCAAAATGTCCAATTCGCAAAACGTCCAATTCGCAAAATGTCCAATTCGCAAAAGGTCCAATTCGCAAAATGTCCAATTCGCAATACGTCCAATTCGCAAAATGTCCAATTCGCAAAAGGTCCAATTCGCAAAATGTCCAATTCGCAAATAGTCCAATTCGCAAAAAGTCTAATTCGCAAAACGTCCAATTCGCAAAACGTCCAATCCTTACATAAATTAAGCCGGGGTCACAAATTGGTCCTTTTCATCACTATTCACTATTATAAGTTCGGCATACTTAAACGGTTTTTAAATCCTTTCCTTTTCGACCGATTTCCAAAAAAAGGAGGCAATTCGGCTATATTTTTTATGTATGTTACGCGATATCTCCGCCATATGTGGATATTCAAAATTATTTTTGTGTCGATAGAGCTTATTCCACGGTGGTCCCGTATAAGCTTGGTCCCGATCAGATAAGTTTGAAGTACGTCCGTTAATGTTTTAAAGCCCACCGAAGATTCGTTTTTTGAACCGACAATAATTTATTTTCTTTATCATCAGTTCAACTAGTTTATAGTTTAATCAAATATGGTGCAATTAGGCTACAGTTAGTAATAAGTAGATTTTAATAGTGCAATAGTAGTATTTTTTTTATATCCGAGACTGGCAAGCGAGCAGATGAGTCACCTGATGATAAGTGATCCCCACCGCCCATTGACACCCAAGCCAAAAAGAATCATGGGTGCGTTGTCAATCTAAAAGGAAGGAATTGACGGGGAGGGGAAAGCAATTGTGAAAGGGAGGGGGTGGGAAATGGGCCACCGGATATCTCACTCACCAAACGTAACGCGACGGCAAGCTTCCACTTTACGTTGGTTTTCTGTGAGACAGTGGTAGCAAACCGGTCGAGCCGGCCCATTCGTGCTGTAAACGTAACTGACTACAACAACGTGGCTCTAACACTCAAGTATGTGCAACAGTAAGTGGTAAAAAGTTGGTGCAATAAAGTATAAAGTATACAAGTGTGTTAAAGTGCAACCATGCTTTCCTTTGTTTAATACCTACCTCCTCCTCCTTCAGTAGAAGAGGTCAGTTTTAATTAATAGCTCCTTAGTGAACTAGTGTAATTCATAGCTCTTTAAGTTCGTCAGCCCTGTCTCAAACCAGGAAAAGGCGGAAAAATAAGTCATGTGCACGTTTGTTTGTTCAATAATTTCAAACAATTAGGAAACCAAATAATTATGTTAATGTAATGCAGGGGTTCCCAAGCTTATTGTTGTCACGCCTCCCTACTACCTAAACACATAGGCCACGCCCCCTCGATGTATGCAAAGTTCAAACTAGTTTGCCTGGTGAGCTAACCCCAGGACTGTATCCCGCAGAGGGAGTTGACGTCAGGCAGGCACCCGGTCATGAAACTAAGCCAAATCCTTTCTGTAACATGCTTGAAGGTGAGATAAGGGCAGGTTTCTACCTAGACAAGACTAGTTTCTACCTAGAAAGTACAAGAAAACTCTGGTATTATTATTATTTTTATTTGGGTTACGTACCGTTTAAGTAAGCCGAAGTTATAATAGTGATGAAAAGAACCAAGGTCCCCATAGTGTAATATTAATATAATTTACTTGTGACCCCGGCTTAAATTATAAGTAAGGATTGGACGTTTTGCGAATTGGACGTTTTGCGAATTGGACATTTTGCGAATTGGACCTTTTGCGAATTGGACATTTTGCGAATTGGACGTTTTGAGAATTGTACCTTTCGCGAATTGGACCTTTTGCGAATTGGACATTTTGCGAATTGGACCGTTTGCGAATTGGACATATTGCGAATTGGACCATTTGCGAACTGGACATTTTGCGAATTGGACGTTTTGAGAATTGGACATTCTGAGAATTGGACGTCTTTCTCACACTGGACATTTTGCGAATTGGACATTCTGCGCCTAAACGTTTTTTACCATTTGCTCAAACTGTTTTTATAAGTAAGACTCTATGAGATTACTGTTGCTTATGGACGATGATGATGAGTAAAGCTAAGTAACTTTGAACTTTAACACCAGTACAATATTATACTATGAACAATATAAATTAGAACCTTCTGTCCACAACAATGTCTATTACCTTCATGTAAAGGTCGACAAAGCAATGGAATTGTTTGCAGTATTTAGTTCAGCTGCTTATACATTGCTCATTTGTCGGCCTTTCATATAAAAATGTGTTCTCACATTTCTGCATCATTTAGGTATATGTATTCAGTACCCCTAGTACGAGTTTATTTTGTCAGTTCACTATTCTCGAAATCGACGATAGTAATAGTTTCTCTATACATTTTTTAGTTCGTTGTAGTTTTCGCAAAGTGGCGCTGCTAGTCAAATGTATGGAGAAAACACAAACCATCGTTGATTTCGAGAACCGAGAAATGTCAAATAACACTCGTATTAACTACTCTGAACCCGATCGCAGAATGCATGCATGTCGATGAGCTCTCGTCTCATTCACACGTGACTGAGTAATGGGTCCTTTTCCCATCGGCAATCTTTTCTGTGCACGAATTATACTTAATGGCGGGTACACACTGGCCAAACGAAGGCGAACGAATCTACCTGTTGCGTTCAAACAAACTTTCGCTCTTGTTGGAATAGAACTGGCATGATTCGTTCGCCTTCACTTGGCTCGGTGTGAACGTGCATAATAATACTCGTATATACAGAGTGATCGGCGCCGGACAAAGTTTCAAATCACAAATATCTGCAAATCGTTTTTACCATAACTTTGTTTAAAAAAAAACAATTCATGACTATTATAAGGCACGCTTCTTTACTACAATGTAATTGGTTTGCATTTGAAGCTAAGGTTGGCGCCATTATACGTGTATAGTAGAATTGCTATTTAAACGGAGTAAACTGACATTTCGAGTGTTGCTACTTTTTGATTAAATTTAAATAGTGCTGCGGTAGAAAGATCAAGATTATTTAAACATTTCAATTCAGTGAACCATTTTATTCTTTCATTTTCTGAAGTCCAACTCAAAGTCGTAATTCTAGCATCAAGAATTATAGTCATAGTAAATTACTGCTTGGTAAATTATGACATGTCTACTGGAATTATAGTCATAGTTTATAATAAACAAAACTTACAATAGCTATGAATGTGCGGAACGTAATTTTTCTCAAATAATAAAAGTAATATTTGTAATTTTCATTATCATTTCATGTATCTGTTGTGATTATTCACGCAAAATGATTTACACAGATATTTAGTTGAAGGGTTAAGCTGAAATTTCTAAAAATACGCAAAACAATTCTAATTTTGCAAGCTAGTGCTGGGTTATTGTTTTGTTGAATGATAAAAATTGAAATAGATCAATCACTATGTTTTGGAAGTATACATTATTTAGAAAAGTGACATTTTGATGTCAGTTTACTCAGTTTAATTAGCAATCGGGCTATAGTGTCTATAGTACGTAGTCTCGAGCGTGCTAACCGGCGACTCACACGTAGGACGTACTCCAGGTCGCGGTCGCGGTCGGGCTCGGCGCGGCGCGGCTACCGCTCGCGGTACTCGCGCAGCCGCTCGCGCTCGTACTCGCCGCGCGGCTCGTACCGCCGCTCGCACTCTCACAGCCCGATGTCGTCCCGCCGCCGGCATATGGGTGACAGGGTGAGACTTTTGGTACATACACTGTCTATTATTGTCACTTAGTTTTGGTTTTCCATTGGTCGTGGGCTTTGGTAGTCTATAGTGGTGGCGAGGTTTGAGCTTCAAGGGCGTGTTCTCTGTGAGTCTAGAATTAGATCTTACATGAATATGCGTCATGGAGCATTAAACATTGTTGCCATGAAATCAAGTACAATACACAGGGATTACAAAACTAGTGTATTGCATTTTTGAATAGGGTGACGCCGTACACTGCACATCAAAAACATCAATGCGGCTGTCCCTTAAAAAGTTTGATAATATTGTGGTTTCACAAAATTTTGTCAATAAAGTCTAACCAGAATTAAAATACCAAGTTCAGAGCATTCAGTTTTGAGTTTGCCAAAATTCAAAACTGTGAGACCAATGGAATTCCATAACTTTGTGGCGTGAGACAGATGGAACAAACATTTTTATTTTTACTCTTTATTGCAGGTGTAGAATTTTTATTAATTTGTGTAATAATTGTAAAATTCATTTAATCACTCAAAAACCTTATGAATTAATTAGAAGTAATGAAAACAAGAATTCATTAATCACACAAAAATGTAACTTAAATTAGTAATTAGAAGTAACGAAAAAGATAGTTTCCTAGATTTATTTTGATCATTGTATTTACATTGAGTATTTTACTAGTAAATATTGCAGTTGTTAGTAGGCACACAACTTACATTATTAATGACGCATGACATTACACTGCAACGGCGCTGCGTCTTCTAGGAGAACCCCACTCCGTCGAGGTGCCTGGGCGTGTTCGGCTTGAGTCTCTACACTACTGAACAGCAGATCAATCACATATTCTCCAAGTACGGCCCCGTTGATAAGGTGCAAGTCGTTATTGATGCTAAGGTTAGTAATAGTCTTTTTCTTTGTTTAAAAATGTATAGGATTCTGTAGCATATGAATTTGGGAAAGTGCCACAGTAGCGTGGTTGTATTTCGGTATGACTACTCTATTGTGGTCCTGAGGTCTCGGGTTTGATCCCCAGGTCCAGCAAAGTGATATTGGATTTTACCGTATCAGCCTGGAATCTGTGTCCGATATGGCGATAGGCTGGCCCCCTATCACATCTGGGACGGAACTAAGCTCGGTGAAATGTGCGTGTTCTAGTTCTATAGTGTGCCTCTGTCTACCCCTTCGGATATACAGGCGTGAGCTTATGTATATATGAATTTAGGTAATAATAAAGGTAAAAATATGTCGGTAAAGTCAGACTTATATTCAGCAGTAGACTTACTCTAGCTGAAAGATAAAAATAATAAAGGACTCAGTGGTGCTGAGGGTCAGTAGCCATGTAAACCAGAGTCCACAGATTCCATTCCCACAAAGAGGCAAATGGCTATGTGACCTACAAAATGAGTGGTTTCAGTGTAGATGTGAGACCATACACATCTCTAGGTTCGACACAAAATTAGAATCGTAGATCTGTATAGCAGTACAATACTGAGACAAATGTTTGTATGGCCTACAGATATTTGTTTCTAGTCTGGGTGTTGTGAGACCGAAAGTCTCTCGTAGTTCCTGATACCCACAATATAAGATTGGATCTTAGTGTGGGGTCAGGACTATGTGTGTGACTGTTGGGTGTTATTTATTTATTATTATTTGTTATTGGTCTAGTTTTAAAATGAGATTTTAGTATGTAAAAACTTACCCTTGTTCCAGGGTAGTCAGATGTAAATTAGTTTTAAAACAATTTTTTTTATAGCAGAGAATGGCAAACAAGCAGATGGGTCACCAGATGGTAAGTGATCTCCATCGCCCAAGACAAAAAGAATCATGGGTGCGTTGCCAACCTAAAAGGAGGTAATGGAAAGGGAGGGAAAAGGGATTGGGAAAGGGAGGGGAAAATGGGCTACCGGGAATCTCACTCTCCGAACGAAACGCGACAGCAAGCTGCCACTTTACGTCTGTTTTCTGTGAGACCATGGTATCAAACTGGTCGAGCCGGCCCATTCATGTTGTAGACGTTACTGTCTACAGCATGGCTCTACCACTCAATATTTTATAGTCATACCAAATCCTTATTCATCTTTTGTCTATGGTGTGAGCATGTAAGTTTATTGCCATGTGTCGTACAGACGGGCCGTTCCCGCGGCTTCTGCTTCGTGTACTTCGAGAACCAGGAGGACGCGAAGGTTGCGAAGAACGAGTGCACCGGCATGGAGATCGACGGCCGCCGCATCCGCGTCGACTTCTCCATCACGCAGCGCGCCCACACGCCCACGCCTGGGATATACATGGGCAAGCCCACGTGAGTCACTGTCTTTGTTATTGTTTCTGGAAGGAATTAGGTACTTGACTATGGGGCATTTCACGTGAAGCGGGCAACGAAAAAAAAGTGAGGTTCTGAAATTCGTTCATATTAGGCTTATTTATACTTCTAGAGAATATGAACGTGTACACAAAATATTTTTGTTATATGAGGTCTAATTGTCAAATTATGGCCTCCTAAAGAACTGACCTGACTGATGGAAGGGTTCCTTTAGGAATTATTTTTCGTATTGGAGTAACTTATAATAAAATAACAAATGTTGTGTTTTATGTAGAAAATTAAATGAACTTTTAGATTTTTGAGGCAGATTCGAATTTTAAATATTTTATCATGTATTATACCGGAAGTAAGGATTTCAAATCAAAATTTTAGTAATTTGGACCAGACTAATTTTCGTTTTTTTCATACCAAAATAAAGCTTAACATACACAGATTCTACCATAAAAATTGTAGAATGGGTGCTCCATGTGTTTAGGACTTATATCAATTCGAGTACGTACATGCCGTACCGATCGAGGTACCTGACATTGCTAAAGTCAGCTGTTTTGCTTTACGCAAAGAATACACATAGTAAAATTGCTTTGGTGTCACATATTTCTGTATAATTATAGTATTTACAGTACATTTTATATTATTAAACTACTGATCCGGAAGGAGGGTTAGGTTTTTCGAGTATAGGTTTGTGTTTATATCAATTCTTTGGCACGCTGTGCAGCCCAAACGGCTTGACGGATTTTAACATATGAGGTGTCATTTTATTCGTCTCAATAGTGGGAGTAATATAAGATATAATATTTATTTGCTGCGCCTACGCATTAAAATTGGAAAGGAGAATAAAAAGCCTTTTTCTATTATAATATCGTTATTGTAAACTAACACTTAACACTTTTTGTCAGATAGCAACACTATCGAAATGTTAATGAATGGCAGTCCCGGACTCGGTCTGTCATAAGCAGGTGTTTATATAAAGATATTATATTGAGTGGAGACTGTAGATAATCATGCTAGTGTTGACTGTCGAGGAAGTTACATTGAGTGAGACATTTTCTTAATATTCATTTATGGGATATTTAAGGATTACTAATTCCGATTTAGTGACGCAAATAATAATGTTATGATAGATTATATCTCAAATTATGGATATTAAATGCAATCAAAACTAAATAGAAAAAAAATCTTGTTTATTCTCCTTTCCCATTTTAATGCGCAGGGGCAGCAAATAAATATTATATCTTATATTACTCCCACTATTGAGACGAATAAAATGACACACGTCATATGTTAAAATCCGTCTAGCCGTTTGGGCTGCAGAGCGTGCCAAAGAATTGACATATATAAACACAAACCTATACTCGAAAAACCTAACCCTCCTTCCGGATCAGTAGTTTAATAATATAAAATTTACAGAAAAAATTATAATTATGCAGAAATAGATGACACCAAAGCAATTTTACTATGTGTATTCTTTCTATAAAGTAAAACAGACGACTTTAGCAATGTCAGGGTACCTCGATCAGTACGACATGTACGTACTCGAATTGATATAAGTTCTAAACACATGTAGCACCCATTCTACAATTTTTATGGTAGAATCTGTGTATGTTAAGCTTTATTTTGGTATGAAAAAAATGAAATTGAGTCTGGTCCAAATCACTAAAATTTTGATTTGAAATATTTACTTCCGGTATAACACATGATAAAATATTTAAATTTCGAATCTGCCTCAAAAATCTAAAAGTCCATTTAATTTTCTACACAAAACAGAACATTTGTTATTTTATTATAAGTTGCTCCAATACGAAAAATAATTCCTAAAGGAACCCTTCCATCAGTCAGGTCAGTTCTTTAGGAGGCCATAATTTGACAATTAGACCTCATATAACAAAAATATTTTGTGTACACGTTCATATTCTCTAGAAGTATAAATAAGCCTAATATGAACGAATTTCAGAACCTCACTTTTTTTTCGTTGCCCGCTTCACGTGAAATGCCCCGTATGTAACTTTTTTATCGTTCCGAAGGCAAATGACAAAAAAACATACAAAAAAATACAATACAATGGCGCACTGAGTGACCCCACGGCCACGGTGAATTTAGTTGACGGTGATTTTCATATGTTAAAATCCGTCAAGCCGTTTGGGCTGCACAGCGTGCCAAAGAATTGATATAAACACAAACCTATACTCGAAAAACCTAACCCTCCTTCCGGATCAGTAGTTTAATAATATAAAATGTACTGTAAATACTATAATTATACAGAAATATGTGACACCAAAGCAATTTTACTATGTGTATTCTTTCCATAAAGTAAAACAGACGACTTTAGCAATGTCAGGGTACCTCGATCAGTACGACATGTACGTACTCGAATTGATATAAGTTCTAAACACATGTAGCACCCATTCTACAATTTTTATGGTAGAATCTGTGTATGTTAAGCTTTATTTTGGTATGAAAAAAATGAAATTGAGTCTGGTCCAAATCACTAAAATTTTGATTTGAAATATTTACTTCCGGTATAACACATGATAAAATATTTAAATTTCGAATCTGCCTCAAAAATCTAAAAGTCCATTTAATTTTCTACACAAAACAGAACATTTGTTATTTTATTATAAGTTGCTCCAATACGAAAAATAATTCCTAAAGGAACCCTTCCATCAGTCAGGTCAGTTCTTTAGGAGGCCATAATTTGACAATTAGACCTCATATAACAAAAATATTTTGTGTACACGTTCATATTCTCTAGAAGTATAAATAAGCCTAATATGAACGAATTTCAGAACCTCACTTTTTTTTCGTTGCCCGCTTCACGTGAAATGCCCCCTATGTTTAATTTTATACACATTTTATCGCGATTTGTTTTGTATTTATTATATTTTTACTTTTTTGTCCCAACGTTTCCGATTTTCCAAGTCCGACCCGTGACCACGAAGGCTGTAAAGCTTTCGAAACGTCGAGTCTAAAAATAAAATAAAAATAAATTACAAAATGTACATAAATACAAAACTAGTCTAATATCTAATAACTAAATAGTTTTATTTCAATATCATAACAGTATCCGTTTTAATTGTGGTTTGAAATAGTTTTGTATTTGGATCTAATCGTACCAGGGTACCATACTGTACCACGCACCGAAAATTACGCACCCCATTTGTCATGATACCTACGTCACGCACGATAAAATGTTCGTTGATCCGTGAACCCCTATGTAGAATACTATAGAATGTTTACAAAACCAATACTTTTTTGTTACCATAGAAATAGGGCAAAAAACCTGCCATAGTAACTTAAATCAGTACCCTTAGTACGAGTTTTTCTCGATTCTCGAAATCGACGATAGTTTACAGTATCTCCGTACATTTTTAAGTTCACTGTAGTTTCCGCAAAGTGGCGCTGCTGGTCAAATGTATGGACAAAATGCAAACTATCGGCGATTTCGAGAATCGAAAACTGTCAAAATGAATTCTTACTAGGGGTACAGGTGACTTGTTTGCTAGGGTCAAATGTTGTGTAATTTCGAACCAAAATAAGGTCGTTCGAATGAAATACAGTTTTACATACACAAAGGTTACAATCGAATGGTTTTTCAAATATTTTTTTATATCGCCATTTTGGTAGCTATTATTATTTAATAGCCAACATAAGAAATCCATTCATGATTATTTATGAGTGACCCTACATGTTGGTAGAATAATTTGTGAGCAAAAATGGGTAAATCGATTTTGAGCTAAATCGATTTACTAAAGGCTTGTTTACACAAAAAAAGTCAACACTTATTGCGAATAAAACTTACCTATTTCCCGCAGCTTCGATGGCCTGATCTTGATGAATCTTCTGAAATGGAAGTTATAATATTTACAATTTAGTAGCATTACCAGGAAGGCGAGAATGTACCGTATAAACGCAACACGCTCTTCCGCGTCATTTAACTATGATTGGTCGAATGACCTGTTGACTGACGTCTATTACATCTTGTTACATCACGTCGACTAATCATAGTTAAACGACACGGAGGCGCGTTTCATTTACACAGAACATTCTAGGGTGGCTGGGCCTAGGGGCCCGAAAGTCCGGACGTCGTAGGATCGTTTCCTTTTACAGCATAAGTCCTGTAAAAGGAAACGATTCTACGACGTTCGGAAATGTGCATAGAGTTTAAAAAGTGTTGGTTAACGATCGTGGGTTATAATAAGATATTAAACTTTGGTTGATTATTTACAGAATCAGCAGCAGGGGTGACAACGGATACGACAGGCGCGGTCGCGACAGAGAGTAAGTGTTCACATTCATTTACTAATACGCCGCATATAGCGTACTCTTATGTCATTCCCATACACTTATTCTATTCGACTAGCGACCTAAACCTAAGCCACTTGTCTAAATCCGCTGTTACATTTTCCTCTGAATTTAAATTAGTTTTGTAAAAACTGTGGCAAATTCCAGACTTCGAACTGATATGGAAAAATCCAATATCACTTTGCCCGGGATCGAACCCGAGACCTCAGGACGATAGTCGTGTCGAAATACAACTACGCTACCGAGGCAGTCTAGGGATGCACATAGTAGCGTATGTCGCCAAGTGCCAGTGTAACTGTAGATGAAGTCTTTCTGTAGTCCCGTGGAGGAATTTGTGCCCGATATGGCGATAGGCTCGCTCCCTGTTACATTTCGGACGGAACTAAGCTCGGCGAAATGTGGGTGTACTAGTTGGCTAGTGCGCCTCTGCCTACCCCTTCGGGGATACAGGCGTGAGGTTATGTTATGTTTATTATTTAAATATGATATAGATATATTTTGTTATAGTCTTTCTGTAGTGCTATGTTGAGTGTGTTGTTGTATTGTGACGTGTCTTGCAGCAGCGAGTACTACTACCGCGGGGGCGGCGGCGGCGGCGGCGGCGGGTACCGCGAGCGCGACTACTGCCACCGCGGCTACCGGCACCGCTCGCCCTCGCCGCACTACCGCCGCGCGCGCCGCTACGAGCGGGAGCGCTCATACTCGCCGCGTAAGTCTTACTATTATAACGACCGGTAGGACCGACATCACCACCACTACTACTACCGCCGCACACGACGAACACGGAACGCGACCGCCGACCGTAATAAATACTGTTAAGGTGCTGTCCCGTCGACGCAGAACGCGACTATGCCACATGCGACAATAATGTCGGACATAATAATTATAATTGAAACGTGATGCAATCCGTGTTGATGAATCTTATTTTATGACTATATAAATGACGCGAACGATGTTTGCTGTAATATTTGTAAATACCAAGTCTCGACATTGTGTCCAGTTTCAATGTTGTCGCCATAACGCTTAGCCGTGTGTACCCCAATTTTACTGCTACTTCCAGCCCAAAACAAAAGTGTCATGTGAATATCGAGCTATGTTGCCGCTTTCATATTGAACGTAATAGTGTTTTATATTTCTGAACTGTGTGACAAGACAAAGTTACATAATACATGTCACAATTACACGTTTATGCGAACGGCATGGTTCGGACGCAAATTAAACATAAAAGCTCATGTGGGAGTACAGCTTTATACATTATCATATTAACATTCAAATTCAGTAGTCGCATAATAATTATCATGTAGACACTATGACCTCAGCTTAACCAATATTCAATAACCAGAGCATCTTTAACTATACAATCTAATGATGCCACTAACTCCCAACCTGCTTGGAGCAAATCATCAAACATTAATGAAAATTGTGAAGACCATAGATTATATGGATGTGTAGGACATTTAACCGAAGCTTGCGACCCTACTCCTAAAATGTGATCTGCAATTTATTGTCGTTGTCTGTGTCCACGGAATAGCACCTTAATGTCCAATGTCTTAGCTGTTTAATGTGCGCACGATAGTTTTAATGTCGACTAAGTAATATGACGCTACAAAGCGTGTAGTTTCTGTCAAGGAATCCGGTTATTGGACTCAAAAAGTTTAGAACTATGTTCAAACAAACCCCACATACAATGTTTATTGTATGGTAATGTTTATAAAGTATTTTTATGTACAATATAATGTAATAATTTCAATTAGATCACTATTTGTCTACAAAATTTTTAACACCAATTTTGATAAGGAAAAAGTAGTGAAATTGTGAAATGTGAATTGGTGCAATGTATTTTGTCTCGCTCAATAATTTGATAAGATTATATGTAGTTATTTTCGTATATATTGTCGATTGATTTGTTGCAATAATTTAATGTCTGTGTGATGCCGGGTACACACAAACTGAACGATCGATTGCGAATCTACGCCTGTTGCATTCACACAACAGCGAAAGTTTGTTTGTATGAACGCAACAAGCATAGATTCGCGAACGTTCGTTCGGTTGGTGTGTTCCCGCCATGAGTTAAATCTTTGTAATTAACACTTTCAGTCACAGTAAGTTTCTATGCCATGCCAAAGATGTAATATATCCCCCACATGTCCTCTTGCAATAGTTATGGCATTCTTGTGTTGGATAATAATGTTTGGTAGATAGGTAGAATGGTAGATTTATGTTAAATGTAATTTAGGTTATAAATTAAGTGTAAGATGTACTGTATTTCTCATCAGCATGTGCGCACGGACGTAAAGAAAAAGAAGGACACCATCTCGCCTATTAAACGGACTCCACAGAGAAGCCACACAGATGTGTCTGACAAAAGTGCCCTACACACACGCCATTGTCGATAGATCGAATGGGCCGAAAACCCAGTTTCATTTTAATAGTTCTTGGCGCTCCGTCCATCTTATTTTTCACGTCCGTGGTTGTGCGATACGACATGCTGTGGAGGAATGCAGTCAGTTTGTTTGCTGTCCGTAACACTATGTCACACCCGTGTTTGAATTTCCAGGTCGGTATTACTAAGTGAGCGATGCAGACATCAACCGAGTGTAGATAAACACGGTCCCTTGTGTCCACCGGCTTGTAATGCATTTATACTGTACCTGTCGCGGCCGGTGTAGTTGTAACATTGTTATAATTCTTTATAATTCGGTCTGATTTGTTCGGAGCGCGCGAGAGCTCCCGTTTGTGTTATCAGTTTGACGTTTGACGCCATGTCGAATGGTTATAGATGTAAGTTAGCATGTAAAGGCCCGCGGGGCTTAGACGCTAGGATGTAAAGTTAGCGAATAATAAACGATTTAACATTAAGTCTAATATTGATTTTGTTTGTTTGAAAAGGTATTGAAACAAGAAGTAAAGGATGAAGTTCCTTGAAACTATCTGTGTTGAAGTTTTGAAAATGTTTGAATTGAAAAGTCAAAGTCAGCCGAAGCCGTCCGTGGCGTGGAATCGAAGGCTGCGGTTGTCGAAGCCAAAAGAATATGATCGGGTTGCCCGCTTTGTAGGAAGCCAAGGTTTCAAGAACCTCCGAAGAGAGAAGTCTCGCGACTCGCGATAATTGATCATATTCTTTATCTTCCGACTTTAAAGCAGTATAACTTGACACGCGTTGCGTTCCGAGACGAGTCGATACTTACATAACGTATAATATGTATCGGATGTATTGAGTTGATCAGTTGACATCATCACGGTATATTATGGATTATCTTAGCCGTAGACTGCGAGTTGTTAATAAACAATAGTTTTGTAACTCCATTTATGGTACTTCTTCATTCGTAAGTCTGTCCCACCTTTTCTATCCATTATCCTATCTCTTCTAAGGACGCGGCTTGAAAATGAGGATTCAAAACTAAATAAAATCTCTAACGCCTGAATGGTCAAACGCTCCTCAACTTTAACGGCTTCCTAAATTGATTTTCTCCATACAATTTTGACAGATAAGGCGGCATTAAACGACATAAGGCGACCTTAAGTGTATGACCATTCGGCGGTTACTGACACACATCTGGACTATAAATTTAGCAAAAAATCAAGGTACTAGATTGGTACAAACTACCATTACAGCAGCAATTGGGTACTTGACTATGTTTGATTTTACACGCATATTTATATGTAATAGCCATCGATATATTATTTACCTAGATGCACAGTTGACGCTCGAAATATGGGACAGCAAACGAGTGCTTAAGCACTCGTTTTGCCTACAGTTGGACGCCGATAGAATTCTAAATGTCAAATTTCAAATTTAAGAACGTTCGCTCATTTCGTTTAAAAAGCTACTCTATAACACGTGCATAGGGTTATATTTGTGTTGATTTAATTAGAACTTGTGATCTTTTTCTTTATTTTATTCCTGAGACCACTTTTTAGAAGGATATTTGCATAGAACTGTGCATCTAGGGTATATTAAATCGATGGTAATAGCAAATAAAACAAAAAGAACCATTTCTGTAAAAACTGCATCGAAATTGGTTGAGAAATGAGGCAGTAATTCATATTTTAAATTCTAGAGTGGAGGCATAGTGGAGATATCTTGCTATCGTGATTATACTGATACACCTCTTTACTGCAGTTTGTAGGTTACACCAAACTTCAAAGGCTTATTACTTATTTATTTTTGAGAATATTTCAATATTCCTTTCTGTTCTATATTTTCGACGAAGTAAATTTCATATAAAATTAATAAGAAAAATGAGTCAAGTACCCAATTTTAATATAAACCGAAATAAATATCTGCAATATTATACAAGTGTTGTGTCGTCCTGCAACACCTTACACCTGATAAAATTTGAAGAATTTTCTCTAAATATTGGCGTACAAGAAATCGATAAAAGTATTTCTTAATTTTTTTCTAAACTTATATATTTTTTAACATAAACCTCTTTTTCATGCTAGCACCCTCATTAGTGGTTTTCCCGATAAAGTAACTCGGTAACTTTAGTGTAGATATAATGGTGTCTATAGAATCTATTGTAGTGTCATATTTATATCGATACGTATATTATGTCTTGCAAAAAACTGGTAGTTTTTTAAGACTCATAAATTACAAAAAACACTTCGAGTAAGCGAACAAAATTAATTACACCTTAGTCACAAAAAAAATTGCAAATCTTGTAAGTTGTAGAAATCCAAATTGTAAGAAAATAGTTGTGTAATAATATACAAAAATTTTAAAGATCTTCCGAAGGATGAGCTAATGATATTTATGTATATAGATATATTTGTTTTTGCCATTTTTACTTCTAAAGTTCCTATAATATTGAAAATGAACTCAGTAAAGCTAATATAAAGCGTGTAATAATCTGTTAAGTAATGAGTGCTACGATGAATGCTAATTTTGCGGCCCCATTTGAAAATTGAAATTTTATTGACAACCAGTTTTTAGCAAGACTACCGTAGATTATTCGTATATTATGTACTAAGTGTAGAAATAACAAAACAGCAATTCTCTATCGAATTTTTATTAAAATTCTTAACAATATTATGTATAATTATTATAAATATACCAAATACACACGTATTGGCACTCCTGTACGACACTAACCCGCTATAATTCAATGTCGGATATAAAAATAAAATAAAAATGGTGCATTTTGGCAGACGTGTTACGAATTCCTAAAAAGTTTCTAAAGTAATATGGTTAGAAACGTAACGATAATGTAAGTCATGGACGCTACGTATTCACTCATGAGGAAACAAAATTGCGCACGTGTATTGCGAATTGGGATACTTCACAAATAAATACTAACATAAAACCCTAGCAACAATAACTTTCGAGTACATATTCGACTAGAGCTTGCTGCTCGCTCTACGCACTTCTGACGTAGAGAATTCATTGTAAACTCGAAAGTTGTTCTTGCTATGGCTTTGAGGGTATTATATTCACGATGTCTGGATGATCTAGTGCCCTAGTTCGCCTCTGCCTACGCTTTTGGGGATACCAGCGTGAGTTTATGTATTATAGATGTTAAAAGTAGTTTCTCCTAGTAAACTAAACAGGGAAACCGATATTTCGTATCACGCGTATGCTTCACAGCAAAACAAACTGCTTTGGGATGGATGCGTTGATTGGCAAGATTAAGACATACTCTTACATCTAAGGATAATACGCAACAATGGAACGGCTAACAAAATATAATACTGAAAACTAAGATAACAAAATTGGCTTAACAAGGTAAGGATTGCACATGAATATCGTAAATAATTTCACATCAATCCAGTATAGCTCAATCATCAGTTTTGTTTTACATTTGTCGTTAGCGACAACATAAAATATTTGAATGACAAACATCCGGACGTTCCTAGCGGTTACGTGGGGAATTATTTTACGCAGAGACGTCAGAAAAATTATGGTTGAGCTACTGGGTAACGACGTAAATACGAAATATTTTACTCTTTATTTTCTCGATGCCTTGGAATGGATCGATAGAGTATTTTATAATTTTTCTTTCCTGGGAAAGGAGGTTGTACTTACTCTAATGGTAAGTATAAGTTAAAAAAACTAAGTTTGGAGATCAGCCCCCTGACTTTTGACACTCGATTCCATTTCGAATACGATTTGATTTTATTTCATCACATCATCATCAGCCACAGGATGTCCACTGCTGGACATAGGCGTCTCTAAAAAACTAAAAATTCCATCGAAATTGTCTTTGTCATTTGGTAATTTATAACCCAACATTAGTGCACATTTTACTTGATTTTAAGTCACTAAATTAAATGCAATCATAGCCGAAATCGAATCCATTGTAAAAAGTCAGAGGGCTGATTTAGATCACATATTTCCAGCCGATTATCTTGTTATGACTTCATTTTTTGTATCTATAAAGTAGTTAAAAAGGCAATAAATAGCATCAAGAATGTACAATTTAAAAAAGCTTTGTTACTAGTGAAATTAGATGAAAGACGGCGTTAAAAATGCCTAGTTGTGCCTTTTATCTGACAACTAAGCCGTATCACGGTATAAAATTAACTTTGCACTACAATTATGGACGTTCGAAATCTACTGGCAAGGCGTAGGCTCGTAGCATATTAGAATTAAAATAAAATCTATGTTGCGGGTACAGTGCAACTAGCTATAATGACTTGAAAACTTATACTAGTAATGTTAGGATTTCAAATGTTTCCAGTTTGAGTTTCGATTAATTATTTTATTCGATAAAAACCTGTAGATCTAGCACGAGTGTCTCTATGGAATTTTCAATGTAAATTGTCAAATGATGGTCCCGGACGCCGGCGTCCTATTCCTATTGTTTATAGTAAACACACCCTTAAATGGTTAGCACCCCCAACGGATTATCGCGAGGGGTGCTGATCACCTGGTTCATGGTGTATAGATATACAGAATACAGATGACGGTACAACTAAACGAGTCGAGCATCCTTACAATAAACAAAGTCTCAAGTTCCTACTTCCTCCTCGTTCTATCCCGATATCTACAAGTGGTTACTTAATAAATACAATATCATAAACGCTACTCGAACCGCGTACGCTCATATAAATAATTTTGCAGTCCACAATCGACCACAATCGTTTACGTTACGGGTGTCTGTTAAATAAGTGGTCTATAATAAGGTAGTTGACCATCCTGTTTTGCTATTTGATGTTGTAAGTTATTAAAAAAAAATCTAATTGCAATCTATACATATTTAAAAAAAAATTCTTTAGCATGTCAAAAAGGTAGCGTTATTCCAAATGGCCATTTTGGCAACGCGACGCGGCCATTTTGGTATTAAATATAAATATGATTTTTGAACGAATATTTTCACAATATTTTTTGTTTGTCGCGTATAAAATGTACAAATTCAATGAAAGTTAATTACCCTATTAGATATTTTGATGACTGCGTGTTCTTAAGGTATGTGCATGTTTTTAAAGTTATGCGTTGCTTGTAACAGGACGGTAATAAGATATGTGGTTCACCAAGTAAACTTACCCAAAACAATCGTTTCGGATTTCTGGACGTATCTCGAGGGCACTATAATGTTTTTAGAATAGACATATATTTTGCATTTAAAAAAGCTTTTTCAATTCAGTCTTAGCCGATTCGTCTGACATATAAATAAATCGATTAATATTTTATTCACACCGTAAGTACACGCAGTCGAATTAATGTTTGGAAAATAAACGCTTAATTCTACTACAAACGTCATTAACTTCGGCAGTATTTACAGCTTTCGTCTATTTATCGTCAATCATAGACACCCGAGCACAAATAATTTCGATAATCGAATAAAATTCGAATAGAAATGCGCGCATATAAAAACAAATTCATCAGTGAGTTTGATACGAATTCGATTGTCATAGTTGTTTGTGGTCGGGCCTCTTGAACTAAGATTACTAATTCGAATGTAATAATCACTTTAGTTGGAATGTCTAAATTATCTCAACCGCAGAATTGGGTACTTGACTATGTTTGATTTTATACGCTAATTATATGTAATAGTAAATAAATAAAAAAAGAAACCCTTCTGTAAAACTGCATCGAAATTGGGTGAAAAATGTAGGCAGTAATCCATATTTTAAATTCTGGAGTGGGGGCATATTGGAGATATCTTGCTATCCCTTTCCAACGAACATACTGTTATGGCGTGACGTGATTATACTGATACTTTTCTTTCCTGCAGTGAAGGTTACACCAAGCTTCAAAGGCTTATAACTTTTTTATTTTTGAGACTATTTCAATGTTTCTTTCTGTTCTATATTTTAGACTACGTAAATTTCATATAAAATGTATAAAAAAAATAGTCACGTGCCCAATTCTGGTTCTGAAAACTTCTAAATACTCAGTTCTTATTTTTCTACCATATTTCGTCCACTAATAATAGTTGCCGATGTGGTGAGGACTGGCAGTTACCCCTCTTATATCGTTGGAGAAAACGGCACATAGTTATGCACAGACTATATTTCCATTGATGGAGATCTCATTCTGCACATACAGCTTCTAATCCTAATTTCATCTCTATTCTCCAAACGCCGGACGAACACCGTAATATCCATAAAAAAATCTCAGACAAATCTATATTGTCAGTCAAATGTCTACTAAGGTCCCTCGGGTATGAAAGCATAGTCTATGGATTATGAAAAACTTGCAACATAATGAACATATCCTGACGTTGATCACTTTTCAATCAAGTTCCATAATATATCGATCGCAATTTACAAATTATGGGCCTTATAAAGACATTTTAGCTGGGCAAATGGTTAAGAATAGTCTGTCCCTTTTATTTTCAAACAATGTGACACAAGGTAAAAAGTGACGAGACTATTCTTAACCATTTACTCAGCTAAAATATTTTCATAAGTAAAACCCAATGCAAGTCGAGCCAGAACTGTCTTTAACACTCAGGGCTCCCGAGAGGCCGATAAGTACTTACATCCTTACACGATTAATTATTTTTACTTCAAAGGGCCCCAGAATTCTTGTGTGACCGGCGGGGTTACCACAACGCCTTATAGCAGTATAATATTACTTGTACTTATTCCCATACAAAAAAAAAACAAAGTAAGACCAAGTGGTAACCTCCACGGCCACACGCATGCCTTAAGACAGTCCTGAGTCTAAATAAATAAATACACCCAACAGTCACACACCTAGTCCTGACCCCACACTAGGTACAACCTGTATCGTGGATGTCAGAGACTATGAGAGACTTTCGGTCTCACAACACCCAGACATGAAACAAATATCTGTGGGCCACACAAACATTTGTCTCAATGCGAGAATCGAACCCGCGACCTCTCGCTTCACAGCCGGCTACTCGCCCGCTGAGCCACGGAGGCTGTCGAGTCTAGCTGAAATCTGTACGTACTCTTAACCACCCGAGGGCCATCTTACGAAGTTTTTTTACAAAAGCACTATAGAGTGATCCCTGTGCAGTCTCCTCCTGGCCCGTAGTGGTGCGGCGGCGAGCAGGTCGGAAGGGGGAGGCGGGCCCGGTTGTCTATGCCCGCTCTCCTGGTAGTATATTTGGGCACCTCCACACGACACACCGAGAACTACGCTTTCGTCGCTCCTGTGGAAGAAAAGGTAGGTTATTCCGGAATGTGATCAGTATCAGTATCAGCTGCCTCGGTGGCGTGGTAGTATTTCGGTACGACTATGGTTCTGAGGTCTCGGGTTCGATCCCTGGGTCGGGCAAAGTGATATTGGATTTTTCCATATCAGCCCGGAGTCTGGAATTTGTGCCCGATATGGCGATAGGCTCGCCCCCTATCACATCTGGGACGGAACTAAGCTCTGCGAAATGTGGGTGTTCTAGTTAGCTAGTGCGCCTCTGCCTACCCCTTTGGGTATACAGGTGTGAGCTTACGTTACGTCTGATCAGTATGAAGGTTTGAATGGACTTATTCACAGATTAGTTCTTGTTGACTGCCTCGGTGGCGAGGTGGTATTGGTACAACTATCGTCCTGAGGTTTCTGGTTCGATGCCCTGGTCGAGCAATGTGATACCACTACATATCAGCCCGTCTGTCCGTCCCGAGTCTGGAATTTGTCCGATATGGCGATAAGCACGCCTACCACATCTGGGATGGAACTAAGCTCGGTGAAATGTGGGTGTTCTAGTTCGCTAGTGCACCTCTGCCTAGCCTTTGGGGACTACAGGCGTGAGAGTGTAGTTCTTGTTGAATATCTTTACTCGCCGTAAAAAGAGACGATCATGGTTGAATGGATCGATAGACAATGGAATACAACGTGTGTTTGATCCTGAATTCAACCTCATTAGACGTGGAAGACGGTTATCAAACTGGCGACTTACCTCAAAATAACCTCAGAGAGTTCAGGATCCTCTGAAAACTCGTTATGTATTAGTCCCATTGTCGCTATATCGAGTGCTGCCCATGGTCCCCCCTTCTTTACGGTGCCCCAGTCTGGGTCCAGGGTCAGGTAGCTGTAGTCGGTTGCCTCGGCGCCTGCTGGAAGTGGCTCCATGCATTTCTGTTCTATTGGTCCTAGAGCGTTTAGAGATGTCTCCCACTGTGGAGAAAAAAAGGTTTGTAAGAATCATTTGCCTTCGATATAAGTTTAAGCTTGAATTTTAGTAGAATGTGTGGAAAAGACAGTTGTATAAAAAGTAGTCAGTTGTGACAAGGCACCGTAAGAGAGAGAAAGAATATTTTACAATGTTTGTAAATATGCTACAAGTCTCTTCAACAATGTCATCAGACGTGTTTGTAATGGCTAAATCGATTTAGATAAAATTAAGCTTAAAAGTAGTCTATGACTATGAATTACAAGGTAGCAGATCGAGCTCAGACTCCGATCGTGAACTCACCAAAGCGTTGATCGTGTCGCTGTCGTTGGCGGCCTGGGTGTCCACGAGCGACAGCAGCGCCATGTTGTGCAGCCCGCTCACGAACAGCGCGCACTTCACCGCGTGCGAGCTGTATGACGGCAGCAGATCCAGCTCAGAATCAGAGTCCTCATCGCTTATCGACTCGTACCGCTCGGTTTTTGGCCTAATAAACAAACATTTGATAAGTCAATTCATAAACGATCCTATCGTTGTGCAATCAAAAATAAACACCCGATAACATGATGTAGTTTTTGAACTCGTTAAAAATCATATACCGAGTGGCGCCGACATAACGACATTAAATCACAGTAGATATACATTACAACGTTGCAAGGCTTTTACTAAAAACCAATCGAATAGTTGAAATAGTTTAGCCACAGAATTGATTTTTAGTTTTGTCAATTTTTGCACATGATGTACGTTCGGGGCTAAAACAGCTGATATTAGCGGTCAAAGACTTTTGTCAATAAAAAACATGAACGGATTTGTCCGGTACGACTTGGATGAGAGAGCCATGCGCCGCGTACCTACTGAAGTTTACCGACTTGATTTTCAGGCATTATACCGGTTTTACACTGTATAATAATAAAATAATAATATTAGCCCTGTAATATTACTGTCCCACTGCTGGGCACGGGCCTCCTCTACTAATGAGAGGGGTTAGGCCTTAGTCTACCACGCTGGCCTAATGCGGGTTGGCAGACTTGACATACCTTCGAAATTCCTGTGAAGAAATTCTCGGGTATGCAGGTTTCCTCACGATGTTTTCCTTCACCGTTATAGCAAGCGATATTTCACAATGAAAATACACTTAACATAGAAAAGACAGAGGTGTATGCTCCATTTTGGGGTTGGTTTCGAACCTCCGACACTTGTCTCGGCAGTCCATACCATTCCCAACTGAGCCATCGCTGCTATACTGTATAAATGGTGTGAAATTTAGTAAACGAACTTATGCTATTTATTTTGTTTTAAAATTATTTTTTTCAGTATTGACGTTACAGTTTTTTTTATTGCTGCGGCGAAATTTAAAAATACCTATGTTACCCATTATCAAATTTAATGTCGTTATATTGGCGCCACTCTGTTATTCCAAAGTAGTTTTGGGTAAAAAAATATATTTCTAATTACCCTAATAAAAGCGTGTTTAGTTAATTTTAGTGAACTGGTTTTATTTACCGTTCTGAAAATGTGACTTGTCGCTCCGTAGCCGGCGTGAGGAACTCCCTCAGTTCCAAAGGCGTCATGACTCTGCTGCTGTAACCACTGGACTTGTCAGAAAAAGCCAAATGACTCAACTTCTCCATTAAGGGCGTCAGCTGCACCCCAGTCAGTTTCTTCTTAAAACTCGTCGCTTCTGTGTCAGAACTTATCTGTGAATCAGAACTCTCATTCAAGGATTTCAAAGGCAAAGACAGCGACTTTCGTCTCGATTGATCTGTCTGAATAGTTTTGGTGGAGTCCTTGGCTATCTTCTTCGGCGTCCTTTGAGGCGATCTGTTCATTTCAGAGTCAAAATCTTCGAATTTCTCTTGCTCACACAATTTCATATTAAAAGTGAACATGTTTGTTTCTTTCGACTCTTGCTGCATCCTAGAATAATGCTGTTCTAAATACTGATTGAATAGAGATTCGGAAATAGCAACACCGTCGTTTCTAAATACTGGGAAAAGTGGATCGTTTATTGTCATGGTGCTTTGACTCTTATGCAGTTCGTTTTCAGGCGAAGGTGTCATGTCGTCATTAAGGTTTACCTTCGACCTTTTTAACTTGAACTTCGATGTAGCTCTGCTAGTAATGTTCTTAACGGTCTCCTGTATGTCGGTGACGCTCGCCAACTTTCTCATTGACTCCGGTTTGTTGATATAATGATCTGCGATGCAGTTCATGTCCAACACAATTTTATTGTCTCTCTTTTCATTCTCAAGGTTAATTTTGGCACATGTTTCAATATTTTTGAGTACGTCGGGCTCGATTGGTTTCTCCTGACCTTGGGATTCTGGATTTTGGCAGATCGACAGCATGTTGCCGTGAAGCCGTTTATACTCGACCATGGGAGTTGAGCAGACACTGGTCTGTCCAGTGAAGACTTTTTCATTTTCCCTAGCATCTTCGTCAAGGGATTTCTGGTTCTTAAAGCTGAGAGATAGTTTATTCGGCCTCTGTCTGGGTTTGTTTGTGAAGGGAACGACGTCAGGCATGCTTGGTGGCTTGCGAGCTTCATTGGTGACCGGTTGCTCTTCTCTGTTTGGTGGTGAGATCATAGTATGGTCTTCTTCAGGAACGGCGGTGAAGAGTAAAGATTTGTCACGCTTCATGCCTGTTGGTGGGAATTCGCGTTGTTTTTCACGTTCGGCTTCTTGATTCTGTGTAGAACAATATACTTGAAATAAAAGTATAAAATCAACAAATTTTAGAAACTTAAAAAGATCACATAACATAACATAAGCTCACGCCTGTATCCCCGAAGGGGTAGGCAGAGGCGCACTAGCGAACTAGAACACCCACATTTCGCCGAGCTTAGTTCCCGTCCCAGATGTGATAGGGGGCGAGCCTATCGCCATATCGGGCACAAATTCCAGACTCCGGGCTGATATGGAAAAATTCAATATGCCCGACCCGGGGATCGAACCCGAGACCTCAGAACCGTAGTTGTACCGAAATACCACGCCACCGAGGCAGTCGGTGTGTAGTAAAAGTGGTAAAAAGATCAATAGATTAGTATTCTAAAATATTTGCTTCACATGGTGCACATCGTACATACCTGGGTTGGTTATTTTACATCTATTAAATGACGCCTACCTTTTTGAACTTAGCAATCATCTCCTCGCCATTTTGGTTGAACTCCTGCAGCTTGTCGGCCTGTTTCTTGAGGCTGTCATACATCTTCTTGCCGACATACACGACCAGCAGCTGTGCTCCGAGCGGCAATGGCGTCTCAGTTTCCAAGGTCTCTGCTGGTGACTTTATTCGGTAAGGGTCTACCACTGTCAGGTATGAAGTTAGGCCTGGCGGGAGTTGCGTTGCTATTATCCTGCAAATGATACCAAAAACTGCTAACTTCACAGTTTTATAATTTTGTTTGGACTTGTCAATAATGTTTTTTCTGAACTACAAAAAATCTTGCTCCGTGTCACGTTTGGTTATAATGATAGGTAACTACATTTTCATTTTTGTTAGTACGTCACAGGGTTAAAAGCTTACTCATCTATGTATATTTTAGCAACCTATGTTAGCATAATTATTTTTCAGTATGTGTTGAACTTAGAATATCATCTTCTTCATCTTTCCTGATCATGATCTTCTCAAAATACTACACAAATACACTTAACGTCTCCTACACATGTTTTTTCGAAACAAAACACTAATAACACCTACACAAAACAAGTTTTTTTTGTCTTCTGCTTATTGTTATATGAAAAACAAATGGACCATAGACAGAAAAATTTAGAAATACCATGTTTTGTGTAATGTTTTAGTGCAGGAGACGCGCTGTAATACAAAAGAGTGGTTTTGTTTTGACACACGTCGCATTCTGCACAATAGACCATAGACAAAAAAAGGGAGCGAAACAATATTTATGTAGATATTTTTGTATAGTGTTTTGAGAAAACCATGAGCAAAAGCCGCGCCTTTAAATAAGCCTTAAAAATACATCTATAATACATACTTGTTGTTATAAAGTATGACTCCTCCGAGGACGCCTTTGTTCTTACGACATTGCTCCAGTATTTGCATGGATTCCATGTAGATTGACGTCGCGCTCTGTGAAACGAATAAGATGACTAGTTTTTCGGCTAGTGTCTGCGTTTATCAACATTGAATCAGTTTTGGCTGCTCAGAAAAAATATTGTAATACAATAGCAGTGTCTGACTCTTTGGCGTAGTGGTATTGCGTGCGCCGTACGACTATCGTCTGAGGGTTGGATCCTCGGGTCGGGCAGAATGATATTGAATTTTTAAGTATCTATCCGAGTCTGGAATTTGCGCCCGATATGGCGATAGGCTTGCCCCCTATCACATCTGGGATGGACCTAAGCTCGGCGAAATGTTCCTATTTGACTAGGACGCCTCTGCCTACCCCTTCGGGGATACAGGCGTGAGCTTATGTCATTTAACAGAGAATATGTTATTAAAATATGTTATTCGCTTTGTGCCAGGTGTTGGATCCGCGTCACTCCATGCCATGCCGCGATGTTAAGTTGCGTCACTCCCAAACATAGTTTATACATTTCATGAAGCTTTCCGTACAAATTAACAGACTCCTTGGTGCAGCGAACGAATAGTCGACTGTGAAACAGAGGCCGCGGGTTAGATTCCCGGATCAAGATGAATGTTTGTAGTTTTCAAATATTTCTTTCGAGTTTGGATATTATGAGAGCATAATGATACCCACGATACAGATTAAACCATAGACATGTATCGAACGTTAAAACCTAATGTAGGATCAGGAACTTGAGAGTATGTATAAAATAATAATATTAGCCCTATAATATTACTGTCCCACTGCTGGGCACGGGCCCCTCTATTAATGAGAGGGGTTAGGCCTTAGTCTACCACGCTGGCCTAATGTGGTTTGGTAGACTTCACATATCTTCGAAATTCTTGTGAAGAAATACTCGGGTAAGCAGGTTTTCTCACGATGTTTTCCTTCACCGTTGTGTATGTGTATTTATTATTACATGAAAAGTGCCGCCACCGTTAATCCAAAACGTATTTCAACCAAAACATTGTGAAAAACTGGTTAAAGTTCAGTGTCCGCCGTCAGCATAAATATTAAACTGTAAACGAGTCGCGCCGTCCGGTCCGCGCCCTATATTCGAGAGCGGAAGTTTGCTTTTTTTTGCTTCCGACCGTGACTTGGTATCAGTGACGTGTTTAAGTGCTTTTTCAGCTTTTTAAATTGAGTCAGAGACTTAGATTATTACCGATAACAATCTTTGATCGAACGATTTTCTCCTTATGACTGTGTTCGACTGCCTCCGTGGCGTGGTGGTATTTCGGTACGACTATGGTTCTGAGGTCTCGGGTTCGATCCCCGGGTCGGGCAAAGTGATATTGGATTTTTCCATATCAGCCCGGAGTCTGGAATTTGTGCCCGATATGGCGATAGGCTCGCCCCCTATCACATCTGGGACGAAACTAAGCTCGGCGAAATGTGGGTGTTCTAGTTCGCTAGTGCACCTCTGCCTAGCCCTTCGGGGATACAGGCGTGAGCTTATGTATGTATGTATGTTTGACTGTGTTCGGCCGGTTCTAATGCACAATGCGCAGATAGATAACAGTAATTTGGGTACTTGACTATGTTGAGTTTGTACACATTTTTATATGTACTAGCAAATAAAACAAAAAAGAAACTCTTCAGTAAAATCTGCATCGAAATTGGTTGGAAAATGAGTGAGTAAGTCATATTTTAAATTCTGCAATGAGCAGGAGTGGGGACGTAGTGGGGATATCTTGCTATCCCTTTCTAACGCACTGCCCTGACGTGATTTTACTGATACTCTTTTCCGCAGTTTGAAGGTTACACCAAATTTCAAATGCTTATAACTTCTTTATTTTTGAGAATAATTCAATAATTCTTTCAGTGCTATATTTTAGATGGCGTACATTTCATATAAAATTAATTTTCAAATTTTAAAAGTGAAACATACTCGCACTAGACACAGAACAAACTTTCAACAAACGTTAATTGTGACTGCCTCAGTGGCGTAATATTCCGGTACGACTACCGTCCTGAGATCTCGGGTTCGATCACCGGGACGAGCAAAGTGATATTGATTTTTCAATATCAGCCCAGAGTCTGGAATTTGTGTCCAATACGGCGATAGGCTCGCCCCCATCACATCTGGGATGGAACAAAGCTTGGTGAAATGTTGCCTGCCTTCGTATTGATTTTTCTACACATTTTAATTGACGTCGCGTCGGGACTTTACAGTTGACGTCAGTTGACAGAAGTGCCGGCCACGACGTCACAGGCGCCGCCTCGAAGCCATTATCTCAAGCAACGTATTTATACTGGGAATTAGCGCGTGATAACTCGCACAATGTCAACAAACACTTGAAATTCTTATCGCAAGGATACGGACAGGACGGTGTAAAGTAACTTAAAGGAGTGTGAATTGAAAACAGCGAAGTACTACCAGTAAAAGTAACCGCCAGTAATTACTTTTTGGGTCTAGTGGCCGTGTTCATGGGCTGTGAACCAGAAGGTCTTGGGTTCGACTCCCGGGTCGGGATTATTTGACCGGGACTGGATCCCCAGATGCTGTTGACGTCAGGCAGGCAGCAGATCGAAAAACTAAAATCCTTTCTGCATGTAAGGTGTATTGCGCCGATCCCACATTAAGATGGGATATGGGCAGGTAGATAGACTACCAGTAAAAGCTAAAGCTAAATTTTATCTGCAATAGGCTTGCTGTATGTAAGTAGAGCAATTTTTGCTATGAAACGAATGCCTGTTACGTTTTAACGTGCGGAGTGCAGTCAGTCTTTGGAATGCTAAATTGGACATCACATGTCTAACATGTTCTTAGGCTGCGGACACGAACTCAGCGGGAGCGGACGCGGCGGCGGCGCGGCAACGTACCGCTGCGCTAGACCGGTCGTACATCGCTCTCCGCGCCGCTGCCTTCGAGGCCGGTTCTATTTAAATCAATGCATTGATGAAACGCTCCACTCCTGCTGAGTTCCTGTCCGCGGTTTTTCAGTTGACCGGAACTAGATTAGAGGCGACCGGAGGGAATACTTGATTGATATCCGTTAGGAAAATCATGTGAGTGACTTTACCATGTGGAAATGAAACTATAGTTGGGAACCTAGCATTTAGGGCCACATGCAGCTCCACCATAAATCTCTATTTATCCCAAATCCTGATTTAGGGCAACTTACATAGCTGTTGCTAATGTAGAGATAAACTTAAATTCCATTTATCCTGCAGCTCACTCCTACCTTTAAATCAAGATTTGGCATAAATAGAGATATATCGCGGAGTTGCAAGTGGCCCTTAAAGACTCTAATTTAGATACAGACAACGCAAATGTTTAATAAAATTTTGTCATGCTTGTAGATCGATGCTTAAACATGCACGGATATGACATTTACCTAAAATATATATAAGTAGGTGTTATTTAAATGCAATTATTATAAAGTGCCCAAATATAGTAAAAAAATATTCGTATCTTGTGCGAGAACCAACACCGTTCTACGATCATTACATTTGGAATATTAAATAACGGTAGGTTGACCACAATTTCTGTTAAAAATAGCTACATTTTTTAACAGAATTCGACTACTTAATTAAAGTTTTATTTAATAAAAAAATATAATAGTAAATATTTCTCGCAATCAAATTATGTTAAATGTATAGACTCGTTATTAGCAATTTGATCATATACACATGTAATACATACAAATGTCGTGTAAGCATAAAAATGAATGAATAAATAAAATGAAATGTAAAGAATACGAAAACCTACTCACCTTGGGTAAACTCAACATGGGCACTCGTTGGAATATGTGGCAACCATACTGCAACACTGGCAGGTAAGTCTCGAACACTTGATACAGCTTCTCCGACAGTCGACGCTGGTCCTCCATTTGCACGGCCAGCGCTTGCAGATCCCCGTGGTACACCTTGATCATGGATGTGAGGAGGTTCGCGCGGTTCTTCAGAACCCAATCTGGTATATTGCGGTCGCTGCCGATAGCCTAGTAAATCGATATTATGATTAAGTACGTACCTATACAATATACATATACAAGACTCAAGCCTGTATCACTCAAGGAGTAGGCCGAAACGAACTAGCGAACTAGAACATCCACATTTCTTCAAACGTATTTTAGTCCCAGATGTGATATGGGGCGAGCCTACCGCCATATCGGACACAAATTTCAGACTCCGAGCTGATACTGGACCCTATATCACTTTGCTCGATCCGGGGTTCGAACGTTGCAGTTTTGGTCTAGTGCCGCCATTTGGTCTAGGTATGCAGCAGGATGCATACCTGCATAAATATTAATTTTATCTAAAGTAATGATCTTATTTATCACTAAAAATGTACATATTAAATGAAGGAAGTTATCGCAGATTTAGATGCATTCTAATCTTAAAATAACTTATAAATAATCAGTCTGTTTGGGGCATAATTCCGTTAGCGGAAACTAGTCAAAATTTTAGAAAATAATCCAATCAATAAAATCAACCAGTAGTTTATCATGTAAATTGTAAAACATTATCATCATCATCAGCCATAGGACGTCCACTGCTGAACATAGGCCTCCCCCAAAGATTTCCAGATCGACCTGTTGGAAGCGGCCTGCATCCAGCGACTTCCTGCGACCTTTATATAAAAAAACATTATATTGATCGTATTAATGCAAAAATCAATTATTTTTAGCATTAATGCCGTTTTTACAGCGATTTTGTTGTGACCTATGCTTATTTTAATTTGTGTTCTTTTATTGACCAATATATCTTTGATCAAATGCAACGCGCGTGCAAAAAACCCACTACAATTTGTTATTTTTAGTATTCGGCAAGGCAATAAAATGGTCTGAAATATTGTTATCTATTAATTATTTGTACCAGAACACACGTTTTTGAATAAAAAGCATGCTAAACAGGATTAATGAGTACCAACGTATTATTCTGTATTGGTGACTAATCTGTGAGAAAATGTTTTAAAGCAATTTTAATGTATATATGGTGTCAATGCTTGGCACTGTCTGTCTATACTATTTAGAGGGGTTAGACCTTAGTCCACCACGCCACGGCTAGCCTAATACGAATTGGTCGACTTCATTTAGATTTAAAAATCACGTATATCAGGCCCGCCCGGCCCCGCGTCCTTTAGCGGTAACAGGTATACCAAACGAATGTACTCCTTGCGAAAATCATATGTACCGCTTTCATTTTCAATGTACCTCTCCAATGTTTAAATTACAAGCGCTTTTTGGTGGCCGGGCCAGCCAGACTTTTTCAGCCCGGCCCCTCTGTAATTCAAAAACTACAAAACGTACTGATAAAATGATGGTACAGATGAAATGTACTCTCCAAATTACGTATATGTACAGCTTAATATAATAATAAAATGCAATATCTTACGAGATATTGGATCAAGAAATTAGGGAATCAGGGCCGGGCTGAAATTATTTTGGTAGCTCTGTACATAAAAAGTACAAGATATAGATATGATCTATCTATGTACATATAATGTACCCTGAATATAGTTCATATGTACTTACTTCATTTTCAATTACATTATGTAATTACAAAAATATGACCTCTTGTAAATATTTCAGCCCGGCCCTTTACAATCGTCCATATCTTTTAAAATACTGCATCGAACTGACTAATATTGTGTTTTTTGGAGTTACATACGATGGTACATTCGTTCAATTCGCCTTATGTATCCATTAGCGGATTATTTAAAAAACATTTAAATTATAACCTAATATTATTAAAGCTGCAGTAGGGTGACCATCAGACACAAATTAATTTTCGGACCACGATGTAAATATCATCGAATGAAACTATATTCTATTGAATATACATTTTTTAATAAATCAACTTTTATAAATATACAGAGGTATAATCATTTATTAACCTACTTACATTAAATATTGCCAGACAGAGTTACGTTCGCTTTTTTATTTACTAGCTGACCCGCGCAACTTCGTCTGCGTATGAGAGAGAGGGTTAGAAAGAGTGAGTCGTAGGCACCTATAACACAATTCTAAAGGAGGTAATGTACCATAAGAGTATAACTTAGGCTACTAAACTCCGAGAGAAAGTACGTCAGTATCTCAGACAACCCCGTCGGTTACCTCATCAGTCACCCCGTGTGACCGGAAAGTCACGTACTTTCTCTCGAAGTTTAGTTTAGTAGCCTATGTTATACTCTTAACGTAGATGATCACATTACAGATGGATGTTTCTCCCGATTCCATCCATGTGATTTTAAATTAGCACTGTAGGTACTTTTACCGCCCCTATATAAGCAGAGAGAGAGAGACAAGGACAATATACATCTTGTCAGCCTTTAAAAGTTGTATACTAATAATTTGGCAGCATGTTCTCAGATCATAGCCCGTTTTCTATGGAACAAGTAAAAAAACAAATAAAAAGATAATATTGTTTCACTCGATATATTTCAATGATATACTTACATCGTGGTCCGAAAATTAATTTGTGTCTGATGGTCACCTTACTGCAGCTTTAATAATCTTAGGTTATAATTTAAATGTTTTTTAAATAATCCGCTAATGGATACATAAGGCGAATTGAACGAATGTACCATCGTATGTAACTCCAAAAAACACAATATTAGTCAGTTCGATGCAGTATTTTAAAAGATATGGACGATTGTAAAGGGCCGGGCTGAAATATTTACAAGAGGTCATATTTTTGTAATTACATAATGTAATTGAAAATGAAGTAAGTACATATGAACTATATTCAGGGTACATTATATGTACATAGATAGTTCATATCTATATCTTGTACTTTTTATGTACAGAGCTACCAAAATAATTTCAGCCCGGCCCTGATTCCCTAATTTCTGGATCCAATATCTCGTAAGATATTGCATTTTATTATTATATTAAGCTGTACATATACGTAATTTGGAGAGTACATTTCATCTGTACCATAATTTTATCAGTACGTTTTGTAGTTTTTGTTTTACAGAGGGGCCGGGCTGAAAAAGTCTGGCTGGCCCGGCCACCAAAAAGCGCTTGTAATTTAAAAATTGGAGAGGTACATTGAAAATGAAAGCGGTACATATGATTTTCGCAAGGAGTACATTCGTTTGGTATACCTGTTACCGCTAAAGGACGCGGGGCCGGGCGGGCCTGATATACGTTAAAAATCTGGTGAAGAAATTATCTGGTATGCCGGTTTCCACTCCATGTTTTTGTTAGGATGTTTAACGTTAAACGTTTTCTTTTTTCTGCCTGGCGTAATCCCCTTATGAAAGATTTGCTTTCTTACTCAAACGCTTCTACTTCGCCTTGCATTCTCGACAGTGAGATAATTAGCTCTCATATTGTCCTATCATATTCATTACGATTTTTACATTATTTTCAAAATGGCGCATTTTCATTTGATGCATAATTTGCATCGACTCTCCCACTAAGTCCAGAGAACAAGCAGTAGTAAGATTTTTTATTGTTTAGGTTTTAGTTGTAGATATGTTTGTTGCAACATAAGATTTCAAACAAATTGTTATTTTTATTGATTTTAAGTATTCATTTATAAATAACATTATAGGATTTGTTGATGAATTAAGTATATAAACACGTCGCCGTTAGAAAATTCAAGACAAATATTGAAATATCCTACATTTATTCTAAATTTGTGGTCGTCTTAGTTACTTGTCTAAGTTGGTAATAATTTGTTTAAAATATTTTCAATCTCATTTGTAAAGCAGCTCAACCGAAATAAGCGATATCTATACTCACAAGGACATATCTGCCGTATTCTCTGAGGATGAATTTCCCGCTCTGCAGGGTGATGGCAACCGGCTGCGACAATAAGGATTTGATGCAGTGCGCTGTGCCCACGACCTTAAAAAAAATAACTTAATTTACATATACTTCGACTGCCGATACAAATAGGTAATTTTATACATTAGTCATCTCTAGAAGAATTATATTGAACCGTATTTCAAAATATTTTACTATTAGAATGAAATTGTAAAAGGGAAAGACTTTACGATTTAAAATAAATAATCTAGTTTTAGCCAGAGTGGGATGATAGACGGTCGTAACAACTAAGCCAAATTTATACCACAGCATGCTTGAAAAAGTGTGCTGCGCTGAATCTTCAGCGAAACTATCTAATATGGGGTCAGCCCCATATTAGTTTCGCCGAAGATTAAACTTTCCAACCAAATGGTATGTTTGCTGTCACTGTATTTCTAACAGTTAATTGAAGAAGCATTTCCTTTGCTTCATCATACATACGTAATACTTAATGCGCTTACTGGGCGATTTAGCTGCATTGTGGACCAAGGCCCTCACATATTTTATGGACGTAAATGTGTTACGCAATAATTAATCGCTATTGGATAATCTGGAGCTCAACCTCATCGCATTATTTAGTGGATCTTTCGGGATACCGTATTGAAAGTATATGAAAACCGATATGAGGCGAATTAGGCTATGCGGGGCGCTTGAGCACACAGAGGGTTTAAAGCCCTTTGAGAAAGAATAAAAGCCAAACAAAAAGGATGGAAACGTAGTTTGTTTTAATCGGTATATAAATATTGTATATTAGATTTAAAACCAATCTGTTTACACTTAATCCAAACGTGTTGTCGATCGCCAAATCGTTATCGAAAATGCAATCGAAAGAAATAAATTCAACATAACCTGTACCATAATGGTGGTTATTGATTTAAAATTGCGTAAATTAAATACTCGCCTACAAAATGTTCGGACGGACTAGCATGGCAACATTCTTCTAAATGTCAATTTATGTTAATCACATTTAAAACTTTCTAATAATGTATTCTGGTCGGGCGATAATTTGGTATAGTAATCGTTGTTTTGGACATACGGAGGCAGAAGATCGATAAATATGTACGTGAATAGCAATAGACGGGGGTGTGGCGGATACGTTTTTATTTTTCAAGGACTATACGATAAACGTGACCGAAAAAACATTATGCTTAGTTTATAAACATTATTTGTTACGATGTGACAACTATTTCGTCTACAGTTTACACTGGTGATTTTTTCACAACGTGTAAAAAAGCCTAAAATTATTTTCCTCACGTAAAGCTGAATTTTTAATAGTTTTGACATAAAAGAATATATTTTTTACAGAATGAATAGCTTTCTCCGAACACAGGACTATATATTTCGTTTATTCGCGAGTTGAAAGCTTTCAGTCCGAAATAGAGGATGAACCCCGGTGCCTGTTTTTCATCTTAATTCTCACTCAAGTTGATTTATTAAATAAAATATATTTTTTCCCTTTATCACACGGTCGGTGTCACGAGTCGGTGCAATACACTTTTTCAAGCATATTTTGGTTTTTACGACCAGCTGTTTGCCTGATCTCAATCCTCTTCTGGGGGACACAGTGCCGGGAAAATGGTAGAAAAACACCCGCCTGAACTGGTAATCGAAGACAGGAAACCTCCGTGGCGCAGTGAGCGAGTAGCCGGCTGTGAAACGAGAGGCCGCGGGTTCGATTCCCGCACCGAGACAAATGCTTGTGTGGCCACAGATATTTGTTTCGGGTCTTAGTGTTGTGAAACCGAAAGTCTTTCGTAGTTCCTGATACCCACGACACAAGACTAGTATCTTAGTGTGGGGTCAGGACTATGTGTGTGACTGTTGGGTGTTATATATTTATTATTATTATTACAGGAATTCTAGTTCACAGCACATACCCTGTCACAAGACCGAGGAGGCGACCGCCTCATCAATAAACGATGATATTTAGAATTGTAAACTACGATTGCGCCATGAATAGTAATGCAGTGGAACACACATCCATTCGCCTAAAATGTTGTGCAACAAACATGGAAAGGTACATACTTAGTATGAGATTATTTTTTTAAGAATCCAATTTATTGAAAATAAATTTCTATTTCTTTTTAAAATTCTCCTCTTAAATCCATAGACGTCTTTAATGAATATTTGTGTTTTAATATACACATATATACGTTTTTAAATTAATTTATAGTCGAAGAGTCAAAGCCTTCAACAAATAAAACCGGCGTTTACATTACATTATGTAATATATGTATGGTCACGTTGATTTAGGTAATTTGTGGATGTATAATTTAATACACACGAGATGGATTTTGTAATTTAATTTGCCTGGGACTGGATTCCTTATATGGGGTTGACGTTAGGCAGGCAGACGGTCGTAAAAGCTAAGCCAAAACCTTTCTGCAACATGCTTGACAAAGTGTGTAGCACCGACCCCACATTAAGGTGAGATAAGGGCAGGTAGAAAGAGCTGGATTTGAATTTGATACAATTATTAACCAACTTCCAAAAAGGAATAGATTCTCGATTCGCTTATACGTTTCTGTTCTTTTACGTATGTTGCGCGATATCTCTAACATATTTATAGCGTTTTTGATTATTAATATTTTTTGTATTCTATGGGGGTATAGTACTGGGGGCTCCGAATTGGATCACGCTTGGAGTAAGCTCAATCGAATCAAAAAAATCTTATCGTTCTACATTTGCCGTAGATATCACGTAACATACGTAAAAATTACAGACGAATTAATTACGTCCTTCTTTTTAAGTCTGTCGAAAATCGCGAATAAAAACATGGCAATATTTTTGACAAATATTGCTATTTCGGCATTCTTATGATGTATATATTAAACACACAAAATAATAATTTTATTACTATAGTATAGTACCTATGCGACATTCACTTATTTTGATAATTTCAGACAGGGCTGGGCCAGAAACGTCCGAGAATTTCCAAAGACAATATGCTCACCTTATTGGGCGGGTAATTTAAGATGATAAAAAAATTATTTATCTTTATTTTAATCGCGTAATGCGGCTGGCTTATAAATAAAATGTGATTTAGCATATTATCCAATGTCATTTTATTATTATCTTAAGAAATAGCTACTAAGAATACATTTTAATCAGAAAGTAGGCAATAGGTTTTCTGTTTTTGATAATTCTTATGGTGTTTAGTTTCAATTTTTGTTACATACATATATTACATACATATATCTCTTAGGGTCAACTCACACTGGGCAGAGTGGAAGCGTCGGGACTGACGTTGCGCTGACCCTTAGTTCAACAGCTTTCATATTGTTTTTACTGGCCTACGAAGGCAGACGGCCCAGCTCATGTGGGGTGGTTGTACAATGAACTATATTCACTTCTGCCTTGTTATAAAAGCCATCACATCACTTCTGTATATACTGGAATCACTCTTTACGTTCGCGTTCTGGTAACGTGATACGATTTTTTTTATAGCAGAGATTGGCAAACGAGCAGATGGGTCACCTGATGGTAAGTGATCTCCACCGCCCATAGACACCCAAGACACAAAAAGAATCATGGGTGCGTTGCCAACCTAAAAGGAGGGAATGGAAGGGGAGGGAGGGGGATTGGGAAAGGGAGTGGGGAAATGGGCCACCGGAAATCTCACTCACCGAACGAAACGCGACAGCAAGCTGCCACTTTACGTCGGTTTTCTGTGAGACAGTAGTATCTAACCGGTCGAGCCGGCCCATTCGTGCTATAGACTATACTGTCTACAGCGTGGCTCTACCACTTGATTTATCTAATAACTTTAAAAAATGCCTTTTATTCTAGAGCAGTAAGTGTGACGCTGTATTTTATGTTTCCTGGTCATTGCTCTCGCAGTTTTTATTTCGATTTGTCAACGTTCATGCGCCGCGCCGCGTTGTGCTGGTTGTTACAAAAGCCTGGCGACTCGTGTGCGGTTGCTAGTATTCACTTATACCAAATGTCTGATTACTGAGGAATGAGAATTGCATTTTTAATACAATTCTAAAATAACCAATACAGGTATTTTTATATGCACAGTGTTGTTCAAAAATTTTACAGATACTATAAAAACTATGAATGTACCTACTTAAAAAATAAATATAATTTATTTTAAATAAAACTTCATATATTATTGAATGATGTAGGCTTTATGTTTTTGATAAAATGATTTTTATCTACGAGTCTGTTTACTATGTTGAGGAAATTACTATATATTTTTATTTGAAGCAATTTATGTCCATTTCTGTTTGAAATTAAACTTGAACAAGCTTTGCCTATTTTATTTGGTCTTAATCATTTAATACGCCATAGAAAAGCTGCTTTAAAACTTGCCACCTACCTGTCCAGCAAGTGCATGTCTCTGAGTGTCCGACACCCATCCCGGATGAAAGTACAGAACAGCATTTATAGGGTCATCTTCCTCCGAGGTGCAGCATTGTGTGTCGTACACAAATACTATCATCATCTCCCTGCACAAACATAATATATAAAAAAATAATATTAGCCCTGTAATATTACTGTCACACTGCTGGGCACAGGCCTCATCTACCAATGAGAAGGGTTAGGTGTTAATCTACAATGCTGGCCTTATGCGGGTTGGTAGACTTCACATACCTTCGAAATTCTCAGGTATGCAGGTTTCCTCACAATATTTTTCTTCACTGTTATAGTAAACGATAATTCACAATGAAAACACACTTGATTGTATGCTCTTTTTTGGGGTTACTTTCTCCAACACTTGTCTCAGCATACCACTTCCAACTGAGTTATCACTGCTTGCACGAACAAAATATATAATAATAAAGATAACAGAGAATTGGAAGTAGTTTAGTAGAAATAACTGGAAATAACCCATAACAATTCCAATATGGTCTGTTAATTAGATCATGATATTTGCTTAGTGGCAGCATATTATAGGCTATGGAGTGGAGTTCTATGTTTGAATCCCAGGTCAGGGGTGTATGGTTTTTTACATAATTAGCTGGGACTCTTAGCATGAGATCAGTCATAAAAATTAAAGACAAATCCTTTCTGTAACAAGCATAAAAAAATTGTGTTGTGCCAATCTCACATTAGAGTATTATAAGGACTGTTATGTGAATAAATCCTATAATTTTGGTTTCAAAACCATTACGTTATTTCATTTTTCAAGTCAAGTCCTTTCTGGTGACCTCCTTCTAGTTGGACTATGTGGGTTGGTGTATTATTACATTCTGTATATTCAGTGCATTATATTTTTACTGTAATTACTGTAAATGTGTAAAGCAATAGATTATGAAAGCTTACCCTTTTTAAATGAATTTGACCTGCATGAATGATATTTTTTAACCGTGAAAAACACATATCAGTGTTCTGAATATTATATTAAAAAGGTTTTAATTTATAATAATGAAATATGAATACAAAATAACCAAAATCATAAGAAATAATTTAACAATGCCCTCTATGGATTTATAGATAGATTTATTTTTATTTCGGTCAAGCAGTTTGGTAAAAAAAGGTACCATTTCCCAAAAAAAAAAGAAAATCGTGTCCAATAATCGTAGTTTTATAAAACAGTATACAATAATTATGAGAAAGTCGTCAAGTGCTCTTTGTATGTAAACATCTGTAGAGTACATTTTACTGATAAAATATAAAATGATATCGCGTTGTGAATACATCGTCGTGTAACATTGAATGTTGTAACTAAGCCGGATTAATAGTGCTAGATTAATGCATGTAAGTTTAACCAACCACAGCACAGTGTAGGCTACGTCTGTCGTCTTAAATTACAGTAAAATATACTCCTTCACGCTAGATACGAGAAAATATTGTACTTACTTTGCCATTTTTATTATAAATATCGTGACACTTCACTAACGTTGAACGATTCTTACACCATTTGTATAGGTTTTATGTAAAGTGATATTATACATTTAAAAAATCACAGCGTATAATTTATTTTCATGATTTATAATAAATAAAATAGGCGACCGTCCGTCCTTCCCAAACGCCGAGTTGACACTTGTCTTTTTTTATGATGTTGCTGGTTTGAATAATCATTATTGGATTATAACTTTATTTTTGATGCGGTAACATTCTTTTTTAGTTCATTAAATTGGTACTAGATGGCGTGCGCTGCTAGTTTTATGGCTAAAATTCTAATAATTTCATGTGAAATTGCCTTTTTCATGGCTTTTCCAAGATATTCTGTATCGTTATGATTTACATAAATAAATGATGTCCTATCTGGGTACTAATTACTAAGCATGAATGGAAATTGGTTGCTACCAGGAAATGGCTGGTCTGGGTAGTTTGTATTTATTCCTAGCACGTATAGTGTGAGAAAATGTTATATGGCATCTATATATGCAGGCTATGAGCATAGCAATAAGACTATTTATTTATTCATAGGCATTTTAAAATTATTAAAGCAAAAATATATAAAATATGTCGCAAGTACTTTTACATTTTAATAAAAAACTAAATATACGTACTCTAGTCTTAGTGGCAGCATAAATATTGTGGACTGGAATGCTTATATATTTAGCCTAGGAGCAAGGACTAGATCCTCAGAGAGGTTAACGACAGACAGGTAACATACATACATGAACTCACGCTTGTTTCCTGTTGGAGTAGGCAGAGACTAACGAGCGCCAATTGCTTCGGTTCAAACACACCTCTTTCGCTTCTTCTTAGTCATCAGTCTTTTCATGCACGCTCGTCGGTTACGAGAACTCTTTAATTGGTCCTTTTTTAAGAGATCGCTAATTTGGTCCTTAATCCTATCGCTATATCGGGCACAAATTCCAGACTTCGGGCTGATATGGAAAAATCCAATATCATTTTGCCCGACCCGGGGATCGAACCCGAGACCTCAGAACCGTAGTCGTACCGAAATACCACCACACCACCGAGGCAGTCTCATCACCGCACCTCACGCACCGAGGTAAGTCATTTGTAAAAACTAAACTAAATCAGGAAAAAGACTCGCACTCGTACTTCCTGCTGAATTCATTTTGCAAGTTAAAAAACTGCAACATATAGGAAAAAGTGTGTTGCGCAAGCACATCACTGGAGTGAGATAAATGGAAGAATAATAATGCTTATTGTTTATTTATTACGCTCCCACTTGTCTCTAAGGGGAATGAACTACGCAGATATGATAAGGGCATCAACACTAGTACACAAAAACCTGTGAATCTTATGCTAAATGGAAGAATGGGGTTTGGAAAAGAAAGGCCATTTAATTTGGGCGTCCAAATATCTCATTTACCGTATGAAATGCAACAAGCAATTCTACAAACTCCGTTGTTTTTTGGAGACAATGTTAATAAAATAGTCGAGCTAGCTATTTATGATATAATGTACATCGAGACACTTTCTTTCCACCTGCCCTAATCCCACCTCAATGTGGGGTCGGCGTGTTTCAGAAAGCATTCCGCTTAGATCCAGACATCAATCAATCGCCCGACTCAGGATTCGAACCCAGAACCTCCTTGTTCACGGCCCATATACGTTGCCACTAGACTAAGTGCCTACCAGTAGTGAAGGGTCCATACAACCCGATTCCTGGCGGCTTCCCTTTGCCAGATTGTAGGCTAATAATTTTTTTTTCTAGATATTAATCTAGAAGTGAAAGTAGCATTGGCATCCATTTTGAAAATTGTCACCCCTCGCCACTGGTGCCTAGCACATGGCACTATCACTTACATCATCGAAACCTTAAGATATGATAGATATAATACTTGGAAACTGATGTTTGATTTTGTAGAAACAATGACAGTGATGCATGCGTCTCGTCCGGTCCCTTTGATGTTCATATCCGGTCGTCGTCGGTGCAGCGGTGAAGCGGTCGTGTAGAATTATAATTAATTCCGACTACAGCTCATGACGGGCTTGTGGTAATGAAATAAATATTATAAAATGATTTCAGTTGTATCTTTCGGTACCATCTGATTAGAATATAAACTTGATCCTTATAATTCGCTTTTTTTTATAGCAGAGATTGGCAAATGAGCAGATGGGTCACCGGATGGATCTCCACCGCCCACAGACACCCAAGACACAAAAAGAATCATGAGTGTGTTGCCAATCGGAAATCTCACTCACCGAACGAAACGCGACAGCAAGCTGCCAATTTACATTGATTTTCTGTAAGACAGTGATATCAAACCGGTCGAGCCGGCCCATTCGTGCTATAGACCTTACTGTCTACAGCGTGGCTCTACCACTGGAAACCTTAGATTCTAGAGATCATAAAGTACAAAGATAGGTCTGATAGCCTTCGTGGCGCAGCGGGCGAGTAGCCGGCCGTGAAAGAGACACCGCGGCTTCGATTCCCGCACTAAGACAAGTGTTTGTGTGATCCACAGATATTTATTTCGGGTCTGGGTGTTGTGGCACCGTAAGGCTGCGGGCACAAAATCAGCGGGCGTGGAACGGCACGGCAACGTACTGATAGACCGGTCGTACGCCGCTTGCCGCGCCGCTGCCTTCGAGGTCAGTTCAGTTGCATTGAAACGGGCCGCTCTCTCCGCCGCCTCCGCTCCGCTGCTGCTGAGTTTGTGACCGCAGCCTAAGTCCCTCATAGTTCCTCTATACCCACGTTACAGATTAAACCTAGTGTAGTGTCAGACTAATAGGTGTGACTGATGGGTGTATTTATTTTCTTTATGAGACGAAAAAACGAAAAACGGGGGGCAGCGTTGTCCGCGTCCGTAGGATTTACCACCTTCTTATAGGCCCTCCCTACACGCGCTCCCCGGGTGGTGCCAAATGGACAACAACGCCGAGCCACAGGCGGCGGAAAATAACCTGTTCACTGGTTCTCACAAGCCCTGGAGAACTAAATCCCTCCAAAAAAGTGTGACCATGGCACCTTGGGAAAGTGACATGAGTATTTCCTAACTCTATTATGAAATTATGAGTGAAAATGATGTCGATTTGTCATGCGACCCGGCTAACGCCCGGCGCTTACAGGTACCCGGGCCTGCAAGTGTGAAATCTGCTACCGAAGACTACGCGGGAGTGGGCGACCAGGCCCCCGCGATAGTGAATGCTACTGGCAGCTCTAATAGAAAATTAATTCAGCAGGCATTCCACCCAAGCCTCTTTATTACAAGACCCCGTTCCTCGTCATTGGATAACAATTCTACCGTCACTAGAAATGCTAAAGGGGAAGCTCCTTTGGCTGCGCCTAATGCAGCACATACTATAGATAGCGAAACCAGCAATTGTCCTCCTACATGGCAAAGAATACCGACCCAACGCAATTCAAAAAGGAAAAAATTATCTGACAGCCCACCTCACATAGAGAGTCTATCACCAAACTCCATTGACACTTCAAACAGATACAGTGGATTACCTGTGGATCAGTCTGATGAACAAATTGTAAACCAAGCCTACACTGGGAGCGGAAACCACATGAAGAAAGCCAGTAAACCACCTCCAATCATCCTGTATGGAATAGAAGACTTATCAAAACTGACAGAACTGTTAAATCACTCTGTACCCAGTGACAGCTATTCTTATAAAATAATTAACAGAGACCAGCTTAGAATAATGACACAGAAAACTGAAGTCTATAAGGATCTGATCAACCTTATACGCAAGAATGGGCTAATTGGTCATACCTTCACACAGAAAGAGAACAGATGTTGCAGATTAGTCATAAAAAATTTGCATCATACAACACCAAAGTTAGCCATTATAGAAGAAATAGAAAAAACAGGTAATATAGTCAGAGACGATGTTATATGCGCACTGTCTAGAAGGAATAAAAAGCCACTCAATATGTTCTTTGTGAATCTAGAACCGGGTCCTAATAACACAGAAGCCAAGCGTATACAATACATATACCATACAAAGGTCAAAATAGAGGATCCACGGAAGTCGAAGGACATCCCGCAATGTACAAGATGCCAACAATACGGGCACACGAAAAATAATTGCATGCGCCCTTATCGATGTGTGAAATGTGCTGAGGGACATAGAACTATAGACTGCCCAAAGAAGGACAGGAATACACCAGCAACATGCACCCTATGTCTTGGGAAACATCCTGCCAACTATAAAGGGTGCCAAGTATATAAGGAGATACGAGCAAGAAAAATAGCACAGACAACATATCATAGGAAAGCTACCATAACAAACACACAGCATGCCTTGACAAATAAAGCACCTCCCCAAACGGATGACTTCCCACAGTTAAAACCAAGCAGAGAAGCTAGAAAGCACCCGATAAGTCCCCACGATACAGAGCCAATTAACATAGGATACTGGGTAAAAAAACCAGAGAACACACAATCTCAGCCACCAAATCTATTAGAACAAATTATTCTGAAACAATCAGAGAAAATAGATATTCTCATACAACAATTAGGAACCCTAATGGGGCTCCTAACGACACTAGTAGCCCAATATAAGAAATGAAATTCCTGCGCATTGCAGCATGGAATGTAAACGGCTTAACGCCCAATAAACAGGAAGTAGAAATGTTCGTCAAGCATAATAAGATAGACATCCTTCTAATCTCAGAGTCACACATGACAAATGAAAAGTCCATCATTATTAAAGGCTATAACATATACTGCACCAATCATCCAGACGGAACTTCACATGCTGGAGCTGCAGTTGTAATAAGAGATAATATAAAACATCATATTCTGCCAGAGATTAAACAGATATATTTACAAGCCGCTGTTATATCCATAGACGACTGGCAGGGACCACTCAAGGTTGTGGCTGTGTACTGTCCTCCTCGGCACAGGATTGACGAGCAAATGTATAGTGACTTCTTCAACTCACTGGGCAATAGATATATCATTGGAGGGGATTGGAACGCCAAGAATACCTTTTGGGGTTCTAGACTAACCACGACAAGAGGCAGAGAATTAAAGAAGAGCCTTGACAAATTATCCCTTAACACACTGACAACAAGGGAACCAACATACTGGCCATCAGACCCTAACAAAACACCCGACCTCATCGACTTTTTTATAACCAAGGGGATGTCAGGACTCTATACAAAAATAGAATCCTGCCTAGATGGCTCCTCCGATCATACACCAGTGATATGTACATTGAGCACTTTCATCATCTACCAAGAACCCCGTGATACCCTATACAATAGAAAAACCGACTGGGAGGCGTTCCAAGATTATATACATGAAAATAGTATTCTGAATATACCACTCAAAACAGAAGAAGACATAGACAATGCTGCTTGGTATACGACAAACCTGATCCAAACAGCTGCTTGGATGTCCACACCGTATATTGAGCACAAACCGCAAACTCAGGACTACACACTAGCAATACGTAAAAAGATAGCCGAAAAAAGAAAGCTGAGACGCCAATGGCAAACTGGAAGAAATTCACATGATAGGAGAACTTTAAATAAAGCACAAAAAGAATTAAAACATATGCTCAAGGAACATGAAAACTCCACTCTACAAGATAAATTCAAAACCCTATCACCATATAAAGCAGACGACTACTCACTTTGGAAAATGACCAAATCAATAAAAAGACCAAAGGAACATATGCCTCCACTGAAACAACCAGATGGTGGGTGGTCAAGAAAACCTGAGGAAAAAGCGGAGCTATTTGCTCAATTTTTAAAAGAAGTTTTCAAACCAAATCCACCTGATACCATGTTCCCGGAAGAGGAAATTGAAAAAATTATTAATAGTAACAAACAGGTATCTTTCCCATTACAGCTCTGTACTCCAGGCGAAGTGGAAAAGTCTATCAAGCATCTCAAAAATAAAAAGGCGCCAGGATTTGACTTGATAACTTCAGAAATTCTAAAGAGATTGCCAAAAAAAGGGATAGTCCTGTTAACTATCCTCTTTAATGCCGTATTCAGACTCCACTATTTCCCACTCATATGGAAGGTCTCAATCATAAATATGGTTGCAAAACCAGGGAAACCAACAACCGAAGCTACCTCCTATAGACCAATAAGTCTTCTGCCCCTGTTATCAAAATTGTTCGAAAAACTATTGCTGCAGCGCTTACTACCCAAACTGGAGGAACAAAAAATAATACCAGATCACCAGTTCGGATTCAGAGCACACCATGGAACGACTGAACAGATACACCGAGTGGTGCACACAATCCGACAATCATTAGAAAGAAAAGAATACTGCTCGGCTGTATTTCTTGATGTGCAACAGGCGTTCGACCGAGTATGGCATAAGGGACTCTTATGTAAACTAAAACTTTGCTTACCACACAATGCATACGTACTCCTCGAATCTTACCTCCAGAATAGAATCTTTCAGGTTAAGTGCGGAGATAGCTTATCTTCTTTCTATCAAATAGAAGCTGGGGTCCCACAAGGTTCCGTCTTGGGCCCTATTCTATACACTGTCTATACCGCCGACCTTCCTACGTCTGAGACGGTGGTAACCGCTACCTATGCTGACGATACGGCCATTCTATCGTGCGACAAAGATCATGTAGCAGCATCCCTGAAATTACAACAACATCTGGACAAAATTGAAAGCTGGTTAAAAAAATGGAGGATTAGAGCTAGTACTGCAAAATCAGTGCACGTCACCTTCTCTTTGAGGAGAGATGATTGCCCACAAGTAAAATTAAACAACACAGTCCTACCCCAACAAAATATTGTCAAATACCTAGGTATGCATCTAGACAGAAGACTTACATGGCGTCACCACATAAAGGCTAAAAGAGACCAAGCTAACAGAAAACTAGCAGACATTTACTGGCTTATGGGCAGACAGTCAACCCTCAGTCTCGAAAATAAGCTCCTCATCTACAAATGCATCTTAAAACCTGTGTGGACATACGGCATAGAACTCTGGGGATCGGCGAGCCATTCGAATATAGAAATATTACAACGCTTCCAGAATAAAGCATTAAAGACATTGTGTGGTGCACCTTGGTTCACAAAGAACGGAGAAGTCCACGAATATTTGCAAATCCCACTGATTAAGGACGATGTGAAGCAATACTGCAGGGCGTATAAACAACGACTTGAGCGACACAAGAACCAACTCGCTGTAATCCTGTTGGACTCAAAAAAGTCGGTGTACCGGCTTAAACGAGGAAGAATAGCCTCGATCTAATGCTTACTTTTTTTTTTTTTTTTTTTTTTTTTTTTTTTTTTAATAATGAGATGACGCATCAGAGGGTGCTAAAAGCTCAAACTGCCACAGAGCTGTGCTATTGGATCTGATTATAGCCTAATGGCTGATCGCAGATGGATAAGAAGAAAGAAAAAAAAAAAAAAAAAAAAAATGAGACGAAAATCCTTTACGAAATTAAAAGTCTTGTATCAATATACTCCTACTGTGTCTTCTTTCCCGTGATGTAGGGCGAAGTAAAGTAATATTATACATTACGTTTAATGCAGTGTGATAAGTAGGTATTGGAGAGCCATATTGAAAGCTTAGTCAGTAAAGATTGTTAATAATTATTTTTCTTCATTATAAACAGTCATAGTATAAACTGTATAAATGACATAAAAACTGATATAATGAAATAAATTCTTCTTTGGAGACTGTGCACAAATCATCAACGGTTCATGGCATAAAGTGACTCATTGGAAGTCCTTTTTCAAAGAACAAGCAATATTCCAAATGCAAATAAATAAAATGCAAGCAATATGTCGTGAAATCGAAAATTGCGTAAAATACAGAAGTTGGAGTTCATTGCCTTCAGAATTTTCATGTCATCGCCAAGCGCATCACGACCCTGCGTGGTACGGAAAGGACTTACTGAGAGGTGTGGGGCCCAAATACATAATACATAATGAAATAATAATATTAGGCCCGAATTAATTCTGTTCCGCTTTCTTCTAGAGGAGGTTGATGTGGGTTGTAACATGGTTGAGAATTGTGTTGGATTAACTTACATTGCAACGGGATAAAGGCAGTTGAAAGAATATTATTGCCGTTCCACGGCTGAGTGTCCTAGAGCCTTAGCGCAGTGGTCTTTACTTGTGCAATGAGAAGATGCGGGCTTGATTTCCGCACAAAATATTTGTAGGTTAGATAAATATTTATTCGGGAATAGCCGTTGTTCGTGTCTATACTCCGAGAATAAGTCTTTTACCTCAATAAAAAGTAGCCTATGGCACACAAATATAGTGTAGCTGTATAATAGTAAAATTCAAAATATGTTAAGTAGTTCGAAAGTTCGCTGACTTAGGTAACACAAACTTGTGCCATATAATAAAAAATATTTATTTTACTGTTTAATATTACTGTTCCACTTCTTGACGCTGGGCTAATGAGGGTTGGTAGAACTCTCTCATAGTTTCCCTATGTTTTAGTAATATCAGATAATTATTCCACGGTTAAGTCCCTGGATTCGACCCTGTCTATGAATCAGATGCGTAGATATTTTCTTTGTCCGCGGCTCGGTTGGTCCGTGAGCAGAATGCTGATTCAATGAAAGTAATGAGTTAGAATCATCGGAGAAATTTGTTGTTTGTTCAACTGATTCTAAATGTTCTTTGGATCACATTAGTGCATAAATTGTATGTGAAATTGGTTATTTTGTTGAACTTTGAATGTAAATCATTGTTTCAAACCACTGTCTCACAGAAAACCGACGTAAAGTGGCAGGTTGCTGTCGCGTTTCGTTCGGTGAGTGAGATTTCCGGGGGCCCATTTCCCCCCTTCCTTTCCTAACTTAGCCTTTTCCCTCCCCTTCCATTATCTCCTTTTAGGTTGGCAACGCGCCTCATGATTCTTTTTGTATCTTGGGTGTCCATGGGCGGTGGAGATCACTTATTATCAAGTGACCCATCTGGTCGTTTGCCAATCTCAGCTATAAAAAACACCTACACCAGATTTACTTTTATTATTTTTTAAATCAGAGTTTCTAGTAGTGGTGAGAAAAGTGACACAAGCAAACGAGCAGGACACCCATGATACCGAAAGAATTATGAAAGCGTTGCCAAGGTTAATATAGGAGAGAAATAGGGGTTGGGAAGGGGAAAGAATAATTGGCTCACCGTATATTCGGATATTGGTTTAGCCGTGAAAATTACACATACAGACATAATTACTTTCGCATTTATGATATTAGGTATGGATTTTAAATAACCTTGTCAGTGGATAACTACATTTCCAAACAAAGCCACGAAAGAGACAACAATGTTTTATGTAGCAAACATTTGTCACAAAAAAATGTCGCAACATATAGTTTTAATTATTTATCTAACGCCGTCACCCGCGCGACCAGCACCCTTCTATCATGTGGATAGTAGCCTTCAATGTGTCCTAGATCATACGTGAGTGACTGGGCCGGACAAAAAGTTCATGCAGCAGAATGCAGTCAAACCGCCCCGCTGCACGCCGCGCCTACCGAGTACACCGAGTACCGAATAACATTTTTAAGACCTCCTTATCACGAAATAAAAGTTAATTGCACAGTTTAAATGCTATTTATAAAGAAATCTTCCTTCTTGCAGGTCAAGCAAACCAAATGCATAACTACCCGTTATTTTATTCGCAATAATTCGTCAAAAAATATTTTATAGGTCTCCCAAAATCGCGAAAAAATTTCGCGGAAAACCAATTTGACATGGGTTACATCGACTTGTGTTACGTAAATCTTTATGCTTAATTACAAGTCGCATACAACGTAAGGTCGTAGAAAGTGAATCGACTCGTGTGAACTGTCAAAAAAACCCCGCCATCTTGGCAGTCTGTGGCGCGCAGCCCGCGCGAGTCGACGCTTCCCGCCGAAACGAGATTTGAATTTCGAATGCGAAAACCATTTTGAATTTTGTAACGCGCGAATTCAAGTTGTGTCATTTTAATTATTTTTTAATTGTGCTTTGGATCCGTTTTCGTGTGCTGTGAATGATGTGAATAGAAACAGTTGTGTACGAATAAACTGGACTTGTAAAAATAAATTCATTGTGTACCCACAGGATGGGGAGTTTCGATTTAAGGAGTTGTCCTTCTATTTTTAAAATGGTAAGTTTTACTTTTTAAAAAATATTGTCTGCAACTAACCAGTTTATTTTTTATACAGCCTAAAAATACGCGTACAATGCGGAAGTGTAAGTAACTGGCCACTACTGGCGTTCATAATTAATTGTGCTGTACAATGCTGGCTGTTAAGTTTCGTCATGTGTTGTCATTAAGAAATATTATAACACGTAACTCTTACGAATTTGGCAACTTTTACCGAAAGCGCGGAACGCATCTGTGACTTGTGAGACGTGTGTTCCGTAACCGACTGGTTTTCGAACATAATCTGTTTGTAATCGAGTATTCTGTTTGAATTTCTCTCGATTTGATGCAGATTTCACTGTTTTGTTATGCGCAAGATGTATTAAGGGGAAGTTAGACAAATTACCTTTAGATATCGCGCATCTCCTATTTAAACGTATTAAAATAATGTTTTTTTATAGTAACTCTATCAGTCTTTATTCAATATTTTTTAATAAATCAAAGATAAATGAAAGTATGTATCTATCTGATTTGCTGTTTGCTGTATTTTATTCACCCTAAGTTTTTATGTATCCTTTTCCTTATTCACAATAAATTTCGAGATAAGTCTACTGAAATTGTACCTTTCAACTTTCAAGGTACCAAGGTATCTTTAACTCTATTCATCTTAATCACCTGAAAATGATTTAATTTATACATTTGTTTCTCAGCGACACCTATCAGACTAAAATAAAAAAATAATAGTAATAATAATTACTGGTTCAGCGTTTTCAGTAGTCGGTTGTAAACGAGTAGCCGCGGGTTCGATTCCGACACCGAGTTTAATATTTGTGTATTCCACAGATTAGCTTCAGGTCTGGGTTTTATTAGTTCCTGATACCCATGATACAGGTAAAACCTAGTGTGGGATCAGGACTATGTGTGTTATCATTGGGTTTGTTTAGAGGGGCTATCAAGTAAGTTTCCATACAAAAGAATGATCTCAAACTTCAATAACGGAATCTACCACATATAACAATGCGAGGGCGCTTATTGCAATTTACCAGTGACGAAAGTTCTATACAATTCGATTCCTACTGGTTTCCCTTTGTCAGATTGTAGTCTAATTAATAAGTATTTTCTAGGTAATATAGAACAGAAAGTAGCATTGGCTTCTCTTTTGAAACTTTTCACCCTTCGCCATTGCAAATTACACCCTAGAATGTTCTATGAATGTTCAAGAATTACGTAAGACAATTTTAATGTCTAAACATTATTAAGCTGGTACGACTTTGCATGTATATTTCAAATGCGACTCAGCGACTTATGTCCACGAGGTCACAACTCTTGGATCACAAGTTTCGTGCTGTTGTCCCGTCTAGAGGAAACCTTGCTACAATATTGTAAACGTGGCGCCGTATCCTAATACTTGAATTGTAATGGACTGGGCACCTACTACCTAATTAGCACGTCGCCTTGATGTCCGAATCGATATTGTATTTCGCAATTAAATTCTTTGAGTTATTAATGAATAAATAATTATGATTATCCAGTTTAGTCACATTCCATTAATGGGTTTTTCGGTGAATGTTTTATATACTCGTATGTACTTGTATCTTGAATATAACTTGATTATTTAAGTGTAATTTATTTATTTATATATTTATTTATTTAATTTAATAAAGACACAAAACAGAATACAGCCATGACAGAAAAAAATTACAAGCAAATCATATTAATCTACGAGCTATGTGCCCTGCCCACTGCCACTTCAACTTGCTAATCCTCTGGGCTATGTCGGTGACGTTCGTTCTTTTACGGATCTCCTCATTCCTGACGACCTGATAAAGGTTGTAGGAAGTCGCTGGATGCAGGCCGCTTCCAACAGGTCGATCTGGAAATCTTTGGGGGAGGCCTATGTTCAGCAGTGGACGTCCTATGGCTGATGATGATGATGATGAATATTAATCTAAACTAGGCTGTACTCCAAAACTTGTGCCCTAATCTTGTACCAAAACATTTAGCGGTGTACTCAAATTTCAGGTAAAATATGTACTATGAAAAAGAAAAGAATAACCAGCTACTAGAACATACAACTATGTTTAAGAACATGAAATGGACAAAGACTATGTATATATGTGTGTAATGCACAGACTTAAGAAAAAAAATGGATAGAGCGCTAGAAACATTGAAAGTGAAGCAGGGTTCTCGGCCCATTCGATCAGTTGCCGCGATGACGTGTCGATAGATCGAATGGGCCGAAAACCCTGCTTCAATTTCAATGTTTCTAACGCTCCGTCCATATTTTTTAACGTCCGTGGTGTAATGATAACTTAATAATATATTAAATGTAGTTCGTTTCCGTTGTTATTAGATTATAATTGATGATAATTGGGTTTGGAATTTGTAAATTTTCATTATGTAATGTTTAATCGAAAGCATTTTATGAATGTTACAATAAAAAGTTATAAAACATTTACATCTGATAGGAAATCTCTCAGATTACTTACGGCCGGCCACAATAAATTGTGCCATTCCGAGTCTGCAGATCTATCACAAAAATTAGGCAATATGTTTAGGAGTTACTGGTCTCGTCATTGATACAAAGAACATGATATTATACATACATACATACTTAGACTCACGCCTTTTTCTCATAGGGGTAGGCAGAGACAACGAATTTCCACTTGCTACGATCCTCAATATCTATTTCACCTCATTCAGCCTCATTACATTCTTCATGCATGCACCTCGGTTTAGGGTACTTTTAACTTGACCTTTCTCGATTATATACTTATGATATTATATTAAAGACGTAATTTTACTCAGTTTATGAAATCGTATAAGAATTTGTCATAAAGGTTTCACAAGTATGTTATGCAATTGTTATTTCTGAAAAAGCATATTTGTTCAGTCATATATTGCTCCTACGTAATTAAGTTATAAAACTCGCCAAAAATGAATATACATAAAATATTCTTAATCGGTCACGCATTCTCAAATGTTAAGCTAAAACAATCGGTACTTATAAAATTGTTTAAAGGTCAATACAATAAATTTTTAAAATTCTTATATTTCAATTAAAATGGTCTACATGTGGAAGTGACCTGAATTTTTACTCATTTGAATGCTAAGGACGACGCGAGGTGAACTGACATTTTTCGCAAATATTTTACTAGATTCAAACTACGTTATTATAATTTTATGAGTGTCTTCGCTGATTAGCTAAATATTTAAATATAAGATTGGCATTCATAGCGTCTGCGTACTTGTTGGTGAGTGGACGACCCTGACAAAGATTAACACGAAGACTGGCATGTTTGGCAAAAGTTCCGTAATTTGTATTTAATGTTTGACATCTTATAGTGATTTATGGATTTCAAATATTTATCATATATAGACGCTCATGCCTGTATCCCCGAAGGGGTAGGCAGAGGCGCACTAGCGAACTAGATCATTCACATTTCACTGAGCTTAGGTCCGTCCCAGATGTGATAACAGGCCTATCGCCATATCGGACACAAATCCCAGACTTCGGGCCGATACTGGAAAATCCAATATCACTTTGCCCGACCCGGGATCGAACCAGAGACCTGAGGATGATAGTAGATGAAGTAAAGTATTACTAACCAGTTTCTTAATCGAAAGCAAAAGTCAAAGTTGGAAACAAAGAAAGAAAGACAGAAACGTTTATAAATAAATAAAAACAACGGTTACATTTGACATTTTACAATCTTAGTTATTGCCAGCATTGATACTTTTCTCTAACTTTTGAACTGTCAAGATTTACTTTAGCTTACTTATTACTTTAGGTGTACATGAAAAGTTCTGTTACCTGTGTTTGCATGTATATGTATGTCCAATCTCCATCTTTAAGTTGTAGAGCCACGCTGTAGACAGCACGAATGGGCCGGCTCGACCGGTTTGATACCACTGTCTCACAAAAATCCGACGTAAAGTAGCAGCTTGCTGTCGGGTTTCGTTCGGTGAGTGAGATTTCCGGTGGTCTATTTTCCCCCCTCCCTTTACCAATCCCTTATCCAGCCCTTTCCATTTCCTCTTTTTAGGTTTGCAACGCACCCATGATTTTTTTGTGTCTTGGGTGTCTATGGGCGGTGGAGATAACTTATCATGGCCCATCTGCTCGTTTTCCAGTCTTTGCTATAAAAAAATCTTCAATTACAAGTTAAATACCTCAGTATACATAGCATCAGTAAAGTATGTATCATCTACATTGCGTGTGTCGTGTCCTTGGCTGCGCCCGCACATTCCCCGTCGGATTCCGGCTCCTCGAACAATACCAATATATCGTAGAATAAATCCAGCGCATGTTTTTCAATTCACTCAGTTACCTTGACTCGTTCGGAATAACTAGTGACTATTTGTGGTCGATGTCGTCTTACTGATGAGATCATGTTAATTACGGTTCCATATTTAAATATGATGGGCTTTATAGTTTTATGACATGTTTTTTTTTTTGGAATATTTTGTAGTGTAATGTGTTTTTTTAATCGAATTTATTTGGGAATTAAAGTAAATAATTATTATAATTTTATCTTTTCTTTAGTTTAAATAAAGTTTATCAGAGCTACTGGATTAAAATATGAAAGGAAACAATATATTATGTCATTATAAATTGCTTCCGAAATAATAAAAATGTCAGTTTAACAATTATACATAAAATATCATCCGTCATAACCACTCGCTTTTACTCCAATAACTTAACTGAGCATCGGTTTACTTAGTTCCGGAGATTTAATGTAATAGAGGTTTTTGCTTTCTAACAAACAATAATAGGCAATCATAAGTGAGAGTGTCGGATTATGCCTCATTTATGTTAGTTGACTAAGTGCGTCGACTCCCATACAAAAGAGTTCAACGCGCTACCATAGTTCTTGTGCTATTGTAAGCTCATCTTTTACAAAGACAATGATTAATGAATATTGATGTCAGAAGCAAATGATTTCACTGTTATTGATTTTTTTAATAATAAGTATTAAAATACTATTAGTAGTTATTAAGTAGCTATGTTTTAAATAATTCGTTTGAAGAGAATATCATATTTTTTGAGCCTTCACTGATGTTAATATTACATTAATATACATAATTACTAATTATATTGATTTGAAAGATTATTTCTTTCTGTCCTTATCCCACCTTAATGTGGGGTCGGCGAAATACACTTTTCAAGCATGTTGCAGAAATGCTTTGGCTTAGTTTTTACGACCGGCTGTTTGCCTGACTCAACCCCTTCTGAGGGGATTGATTGATTTGAATGATGAATGAAAATATTAATTACATTAATATTAAGTCAAATAGTGGGATTAAATCTTGTCAAATAGTGGTTATGAAAATAAAATCTGGATGACTCATTCATGCTGTAGACAAAACTGGTATTAGTAATATGCGTATTAAACATGATTAGCCATGTTTAACAAATGTAAAACTTAATAGTCTAGCTGTAACCAGATCCTTGATGTCGTCAACAAAGGACATGACCTATCATAATGTATCTTTATTATATTTCACCTTAGTTTATCCTCAACTAAAATAAAAAAATAAAAATTAAGCGAAAAGTATGCTACAATCAACTTCAGATGGATTTTTATTTTATGTTTTGAATTTATTTTCGATCGAATCGAATCGATTATTTATTAGACGTCTGTATCTATTCGTTTTTAAAATATTTCGTTTTTTGGGGATGATATTCTTTAAACTTATATCTTGTTTCTTTCTACCCGCTCTTATACCACCTTGTTGTGAGGTCGGCGCAACACATTTTTCAAGCATATTGCAGAATATATTTGGCTTAGTTTTTACGGCCGGCTGCCTGCATCACGTCAACCCCCTTTGTGGGATCCAGTCCCGAGAAAATTATCTTTGCCCGACCTGGGAATCGAACCCAGGAACCTCCCAGTCCAGCCCATATATTCTGTCACTAAACCAAGGAGGGGACTAAACATAAATTATTACTTAATCTACCACTTACGCGATTCTTTAAACTTATATATGTTAGCATTAAAAGTGTATCTTATATGGAGGGTTAAACATTTCAGAAAGTATCAGGTGCCTGAGTGTTAGAGACTACAACATACATACATAAGCTCACGCTTGTATCCCCGAAGGGGTAGGCAGCGAGGCACTAGCGAACTAGTGCATCCACATTTAGCCGAGCTTAGTTCCATCCCAGATGTGATAGGGGACGAGCCTATCGCCATATCAGGCACAAATTCTAGACTCCGGGCTGATATGGAAAAATCCAATATCACTTTGCCCGACCCGGGGATCAAACCCGAGACTTCAGGACAGTAGTCGTACCGAAATACAACCACGCCACCGAGGCAGTTAACAAACAGGCAGTCAAACCACCACAGGGTGGTTTTTTATACATATTTCCATTACCGCATAAGAAATACAGCGACATCATCGTTGTAGTCCGAAAGAAATAAAATTCAGAACATTTTTGGAACATACCGACGTTCAAGGTCAATCTAAATTCAATTTAGTACAAGAACCTAAAATTGATTTGCTAACATAGAGGTACGCAGGTGGCCTAACAAGACCTAGTTTTTAAACTAACCGAATGTTTCTGAATTTCATAAGTGCAGTAACCAATCCATTCTCCGCGAGGAACATAAAGCAAAAAATGGCATACATACAGTTGTTGGCGCGTAATCATTTCGTAACATGATCACTCGTTACCTTTGTGTGCGTAAAATCAAGAAAATTACTGGGAGATGTCGACTTTAAAATGCATTTAAAACTTAATTGACCGACTTCCAACTTGATCCGTTCGTGATCAAATTTATATGAGACCACCCTTGAAATAAGCTCTATCGAACAAAAAATAATTTTGAAAAACGGTTCACATTTGGCAGAGATAACCCGTATCATACAACAGAAATACAGACGAATTAAGGACCTTCTCCTTTTGGGAAGTCGGTCAAAAATATCTCAATCCATCTTTTTTACTCAAACTGGCACTTTAGAACCTTGTGTTTTTTTTGGTCTCTTAAAAAAAACATAGTTATCATTTTTTCATATTTATATATAATAATCACAAGCTTAAAAACTTAACGGACCGACTTTAAATCCGATCGTGACCAAATTTGAGACCACCCTTGAAATAAGCTCTATCGAACACAGAATTTATTTTGGAAATCGGTTCACATTTGGCAGAGATAACCCGTATCATACGACATAAATACAGACGAATTGGGGCCCTTCTCCTTTTTGGAGGTTGATCGAAAAATGTTTCTGATCTACCCGAATTGGAAGTAATATTACGATATCCGGTAGTAAAACATTTAAACGACCATTAGTATTAAAATTTGTTGGAAACTAGTATTACTACTACATTATAAACATAATATCATTTCTATGGCGACAACAGTTGGCGTCCTTGAGTGACAAAATTACTTAGTGTAAGGTTTGTACACTATTAAATATTAGATAATAATAAATTTTGTGAAATCTATACAGGTTTTGGTGAACTTCTACGGCGAGAATTCATTAAAACTTTAAATATGCGATTGTATACGTATTATATATAAAAGCAGACACGTTGCGGACAACGTGATATCGTCGTGACAAAGAAGGGGACACAAATGAAACTTGTAGTCATATGTTTTACTTTCAAAGTCTGTTCATTTTATTTCATTTTATTTAAAACTCTATAAATACGAATATGGATATGCACAAACGCACTTAATGCCTAAGGCATTACCGGCTGAATGTTCATACACTTAAGGTCGCCTTATGCCGTTTAAGGCCGCCTTATCTGTCAAAATTGTATGGCGAAAATCAATGTAAGAAGCCGTCAAAGTTAAATAGCGTTTGGCCATTCGGGCGTACGTCTGTTATATTTAAATGCTAAATAATAAGCAGGGACTGTTCGAAGGAAGGGATTAAATAAATAAATACACCCAACAGTCACTCACATAATCCTGACCCCACCCTAAGATCGAGTCTTGTGTCGTGGCTTTCAGGAACTACGAGAGACTTTCAGTCTTACAACACCCAGACCCGAAACAAATATTTGTGGGTCACACAGACATTTGCTTCAGTGCGGGAATCGAACTTGCGTCTACACGTTTCACGGAGGCTATCATTAAGACGGGTAAATAACCTCTCGAGCTAGTCCAGTGTGATTTTCAACCCATTCGTCATTTTATATGTGGCTTTAAGCTCTATTTACACAGAAAGAATATTGTAACATTTTTGTTTTTAATAAATACAATGAGATATCCTCGTAAATTTCAGTTACACTCAATTTAATGAAATTAATCAAAATCATCAAATTATTTTTCATCGTCATCAGTAGCACGAAAAACTAATGTAAATGTAAATGTATTCGAGTTCGCTGCGCACTCATGACGTTTGGTTAATATTTCATACAAATTTCATAGACGCGCATCGAGTTCGAATATATTTACGGTTGTCAGAAATTTTCCTGCTCGGGCTGCTGTTATTATTCGGTTTTACAAACTAAGCTACAAATCGTGATAAAATCCGTAAAAATAGTTATATTTCAATGAATAACATTCGCATAAACCTAAGAAATCATTAAACTAAGCCGAATCTTGCAACATGTTTAAAGGAGTGTGTTGCGCTGAGACCGTACTGGGGTAAAATAAGGGCAGGTGGAAAAAATCAGTCGATAGTATTGTTCCGAAGTAAAGTCCCATTTAGTGACCGACCTCATATAAGGTTACATTCAGTAAGTATTCAAGATATGCCGACTCAACACTTATTATCAACTTCCTGTCACGTCGAATACTCGAAAGTCAAAGTCAATGCTGGTGTATTTTTGTACACGGACACCTCACATTTATACAACCATTGCCTCTGATTTGGGATCTAGAAGTATCAATAGTAACAAATATGTGTTTGATTTATTCAATTTCTCAATCGATTTCAAAATGTATAGTCTACTGCCGAAATGTTTTTCTGTGTGTTTCACACCCATTTGTCGCTTCGTGTCGCCATCTATTTCGCTATCTGGCATAGGCAGAGCTGTATCTATATGTCCTGTGTGTATTACTGGAGTGTTTGGACTGCCCCATCCTCTAATTTTGGCTTTTAATGCATCGGGATGCGAATAGAAAATAAGATGACGAGCGAACACTTGTTGACGCTAAATTGTATGACATAATATTATAGATGCTATTACTGCTGCAAAATTGTATGTGTAAATGTAATAGCTTTTATAAAATTGTATGTTCGATATATCTATGTACCTCATTTTATGTATTGGGTGTTTTACCTTTTAATAAATATTATTATGTTGTCTTTTCCATATCTCGGGACTATTAAAGTCGCGGACTTTTGGTAGGCGTGCGTGGGGCCGAAGCCAACACGTAGAGGCCCGTAAGACAAGTTTAATCTAATATGGGATGTGATGTGTGTAATATTATTATTATTATTATTATACATCAAGTTGCTCCCAATGATAGAGTCACCTTTATAGCATTTGTTATCAATAGTTGAAATGAATCGAACCTGTTGACCTCACGGAGCCGGTCCGCAATGTCAACACAAGACGGGTGGGAGACCGCTCTATCGGAATGTTTTATGTCTCGACCTAGATTTGATAATAAATCATATTATCATAAGCACACATCAAATCGTGTTACTAGGCTTTATCTGTAATATAAAAATGAATCGCTGAATGTGTTGCTAAGCGCAAATCTCGAGAGCAGCTGAACCGATTTTGTTAATTCTTTTTTAGAATATTCCTTGAAGTACGAGAATGGTTCTTACGGAGAGAAAAAAATAAAAAATTGCCTGAAAACCATACCATAAAGTTTAAGTGTTAGTGGAGATGTTCCGAGAAGGAAAAACAATTAAGTGACGTTAGTATCGTATAAATATTAATGTCAATATTTGTCAATATTCTCTGTCATACGCAGACCAAGCTGTGCGGGCAGCTAGTTTTTAAATAATTCCTCATAGTAAAATCTAAACCTAATCCAAACCAGCTCGCTCTATAAGACTCGGAAGCCATATCGCCGTGAATGTGATTTCCCCGTATCCTTTCCGGCTGTGACGTTGCAAATAATATAAAGGTTGCTAGCTGAATTTTTCATAATGATTTCTTAGGTTTACGCGAATGTTATACATTGAAACGTCGGGCATAAAAATTAAACCAAATCGTGATAGAATCCGTAAAAATAGTTTTATTTCAATTAATTTTTCATTATCATCATCAGATACACAACGTCCATTACGCGGCTCGAGTAGGAAAATATCTGACAATCGTAAATGTATTCGAGTTCGATGCGCGTCTATAAAATTTGTATGAGATATTTGGCAAATGTGATCAGTGCGCAGCGACTCGAATTTGACGACAATTGGACTGTGTTGTGCAGAAATGATCCAAGCCACATTTCTTTTTTACATCAATATGGTCTATAATGGCTTAGACTTTAGATCCATGTTGGCATCAATAAAAAATGGGCGTTGGATCATTTCTGCACAACACGGTCCAATTAGCAGAAATTTTCCTGCTCAGGCCGCTGAACAAAAGATTTCCAGACCGATCTGTTGAGCTTTTTCTAGCTTCAGTAGGTGAATTTTTCTTTAACACTTAATTCAAATATTTGTTTGTATAACCAGGAAAGCACCTTTCAAATGTCGTACCACTCTTATATTATGTGCCGTAAGATGAATCGCGTTACATCAGAATCAGTGTTTTTTAATTGTTTTATGGACTCTAACATCCACGTTACCTCAATTCATCTGTATCTCCGGTAAATATGGACCGTTTTCAACCGAGTTTCAAAAAGGAGGAGGTCCTCAATTCGTCTGTATTTTTTTTTAATGTATGTTACTCGATATCTACGTCAAATGTTGACCGATTTTCAAAATTATTTTTTGTTCGACAGAGCTTTCAAGGGTGTCCCATATAAATTTGGTCACGATCGGATTTGAAGTCGGTCCGTTTTAAACTTGTGATTATTCAAGATTCATTTTGTATTTAATGGAAGCTCCATTACCAAATGAAATAATTCGTTAATCTGTTGATCGAGTACGGAGTAAACTCCCTGACAAAACAGCAAAAACGTTTCAATTGATTTTGAAGTAGATTTTAAATTAATCTTTATGATTACTATTCCATTATTTTTAATCACATTCCATACGTGATATAATATTTCACGTAACCATTGTTAATATAATAGAGGAATGTAGCACAACATAAGTTCAACGTCTAGATAATATTACGTCAGGTAGATCCGTGTCGAACTGTCGAGTCGTGATGCTAAAGTAGGTTTTAAGTCAATATGATAAAAATATTATAATGGCGTTTTGTCTACGTCGCACAAAAACATTTAATGTTACCAACTGCATATTAATAAAGAAAATTATGACTAAAAGCATTCGATGTAACATACAAATTAATAAACGTAATACTAAATATTCTTTTAGAAGTAAACACCAACTTGAAGTAATTAAGCCAAGGACTAATTATGGAAAGAAGACAATTTTGTTTGAGGGAGCATTACTTTTTAATAAGTTACCCAATAATGTAAAAAGTTGTGAGAGTTTCGGTAGTTTTAAAGATAAGCTAATGTTACAAGCGTGAATGGTAGAGTTGGAAGGGGAAGACCTCATCGAACTTTCTCTGACCAAGTCAGAGATATACTCGAGAAAGGTCAAGTTAAAAGTACCCTAAACCGTCGTGCATGCATGAAGAATGTAATGAGACTGAATGAGGCGAAAGAGGTATGTAAGGATCGTAGCAAGTGGAAATCCGTTGTCTCTGCCTACCCCTATGGGAAAAAGGCGTGAGTCTATGTATGTATGTATGTAATGTTACATATACTCACAAGTGCCGGAGAGTAACTTATTGTATAATAACTAATTATGTCTCTCATTTTAAGTGAAATGTAAATTTCTTATGAGAATAAAGTTCTTTAAACCTAAACCTAAACCTCACTATAAAGGGGCTATCTAGCAAGTTCCCATACAAAAAAAATTATCTCAAACTTCAGTACCAACGTGTACCATTAATCATTAAAATACAAGGGCAAACAAAAACACATACGCAAAACAATGATGTAAGCTGTCTCCTGCTTGTAGAGGTAGAATAATGGACCATAGATAAAAAAATATGGGGCATTTCACGTGAAGCGGGCAACGAAAAGAAAGTGAGGTTCTGAAATTCGTTCATATTAGGCTTATTTATACTTCTAGAGAATATGAACGTGTACACAAAATATTTATGTTATATGAGGTCTAATGGTCAAATTATGGCCTCCTAAAGTACTGACCTGACTGATGGAAGGGTTCCTTTAGGAATTATTTTTCGTATTGGAGTAACTTATAATAAAATAACAAATGTTGTGTTTCGTGTAGAAAATTAAATGAACTTTTAGATTTTTGAGGCAGATTCGAAATTTAAATATCTTATCATGTGTTATACCGAAAGTAAAGATTTTAAATCAAAATTTGAGTAATTTGGACCAGACTAATTTTCGTTCTTTTTATACCAAAATAAAGTTTGATATACACAGATTTTACGATAAAAATTGTAGAATGGGTGCTACATGTGTTTAGGACTTATATAAATTTGAGTACGTACATGTCGTACTGATCGAGGTACCTGACATTGCTAAAGTCGTCCTTTTTTTTCGTTGCCCGCTTCACGTTAAATGTCCCATATGTTATGTGTAGATATTTTGTTTAATGTTTTAGTGCAGGAGACGCGGCTTTACTCAACATATTTCCGGTGTAGAAGTATTATTTAGCTGAAATCTGTCCGTTTCAAACCTTGTTTCCATAAATTCTGAGATTTATACATATTGAAATAACCACGTAAATTCGAATAAGCCATTACAATAATGTTTTGTAAGTGACTATGCGTTACAAAACCTGTTTCGAAAGCTTTGCAAAGGAATTCTGTACTATAACTTACAACTACATAGCTAGTGGTCTTCCTTGAGCAGCCTTTAAAGGACACTGTTACAAACGACAACTTCGTATTAAAAATACTGTGTGACACTTGTTTATCCGATGCTCGATCCGAATTATGTTTATACATAAGCTAAAGTTTTTTTTTTATTTAAAAAACATATTTATGGTGTTTTGTTTGATAAGAAAATAATCATATACTTTATAAACATACTTATTTGATTTTCTGATACTACAACTTTGTATTAAAATAAATCTCATCAAAAGCTTAAATGTCAAAGAAAATTAAAATTTGTAACAAAAGACATGCAACAGGCCGTCAAGATACGAACTCGTATAGCGCTTTCGCTAATCAAAGTAGTGCAAACCAAGTTCTTTCAAAGTTCCTAAAATCATAACTCCCATGAAACATAACATCCTTCAATTGCTTTCAAAGAAAATAAAATGACGTCCTATAGTACGACTAGTAGAGAATTCTCCAGAGAGAAAGAGATTAGAAGAGGCGTGAGTTATTGGGTCTCTGATAACAGGCTTACTCAATAGCTCAACAGGCAGACTGCCTCGGTGGCGTAGTGGTATTGCGTGCGTATTTGAGACTGGTCAATTCAACTTTCCGTGGCTAGGGGGATCGCTCAGTGTATCTTGTATGTTACGTTGTCCTATATTATTATTATATATCTATTGTTATCATTGTTTAGCTGCTCTAATTTAAGGTCTTTCTGTATCTGGTGCTGTACTGTATTAGTAGCTGACTTTAAAATGGTGTTAAAAAGAGCAACGTCAGAGTTTCTTGCCCGTTCTTCTCCGGCGAAACAACCGATACAGGCGTGAACTCATGTGAGAACAGGCTTACTTATGCCGGATTATTATACAAACAGCCGTTTCTAGGGCTAAAAGGCCGACAGTTAAAAACATACAAACGGAACTTTCTATACATATTTCCTTACTGTACGTAATTGTTTGGTGTCGGTATTGAATCAGTGTCCGACGCCGCCGCGCCGGTGTTGGCTAATCACCTTCCTTCAATAACTGAACTTTCTTAAAACGACCCTTACAATGTTATTAGTGGGTTTGTGTTATTTTGTTTTGTACAATTCCAAAGATATTTAATATTACTAACCATAGAGGGTTTATCAAGCAAGTTTCTAAACAAAAAAAAATCTCAAACTTCAGTACCACCATCAACTACTTATTACAATGCACGGGCGATTATTACAATTTACACCCTAGAATATTATGTTAATGGTTAAGAATCACGTAAGATAAGTTTATTCTCTCAATGTTATTTCGCTTGCCGACCTGACGCGCGTAAATTTCAAATAAACTTAGCGACTTATGACCATTAGGTTATAACTTTTGGATCACAAGTTTAGTGCTGTTGTCCCGTCTATATATGTTGAATGTCTTTGTACAATTCTAATTTATGATAGTTCTAAAAGGGTAGATAGAGGGTGTTGTATATTGGTGTTGTAAAGGTGTATTAGTCGTCTTCCTTTTTACTTATTTATTTATTTATTAAGCAAAACCAAATCATATAAATTATAATAGTAACAATTTAGCTTAGTGTAATAAAGGTATATTCTGATATATATGAACACTTAAGGTTTGCATGTCATTGTTTGAAATAGTGGCATAAAATATTAATAAACTTCATAAAAACTTATTAAATAGAACACAGTAATGGTGGAAATGGGCCACCGGAAAATGACTTGGAACTACATTATTTTTAATAAAAAAAACAATGAAGTTTTTCTAATAATTGATTTGTTTTTTTTTACTTAAAAATATCTTAATATGTGTTTGAACTTTTAAGTAGACATTTCTGTAATCGTTTTCACAACTATGGAAGTACGAATGTGTAGAAATGCTGTTCAATTAACGGAGATGTAAAATTAACAAGTTAGTAGCTTGAGAAAAGTGAAACTGTAGGCATGTACTTTATGCTACTGGATGGAGTCATGCAAACGCCAACCATCAAAGTACAAAAAACCCTTATAGAAAAAAATAGTTGCTTTACAGTTTGTGGATAAGTCCAAATTATGTTCCAAAAATATGTATATAGAAGTCTAAGCATAATATCATGCAACACTTTAGATATAATATAAATTGTAATAATAAATATGATTACATTTTGACAGTTTTCTTGTGGGTGATGGACTATGTTTTTTTATAGCAGTGACTGTTAAACGAAGAACACCTGATGGTAAGTGGTCTCAAACGCCTATAGACAGTTATAATACCAAAAGAATTAATAACATTATACAAGGGATTAGGGATAGGGGAGAGGACCGTGGATTTAATTCACCGCAAAGTAAAGTTATAGTGCAAGAGTAAATATCATACATTATCGTCACTTTACATGCCATGTTCAACAATTGGTATTCATTTCAAGTAGCTGTTTTTTGGTTGTCGTACACCCGGTAGCAAAAATAGCTTCACGTTTTGATAATTGCAATGTAATTATGTGTCGATTTCATCGAGGTTTTTTTCGTTTAAGTGCATGTTACGTAATACACTCTCTGTAATTAATTGAATGCGAGATTTGGACTGACTGATTTATGGTCGATATTTAATCTTTGAATTAGCTTTCGATTTAAGGATATTAAATCGTTTTTAGTGATGACGTAATGTCGTTCTAATATTATTACAATATGATTTTAATATTCTTTGTTAAAATTATATTTTCACGTGATTTGTTTCAATAAATATATGTAAGATTATAATAGTTTCTTAGGCCATCGTCTACTGCTGGACGTAGCTCTCCCCAAAGCAAAACTTCTTTGTAGAAAATAGCGGGAAACGGGATCATGAAGACCGTGATTGTTGGAATGGATTGATTAGTATATAGAAAAATCTCTTTTCGTTCTTTACACTCAAGACTCATATTTTAGTGTGCGATCAAGATGAATGTGACTTGTGTTATTAATTTATGTAAATATTACCTAATTTTATTATTTATCTTGTTCAGAGTCAAATTCACAAATTCCTATAAAATTAAAGTGTTATGCTTTAAAATGGAAGATATAATCACCAAATTTAAAGTAGAACAAAAAGCATTTACACGATGGTTCTATTCGGTATAACATCCTCAGGTTTTCAAGGTAATATCAGTTGAGTAAAATGAACCAAGAATGTGGTTTGCACACGCATGCCAAGGTCGAAGGTGAGGCTGGCGAAAGTGCTCACACCAAAACAACTACAAATTAAAAATAATTTCTCACAACAATAATCTCACGTACAAATTGTATTTTGTTATGTTAATTATTTTACACGTAGATGCATTGTAAGCGTGGATTTTTATCTTTGTTTTCAGAATAATTAATTGTATCCACATTTTGATATTTTTTATTACGTATAAATGAATTTTACTTAATGGTGAGGATTAATAATTGACCGACTTCAATAAAGGAGAAGAACCTCAATTCGTCTGTATTTTTTTAATGTATGTTATCCGATATCCGACAAATGTGGACCAATTTCCTAGATTCTTTTTGTGTTCGATAAAGCTTATTTCAAGGGTAATCTCCTATAAATTTGGTTACGATCGGATAAATTTTGAAGTCGATCCGTTAAGTTTTTAAACTTGTCATTATTTATATAAATTTCAATTTATTACATTCTGAACAGCGGCCCGAGCAGGAATATTTTTGGCAATCGAATTCGTATCGAAACTGCGCGCACTGATGACGTTTGTTTAATATATAATTTATTGACAAAAAATATTACTGCTTGGGACATTATTATCGGTTATGAAATTCAAAACAATTGCAGAATAGTTCTTATAAATTTTTTGATAAATATTTCGACAAAGGCATCTATTCTCTTTACTTTAGTTTCTGATAAGAACAATTGCAGTTTCAAGGCTGTTTCTTGTTTGTAAAGTAATGTTACACCCACGACATAAAGATGATGCCAGTGTAGGAGTATGAATGCAAGGCTTTATGTACGCATGTAATATATTGCTTTGAAGAAGCTAATAATTTTGTATATGGTAAATACAGTGGTGTTGATTAAAGTTTCACATCCCTACCTGTAAAACAGGTAAGAAATATAGGTTATGTTTTCGCATTGTAATATAATAGACTGTCTCGGAGGCGTAATGGTATTGCGTGCGCGGTACGACTATCGTCCTAAAGTCTCAGGTTCGATCCCCAGGTCGGGCAAAGTGATATTGGGTATTAATTCAGTATCAGAATGGAATTTGGGCCTGAAATGGCGATAAGCTCGCCTCTATCACATCTGGGATGGAAATAAGCTCAGTAAAATGTGGATGATATTAATCAATGGATGGAATGCTCTGTCGGCATTATGTTGTGTAAATAAAGGCCAAGGTTAAAAGCCACTCGCAATGGCTAGTTTAAAATTCAAATCCACATTACGCCAGCCAAGGGGTCACATGATGCAAAAAGTATAAAGACGTGCCCTCTAACCTTAAAAAGCAAGAGAAGTTACAAAACATCGACAACGGTTATGAAAAGACAATGAGTTCGATTCCTGAATCGAGACATAATTATAATTGTTATTCGCACAAGTCTGAATCATGAAATTTCACATGTACGAGTAGCCAATATTACTTCACCTTTAAGCCACCTAAAACAAGAATTTTTTTTTGGATTCATTAAACATCTTTTTTTTTCTACTTGCCCTTATCTCACCTTAAGGTGGGGTCGGCCCAACACACTTTCTCAAGCAAGTTGCAAAAATAGTTAGTTAGCTTAGTTTTTCCAACCAGCCGCCAATTCTTTTACCCATGGAGAGTTACATTATCAGCAAGTAACACGGGCTTCTTATCCTGGAAAATGCACGGTTCCCGTGAGATATCTACGTGAACGAAGTCGCGAGGAACAGCTAGTTATAAATAATTTTGTTTGACCAAACTATAGTTAAAAGCAGCGATAGCTTACGCTGCTGCTTAGCTACGTACGGACTGCCAGGACAAGTGTTGGAGGTTCGAGACCAACCCCACACACCTCTGACTTTTCTATGTTAAGTGTATTTTCATTGTGAAATATCGCTTGCTATAACGGTGAAGGAAAACATCGTGAGGAAATCTGCATACCCGAGAATTTCTTCGTAGGAATTTCGAAGGTATGTGAAGTCTACCAACCCGCATTAGACCAGTAGAACTCCTGCCCGGCAGTGGGACAGTAATATTACAGCCCTAATATTATTTAAACTATAGTCATATAAGATTATCTTGTAGGCTTATATTTTAACACCGCGTAATTCTAACTATACGGTGTGTTTCATAAATTTGGTACCAATAACAATTCCACATACAGGGATATCGATTTAATGCGTAATGGTAAAGTTAAAAAATAAAATAGTAATAATTTTTTCGATCAATTATTAAGCATGGGGATATTAATCGGAATACGACCTGTAAACCGTCGCAATTAGCATAGGAATGGCTTTGTGTATGCTAAATATAATAAATTAACCCATAGGTAGTTTGCAAATGTACTGCAGCTTACCCAATCAGCCAGAAAAATATTTCGTCACAAATTCAAGTTCCCATTTTTCAATAATCACAAGTCTTCAAATCTGATCGTGATCAAATTTATATGGAACCACCCTAGAAATAAGCTCTATCGAACACAAAAACAATTTTGAAAATCGGTCCACTTTCGGCGGAGACATCGCGTAACATACATAAATAAATACAGACGAATTGAGGACCTTCTCCTTTTTGGAAGTTTGTCGATAACTATGTGCCATACGAAATTTTAAACTTTATCGCTAGATTGCTAACCATCCCCCCTTTAAGTGTAGTTATTATTGATACCAACTTTATGTAACATCCTGTATATACGCCTAAACCTTGCCAAACTCCCATACAATCGGTTTCCGAAGGCGAACCATCAAGCGTGACTATCTGCAGGGACCAGCGGCTCAGCAAGGCAACACCGATGTAGACAACATTGTCTATTGTTATAGAAGGTTCTCGACGCAACATAATTATGTACCAAGTCCATACTTATCTATATGTTGGTATTTGCTATGTAATTAGGGTTGAACTTGAAAAGTTGATGTGATTTATGATTGTTATTGTGAATGAGGTTAAAAGGAAGTTTGGTACGAGTTAATTTAATTAATTAGGGGTGTCGCAACACGCTGACTTTGCCCGACCAGGGAATCGAATCCATAATCTTCCGATCTACAGCACATATGCTGCCACTAGACCAAAGAGGCGACATTTTGTTTGTAATTTTGATATTGAAATTGCAACAATATCAATAACAAAATAAAATTTAAACCCCGTTAAACACTACCAAATTCAACATCAGTACCGATTATTACAACATAAGCTCACGCCTGTGTCCCCGAAGGGGTAGGCAGAAGTGCACTAGCAAACTAGAATACCCACATTTCGCCGAGCTTAGTTCCGTCCCAGATGTGATAGGGGGCGGGCCTATCGCCATATCGGGCACAAATTCCAGACTCCGGGCCGATATGGAAAAATCCAATATCACATTGCCCGACTAGGGGTTTTTAACTTTACCTAGAATTCGTAGATTTCTTTTATTTGACAGATTATTCGCCATTTAAAGTCGTCGGTGTAAAGTTGATGAAACTCTGATCGAATTTGTATAATATTGAATACACAATATTAAACTATGAAAACAGAACTGAGTTTTATTATTGTCGGATGAAATGAATGCATAAATTATATCACAATACAATTTCAACATAATATGTGCTCACGCCTGTATCCCCGAAGGGGTAGGCAGAAGTGCACTAGCGAACTACAACACCCACATTTCGCTGAGCATAGTACTATTTTAGATGTGATAAGGGGCGAGCTTATCGCCATATCGGGCATAAATTCCAGACTCCCGGTTGATACTGAAAAAATCAATAACACTTTGCCCGACCAGATCGAACCCGAGACCCCAGGACCCTAGTCGTACCGCACACGCAATACCGGTATTTAATAATATAATTTCAATAACAACATAAAACTCTAAACCTTTTCGACAACCTCCGTGGCGCAGCGGGCGAGTAGCCGGCTACGAAGCGAGAGGCCGCGGGTTCGATTCCCGCTTTGAGACAAATGTTTGTGTGGCCCACAGATATTTGTTTCAAGTCTGGGTGTTGTGAGACCGAAAGTCTCTCATAGTATCTGACACCCACGATACAGGTTATACCTAGTGTGGGATCAGGACTAGGTGTGTGACTGTTGAGTGTATTTGGGTGTATTTATTTTAAGCCCTACCAAATTTTCGAACATCAGTACCGATTATTACAAGATATACACATATCCATTACCAAATCGTCACTTAACAAGATAAATATTACACGAGATGAAGCCACACGTAATGTTTGCGTCGGGTTTCATACGCGGCCTACATACTTCGAATGAAATTCTTTACTTTACAAACTCGGTTGAAAAATCTCTACATGGCACTCGCTAGACGCTCTACATGTCAACTGCACTATTTCTATGTGTCACAATTATGTTAACTATGTTTAGCCTGTTTTATACTTTTGAAAGACATTGGTATATCTACGTAATGTGAAAATAAACCAATGGGATTCAGATTTTATTAGGCGTTCTGATGCGGAACATTAGATTTCAACGCGTTCGATCTCAACTGTAGAATTACATGGGTAGAATAATAATATGTTATAGTTTAGTACTCTTGATTTTTAAAGTTTATTTTTATATTTTTAAATATATGCTATAAAAATACATTTAAAAATATAAAAATATTCCCCTCCGATGGCGAGACTCGGGGCGCAAGCCACCGGCGGATAGGACCCCCGAGTGAGGAACCTCCTGAAAATTCGTACCGAATCCAGTAACACTGACTTCTGCATTTGGCTTTTGACCCTAACCAAGAGCAAGAGAACACTAACCAAGAGCATCTTGAGCCTGTTATAGTATTGTTATGTTTCCATTAAGTGTATTTTTACTAATAATACATTTAGAAATACAATATTCCTAACCTTTTCATAATATTTATGTAATCAAATCAAGTCAAAATATTTAAATCAAATATAATTTAGATTACGTAAATTGGTTTACTCTACCGCTACTCTACTTGAATATATTTGGATGTAATTAAATACAATGTGAAAGCATTCCTTAGTCAAACTACCACAAATATAACAAAATTTTACTGCTTCGGTAGCGTGGTTATATTTCGTTACGGCTATCGTCCTGAGGTCTTGGGTTCGAACCCCAGGTCGGGCAAAGGGATATTGGATTTTTCTATATTAGCCCGGAGCCTGGAATTTGTGCCCGATATGGCGATAGGCTCGCCCCCTATAACATTTGAGACGAAACCAAGTTCGGCGAAATGTGGGTGTTCTAGTTCGGTAGTGCACCTCTATCTAGCCCTTCGGGGATACAGACGTGAGCTTATGTTATATTAACAAAATTTCAAAGAATTTAATAAACAAAGGAAAATAATCCAAATGCGCATTTCATTTACACCACTTAGGCACACCTCTCGCCAGTAATACATTTGTTCACACATAACATCTCATTTGCGTCGCGTAATGGGTTTGAATTTGCAACGTAACTCGGCTGCTGCGGCGAAAGCGGTTGTCTGCAGACTACACTAGAAATTACTGCGGCTCTACATTTCCTGTTTTCTTTTTAAATTTTACTTTCTTGATATATGATTATGATTGTATGTTATAAATGACGATGAAGTTAATGTAGGAAAACTATCGTTCACGCAAAATTAGTTATTCCGATACAGATTTTTAAAATTTTATTATTGGTAATAAGATTGACAAAGAACTTTACCAGGTGAAGGTTATAATCACGCGTTTAAAAACTTAACGGACTGACTTCAAAATATATCTGATTATGACCAAATTCATCCTTGGAATAAGATATAACAAATACAAAAAGAATCTTGAAAATTGGTCCATTTTTAGCGGTGATATCGGGGGACGTACGTTAAAAAAATACAGACGAATTGAGGACCTTCTCTTTTTTTTAAGTCGGAAAATTGACTTTATTTCTACCTGTATTATTTCAATCAACACCCTTTTTAAGCACGTCGCAGAAAATATTCAACTACCGGTGACTTGCAGCGCTATTGCTAACGTAGAGTTACACCTAAACTCGATTAATCCTACAGCTGACTCCTATCTTTAAATCAAGATTTGGGATAAATAGAGGTTTATCGCGGAGCTGCAAGTGCCCCTATCATAGCCAAAACACACACAATTTAAATTCATCATCATCATCTACAGCCCATCTCATCCCACTGCTGGGCATATGCCTCTCTTTTTTATGCCATTTACCTCGGTTTTGTGCAGCTCGCATCCAAAATTGATTCGCAACATCGACAATATGGCCGACCCATCTTGCTGTAGGACGATCTACACTTCGTCTTCATTGGCTCGGCCACAATTTAAATTAGGAAGCATAATTAACAGCTTAATTTACCATAAATCGTGTGTTTTTACTTGTACATGTCTTTTTTTGCACATTGCAGTGATATTGTACAAACTATACAGTTTAGTTATCAGCAGGATTACCACAACCTCTTATAGCAGTATTATTATAATCGTTCTTCGTTTGTTTTGTATGAAAATCGGTACAAGTAAGATGATAATAATACTGTTATAAGAGGTGGTGGTAACCTCCTAGGAACGATGACAGTTGAACCGTTAAATAGAATGATGATATTACTTTCTTGCATCAATACACTGTAACTCTACACTTCTACACTTACAGATAGACTCTACTGAATTAATTATGTGAATACTTAATGATTTCTTAGGTTTACGCGAATGTTATTCATTGAAATCAAACTATTTTTATGGATTATATCACGATTTGGTTTCAAAGAAACAAACTCAGTGAGGATTTGGAATTTTTAAATCAAACTGCCACTTAGTCAGAGCCATTTTTCAAAAAATCTTTGCTTAGTTTGTTTGTCAGTGATCTTGTAAAAATGATTCGGACCAAGTCAGTAGTTCGATTTAAAAATTCCAAATATTCACTGAGTTCGTTTCTTTCACTCAGAGTTAGTCGAAGTTCGCTTGATAGATCTCAACCGTAGCGTCTGGTATATAATATCCAAAACGTATAAGTAAATAATAATTATTTATAATAAGCATATACATTCAACGTTATACAGGGCACCTGACGTCCCCGTACAAAAGTAAATATCCATTATAATCCTTTACGGCTGAGTGCGTACGCAACTACCTATGAGTTATGACATCACTTATGACACTTTATTAGCCTAAAGAGTATAACTAGCTATCGATTACCTACAACTTCCTTTCTACCTGCCCTTATCCCACCTTAATGTGGGGTCGGCGCAACACACTTTTCCAAGCATGTTGCAAAGAGGATTTGGCTTAGTTTTTACGACCGGCCGCTAGACTGACGTCAACCCCCTATGAGGGATCCAGTACCGAGCAAATTAAATTAGAAAATATACTTTGCCCGACCTGGGAATCGAACCCAGGACCTACCGGTCTACAGCCCATTCATGATGCCACTAGACCAAGGAGGCGGCGGCTATCGATTACCTACAGGCTACAACAATCGATTTATTTCGTGAAATTGACTATCTTTCTTTCGTAACATTCTTTTGTCTTCCTCGATGGTCCGATGATATCATGACTAAATCTGATTACCGTTAGCTATATAATTGTGATTTTGTTATGATAACAATAGATTGTGGTTCATTAAGAAGTTAATAAATAAATAATATATATATATTTTTTATAGTAGTGACTAGCAATCGAGCAGATGGGTCACTTGATGGTAAGTGATCTACGCCGCCCATAGACACCCAAGACACAAAAAGATTCATGGGTGCGTTGCCAACCTAAAAGGAGGGAATGGAAGAGGAGGGTAATGGGATTGGGAAAGGGAGAACGGGGAGATGGGCCACCGGAAATCTCACTCACCGAAGGAAACGCGACAGCAAGCTGCACTTTACGTCGGTTAAAAAAAATAGGCGTAGGCTTATGAATGTAGGCATGTAATGGTATTATAGTGAGTTTAGGCTCTACAATCACCAAGTACTCGATAACTACCGAAATAGGTTAATGTTTATGTGTCCGAGTGAGTGGTACGTTTCCCACAACACGCCGCATGCCGAGCCTCGCCGCCGCCACCGCCGCGCCGCGCCGCACCGCCGTACCGCTCCGCCACCGCAGATATACGGAATGGCGTTGAATGGCTGAACTTTACACACCTGCGGCCTGAGCAGGAAAATTTCTGACAACCGTAAATGTACTCGAACTCGATGCGCGTCTATGAAATTTGTATGAAATATTAACCAAACGTCATCAGTGCGCAGCGAACTCGAATACGACAATACATTTACATTAGTTTTTCGTGCTCGGGCTACTGTACGCCAACCATGAGCTAGCGACTCCATATATTATTTGTATGACAAACACCCAAACGCCTCTAGCGGTTACGCGGGAACCTGACGTTTTCCATACAAATATTTTACGTCCTCGCTCGCGTAAATACGTGCAACAAACTCATGGTTGAGCTATTGTTCACGGTATACAAATCATTACATTACATAAGCTCACGCCTGTATCCCGAAAGGGGTAGCCAGAGGTGCAGTAGTGAACTAGAACACTCACGTTTCGCGACAATCAATTGTTTTTTGCTTATTACTTAATTATAGTCACCTCCTTGGTCTAGTGCAAGCATATATGAGCTGTGGACTGGGAGGTCCTGGGTTCGATTCCCAGATCGGGCAAAGCGAATTTTCTTATTTAATTTAACCGGGACTGGATCCCTCAGAGGGGGTTGACGTCTACTAAGCCAAATCCTTTCTGCAACATGCTTGTAAAAGTGTATTGCGCCGACCCCACATTAAGCTGGGATAAGGGCAGATAGAAAGACTTGATTATGAATTCGGGTGGAATTTTAAGTATCATTCTATTTTCTTGAAGCTTGGGGTCATCGATATATTATATACCTAGATGCACAGTTGACGCTCGGAAAATGGGACAGCAAAGAAGTGCTTAAGCACTATTGCATACAGTCGAACGCCGATAGAATTCTAAATTTAAAAATTCAAATTTAAAAACGCTTGCTCATTTCGTTTAAAAAGCTACTTTATAACACTGGCATAGGGTTATAATTGTGTTGATTTAATTAGAACTTGTGATTTTTTCCTTTGTTCTATTACTGACACCACTTTTTATGACGATATTTGCAAAGAACTCTGCATATAGGGTATATTTAATCGATGCTTGGGGTGTTTAAATTGAAATATGGTGGTGGTGTGAAAGTAAAACGTGGTCTGTGTGCCGACGAGCTAGTTGTTCTTTCACTTTTCACTCGAAATTTTGCAACAGCTGTGCGTGGATCCTCCTTTAAGCATTACTTTACGATACAATCTGAAAGTTTATTGCTTTGTTCACTAAACTGCATTATTAGAAATTGGTACCATTAGTGACATTGAGTTTTTCTATTCACTGTCAGCCCGGAGTCTAGAATTTGTGCCTGAAAGCCTCCGTGCTCTAGTGGCAGTGTGTATAGGCTGTGAACAGAGAGGTCCTGTTTTCGATTCCCAGATCGGGCAAAGCGAATTTAATTTAATCTAATTTCATTTTCCCGGGACTGACTCCCTCTGAGGGAGTTGATAGCCAGGCAGCCGGTCGTAAAAACTAAGCAAAGTCGTTTTTGCAAGACATAACATAACATAAGCTTACGCCTGTATCCCCGAAGGGGTAGGCAGAGGCGCACTAGCGAACTAGAACACCCACAATTCGCCGAGCTTAGTTCCGTCCCAGATGTGATAGGGGGCGAGCCTATCGCCATATCGGGCACAAATTCCAGACTCCGGGCTGATATGGAAAAATCCAATATCACTTTGCTCGACCCGGGAATCGAACCCGAGACCTCAGAACCGTAGTCGTACCGAAATACCACCACGCCACCGAGGCAGTCAGGTTTTTGCAAAATGCGTGAAAAAAGTGTTGCGCCGACCCCACATTAAGGTGGGATAAGGGCCGGTAGCAATAAAAATGGTGACTGCCTCGGTGGCGTAGTGGTATTTAGGTGCGACTATGGTTCTGAGGTCTCGGGTTCGATCCCCGGGTCGGGTAAAGTGATATTGGATTTTTTCATATCAGCCCGGAGTCTGGAATTTGTGCCTGATATGGCGATAGGGTCGCCCCCTATCACATCTGGGACGGAACTAAGCTCGGCGAAATGTGGGTGTTCTAGTTCGCTAGTGCGCCTCTGCCCTACCCTTTCGGGTATACAGACGTGAGCTTATGTGTGCATGTTAAACTACGTACCGTGAGTAACGGAACGGTGACCATCGGTAACAATGAGCCATCTTTAATTTTACAGACATAACATTTTGTTTTATATATTTTTATATAATTTACCATCAGATGCGTGGCCCTAACCTGTACATAATGGTTAAACTTAAATACCGTAATCAATATGGCACGCAAGATACGCAATAATTGAGTTATATTGATAATTGATTGACATCTATGACGTGCTACCAAACTGTATGTGCATAAGCTTAATCTAAGTGAACTTATATTATTTAATATGGGAATGTTTGTCGCTGGATGCACGCCGCTTCCAACAGGTCGATCTGGCAATATTTGGGGGAGGCCTATGTTCAGCAGTGGACGTCCTATGGATGATGATGATGATGATGATGCTGATGACGACGAATGTCTGTGAGATTATGAGTTTTGATTTTTAATAAATCACAACTCTGGCTGGACGTTCTGGAGGAAGATGTGAGAACCAATGGCCTCACCATAGAGGATGCTCAAGACCGGGCGAAGTGGAAGCGTTTCAGTAGGAAACGGGACCCTGGCAGAAGGCCGGGATAACGCCAGGCAGAAAGAATAAATCACAACTCAGTTTCTGAAATATTTAATATAATGTTGAAGTTGGTGATAGAATCAATCCCACTGCCTCTCGTTTCACAACAAACTACTAATCCTCTACGCCATGGATAAACAATGTCGGTGTCTAAATCTTGTGACTATTGCCGGAATGTAACGCAACTCCAATATTTTAAGGTGTTATATCATTTGAGGCCATCTTTTTTGACAAAATTGGTATATATTGTATGCATACATGGATTGGTATATGTTGTAGACCATTATGCATACATATATTGGTGCATATTGTATTACAATGTAGGTAAGTCGCCATTAAAGTTGAGAAGTGTTTCTGTATTCGGAGTAATTTTATACTTAATATAAAGCCTGCTAAAGAACGTTTGACGCACCTTATAATTATCAAATATACCAATGACATTCTTCAAGATGCAACCTGTTCTACAAGGACCACATTGTAAAGAATGTATCATCAACCAGTAATATTCTTGTTATTAGACATAAGAGTCAAAGTCGTGTACTCCAGCCTCACCCCTGACATTTGCGAATGGACTGTTATTCGACTGTTCACTTGCAAGTGACTCTGCACTAGTTGGGTATCTAGCAAAGCAGAATAAATACACCAATCAGTCACACACATAGTCCTGAGTCCACACTAGGGGATCCCACACATATAACCTGTATAACTACGAGAGTCTTTCGGTTTCACAACACTCAGACGCGAAACAGATATCTATGGGTCACACAAACATTTGTCTCGGTGCGGGAATCATCCGCGCCTATTGCTTCACAGCCGGCTACTCTCCCGATGTGCCACGGAGGCAGTGTAAATATAAATAGAAAATTATCTACAGTTTACATGAAAGTGTCGAAAACTATTAGTTTAATAAATAATTAAAAAGGTTAAAACTAAATATAGCTCAAAACCTTAATAGCGACGCTATGCTATGCTATGCTATGCTATGCTATGCTATGCTGTTGTTTATTAAAGAAGTTGTTCTTCAGAAGAAAAAAATCGGTAGAAGAAGAATTAAGAACCAGGTAGCGATGACTCCTGGGATGTTTTGAGGTGGCCACCCCAAATAAAAATACTTTAGCGATTGACTCGGTGGCGTAGTTGTATTTAGGTACGACTACCGTCCGTAGTTCCGTCTCGGGTTCCATCCCAGGATCGGTCAAAGTGATATTGGGTTTTTTCAAGTCAGTATTAGTTAAGAGTCTGAGATTTGTGCCTGATATGGCGATAGGTCCGCTTATCACAACTGGGACATACCTAAGCTCGACAAAATTTGGGTGTTCTAGTTAGCTAGTACGTCTCTGCCTACCCCTTCGGGGATATAGTCATGAGCTTATGTATGTACAATAAAATTACTTTAATGATACTTATAAGTAATGTTGACAACCGAGTAAGTTGTTCCGTGGATGCGTATGCATCAGCGTTCAACATTTTAAGTTATTATTTTCTATAGAAATAAAATAGTTTATGCTAATTTTCCAGCATAGATTGTAGTCATTATCAAGTACTTGCTAATTAATTATTAGGCCTTATTAGCCGTGCTTTAGCGGACTGGAAATGTTGTGTGTGCATTTGTGTAATGGCGCGTCCACACCGTGCCGAACGAAGGCGAACTAATCATGCCTGTTTCATTCCCACAACAGCGAAACTTGTTTGTGTGAACGCAACAGGTATAAATTATTTCGCCTTCGTTCGGCCGGTATGTACCCGCCTTTATACACCTTGCGCATTGGCAACGTGCCCATGATTCTTTTGATACCGTTAGTGTCTATAAGCTGTGAAGATCACTTACCATCAGATGACCTACAGCATTGATGAAGGCATTTTATGGCTCTAAATATCGTAACTCTATAGGTTCAGTTCCGGGTAGAGTCATTAAATAAAACAACCGAAAGAAGTATCATACTGAGGTTATGTAACTTTTGAAATCAATCTAATGATACGTCAAACTTGTGTCAAATTACTTTTACATAACGGTTTTAATATGGCCGTTTTGAAATTTTTAGACAATGTTAGTTAAAATTTAGGTTAGGTCTACGACTTTTCATAAAATATTGATTGAATTTTGACTACATCCACGCCCCGATAGCTAATATTTTAAAAAATATATATTATTCGTGTAATATTACTGTCCCACTGCTGGACACGGGCCTCCTCTACTAATGAGAAGGGTTAGGCCTTAGTCTACCACGCTGGCCTAATCCGGGTTGATAGACTTCACATACCTTCGAAATTCTTGTGGAGAAATTTTCGCGTATGCAGGTTTCCTCACGATGTTTTCCTTCAACTTCAACTGATAATTCACAATGAAACCACACTTAAAATAGGAAAATTAGAGGTGTATGCTCCTTTTGGGGTTGGTCTCGAACCTCCGACACTCATCTCGGCAGTCCATACCATTCCCAACTGAGCTATCGCCGCTATAGCCAAGATATTAAGCATACAAATATTAATAAACTGTCAATGCCATATGACTTCAATTAATAATATGTAATCACATGTTTAAAAACTTAACGGGCCGACTTCAAAATTTACCCAAACGTGAGGCGTGACCAAATTTATATGGGACCACCCTTGGAATAATCTCTATTGAACCCAAAAAAGTTTGGTCCACATTTGGCGGAGATATAGCGTAAGATAAATAAAAATAATAATAATATAAATATACACACAGACAAATTGATTACCTCCTTCATTTTAAGTCGGTCAAATATTTTTTTATAGCGAAGACTGGCAAACGAGATGATGGATCACCTAAGGGTTAGTGATCTCTTCCGCCCATGTATATCCAAGACACAAAAACAATCTTGGATGCGTTGCCAGCGTAACATGAGAGAAATACGGATAGGGCAAGGGAGGGGGGGAATTTTGGGAAAAGACACGTAGAACCTGGAGGGTTACCACCACCTCGTATAGCAGTATTATTATAATTTTACTTGTACCGATTCCCATACTAAACAAACGAAGAACGATTATAATAATACTGCTATAAGAGGTGGTGGTAACCCTGCTGCTAAAAAGGTTGTAACAAAATGAAAACGATTAACTATGATAATTGCGAAAAACCCATCACTTGTGACTCAAGAGTTATTAAAAAACAAGGAGTTGTTAATGAATTTAATCACAATACAGCTACGATTAAAGTATAAAATCGTAAAGCAACATTGGTGTCAACCCCGTCCGGTTCGAGTCGGCAAGGTCGCGTTTTGTCAACTTTGACATTCAGCAGCAGAGCAGCTGGATTGCTTAATGATATGCTCGGAGTCTTGCCACGACATCGAATAAAAAAGCTCCGTATAGTTTCCTTAACTGTATATATACATATTATATCGAAGATTTCTATGTATATGTACTGCCTCGGTGGAGTGGTGGTATTTCGGTACGACTACGGTTCTGAGGTCTCGGGTTCGATCCCCGAGTCGGGCAAAGTGATATTGGATTTTTCCATTTCAGCCCGGAGTCTGGAATTTGTGCCCGATATGGCGATAGGCTCGCCCCCTATCACATCTGGGACGGAACTAAGCTCGGCGAAACGTGGGTGTACTAGTTCGCTAGTGCGCCTCTGTCTACCCCTTCGGGGATACAGGCGTGAGCTTATGTTATGTTATGTGATTTCTATGTATTACTAGACAGGCTGATCGGTAAATAGAATTTGCGCGATAAGTTTCCGTCAATTGACCGCAGCTCACTAAAGAGTTCTGTTTGTTGCCCTGTCTGGCTTTTACTCGGTAACCCTGCCCAAAATATGGAAATAGAATCTGAAAATAGACTCTTACCCCCTTATTCATAATAAATTAGTAGAGCGTAATAAGACCGCAATAGCACGTTTCATAAAATTGTATTTATAATGGTTCACTAGAGTTAAAACGTTCCAACGTTCGATAGTGAAAACATGGCCGATTCCGGTCAGCTGTTTCTTTCATAATGACATTAATTTTGTTATAGTCTCTAAATTATCTTGGGGGGGGTCCTAACCCTATCTAAGATTGATATATATTTTTTATGGATTGTTTCCAGCCAAGACTTCCTATTTGTTTCAAAGCTTGCCAGAGATAAAAATAATATTTTTTCTGTAACCAGCAACATTGAATTCGATAAAAATATTTCGTTTGGCGTAGTGGTATTGCCTGCGCAATGACTATTGTCATGAGGTCTCGGGTTCGATCCTCGGGTCGGGCTAATATTTGATTTTTCAGTATCAGTCGGGACTATGGAATTTGTGCCCGATATGGCGAAAGGCTCGCCCCCTATATAATCTGGGACGGAACTAAGCTCAGCAACATCTGGGTGTTCTAGTTTAGTTTGTTAGTGAGCCTCTCTATCTCTCTCTCCCTCCTGTTTCTCTCTCTCTCTCTCTCTCTTTTTCCCTTCGGGGATACAGGCGTGAAGTTATATTATGTATGTTGTCAAATCCTTCATTTTCCGATACACGAGGTTTTACAAATGTAGATTTTTTGGAAAAGTCTCCTAATAAGTCTTCAAGATAAATAGAAAAAAAATTTACACGGCGTAAACCTGAACATACATTCACAACACAATCTAGATATCGGCTTTCCATTTGTATTATTTCACTAAAGTAACAGTGAATTAGAAATCTGAAAGTGTATTATCGATTAACTTCATCTGAACTAAAGTCTTTAACTCGGCTAGTGAGTAAAATCGCGTATTTGAAATTATCAGAGTGGGCCAATCTTTGTATTTAAGAAAACCGGTCACGTGCATGCTGCATATCTGCTGACCAAACACAGTAAAGGGTTCCGAACTAAGAATAACTGTTACTTAAATATAATTTTATTAGACATAATTTTAAGTATACTATATTAACTATATATAGTCCATATACTCATATTTACCACCTGTTGTACATAACTAAAAACTTCATACAAGTGATATTCAAAAGAATTTGTACGATTTTTTCCTTTTTGCTTTGGTCCTCTATAACTCGTTAACTTGTAAAGCCTGCTTAGCCGTTATAGTTTTCCTATTAAATTAATTATATTATATGCTCATACTGAGAATTTTATTCCACAACTTTCTTACGCCCGAATGGTCAAACGTTACTCAACTTTAACGGCCTTTTACATTGATTTTCGCTATACAATTTTGACATAAGGCGGCCTTAAACGACATAAGGCGACTTTATTCGGCGGTTAGTGTGATAGATACGTATACTCATGTCAAATTACAGCCCTCTAGTATTTATAGGGCCTTACTTATAATAATATTTTCGCTAAGAATAACCTGTCACTTTTTTCCTTGCGTTACATTGTTTAAAAATAAAAGGGACAACCTATGGTTAAAGATAAGCAGCACTTAAATATTTTTATAAGTAAGGGGCATAATATACGTTAACGTAAGTGTAATATGTAAATGTAACAAAGTTTTTTTTAATAGTTTAAATTAATGTATGGCTCAAATGTTGCGCAATTACTTTCTACGTTGGAAAGTAGAAGTTAATTGGATTATTAGTAAGTAGTGGACATTTGAATTTTTTATTCATTTTTTGGCGTTACGGTCTTTTTAATATGCTAAGTTAAGTGTACATTCGGGGAAAGAATGAAAAAAAACTCCAAAAATATTTCTTAATATGGTTTACTGTTAATTATCTAGAGGTATATAAGAACATGCTTCGTATCCACCATTTTCTTTTTTAACCTCGAAATAAGCTTTAGCGAACACAAAATAATATTGAAAATAGGTCCATAGTTGGCAGACATATATAAAAAAACATCAACCAATCCATCGCCCAAAGACCGCCTTTTTTCGAAGTCGGGCGATAAATATAACAAAAAACAAAATTGCCGTCATTTTCGACAATCCTACGTGACCAACAAATATTCCAAATAGTACGTTCATTTCACAAAACCAAAGAACATTATGTCATTTTATTCACAATAATAAATTATTATTACTAGCAACACTTGTTCGCAGCACTCCAATCCGCAAAATTAGGTTGATTGTTATTGAGAAATATTCTATTTGATGGTATTTTATTAATTATCACACTTTATTAATGAAGCGACATTTTGTTACGCAATTATTGCATCTGTGTAACTATGTGTGGATGAATCGATTATGTTTAATCGATTATGGTTTATCGATTGTTTTATTGTACTCGATTGATGTTAGTTGCAGTTTTATTTTTGGGTAAATATGCTATTTTAATATACATGTTGATGGAAATTACTCTTGGGTACGTTTTATTTTTATAAAATGGGCTAATAAAACAAAGAACTAAAAGACTAAGGTAAACTAGGTTAAACTAACTAAAAGCTCTAACGGCCGGTTTCAATAAACAATCTCAGTTCAAATGTGCAAATACATTACAAAAAATTGCAAATAAGAACACAGTTTGAACATGACTTCGTCAAATGACGTGTTTGATTAGTTCATAATCGCGATCTGTCTGCACTCTAAACTGTAAACTCTGTAAATAGCTTGGATAACAGTAAACCGTAAAATACCACGGCTGCATTATACTTGGCTAGTGGGGCATTTCACGTGAAGCGTGCAACGAAAAAAAATGCTCATTATTGTGATGTTATTATAAATTACTTCAATATAACTCCAAAAAGAACCCTTCCATCAATCAAGTCAATACTTCAGAAGTCCATAATTTGACTATTAGATCTCATATAAAAATTATAATTTGTGTGATCATATTCTGTAGAAGTATAATAAAAATAAAAACATACTATAAATAGCCGATTATAAAGGAATTTTAGAACCTCACTTTTTTCATTGCCCGTTTTACGTGAAATGCTTTTTCTATCAAGGAAAGGGTTTAACATCTTATATCCGCCCCTGTGGATTCACTTTAAAGTTTATGAAAAAACATTCGTAATAAAATATTCACGTAAGCATGAGTCGCAAAATTACGATGCCTATTGACCAATGAGCAATGACGTCATGTAACAACAAAAACTTTTTATTACTATTCATAATTATTGAAAACCAAATTAAATAAAAATTAAATAAAACACGACCGTCGATTATGTCGCTACGCAAAAAAAATACGCTGATATTTCGAAATTCAAAAACTAAACATTCTGGCACTCATATCATCGAATTGACGCTTATAAAAAAAATTATATGCCAGTTACATTTTTCAAGCAGATCCAAAGAGTATTTATTAAACCAGAGCTAATTCCGAAGACCGAGAGACCAGAGTGTCGCGAGCGTGCAGTTTCACAACACACTTTCACACCTCGGCGCAAAGGTAGAGGTCGACTGGATTACGTAGTGATGAACCAAGTGATGTCATTTGTCAAGTGATTTAAACTACATCTTTGTAATTTTGTAATATTTGAAGATGAGCACATTAAAATTGAATTTGAAAATATTAATACGTCGTTAACTGCCTCGGTGGCGTGGTGGTATTTCGGTACGACTATGGTTCTGAGGTCTCGGGTTCCATCCCCGGGTCGGGCAAAGTGATATTGGATTTTTCCATATCAGCCTGGAGTCTGGAATTTGTGCCCGATATGGCGATAGGCTCGCCCCCTATCACATCTGGGACGGAACTAAGCTCGGCGAAATGTGGGTGTTCTAGTTCGCTAGTACGCCTCTGCCTACCCCTTCGGGGATACAGGCGTGAGCTTATGTATGTATGTTATGTTAATACGTCGTTATTTTGGTAGAGCTTAAAATTAAAATAACTTCAGCGTTTACTTATATGTTTAGCCTTATAAAGTTGGAAAAATTACATTTTGAGAATAATTTTTGAGACCATATTTGGCGTAAGCTCTATTGAATGCAAAATAAGCTTAAATAATTGTCAAAACAAAAACAAATTTATTAAAAACCCTAACTCTTCACCAAATTATAAGCTCATTAAGAGAGTGGTACGGACTGCCGATACGAGTATCGGAGGTTCCAGACCAACCCCAAAAAAGAGCATACCTGTTACTTTTCATTGTTAAGTGTATTTTTATTGTGAAATATCGCTTGCTATAACGGTGAAGGAAAATATCGTAAGGAAACCTGCATACCCCAGAATTTCTTCACAAGAATTTCAAAGGTATGGCTCTCATATTAGAGGAGGCCCGTGCTCAGCAGTGGGACAGTAATATTACAGGGCTGATATTATTTATTATTATTATTAATCTGAAACTGTCAAAAATCAACAGGTCTATCTACTTGCGGACTGCGGTAGAGACAAAATGATGCCATTTCATCACAACTATAAAAAGCCATTTCCATTTATATTCAAATCCAGCGATTGATTTTGAACGCAGCGATCTGTGAAATGTTTTTATTATGAAACGCAGACTAAATAAACGAATGAACGACTGTTATGATTTGGTTTCTATTGTTTTGATGTAATTTGCGAATCAATTTGGTAAGGCACGCACAAAATATTGCGTGACATTTTGTACCTAAGAATTAGTGGACCGATCGACAGTGTGCCTAATTTAATTTATTTTCATGAGTAAATAAAAGATAAATTAAAGATAACTTTTTTTTAAATGAGAAAACACAAACAGAGACGTCGATGTGACTGTAGTCTGAACTGATGGTAAGGGATGACCAGCGACGTGCATAGGCATTTCGATCAGGGTAGACAAAATTTTTACATAATTATTATATATCTTTGTCGATTTAAAACATGAGCCGAGCTGCTTGCTTGCTATTTTGAAAATCTGTATTTAGTAATAATTTTATTCTTTATTTATATGGAAATAGCAAATTGTCAGGGTAGACAGTGTCTCTTTGTCTATATGGAGTGCACGCTACTGGGGTGACCGCCACTCGTAAACATCTACGATAAGCTGCAGGCAAAGAGATTTAATATTACTAACTATAGAGATCAAGCAAGTTTCCATACAAAAAAAATGATTTTATTTATTCAATTTTTATTCAAACTTCAGTACCGTCATCAACCACTTATTACAATGCGAGGGCTATCATTACAATTTACACCCTGGAATGTTCTGTCAATGGTTAAGAATCACGTAAGACAAGTTTATTTACTCAATATTATTACGCTGGCCGACCAGGCGCGCGTATATTTCAAATAAACTGAGCGACTTATGACCGCGAGGTCACAACTTTTGGATCACAAGTTTTGTGCTGTTGTCCCGTCTATATACTGTATACTGTTTAAAGTCTCTGGTTGCAGGCCTTTTGTTAATTTTCTTTATATTAATAGCCTCCGTGGAGCAGCGGGTGAGTAGCCGGCTGTGAAGCGAGAGGCTGACGGTTCGATCCCCGTACCGAGACTAATGTTTCTTTGGCCCACAGATATTTGTTTCAGGTCTGGATGTTGTGAGACCGAAAGTCTCTTGTAATTCCTGATACCCGCGACACAAGACTCGATCTTAGTGTGGAGTAGACTATGTGTGTAAATGTTGGGTGTTATTATTTATTTATTAAATTAAATGTATTTTTAAATGTCGTCACTAGTTAAACAGAATTAGTTACATTGTCCTCAATTGCTGGCTGTAGAAATAGATTGTAACTAATTCCGAAGGTATTTATTCTGGTTTCTGTATGTGGTTCATTCTCACTTGTTGCTTTATGTTTATTTTGTCGAATTCACAATAGCATTGTCAACTAACAATTTCCTTAATAAAAAACGCACAGCTTACAAACCGTTACATGTTTTTCACTTTTCACAGTTTCATAATGTAGGGCCTCTGTTACTGCCTGCCAATTATCGTCTGCGCGTGAAAATTGTGAAATTCTGGCCATCGACAACAATGTTGTTTCTTTTCATTTGTTTCCTAGGATTAGGCAAAGGAAACCATGACTATACTGCCGAGTGTAAAAGAATAACTCTAGTGTAAATAATATATTTCTTTGCAGCCACTGTTCGCGTACTTAAACAGCGTTTATTTACCTAATGGAATGCAACGTGCAACCAAAAATAAACGATTCAATGTCGCGTAACCGTTGTTTAAATTAGCAACTAGTAAGGTTTCATTCATAGTTTATATACATTTTATATTTATATAAAGGCGCGACTCCTGCTTGTAGAACAATGGATTTTATGTGTAGCGAAACCAAGTTTTGCGAAGGTGTTTTGTGTAATTTTTTAGTGCAGGAGACGTGCCTTTACAACGCCCGTGTTTTGGAAGGGGTAATTCCATGTCATTGGTCAGTTCGTATTTTACACGATACTTATTATGCTACATAAACAAGAATATGTATAAATAGTTGCAAAGATACAATAAAAAAAACTATTTTATTATTATTTTTATCAACGCCCAATGAACTACATAAATACTAGTCATTTTTTATTCCCGCCTTTTTATTTTTTCGATAATTCGTTTTAATTTTGATCAAGGAATATTACAATAATGCCAAAAATGTTTTTTTTTTCCAATATCGATTATATCGTTGAAGAACATAAAACGGTTCATGACAAAATATCAAGAGTTATTCACTTCAAAGGAATTTGAGTTTTTGTATTGTGACATACCCATGTATTTCCTTTATTTGGTTATGTTGTTTATTTAGTAAGAATGCCAATATTTGGTAGGGTTCCAAGACACGTCTTTTAAGGTTGAGAAATATCTTTTAAGAGATTTTAAAATAAAGATAAGTTGCAGAATTATTGTTAGTTAAATTTAATTTTAAAGCAAAATGTTGTTTAAGCTACGTTCCAAGAAAGACGTGTCAAAGCGTTGGGAAAACACCAAAGAAGGAGGATTTGACAGTGGGTGCGAAAAATGATCACTGATAACGCATACATACATACATGCAAACATAAGCTCACGCCTGTATCCCGAAGGGGTAGACAAAGGTGAACTAGCGAACTAGAACACCCACATTTCGGCGAGCTCAGTCCGTCCCAGATGTGATAGGGGGCGAGCCTATCGCCATATTAGGCATAAATACCAGACTCCGTGTTGATACTAAAAAATCCAATATCAGTTTGCCTGACCCGGCAATCGAACCGGGGACCTCAGGACGATAGGCGTACTGCGCAGGCAATACCGCTACGCCACCGAGGCAGTCTGTAGGCAGACTGGTAACGCACTGTACTGGCAATGGCAATGGTGGTTCCAGGTAGAATCTTAGGGTAGAATAGACAATCTTTCCTTTGGTGACGTGTGATATTATAAACCAGGTACTAGCTGTCACGTTCAAAGTGTCAGTACTCTTCAATGAAGCAAGTCAATAGAGAGTTGAACTTGAAGTCATCCGCGGTTGGAATTATTAATTTCTTTCAAATGTAATGGCTTCGTGTGTTGCATGATTGCATCGCTAGTACAACTTAATAGAGTTACGTAAGACTTTATTACATTATATTGTAGCGTGAATAATACGTGAGCATAAAACTAGAAGAAAAATATATTGAAATTTATTTTTTATATAAAAAGTGTGAATTTTACCAAACCACATCATGCCAGCAGACCCCTGGGCATTTCCGCAAAAAAAGTCATTACTAACGTCGTACGTACGTACGTACTTACGTTGTAATGGTAAGGATTCATATGACCACGGTAATGACAAACCCTTAATTTATTTTAATTAATAATTTATCTATGTATATAACTTAAGACATCACCTGTACTATCCTCTGCATAGCATGGCATGAACGTACAACACATGAGACACGTATAATAATCCATGAGAATGATAAAGTATATACATAGAAAACAATTATTAATTATAATACTATTAAGGGTTTGTCATTACCGTGGTCATATTAGTCATTACCATATACTTAACGGCGGTAATGACATTTTTTTTGCGGAAATGCCCTATCATTAGTTGAGGAGGCCCATACCCAGCGGTAAAACAGTGATATTACACGGCTAATATTATTATCATTATTTATAATAATAACAGTTATAAAGTAACGAAAATAAACTACTCATCGTAGCAACCTTGTACTGTCAGCAATTAGAAAATATTAATTTGAAAGCCTCTGTTGTTACCTGAAGCGAGAAGCTGAGGATCGATCTCTATAAAAGATAAATGACTCCGAAATAATTCGTTTCCGTTCAAGTGTAAACTTAAAGTACCTTATAATGTGTATTAGTACTCGCGATATTCGTTATGGGCTTGTGTGAATATTAACGGCCGGTTTCAATAAACGATCTCAGTTTAGAGCACAGATAGATCGCGATTATGAACCAATCAAATCAAGTCATTTGACGGAGTCATGTTCAAACTGTGTTCTTATTGGCTTTATTATTCAATTTTTGTAATCTATCTGCACATTCGAACTGAGATTGTGTATTGAAACCGGCCGGTAATGCGTAACAGTTATGATGGATTATAAAAATAGTTGAAACAATGAAAAACGTAAGTTACTTAAACTAAAATATATTTTTTCGACCGACTTCCAAAAAGGAGGCGGTCCTCAATTCGTCTGTATTTTTTATGTATGTTACGCGATATCTCCGCCAAATGTGGACCGATTTTCAAAACGTTTTTCTATTCAATGGAGTTAATTTCAAGGGTGGTCCCATATAAAGATCACGATCGGATTTGAAGTCAGTTTGTTAAGTTTTTAAACTTGTGATTATTAGAACCGAATGCATGTCGTTCCTTATAATATTATTTCGCGTTAGTGATGTACCACTGTTGCGTGTTATCGATGCAATATGTCGTCCTTATGCCATTCTAAACTGTTGCAACTATTAATAGTGTCACCTGAATCTTTAAAGGAATCGAACCTTCTAGAACCGACACAGTTATGACTGACACAGTAAAGGATACCGTTATGTAACCTTATATTAATCGATTATTTATTGATTTATTTATTTGATTTAGATGTTAATGCATAAAACATGTTTTAAAATTAAATCAAGGTAGAAAATTATAGTATGTGGTACTATTAACCATAATGCGTTATAAAATTCTAATTTTTTTAGATTAATTACTAAAACCGATGTCAATTTGGAACCTTCGTTATATGAAATGATAATCATGAAATGATGATCACCTACATCCTTATTGATTTTTTATTTATCAAAAACATATATTATAAATTCGAATAAATTCTGTGTCCTTCACAAAAAATGCGTTACGGTTACATTAATTATGAGCACTCATTATACCTATTTACATATATTTAGTTCCTTGTTATTGCGATGTGTTTTAATCGCATAAAAAAAACCAATAAAACATTCCCGATGAGGCTGTATATTCCTCGATACCTTTGCCCTCCATAAAATAAATACAAAAAATAACATTCCTAATTCAAACGACATGTAGACGTCAATCACAGAGGAACAGCATGATGCAAGAGGAGTGCACGGCATACGGCCGGGCTCATCGCGACCCGCCTCTCTTACATCATCGCGTGCCAATAGCTTTCTATAATACGTAATTCTGTTAGCATAATATCATCCTCGCACCGTGTAAATACTAAAAATAAATAAATGTCATAGGTGCGGTCTCATGACGTGTGTTTTGGAGGGAATCTGCACTTGGTCAAATGTCATTTGGAATGACGTTTGCTGTCATTCAATTTTGAATCTTAATGCACACAGAATTGAGTAGTCTGAGTGGGTCATACTACACGGTGTATTAGAGGTACAGTGTTTTCCTCGTTTTAAAAAACGTATTATTTTGTTTGATTTCTAACACCTAAAAATAAATGTTAATGACATTTTTCTTTATTTTACAGGTAAGCTTCAACATCAAAGGTTTCAGTTGTTATTGCAATCAGGTATTATTGGTTAAGATTTAAGACTCTACTTTTGTTAGCCGACAGACGTTTCTAACCCAAAAACAGTTCACGGAACTTTTTCTATTCCCTATGGCCCCAGAAGGAATATTTTTGAAAATCGAATTCGTTTTGAGCTTGATGCGCGTCTGTAAAAATTGTATGAAATATTGACATCGATGTCAACATCGATGTTTTTCTAATATCAATCATCCCTAGTCGGAATATGTGTGGAACTGTTAGGTGTATTTACTTGGTAGTTCATTATAACATTTAAAGCTCAATGTACTTGTAAAGGAAATGGTTTTCTAGTACTGAATGACATAAATTAACTAGCTTCCACACAGTTCTGGTTTGACTGGTTGCTGGTATTTCCTGTAATACGTTGCGATATTTTGTCGCACATTGCATTAGCCCTATTAAAATTCTTTAATTTTATAAATGTATACTAGTTATATCTAGTCTGATTGTATCCCGTAGAGGTATAGACGAATTCCGTTTTGCACGATTCTGTCATGTCCTTTCCGCTTGATTTCATTTCATCAATGCAATTTATCTATGTAGGGTACTTTAACTTATCCCTTATTTACTATTTCATTATTTCAATGCGACAAAACTCTATCGTCGTCTAAATAAATAAATACACACAATAGACATAACCTCACACTAGGTATAACCGGTAACGTGGGTATCTGAAACTACGAGAAACCTCGGTCTCACAACACCCAAACCCGAAACAAATATCTGTGTTGTCCACAAACATCTGTATCGGTGTGGAGATCAAACCCGCGGCCTCTCGCTTCACAGCCAACTAGTCGCCCGCTGCGTCACCGAGGCTGTATCCACGTTAAGCTTAGATATTTAAAAAATGAATAAGGCAGGCCTGTGTCTCCCATCTTCCTCACTGCCTACCTACTTTACCCATCTCAGTTCCTTTCCTTTGTATCAATAAAAATAAAATAAAAGATCTGAGTTTTTTTTTATCCGGGCACGGCAAAGTGACTACACTGCACCCGATGGTAAGCGTAGTGCAGTAAAAAAAAAAATTGCGACCACTGACAAACATTGTGTTTATCAAGAGCCAGCTGCATAATTGGATGCGGTTTTGGTGCAATTGACAGTTGAAACTGTAGATCGACTGCAACAGAATAAATAAAAAAAACTGTAACATTTTTCGGTGAAGGCTTAGATTAAAGACAGTCAATGGTCAAGGCCTCAACATCACTAAAGCAATCGATTCCGAACCAATCTATAAGCTCTGTTATTAAAAAGGGCCATCTTAAGTAACTTTATTCCGAAATGCTAACGATCTCAAAGATTTCCGTCCGTTTATCGAAATATTAATGACACTGAATTTCTTCACACGCACAAAATGTTAAACAGAACTCCATTCGACACGATTGCGTACCGATTATAATCGATATGTTTCTGATTAATTATTCGATTAACACAACTATTCGTTCGCCATTGCTCATAACCACGAATATTTTAAAGTTTACATTATTGTAACAAAATTGATTGTTAATCGATAAAATATTTTATGGCTTAGTTTTAAAGTCCATTGTCGTTAATCAGCTAAACTGAATGAAATACGAATAAGATCTGCGTGCGAATAGTTCATTGGGCAACTTAATGTTGTAACTGGCTGTTTGTATTGTATTATTGTCTATGCATTGTAGACGTTCTAATTTTGAAATTTTAAAAATAATAAATTGGAATATTATTTTTTATTATTATAAGCGTGGTGGCCAATTTATATAATAGGCCATAAAAATAAAGAGGCAATTAACTCTTGTAGCATTCAAATTATTAATTTTAATTGTTTTATATTCGACATCATAAATTTATGTCATCACTTAGTAGTTCTATTGCTAATCATTCCCTTGTATAGATTGCACCATGATAAATTGTCCTATGACCAAATACTGGAACGAAACTCACTTACGCGTTGTTATTTGACTACATTACTATCAAAATTGTATGGTCTATAATAAAGTAGCCGTCAAACTTGAGACGCGTTTCAGCATTTGGCTATGCATGCTAAGAAATAAGTGAATGCATATTATTGACAGCCTCCGTGGCGCAGCGGGCGAGTAGCCGGCAGTAAAGCTAGAGGCCGCGGGTTCGATCCCCGCACCGAGACAAATGTTTGTATGGCCTACAGATATTTGTTTCGGGTCTGGGTGTTGTGAGACCGAAAGTCTCTCGTAGTACCTGATTACCCACGACACAAGACTCGATCTTAGTGTGGGGTCAGGACTATGTATGTGACTGTTGGGCGTTATTTATTTATTTATTTATTTATTATTCTCTAACACAATTGAATTTTAAATGCTTTGTAATGGAATGCAATTAATTAAATACGAATATCGCGGTGCATTTGTAATCTAGACCTAAATTGCCAATTTTGCATACAACTTGCACTAAACTGCAATTTGTTTTAAGCAATTAATTTTTCTCAAATATTGCGACAATTGCCCTCCTTGTGTATAACCTCCTTTATTTGACAAAGATATTTTTTATCTCTGCCAAGGACAATTTAGATCAGCCACTTCGGAAACAATGAGTTTGGACAATTTATAGTAAATACATGTTTGAAATAGTAAAATAGTTTTTGTGTGACCATGACCGGGGACGGGACGCGTGCTGATGTAACCGACCTTGGCGCGGTCTTGTATAGTTGACAAATTAGCCAGTTCGATTCGCGTTTGGGCAATTCGGCATTGTCTTTAACAATCAAGGCAAATGCGTATTCAGTCTAACGTTCGCGGATATTTGAGCATCATTTTAAATTTAAATTTGGAATTATTACGCGGAAATTCCTTGCTTCATTACGTTACTCAAATTTTTTTTGTGTTTCTGACCGTTGTTTAGGTTTGTTTGGACCAAAGACATAGTTTATTTATTTATTTAGTTAGATGTCATTTGAAGATCAATCAATGATAAATGTTCTGGAATATTATTTATTAAATTTTCTTGAGTTGGCTCAGCAAACGCTACATTTGATTAGTGCCCTATTGTATTTAAGACTAATCTAATCTCTCGAGGTGATAAGCGATGCGCAGTGCCATTAAGTGTTTTGGTATTAAAAGTTCGGAGAAGTTACTTCTATTCATGTGTAGCTAAATTACTTACAATAAGGCAACCGGCTTACTTGTCTTGTCATTCGATTAAAATAAAAAAAGATCTCTGGTTTTTCGTAAGCCGCGTCTACTGCACTAAAACATTACACAAAACATGGTATCGCTACACATTTTTGTCTATGGTCCATTATTCTATAAGCAGGATACAGTGAAAATCATTGTTTTGCGTATGTGTTTTTATGTATTGTTTCGAGAAAATCAGGTGCAGGAAACGCGGCTTATTCCAGAAAATACTTTTATTTACATCTAATTATAATCTAATGCGGCGGGGTGCGATTGTTGGCGTGGTGACGCTATTTAAATTAAGAATGTTTTTTTTAAAATGAATATTTTTATTATATGTTTTTATTTTCAAATATAGAACAATTTTTATGGGGAAAACTTACAACTCTCATAGTTATTATGGTTTGTCATTTTAAATAATTTCGATGTTTCGCATCTACCAATGGTCCCACTACGGCTGTTTTGAATTTTTTTATTTAATCAACACGTAAACTGCATCGAGTGAATACCCCGTTACCGGAACACTGGCACCGGAACTGGCGACAAACATGTATGGATTATAAATAACGGACAAGTCGCAAGTGCCACCTTGCGCATGCGTCGAGAAGCAGTACTGGTTCCGGACACTCTCACTTTCTTCAAGTGTATCACGGTCAATAACCTAGTAATGAATATGAATGGTATTACGAATTGGTAAACATCTCTTTGTTCAATTTTGAGAGGTCTTAAGTTCGACATTGTAATTAAGATAATTCGGAGATAAGTATATATGATAGATCACTGTCAATAGTATTTTTTTTACACACACACACACACACACATACGCTCACGCGTGTATCCCCGAAGGGGTAGGCAGAGGCGTACTAGCCAACTAGTACACCCACATTTCGCCGAGCTTAGTTTCGTCCCAGATGTGATAGGGTCGAGCCTATCGCAATATCGGGCACAAATTCCAGAGTCCGGGCTGATATGGAAAAATCCAATATCACTTTGCCCGACCCGGGGATCGAACCCGAGACCTCAGGACGGTAGTCGTACCGAAATACAACCACGCCACTGAGGCAGTCAGTTTGCCATTGTAATTAAAATAATTCGGAGAGAAGTATATAGGATAGATCACTGTCAATAGTATGTTTTTTAAAGCCCAACAAAAAAAATAACATATTGTGAAAACTATTACTCGCTAACTAGTTAAACTGCTTATCCGTGGTAGTTTTACTTTTAAATAGAAATGATACAATTTATTGTGAAATCGGAATGGGAATTAATTTAAAAATGAGCCCGAAACATTATTGCTATGAGCATTAAATCGGGTCTAAACTAGCTTTATCGTAACAAAACACTAAAACACATACGCAAAACAACTATTTTAGCTGTCACCTGCTCGTAGAACAATGGACCATAGATAAAAAATACACGTTTTGTGTAGGTGTTTTGGTGCAGGAGACCCGGCTTAAGGCGCACATAGTAGGAACAATAAACATTTTCTGTCTCCCTCGCATGTCTAGACCGCAATGGCCATTCACAAACATTTTCAGTTACTGCGTTTCATTCCGTATCTGAGATTTTCGATAGCCGAGAGATTGGCAAACCGAGCTATACGAGTACGCTATATGCGGCATACTCTTATAACATTCCCATACATTTATTCTATTCGACTAGCGCATAAGTCACTTGTCTAAGCCCGCTGGTGGGTCACGTGATGGTAAATGATCTGCATTGCACATGGACACCAATGACACCCAAAGAATTAAGGGTGCGTTGTCAATCGTAAAATTAAGGGCAATAGAAATTGGGGAGGGAAGGGAAGAATTGGGTCATTGAAAATCTCACTTACCGAACGAAACGCAACAGCAAGCTCAAACTACGTAAAATTTCCACAAAAGAGTAATATCAAACAATGAGTACTGTAGATTATCGCCTCGCCTCCTTCGTCTAGTGTCAGCATGTATGGACTGTGGACTGGGAGGTCCTGGGTTCGATTCCCAGGTCGGGCAAAGCAAATTTTCTAATTTAATTTACCCATGACTGGATCCCCATAGGGGGTTGACGTCAGGCAGGCGGCCGGTCGTAAAAACTAAGCCAAATCCTCTCTGCAATATGCTTGAAAAAAGTTGCGCCGATCCCACATTAAGATGGAATAAGGGCAGATAGACAGAAAGTAAGTACTGTAGATTAGAGCGTGGCTCTACCACTCAAAAAAATCATTTAGTTACAATCAGGTGACCCAATTACTTGTTTTGCCAATCGCTGCTATAAAGGTCACTCCAGTCTATCGAGTGATCCTTGAACAAGTATTATAAGACAAATTCCATCTTGACTCATTTGTGTGACTCATGGGTTTCCTGTAACAGTACATGTTCATATGATACCTCAAAGTGAATAAAAAAGAAAATATATACCTTGTGCTCAGTGCGAGGAAAGGTGAAAGACCTGGCTGTTATCAATCGAAATCAGCTGACAAAGACAGTCAGCACACCCGTTCTATACAACGAGTTCATGCAACTTTTGCTTAGTCACGTTGTATTTCGTATATTTTATTTCATTTAATAAATACACAAAACAGTGGCCAGAGTAGGAATATTTTTGATAATCGAAATCGTATGCAGCTTGCTGCACAGTGATGACGTTTCATACAAATGTCAAAAACGCGCATCGATTCAAATTCGATTGTCAAAAACAATCCGCTCGGGCTGCTGTCCCCATAGTTTGGAACACACACTAGGCTGTGTGACCTGCAATGTCCTGTAGTTTTAGTATCAGGAGTTACGAGAGACACAACACTTACGACCGGTTTCAATAAACAATCTCAGATTGAATGTGCAGATAGATTACAAAAATTTGCCAATAAGAACACAGTTTGAACATGACTCTGTCAAATGACTTGATTTGATTGGTTCATAATCGCGATCTATCTGCACTCTAAACTGAGATCGTTTATTGAAACCATTAGATCACTCGGCACCAACCCTTAGATCTGACACAAATATGAATCACACAAACATTTTCTCGTTTCACAGCTGTCTAGTTGCCCCCGGCGCCGTCATCGGCCCTCAATATTCTATTAAAATATACCCAACTAAATACCTTGTCCCAATTAAATAACGTGCGTAAATGAGTAATGGTTGAATCAGTATCGCATTACAAATACAGTGCTAGAACTAGATTATGTCCCGACCTTGGCACTCGTCTCGCCTTACTGTTTATTATGTCATACTGTCATACATATTGGCAATAAGGGCGAATAAGTGGAGTGTGACTGGAGAAGCTCCGATTTGAAAAGAAAGGAAAGTCTAAAGAAAGTGACTGTTTCATGCGACTTCGATATAAGAGGTTCTCATTTGTCTGTATTTTTTTGAAGTTGGTATTCAAGTTTTTAACCGACTTCAAAAAAGGGGGAGGTTAACAATTCGTCGGAATCTTTTTTTATTTATGTTCTCCGATTACTCGAAGACGCCTGGGCCGATTAGAGAAGATCTTTTTTTGTTTAAAAGAGTTTACTTCTCGTTGTTAATCTTATTGTTGATGTTCTAAAATCGAAAATACATTCACAGCCCTATATCATATAGGGCTGTGAATGTATTTTCGATTTTACTTTTTGGAACTTGTTAATTCTGCCCTCATAAGCAAAACAACCTATGTACATATAATAAATACAATGTTACATTCGTTACTGAATTATGCCAAAAAAAAAACGAAAATAAAATGGTATGTGATTTATGATTGATAAGTGTGTAGATATTTGCTTAGATTTCTATAATAAAAAGTATAGATACAGTTTAAAGGTAAAAGTAGGAAAAAACGAGAGTCCGTACCATGATCCAAAGCTAATACATTGCAAAAATACCAATAGGATATTGCAAAACTTAAGTTATTCCTATCGGAAAGCGGTTTCACATACCAGAATAATCACTACCATAGAAACTCATTTGTAAATCACTTTACGTAGAGCGACCGATTAAAAATCCATTTACACCATAAAAGTGAATTAGGATTCAAGTTTGGAACGCGTATCCCTTTCAACACAAACACTTGACCCGCGAACGTGAGTGTTGGGTTGCGTCGTTCTCGACTCGATTCAAAGTCACTGTTTCGAAATGGTATCAATGTGACCTTTAGACACGTGGTTTACCTTTTCGCAAATTCTTTTACGATTTCTTGTTGGCACTTTTTGTAGGATTGAGTAAAGTATGACTGACTGAGACTGCCTCGGTGGCGTGGTTGTATTTCGGTACGACTACCGTCCTGAGGTCTCGGGTTCGATCCCCGGGTCGGGAAAAGTGATATTGGATTTTTCCATATCAGCTCGGAGTCTGGAATTTGTGCCCGATATGGCGATAGGCTCGCCCCCTATCACATCTGGGACGGAACTAAGCTTGGCGAAATGTGGGTGTAATAGTTCACTAGTGCGCCTCTGCCTACCTCTTCGGGGATACAGGCGTGAGCTTATGTTATGTTATGAGTTATGTATGAGTTTAATTGTAGGATTGGCGTGAGTAAGGCGTAAAGTGTGATGGCGTGAAGTTATGATTTCGTCAGTATTTATTTATGTATGTTACTTGATACTTTATTTACTTTGATGTCGGCTCCTTGGTCTAGTGGCAGCATATATAGGCTGTGGACCGGAAGGTCGTGGGTTCGATTCCAAGGTCGAGTGAAGCGGATTTTCCAATTTAATTTTCCCGGGACTGGATTCCTCAGAGGGGGTTGACGTCAGGCAGGCAGCCGGTCGTAAAAACTTAGCCAAATCCTTTCTGCAACATGTTTGAAAAAGTGTGTTACGCCAACTCTACATTAAGGTGGGATAAATGCAGGCCGCAACAACAAAAACGGTCGACCTGGAAATTTCTGGGGGAGGCCTATGTCCAGCAGTGGACGTCCTGTGGCTGATGATGATGAAGGGCAGGTAGAAAGAAAGAAAAGACTTGATATCTTCGACACAAACATGAAGGCTGATTTTCATGATTATTTTTAGGAAAAATAGCTTATTCTTATTAAACATTTATTATGATCAGATTAAAACTGTAGATTTTAGAGGTAATTAACATATATTTTTTTAAATCGAAATGAATATTCATTTTTTCCACATCCGCGTTTCGTCTATTCCATAGTCCACATACTTATGTAATAACTCTATTATAAATATTTATCTCGCTCTAGATAGACTGCCTCGGTGGCGTGGTGGTATTTCGGTACGACTATGGTTCTGAGGTCTAGGGTTCGATCCCCGGGTCTGGCAAAGTGATATTGGATTTTTCCATATCAGCCCGGAGTCTGGAATTTGTGCCCGATATGGCGATAGGCTCGCCGCCTATCACATCTGGGACGGACTAAGCTCGGCGAAATGTGGGTGTTCTAGTTCGCTAGTGCGCCTCTGCCTACCCCTTCGGGGATACAGGCGTGAGTTTATGTTATGTTATCCTCCTGCAATAAAACATTACACAAAACACCTACACAAAACATTTGCCATCACATTATTCTGTGTATCTGTGTTCTATGAGCAAGAGACATCAAAAATCATTGTTTTGCGTATGATGATTTTGTGTTTTATTTAGAGATAAAAACTTAATGGACTGACTTCAAATCCGATCGTGACCAAATTTATATGGGACCACCCTTGAAATAAGCTCTATCGAACACAAAATAATTTTGATAATCGGTCCACATTTGGAGGAGATATCGCGTAACATACATAAAAAAATACAGACGAATTGAGGAAATCCTCCTTTTTGGAAGTTCGTCGAAAAACAGGTGCAGGGGACGCGGCTTAAGACGTACAAAACGCATCTCACTCATACTTAATTATGGATGTATGTCAAAACATTTCCTGTCCTACGTAATGCGTACACCAAATTCATATTTAATGACTCAAAACATCAAAATTGCATATTAATATTGACTAATGGTTCGAACGATTTATTTCCACACAATATTTAGGTATTATCAATGAATCAGAAATAGTTGACCGCAGTGAGTCATGTTGCAATAAATATCAGCTTAACATTTAAACTGGAATTGATGATAAAGTGTGTTTTTGTGTCCATTTAAAACTGTGAATTATTCTGCTTAGCAAGATCATAAATATAAAAAATTTAAGTTTTTTTATATACCGAGTGATTTAAATAAATAATAAATAAATAACACCCAACAGTCACACATACAGTCTTGACCCCATACTAAGATCCAGTCTTGTATCGTGGGTACCAGGAACTACGAGACTTTCGGTCTCAACACCCAGACATTTTTTGTATACACCCAACAGTCACACACCTAGTCCTGACCCCACACTAGGTATAACCTGTATCGTGGGTGTCAGAGACTATGAGAGACTTTCGGTCTCACAACACCCAGACATGAAATATCTGTGCGCCACACGGACATTTGTCTCGGTGGGGAGATCGAACCCGCGGTCTCTCGCTTCACAGCTACTCGCCCACTGCGCCACGGAGGCTGTGACTTGATTTGATTTTTTTGCCTCAGGAAAACATGTATAACATGTTGAAAAACTTTACGGACCTACTTCAAATTTATCCGAATTTGACCAAAATATGAGAACACCCTTGAAAAAAGTTCTATCAAATACAAAAGTCTTTCAAACCGGTCCACATTCCGAAGATATCTTCTAACATACATAAAAAATACAGACTAATATTACCTCCTTTTTTGAAGACCGTCGATAAGTATGTACATAAAGTAGAAGCTAATGGCCAGTGACGTGCATAGACATTCCGCTCAGTGTAGACAAAAATCTTACACAATTATTTTATTCAACTCTTGCGACACCATCATAGTGATTATCATCTCTGTGTCGATTTAAAACATAATTCGAGCATTGCCATTTTGAAAATCTGTATTTAGTCATAATTTTATTCTATTTTTATGGAAATAGCAAATTGTTAGGGTAGACAGTGTCTCTTTGTCTATACGGACTGCACGCCACTGCTAATGGCATATTAAGTTTGCAGGGTTACCACAACCTCTAATAACAGTAGTAGTTTGTTTTGTATGGGCATCGGTACAAGTAAGGTGATAATAATACTGCTATAAGAGGTGGTAGTAACCCCCCTGATTTTTTCTGATTTTGTCATGCCATAAAAACCTGTTTTTACGTCAGTTGCAATCTCAGCCAGGAACAAACCCAAGTCTAATATAACTACGCATTCTGCAACTGGAAGATCCCGACATGCTCAAATCGAGCGCGTTACAAAACCAGGAAGCGTTTAAATGAGACGGTTGCAATGCATCGCGAGCCGCGGCTCGAACCAGTAATTTGTATGGAAAAACGTAGAGAAACTGGTATGGTCGCTACTCGCTTGCATTATTGTATGAATATGCAATGATTGTACAAGGTTCTTTGATGAGGGGATTATGAGATAAATAAGCTTTCAAAAGCAATTGTTAACACAATTATAACATAACACAACATGCCTGTATCCCCGAAGGGGTAGGCTGAGACGCACTAGCCAACTAGTACACCCACATTTTGCCGAGCTTAGTTCCGACCCAGATGTGGTAGGGGGCGAGCCTATCGCCATATCGGGCACAAATTCCAAACTCCGGGCTGATATGAAAAAATCCAATATCACTTTGCCCGACCCGAGGATCGATTATAATACCTACATAATAGGCCTTACTCATAAAACATTTCCATTTATCTTTAAGAATAGTTTGTCACTTCTTTCAAGGGGAAAAGTGGAAAGGGCAAATTCTTAAGATAAGAAGCGCGAAAATATTACCTCTAAGTATGGGGCAATATGCTGGACGGTCAAATTTAAATGTTTTAATCAGGAATCTGTTCGCCTCACCTTGTTTTGCCAAACATCCGTCGTCAATCATCTCTAAAATTCCACACAAACGCCCTAGAAAGTGCTTCAAAAAGTGGACAAGCCAGTCGTGCGTACGCAGAAAGTGAAAACTTGCTTTCGAGACGGCGTGCCTTGTTCAGGAATCGAACCTTGCGTAACACCTGCTAGTATAGATTGCTAGGAATGCCTTTTTGTACCTAATGTGTTAGATACATTTACATCAAGTTTCAGCTTGTCTAGATTTTTTAAAATTATATTGCAATCTTTTTACCTGTCCGTAAATCATCATAATTAGGGCTGCGATAACCGTAAGAAAAATTTGCGGTAAAAGTACGGTAATAGATATTTTTTATACGGGTAAACCGATAAAATCGGTCATGGGTATTTTTTTCTATTTAACTCGTCCAACCCAAATCATACGCACTTAAGCTCTACGGCTGCTTAACGTCAACTGGAGGTTCATTTTCTGTGAAATTATATTAGAACAATTGATTTCCCTGACCTAGGATTCGAACCAAGGATTTCCCGGTCCATGGGCCATATATCCTGCTACTAGATCAAAGCAGCTGTACTTCATTAATTGCTGAATTCTTTCTATTTTCCTGGCGTCATCGCGCCCCTCTTCTATGTTGCCGTGCCGGACACGATTATGTAACTACCATAACCTATTGTAGAGGTAAAACCTAATTGTCAATTTATTGTGGAGTACAATCAATTATATAAATAATAAATAAATTGCTTGCTGAATCATAAACTCTTAACATGTATGTAACCCTCTAAATCTACGTTCCATAAATTGTGAATGGTTGGACGGCGCGGTTAGCGTGTGCTAAGCAGCCTCCATCACATTACGACATCAGGGAAGTTGGTACATGACGGGACCGTTCCGGACGATTATTGTATTAAACGTGGCAAACTGGCAGGTGTAAACGAGGTGAATATGTAATGATGGTTACTTCTAACCATTGAGGTTTTCGACCGATTCGTCTGTATTTTTTTATGTATGTTACGCGATATCTCCGCTAAAGGTGACCGATTTCCAAGATTTTTTTTGTGTTCGAATGATACTGGATTTTTTCAATAACAGCCCGGAGTCGGGATTTTGTGCCTGATATGGCGTAGGACGTCCACCTACAAGGTGGACCGACGACCTGATAAAGGTCGCAGTAAGTCGCTGGATGCAGGCCGCTTCCAACAGGTCGATCTGGAAATCTTTGGGGGAGGCCTATGTTCAGCAGTGGACGTCTTATGGCTGATGATGATGATGATGATGATGGCGATAGGCTCGCCCCAATCACATCTGGGACGGAATCAAGCTCAGCGAAATGTGGATGTTCTAGTCCATTAATGCGCCTCTACGAGTAGGTAGTACGCCTGTGTCCCCGAAGGAGTACCTTCAAATGAAAAGAAGGGGATACAGGCGTAAGCTGATGTGTCTTTATCTATCTGCAGGGTTACCACCACCTCTTATAGCAGTATTATTATAATCGTTCTTCGTTTGTTTTGTATGGGAATCGGTACAAGTAATATAATAATAATACTGCTATAAGAGGTGGTGGTAACCCCCCTGCTCCCGAGTTATCTATCAAATGTCTCATACTATGATGTCTGTTCTAAATAAAATACACTATAATTATTTTGGTAGGTGGCTGGAAGTTGATTCGTGATTTCCCCATGTCCATTACCGGTATATAACTGTGAGAGTGTTTGAACGGACTTCGAATCGGTGTAAGTTGTTATTAAGATCAGGATATTTGCAAACATTTATTGGTCTTAGGAACTTCAACATAAATAGGCTTTTGATGAAATATTGGCTGTTTCAAAAATATCCGTATTTCAATATACTTAAATGAGATTTATCAGGTCGTCGGTCCACCTTGTAGGTGGACGTCCTACGCTGCACTTTCCGGTACATGGTCGCAGGAAGTGGCTGGATGCAGGCCGCTTCCAACAGGTCGATCAGGAAATCTTAGGGGGAGGCCTATGTTCAGCAGTGGACGTCCTATGGTTGATGATGATGATGATGATGAAATGAGATTTAAGCTGTACTTAAAATTATGTCAAAATCCCGCTATTAGATGTAATTGGGGCGTATCAGCGTTGTTTTTAAATAAACAAACAATAGTTAACAAGTGTATTGTAAAGGTGTCATTAGATCACGCAACGCATGTGTGCAATCTCCATTATGCAAATGTATTACAATTTACAACGATTTACGGATATGTGCACATATAAAGCTATATTATTGTTTTGTCATTTTGTTTTAGTAACTTTTCATGACAGCATTTTCATTTTGTTATAGTGTATGGAATTAATAAATAATTACTATTAACCTTTATAAATATGTACTATGTAATATATAAGATTTATCGCTGGTCTCTGGTTGTTTGGATTGCACTGTGTTTTTGTGTTACGTCAATAAGTTACAACATAAGCTCACACCTGTATCACCGAAGGGGTAGGCAGAGTTACACTACCGAACTAGAACACCTACATTTCGCCGACCTCAGGACGATAGTTGTATCACGCATGCAATATCACTACGCTACTGAGGCAATCAATAAGTTACCCCACAATATAGTGGGAAAAGAGTAGGATTAAGATTAAAAAGTAAGACTAATTTGCAAGTTTTTTGAGTGGTAGAGCCACGGTGTAGACAGTCATATACGTCTTCAGCACGAATGGGACAGCTCGGCCGGTTTGATACCACTGTCTCGCAGAAAACTGACGTAACGTGGCAGTGGCAGCTTGCTATCGCGTTTCGGTCGGTACGTGAGATTTCCGGTGGTCCATTTCCCCTCCTCTTCCCTTTCCCAATCCCTTCCCCTTCCCCTTTCCATTTCCTCCTTTTAGATTGGCAACGTACCAATTATTCTTATTGTGTTTTGGGTGTCTATGGGCGCTGGAGATCACTTACCATAAGGTGACCCATCTGTTCGTTTGCCAGTCTCTGCTATAAAAAAGTAAACTTCCTACATACGTGTAAAGTATATAATATACCACATTTCTGCACTCTTAGTCGTAATGCATGCAAAATTACAGCACATTATCTAACTACATTACACCACGGTTATACTTGTTACCGACTATCATTCTTAAATCGCTCATTATTATGATTTACTAACTACTTGCAAAATACTTGATACGGTTACTAACTCCTCTAAGTTACTCTAAGTAAGTCACTCTAGTTCTTCATTTGAGTTGTAGCTACGAAATCTTCGCTCTAGTAGACGTCCTCCATGGCGCAGCGGGCGAGTAGCCGGCTGTGAAGCGAGAGACCGCGGGTTCGATTCCCGCACCGAGAAAAATATTTGTATGGCCTACAGATATATGTTTCGAGTCTGGATGTTGTGGGACCGAAAGTTTCTTGTAGTTCCTGATACCCACGACATAAGTCTCGATCTTAGTGTGGGGTCAGGACTATGTATGTGACTGTTGGGTGTTATTATTATTATAGTTTAATATTTGAGTGGAAGATAATAATGCCTACAGCACGACTCGGCCGGCTCGACTAGTTTGATATCACTGTCACACAGAAAACCCATGTAAATTGGCAGCTCGTTCGATGAGATTTTCTATGGCCCAAATATTTCTCTCATACGCAATCCATATTTCTCTTCCGTTGCTTAGTTCATGGGGCGATGGAGATCACTCACCATTCCGTGACTCAGCTGCGGCCCAAGCAGGAACATTTCTGACAATCGTAAATGTATTCGAGCTCGATGCGCTATGAAATTTGTATGAAATATTAACCAAATATCATCAGTGCGCAGCGAGCTCGAATACATTTACGATTGGGCCGCTGTTCGTAAAAAAAAATCGTAGTTATTTTTTATTTTAATTTCATTCAATTCATTATTTACGTTTTAAGGTTGGCGACGTACCAAGGCGTACGTATTTACTATTATTAACACCGTCATTTCTGATATTTTCGACAGACTTACAAAAAGGAGAAGATCCTCAATTCGTCTGTATTTTTTTATGCATAATACGCGATATCTCCGCCAATTTTTGTTTGTGATCGATAGAGCTTATTTCGAGCGTGGTTCCATATAAATTTGGTCACGATGAATCAGATCGATCAAGTTGGAAGTCGATCAGTTAAGCTTTCTAGAACATTATAGGTATTTGTGGTAGCTACATCGAAGCCCCATTGAAACGTTCCGTTCCTGTCGGTACCGTACTGTAACTGTACTGTAACAATAGTTCTGTTATGAATATTCCGCCACACGCCACATATAGCTCGTCTGAATGCCTTCCTATTGTAACGGGTGGCCCTTTTTGGGTTTACTGGTTTTGGTTTTTAGTTCAGTACGTGTTTTGGGTCAATTATATCATTACCATATTTTGTTCTTTATTATTTTTATTTTAAGCAACCTCCTTGGTGCAGCGGGCGAGTAGCCTGCTGTGAAGCGACATACCGCGGGTTCGATTCCCTCATTGAGACCGATGTTTGTGCGATTCACAAATAGTTGTGGGATCCAAGTCTCTTGTAATTCCTGATATTTGTGACACAAGATTCGTATCTTTTATTGGGCCAGGACTATGTGTATGCCGGTTAAGTGATATTATTTTAGCTATAGTTATCTTTTAAACAGTTATAAACAAATAAATGTTATTACTGAAATGTTGCATTTATTTATTTCTTCTTTCTCGAAATTTATTTGCAAATAAAAATAATTAGAAAAATATTTATGGTTTTATACAAATTAGTTAGCAATATTATTGGGCAATAATGGTGTCACTCAACTTTGAGGTCATCGCCTCAAATCGGGAAAAAACAAGAACATTTCGTTTTTATTTCTCGGAATTGACGATTTATTTGTTTACCTAACATGGTATCAAATGAATTGAATTAATATTTAAAATGGAATTGCTTTTAAAAATAGTTTTGTTTTTATATTAAAGCTCCTTAATTTATGTTTCCATGAGTCGTTAAAGCTCCTTGGCCATACCTGCATTCCACTTCCATTACATAATGAGGTGGTCACGAATGCTAAAAAGGAAGTAAAAAAAGCTTTGCCGAACTATAAAGAGCTCATAAAGCCTTATACATTTCCGGAAGGTTGTTAAATCTGGTTATTGTAAAAACGTCTGTAATATTGTAAAGCAAAAAATGAGCTACGATTGAGTAAATTACTTATACTCGAATATATATCTTCTATGTATAATATGTTAAATATATGTACAACAAACTGAAGACTGCCTCGGTGGCGTGGTGGTATTTCGGTACGACTACGGTTCTGAGGTCTCGGGTTCGATCCCCGGGTCGGGCAAAGTGATATTGGATGTTTCCATATTAGCCCGGAGTCTGGAATTTGTGCCCGATATGGCGATAGGCTCTATCACATCTGGGACGGAACTAAGCTCGGCGAAATGTGGGTGTTCTAGTTCGCTAGTACGCCTCTGCCTACCCCTTCGGGGATACAGGCGTGAGCTTATGTTATGTTATCAAACTGAAGACTTGGCAGAATTATCCGAGAAAAAAACTTATGTTTTTCTTTCAAGCGGCTTCATAAATTAAATAAAACGCATCTTCACTACTCTTTCTACTCGACAGTCATGGTATTCACGAAAATGTGCAATAATATCTCCAAACACATCATATCTTATTTTGAATAACTTTAATGACGCAATAAATATTTTTACTAATGCGATTTTTTTATAAATTCTATAACATATCACCCACATGATAACTATCTTTGGCCAGAAGTCAGTGAACTGTATAAACTCTGCGTCCATACAAAAGACATCAACGCGCTCTGTGCAATAACTCGTCATTTTTCAGTTTGCTTTGTATGAACAATGGACAATGGCCAGAGATTTCTTGTGTAATTGCATAGGAAGTTGAGGCTTTGTTTATCTATCTGTATGCTAACCTTATGTGTCACTTGAAATTACTTAGTTATGCTTTGTGAGACTTTATTACATGTCAGATTTTAGTGATTTTATGCTATTTTAGTATATTTATGACGTGCAAATGAATTATGGTGATATAATACTTTATTATAAGAAAATTAATAATTACTTTCAAATCAATTATCACAATCAGTTATTATTGTGAAAGAGATTATTAAAATATACATAATTGTGATAACTATTTTATTATATTTTCTATACATATATTTATTTTATAGGAAATTAATTATATTTTTCTCTTTTTTCAGGACACAACGCTATGGTTATCAGTAATATTAGCAGTAATCTCAATATCAACACCGAGTAAGTATTTAACATTTCTTTTCAATCTATTATATTTAATGAAAACTGGGGAAGTTTTGAAACATTTTACAACATATTATACTGAAAACCGACAAATAGAAGCTGCCGTGTTTCATAATGTACTTCCGGATTCCTTAATTGTCAATCTCGATTCCTTCTCCATACCTTCAAACGACAATGGGTCAGTGGTCATGGGTAATGGAAATCACTTACCATCAAGTGACCTACTTCTTTGATTCATGATATTTTGAATTAAAAGTAATTATTGCTTAGACTATTCAGTTATTTTACTGAACATCTATTTGTTCGTACTTCGTGTTTCTTGTAGCGGCAAGTTCCGCCAGAAGTCACGCCTAGGACTTAAAACTCATGAACTAAATCTAAACTAAACTGTGTTGACCTTTTAGTGTTTATTTACAGTCATGACTCTTGAGAGATATTATTTTTCATAATATATAAAAAAAATTATAAACAATCAATTTTTATATTGTTTTGTTATAAGATTGCCAACGCATCCGTGTTTTATGGTTTCGTGAGTGTTTATGGGAGGTACATACATAAGCTCACGCCTAGGTAGGTAGCTAGGTGGGTAGGTAGGTAGCTAGGTAGGGGTAGACAGAGGCGCACTAGCGAACTAGAACAGCCACATTTCGCTCAGATGTGATAGGAGGCGAGACAATCGCCAAATCGGGCACAAATTCCAAATTCCGGGCTGATATGGAAAAATCCAATATCAGTTTGCTCGACCCGGGATCGAAACGAACTCAGGGCGGTATTTGTACTGAATACAAGGACGCCACCATGGCAGTCATTATAAATGATAATTATATTGTTTTGTTATAATATAAACAACGAATCGGTGTTTCTTTAGGTTCGCGAGTATTTATGGGAGGTAGATACTAAAATATAGAGTGAAATACGGGTCAGTCTGACCCGTGACAACGAAGACTGCAAAGCCTTCGAAACGTCGGGAATGATAATTAAAACCTAATCGTGATAGAATCCGTAAGAATAGTTTTATTTCAATGTATAATATTCGCGTAAACTTAAGAAATCAGTAAAATATAGAGGCATAGAAGTATAAACATATGACTCCATAGTGGTCCGAACAGGATGTTTTTGACAATCGAACTTGTATCGAGCTTTAGCAGTGATGACGTTTGGTTAATCATCATCATCATCAGCCATAGAACGTCCACTGCTGGACCTAAGGCCTAAGCAAAAAGATTTCCAGATCGACCTGTTTGAAGCGGCCTGCATCCAGCAACTTCCTGCGGCCTTTATCAGGTCGTCGGTCCACCTTGTAGGTTATTTAATACAATTAATTAATTACACAGTCCTATATCCTTGGTTAATATTTCATACAAATATCATAGACACATATTGAGCTCGAATACTAATTAGATTGATAAAAATATACTAAATTGGGCCACTGCTCGTTTGTCAGTCTCTGCTAAAAAAAAACCACAGAGTTTCTTATTAGACTAAATGCTGAAATAAAGAGCTGAATACCTATAATAATGTGAATTTTTATAGCATTGCATCATGTGACACCCACATGCAACCTATCTTTGGCCAGACTGCGTGCCAAGAAGTCATTGACTTACATAAATTCCCAGTCCATTGAAAAGATATCAACGCGCTCTATTATTTTACTTAAAACTACTTTACTTGTTGCTATTTGTATAAAACACTTTAATCAAATTGTAATATTGTAAATTATAATACAATACTCTTGTATAATAATTACTGTTCTAATGTTGGGTCTGGGCTTCTACCGAAAAAATTAAAGAAGGTAAAATCTTAAGCTTGAGCCAAATGTTTAGGCAACCCATTCCGTCTAAACTGGTTGCCCCGTAATGACATGACATGATGTAACATGCGAGTGATTGAACGTGAAATGGACCCCACAGGCTCGGAAACATAGTTATAGTTTATGGATATTTTTTCTGACCTGCTTCGACTGCCTCGGTGGCGTAGTTGTGCGTACACAGTATGATTACTGCCCTGAGACCTCGAGTTCGATCCCCGGGTCGGGCAAAGTTGTATTGAGGTTTTCTATTCAATATCGGCCCTGAGTCTCGAGTTCATAGTCATAGTCATAGTCATAGTCATAATTTTATTTGCATACCAAGTGTACAATTTGGTCTTAAATTATTTATAACATGTGCTTATACTTAGTAGCCTTTGTCAGGCATTGCAAATTTGAAGGCGCTTAATGAATACATGATTAAATAGACCTAATATATAATATATTTGTAACTTAATCATATAGGGTAAATGTTAAAAGACAAAAGAAAGAACGAAATATATATTTGTCAAATGTATAAGAAAACAAAATATATATTTATACTATGTAGATATTTGTTTCGGGTCTGGGTGTTGTGAGACCAAACAAAACAAACGATACAAGTATTTCGGCGTTTTAAAAAATTTACCTTTGTATGGGCTAATCCAAATGAAGACGTAAGCGGAAGGCTACCTAACCTACTTATTATTGCATAAAATCAAAATGACTTATACATTTTTTGCCAATTTTGCTTCGCCCAATTGACAAACTAGCCTAACCGCAGCCATTTGGTTATGTGTAAAATTATGATGGCGGAAAATATAACAGTTTACGGCGTCGGCCACACTTCATTTAAGTTCATGTCGACACTTGAGTAATGTAATATCTTGTTATGGCAACACCCAATCATACTAGGGCTACCACGTTTATGAATCAATACTTTAGTTTTCCCCGGAAAAGTGGACAGTTGCCTACTTAATCAACTTATTTTTTTGATAAAGTTATATTTACTACAGATTTAATAACTAGTTATTTCTTATCTTTTTAATTAGGTGATCTAGGTAGGCTTAGATTTTAATATTAGAGCCTCATGCCATTAGGTAATCAAGATTTGTAATTTCCAAAAATAATATATTTGACGTATTTACATAATAAAAAAAAATTGAACGTTAATTTCAATTGCTCTAATACAATAATTATTATTTTCTAATTGGGATCTTACATTTTATTGCATATCAAGTAATTAAAGCCTTAGTTATAGAAATAACATAATTGGTCTGTGAAAATCTAATTATTACATGATTGTATTAAATTGGACAATTAATAGTTTGCAATAGCTAAGAGATTAAGCAACCTTTTGTATTGGAAGTAATATATGAAACGGTTAATAAGGATTACTCATCCCCATTTGGTTATTTGAAAATTATTTTATTTGAAGATAATATCATTTTAGCAATATGTAATCTCGTCCTGCGAACACTTTTATATGGTGATAAAATAATTCTTAAAAAAGATCGGCATTCACTAATAGCGATAAACCTCGAGTTAGAAAATTTTTCCTTAGCAGAAACTAATAAATGGGCAAGTAGGCACACTATAGTAAGAGATCTTCATCATTTATAGACACTCTCAATACTAAGATCCCCGGTTCAATCTTCGCACCAAGACATATAATTGTATGGCTCACAATTAATATTGTTTCGGGTCTGAGTGTTGTGAGACCTAAAGACTCCCGTAGTTCTTGAAACCACCCACATCATAAAATTTATATCTTAATCCACAGTGAAGACTCAGGATTATGAGTGTGACTGGTTAGCTAGGATAGGGCCTCACGCACCAATCTCAACTGCTCCCAGTATTTCCAGTCAATCCCCTGCCACCATTCCTGCCATATTCCATTTCCATACAACCCATTCCCTTATACTCTATTCCTACCTCCCCTTATCACCCTATCTTAGCCATCCCATCGTTATTATGTCCATACTTGCCTGGCTCTCTTCCAATTTATAGCGAGATAATGTAAATTATATTAATCTTAATTCAAAATTTGCTTGTGTTGACTTGTCATGAGTGCTTTTTTACATGCCTACGTGACCAATATTTTATTTACTGTTAGGTGTTTGTATTGATTTATATTTTTATTACAGCGTCATCAAGCGAGCCACGCGTGGTATGTTACTACACAAACTGGTCGGTGTACCGGCCGGGTACCGCTCGGTTCAACCCCCAGAACATCAACCCGTACTTGTGCACGCATCTCATCTACGCGTTCGGAGGCTTCACCAAGGACAACACGCTCAAGCCCTTTGACAAGTACCAGGATATCGAGAAAGGTGAGGAACATGAGCCCAGAATGGATCACCCTTTAACTCGTTACTATTAAAACTATGTTATGTATTATGTTTTATGATTTTTTTACAAAATCCTCGTAAAGGAAGAGTAGATAAGTTAATATTTATCGATGAGAGGGGTTAGGCCTTAGTCTACCACGCTTGTTGTTGTAGACTTCGCATACCTTTGAAATTCTTGTGGGAAATTCTCGGGTATGCAGGTTTCCTCACGATGTTTTCCTTAACCGTTATAGCAAGCGATAATTCACAATGAAAACACACTTAACATAGTAGTATAAAAAGTCATAGGTGTATGCTCGATTTTGGGGTTAGTCTCGAACCTCCAACCACGACTCGGCAGTCCGTACCATTCTGAACTGAGCTATCGCTGTTTATCTATTTATGATTACTGACGAATTTTGTCTTTGTGTACTTGCTTTGCTTTTATATCATGTGCTAATACAGCTTTCAATTGCAGGTGGTTATGCGAAGTTTACCGGTCTAAAGACTTATAATAAGGAGTTGAAGACGATGCTGGCTATCGGCGGGTGGAACGAGGGCTCCTCCAGGTTCTCGCCCATGGTCGGCTCCAGGGACAGGAGGAAGGAGTTCGTCAGGAATGCTATCAAGGTATTACGATGGTACTTAAAAAAATTATAGAGTCATGCTGTAGATAGTTACATCTATAACACGAATGGGCCGGCTCGACCGGTTTCATACCACTGTCTCAAAAAACCGATGTAAAGTGACAGCTCGCTGCTGCGTTTCGTTCGGTGAGTGAGATTTCCGGTGGCCCCTATTCCCTATCTCTTTCCCAATCGCGATTCCTCTTTTTTTTAGGTTGGTATCTCACCCATGATTATTTTTGTGTCTTGGGTGTTTATGGGCGGTGGAGATCACTTACCATCAGGTGACCCATCTACTCGTTTACCAGCTCTGCTATAAAAAAATGTATGATTGTAGTAGTAGACAGCAATCTTAATTCTTGAGACAGTACAGTTAACTTGTGACCTCATGACATTAAATATTAATACTATTGTACACCATAGATTCATAGAACATAACGACTGTGTTACAATAGAGGGTCTTATCGTTTATTGATATCATCTACACACAGTCCATCCATATTATCGCCCAACTTCCAAAAAGGTGAAGGTCCTCAATTCGTCTGTATTTTTTATTTATGTTACGCGATATATCCCCCGAATGTGGACCGATTTTCCTAATTATTTTTGTGTTTGGTAAAGCTTATTTCAAGGGTAGTCCCATATAAATTTGGTCACAATCGGTAAGTTGGAAGTCGGTCATTTAAGTTCTTAAACTTGTGATTATCTAGTGACTATTCCTGCATTCTACATTCATGCTTTGAAATTCTCCTTATCTACACCATTTTTTTTTGTTTGTTTCATACTAATGCATTAAGCGCGTCCAGAGCTTTCGAATAAGTAAAATTCATGCAATGGGATTGTAAGATTACTGTTACATATTTGACCACTCTTACATAACCAAGGTAATGTTGCATTATAAGAGGAAAGTGGTAATAACAGCAATCATCCAGACGCGACTCGACGCGACCGGTGAAAGCTCTGAACCGTGGAATAATGCCCAATTTATTAGCCGAGGCGAGTTCCACGACCATTGTGCCGGATATATTATACTTGATTAAGTTTTGATTAACATCTAAAATGTGTTCTCACTTATGCAAGAAATGTAAACAAATACATATGTACCCCCTATAAAATAATAATTTTTAGAATCTGTTATTCTGACATCATTATGTAAGACAAGCGCAACTTATGTAAGGTATACTATTATGCTATATGTTACATGCGCCCCGGAATTATAACAAATTACAAAAATATTATACCTGAGAATTTCTTCACAAGAATTTCGAAGGTATGTGAAGTCTACCAACCCGCATTAGACCAGCGTGATATACTAAAGCCTAACCCCTCGGCCCTCTCATTAGTAGAGGAGGTCCGTGCCCAGCAGTGCTACAGTTACATGGCTAATATTGTTTATTTACTATTTTACAAAAATATATAATTATTATTATATAGGATATAATGATACATGTAGGACATCCCTTAGTAGTATAGCGTCCGCGCTACGATTCGGGTCCTGAGGTCTCGGGTTAGACCCCCGGGTAATATGAGTGTTCTAGTTCGGTACTTCACGTCTTCCTACCCCTGCAGGTATATAGGCGTGAGCTAATGTATTGTGTTTGCTTTTGCCTACCCCAAAATATTTCACATACTGCATATAGTGTGGGTCTCATGAATGAAACGATAATATTTCGCTGCTTGAATGAGCGAGTGGGTTAAGGATACTGTATGAATGCATCAATGAACTAACGTAGGAGGTGATTATTACTCATTAAGTACATACTTCACACATACAGACAGACGGCAGACCTAAATACATACATACTTGAGTGGTAGAGCCACGCTGTAGAGAGTTACGTCGATACCAATGTCTCCCAGAAAACCGACGTAAAGTGACAGCTCGCTGTCGTGTTTCATTCGGTGAGTGAGACTTCCAGTGGCCCAATCCCCACCTCCCTTCCCTAATTCCCTATTTCCCTCCGTTTAGGTTACCAACGTACCAATTATTATTTTTGCGTCTTGGGTGTCTATGGGCGGTTGGGATCACTTAACATCAGGTGCCCCATCTGCTCGTTTGCCAGTCTCTGCTATAAAAAAAAAACAAAATTTCACGCCTGTTATCTCCAAAGGGGTAGGCAGAGACGCCATTGCTATTGTGCCCACTGTTTCAATAAATCACGCTACAAAGTGCAAACAGAACGTTTACAAAAATAATAAGCCAGCTCGACCGGTTTCATACTACTCGTTGCCCGTGAGTGAGATTTTTATTGGACCAAAATCTCCGTCCCTTTTCCCAGCCTCGATACCCCTCCTTTAAAGTTGGAAACTCATAATTATTGTGGTATCATCGGTACAATAGACGGAAAGGCATGATTGATGATGATAATGATGATTCTTTTAGTGGGTGTTTATGGGCGGTAGAGCTCACTCACCATCAGCTGAACTCGGATTCTTTGTCAGTCTGCTATATAAAAAATGTCTTCTTGACGTGGATCATTAATTATTAACCCATTACTCTTCAGTTCCTCAGACAGAACCGGTTTGACGGCCTTGACCTGGACTGGGAATACCCTGCCTTCCGCGACGGAGGCAAGCCCAAGGATCGTGAGAACTACGCCAAGCTAGTCCGTGAGCTTCGGGAGGAGTTCGAGAGGGAAGCTGAGAAGACAGGCAAGCCTCGTCTGCTGCTCACCATGGCTGTACCTGCTGGCATAGAGTATATACAGAAGGGATATGACTTGGAGACTTTGAATCGGTAAGTTGGTTTTGGTATTTTTTTTATTTCCTTGTTATCCTGCTTCCCTTTTCGGAGAGTGATGAAGCATTTTTACAGGTCGTCATGATAAGTCGCGGAAATTAGCCAGATATTATGCAGATTTAGGTTTTTTGCTCACTATATGTTGTTAAACAGATTTGCGTGATTGCGCATACAAAATTGTTAGGCGCTCCAAAACATATTTCATCCCTTTATACACCGCCCTGTTTTAAAACAAAAGGTATGTTCTTTCCTAGTATTCAAACACCCTTGGTTTCAAACACAAAGGTTTCATGAAAATCAGTATTTAATAAAACTAACTGGATTTTCCTATGGGACAGCCGAATTGGGTCATGTAAACTTAAAATCAATTGATGCACATTGTTCAGCGCATGCAAATGTTATTATGAAACGGTATACTCGTACATCACGACAATTGACTAATATCTTGATTCAATGTCATATTAGGCAATGCGGTAGGTATGTGTGGTGCAAGGGACAGGCGATGGCATGTTGTAATTATGTCCTAGTGACACTTTGAATACGTAATGACTAAACGTATATAGAAAATTGTGATTCAATCAATAAATGCATGTATGTGACTGCCTCGGTGGAGTGGTTGTATTTCAGTACGACTACAATCCAGAGGTCTCTGGTTCGACCCCCGGGTCGGGCAAAGTGATATTGGATTTTTTTCAATATCCCGATATGGCAATAGGCATACATCTAGGACGGAATTAAGCTCGGCGAATTGTGGGTGAGTGAATTGGTGGTGTAGTTCGGGAATACAGGCGTCAACTTATATGGGCCTTACTTAAAACAGCATTTTTAGCTGAGCAAATGGTTAAGAATAACCTGTCACTGTTTTCTTTGCATTACATTGTTTAAAAATGAAAGGGACAACCTATGGTATAAAGATAAGCAGCGCTTAAATATTTTTATAAGTAAGGGGCTATATGTGTTTGATACACATATTCCTAACCCTACACTAGGTTTAACCCGTATCGTAAGATTTACTTAGAGATAATTCCCTGTAACACCTGTACTTTTCTCTGTCAGTACTTTGATACCCAAACCAGATGGATACATATATGTGGACACACCAAATACTTATTTAATATTTAGAACTTGTATAATATACATAGATCATATCTCTCTAGGTGTTTGTTGGAGTTGTGATTTGAAACCAGTTTTACAATTCTCAACCTCAGCACGCTGCTACTACCAATAAGGTATAGAAGTAGAATTATCGCTATTTCCTATACATTGTGCCATACCCTAACCATGTTAATGTATACCTGCGTATGGGCTGTCGTGTTTGCAATGTTAACGAATTACAAAGCGCGTTCGCACCTACATTATTATTTACAGTATTTTACGTTACACGTCCACGTTAAAACTATGATTTATTAGCATTTGAAGTGACTAAAACGTACTTTGTAATATGTTTAAGAAATGCTTATGGATTGATTTGGTTCCTTAATGCCTAAAGTTTAGATCATATACCCTCAGAGGAAGTTGACATCAGGCAGGCATCCGGTCATAAAACCTTAGCTAAATCCTTCCTGCAACATGCTTGAAAAAGTATGTTGCGTCGGCGCAACATTAAGATGGGATAAGGGCAGGTATAAAGAAAGTGCCTAGAGTATATCCTGGAAAGCAAAACATTGTCTTGATAAGTATTCGTATTCGTATCGAGCTTGATGCGCGTCTATGACATTTGTATGAACTCGAACGGAATCGAAATCGGGATCAAGACCCGAATCCACGTTTCGCCGAGCTTAATTTCGTCCCAGATGTGATAGAGGGTGAGACTATCGTCATATCGGGCACAAATTCCAGACTTGACTGATACAGAATTGTAAAATCCAATATCACTTTGCCCGACCCGGGGATCGAAGCCGAGACGTCGGACGGTAGTCGTACCGATATAAATCCGTGACAAACTAATTATGTTTTTAAATAATTTAACGCTTCGCAAGTCGCAACACCTTTCACAAGCCCTCATAATAGAATGCACAATGGGGAGTGTTGCTCGTGGGATGACCATGAGTTTACAACACACGTACAACACGCATACAACACAACACTGTTGTCACGACACGACACAATGCACACGTCATGTCGGTTGGGGATTGTGGGAATTTTTTGTATGATTTATTGTGCTTTCACATAATGTGAGTATGAATGAAATCTGTATTTTACAAACATATTATTTACTACTTAGTTGCGTAGTTGTATTTATGTACGACTACCGTCCTGAGGTCTCGGATTCGATCCCCGGGTCGGGCAAAGTGATATTGGATTTTTTTTTTGTCAAGCCGAAGTCTGAAATTTGTGCCCGATATGGCGATAGGCACGCCCCCTATCTCATCTGGGACGGAACTAAGCTGGGTGTGGTTGAATGTGGTTGTTCTAGTTCGCTAGTGCGCCTCTGCCTACCCCTTCGGGGATACAGGCGTGAGCTTAGGTTATGTACTAATAAAGCTATAAATAGACGCCTCCTTGGTCTGACGGCAGCGTATAGATTGTGGACGGGGAGGTCCAGGGTTCGTATCCGAGTTATTCATTGCGGTTTTAGTGAAATGCTTTCTCGGGAGAGGATCCCCCAGAGGGGGTTGGAATTAGGCATGCAGGTGATTTTAAAAACTAATCCGAATGCTCATATTAATTTTTCGGGGATATAATGTAGTAAAGAAGAGTGCAATAAAACCAAGAAATTCAAGTTATGATTGCTGATTGCCATTTAAAAATAACATTTACCATCGATGTTTATGCAATCTGCTTGTTTCTCGCGTGTTCTGAACTCCGCCGCAATGCATGATTGCGTCCTCTCACATTTTTATACACAGTATCGTACAGATAAATCGATTACGTACAAAATCAGGCAATAAAAGATTCGAAATATTATTCAGACTTTGGAATTAATCCCTCATACATTCTTAAAAATCACGTGTATACTAAAAATAATGTCCATGTTTGATAGTTACCTATTAATAACATCTAATGATCAAATGCTTTAACATTCAAACAGTTTAAATTGATAATAAAGTAAATTGCAAGAGTTGAGAGTCACAAGTGGTAAAAATATACTGTAGAGGACATTTCTCTAAATAAAGCTCAGACAAGAGTCGCTCAGTGGATCTTGTATGTTACTTGGTGTTACATCTAATAAAATCTATTGTTATCATGGTTTAGCTGCTCTAATTTAAGGTCTTTCTGTATCTGGTGCTGTTCTGTATTAGTAACTGACTGTAAATTGGTGTTAAAAAGAGCAACGTCAGAGTTTCTTGCCTGTTCTTCTCTGGCGAAACAGCCTTCCGAACAGGCGGTAGAGTTAACATTTGACAGAATCTAAAAGATGTTTAACATTTTATGGATTCAATAAATATTTTAATTTGATAAATAGAACGTATTATAAATCCTACTTATGTATTTATACATAGCATCATGCTTGTATCCCTGAACGGCACAAGAACAACATTTCGCCGAACTCACTTCCGTCCCAGATATGTGGAACGCACTTTTCGAGAATGTTGCAGTAAGGATTTGGCTAAGTTTTTACGACCGGCTGCCTGCCTGGCATATTAAACTAAACAATTCACTTTACACGCCCTGGGAATCGCACCCACGACCTCTGGGCCCACAGCCCATATATGCTGCCACTAAACCAAGGAGGCGACTGATTCTGGACTGGATTCTATCACGATTTGTTTATATTTTCGGGCCCGACGTTTCGAAGGCTTTGCAGTTTTCATGGTTACGGGTTGGACTGACTGAAAAAAACAAATAGAACCGTATAGTTAAAACTAGTTTTTTCTCTCGAGCTTCTTTTGATACTTTTAATGACCATCAATCAGTCACGAAACAAAGTCGTGATATGGAAGTAATCTAAAGCACGGACAATGACCTTGACGTTTAAGATGTACACCTGATTAACGAATACTAAGACAAGTTGCCGCGACGAGTCCGCCCACGGCACCATGAGTAATATGGGCGGATCGTTAAACACTCTTAATAGGATTTTGGAGTAACAAAGTTTTGAAATAAAACTATTCTTACGGATTCTATCACGATTAGGTTTTAATTATTATTCCCGACGTTTCGAAGGCTTTGCAGTCTTCGTTGTCACGGGTCAGACTGAGGTGTCATTTGTCCAAAAAAGGTTAGAGTTACAATATCTACCATCATTAAAAAATTATACAAAATCAAAAAAGGTTAATTATTTGTGTTCCGATTTATGCAGTACGAGCTCACGGTGTCTTGAGTTCTGGCAGCTGGTCTTTTGGGTTCCGATTTAATAAGATGTATAATTGGATCCCAGGTTTGTGCAAGCTTCCAACCATCTTCTCTATTGAAATTAGGATGTTTTTTAATTTCAATAGCCTCGCGTATCATCCTAGGGAGGAATCGGTGTTCTTTGGCGAGGATTTGTGGTTTATCAAATCTAAGATAATGTTTGGAGCCTTCCTCTGAATGTTCAGCAACTGCAGACTTCGTAGAGCGTCGGTGTTTTACGTCAGCTATATGTTCTTTTACGCGGGTCCCTATATTCCGTTTTGTTTGTCCGATGTAAGAGAGACCACAGTCGCAATCAATTTTATACACGCCTGGGTCTTGCAGAGGTATGTGACACTTGACAGATGGTAAAAATTGACTAATCTTCTTGGGCGGCTTGAAGTAAGTTTTGATAGAAGCACGCCTCAGGATATAGCCAATCTTGTCAGTGACTCCTCTTACATAAGGTAAAACAACCGGGACGCGTTCGACGGTGGCTGGTTTCATTCGCTTTCTGTGACGGCGCCGTGGGATTTGGAGCTTGTTGTCTCGCAGGACTTGCTTGACATGACGCAGCTCAGCGGCTAGATGTTCCTCATCACAGATTCCTTGTGCTCTCTGAAACAAAGTTTTACCCACGGTAGCTAACTGTTTCGGATGGTGGTGAGATTCTCCATTCAGGTATTTATCGGTATGGGTCTTTTTCCTATACACAGTATGACTCAAAGATTGATCAGGATTACGGATAACTAAAACATCTAAGAAGGCAAGAGATTTATTATGTTCTAACTCCATTGTGAATTGAATTTTGTTATTAATGGAGTTAAGGTGATTTAAAAATGCAGTTACTTTATCAGATGGTAGAATTGTGAAAGTATCATCTACGTACCGTTTGTAAAACCTTGGTGAGACCGGGGCCGTGCTGAGTGCTGTCTGCTCAAAGTCCTCCATGAAAATGTCGGCGACAACTGGAGATACAGGTGAGCCCATAGCTACGCCCTCAATTTGTACGTAGAATTGATTATTCCACAACATATAGCCAGATGTAAGGCAGTGTTTGAGTAAGTCTGTATATGCCAAGGGTATGTTATTCTCTGTTAACCTCTTAGAGACTATTTCAATACAGTCTTGTATTGGTAAGCTTGTAAACAGCGACTGAACATCAAAACTGACCATAGTTTCATTGTCAGCTAATTTTAGGTGTTTAATGTCACTGACAAATTGGTATGAATCCTTCACAGTTGATCTAGTGTTTCCTCTGAGAGGTGAAAGAACTTTTGCTACGTGCTGAGCCAGTCTGTAGGTTGGTGTGTCGATCTGACTTACAATGGGACGTAGCGGAGCATTTGTTTTGTGTATTTTTGGTAAACCATACAATTTAGGTGATTTCGCTGACGATGGGATGAGTAAGTTTACGTCGAGACTCAATAACTCGGAGTAATTGCTTATTAAAGAGCTAGTGGCCTTTAAAATTTTGCTAGTCGGGTCTGTTTTGACTATTTCATAAGTACTTTCATCCGACAAAAGTTGTTCCATTTTATTGTTGTAATCAGACGTATCCATTACTACTGTCGCATTCCCTTTATCTGCACGAAGAATAGTTAGGTTCTTCATTGATCGCAAGTTCTTTAACGCGATATATTGTGTTTTAGGAAGATTTAGTTTGGGCAACCTCGTTCGACGTAATAATGAAGAGATGTCTTGACGAATTGCCTCCGAATCTTCCTTTGCTAAATTATTCTTGAAGAGTCTGTTCTCTACGTTACAAATAATGTCTTCATACGGTACCCTTCGTGGTGTTACAGCAAAATTTAAACCTTTAGTTAATACCTGAAATGTATTGTTATCCAATGTTTGTTTTGACAGATTAATCACAGCGCGTTGTTCATTGGCTGCACGAGAGTGGACGTCTATGGTAGTTTGCGTTCCGTTACTGCTATCATTTTTGTCTTTGGCATTCGATTTAGATGTTAATTTATTAAATTTTATTATGTGTTTATTTTTGCATTCATTATATTTAGATGTTTCTCGTTTATTTAGTTTGTCAATGCAATTTTTGAAATCAAATGCTGATAGTTCTGTCTTTAATTCATTGGATGTATTCTCAACACAATTATTTAAGTAATGTAGGTCGGATCGAGCTTCATGTATGGTAGCTTGTAACAGTTTTTTACTTGCCTGGTTTAGAATTTTAGCGCTCCCACGTATGTTTTTCTTAGGTGATATCTTCACACACGTAGGGATGAGATTATGATCGCGGCATCTCTTCAAGAAATTAAGGGCTGACAAATACCTTGCGCGCTTAGTCTTCAAATTCTCCAATCGGCGTACTTTATTTGCAATTTCCAGTCCGTACTGGTTTACATACTGATTTCTTAAGTTTACGTGAATATTATACATTGAAATAAAACTATTCTTACGGATTCTATCACGATTATTATTTATTTATTTATTATTATTTATTTCAATGTATAATATTCACGTAAACTTAAGAAATCAGTATAACAAAGTTTTGTTTTCGTGACTAGATTAGAGCTGTAGGCATAATTGATCTTACCGCTTTATTGGTACTCAAAGTGATATTTTTTTTTATAGCAGAGATTGGCAAACGAGCAGATAGGTCACCTGATGGAAAGTGATCTCCACCGCCCATAGACACCCAAGACACAAAAAGAATCATGGATGCGTTGCCAACCTAAAATGAGGAAATGGAAGGGGAGGTAAAGGGATTGGGAAAGGGAGTGGGGAAATGGGCCACCGGAAATCTCACTCACCTCTTAATATCACTATTATTATATTAGTAAAGCAGCGATATTTGTCTCGGTGCGGGAATCGAACCCGCGACCTCACGTTTCACAGCCGGCTATTCGCCCGCTGCGCCATGGAGGCTAGCGTGGCTGATGATGATGAAGTTGTAATTTTATTAATCTCTTCCCCAGCTACCTGGATTGGTTGAACCTGTTGGCGTACGACTACCATTCCGCGTTCGAGCCGGCAGTCAACCACCACGCACCACTCTACCCATTGGAGGAACCTAATGAATACAGCGTTGATACCGAACTGAACATTGTAAGTACTTTAAGATGTAGGGAAGAAGAAATCTGAAGGTGACATGAGAACCAATGGCCTCACTGTGGAGGATGCTCAAGATCGGGCGTTGGTAGCGTTTAAGTATGAAGGCGGACCCTGATATTAGGTCGGGATGACTCCAGGCAGAAAGAAAGAATGAAGAAGAAATGCTAGTTGAATAGAAAGAAAGAAGAAAAAGCACATTTATTTGTCACAAATACACGACGTAAATTATTTTCTACTACACATAATACTACCTAAGACGTACGTAAATCTTACCAAGATACTCCTACGCCCGGTTCCAATAAACAATCTCAGTTCGAATGTGCAGAAGGGATAGGAGGGATAGGAGTATGGGGGACGAGCCTATCGGACACAAACTCCAGACTCCGCACTAACAATGAGTAGAAAAACCCAATATCACGCTACCCGACCCGGGGATCGAATCCGAGACCTTAGACCAACTTCCAAGAAGGAGAAGCTCCTCAATTCATCTGTATTTTTTTATGTTACGCGATATCTCCGCTAAACGTGGACCGATTTTTAAAATTATTTTTGTGTTCGATACACCTTATTTCAAAGGTGGTCCCATATAAATTTGAACGTGGACCGATTTTCAAATTTTTTGTGTGCCATAGAGTTTATTTCAACGGTCGTCACACATTTGGTCACGATCGGACCAAGTTAGAAGTCGTTGAATTCAGTTTTTTATTATTAATACGTTTGCAGGACTACACAATAAAGTTCTACATTGAAAACGGTGCGGATCCAGACAAGCTTGTCCTCGGCATCCCCACGTACGGTCGCTCGTACACTCTGTTCAACGCTGATGCTGTGGAGATCGGCTCTCCCGCCGACGGCCCTGGAGAACAAGGAGACGCCACCAAGGAGAAAGGATATCTCGCTTACTATGAGGTTAGATTATGCCGTTGTAGTGTCGCTTAGAATCTATTCGAAGGTACTTTTGAAGCGTTGACGTGGTTTCTTGTAGTCCTGGGTCTTCATAGATCATCTAATCCAGCGGTCGGCAACACGTGGCCCGTGAAATCCTATTTGCAGCCCGTGATTGTTATGTAAATTAGTCATAAATATCTAAAATGTTATAGATTATACCTCTATAGATAGAAAATATGAGGTGAGGCCCGCCTTAACTTTATTTTGCCACATTGCGGCCCCTGCCTGCCAAAAGGTTGCTGATCACTGATCTAATCCATCAATGTTAGAGTACTATAATGGATGATGCCCCCAATACTTACAGAAAATAGCGGCCACTGTAAAAACTTAACTCGAGAAACTTAAATGAAAGCGTTGAGGTAGGAAAACGGACCTTAGCCAGGATATCGCCAGATAAATAAATAAATAAATAAATAAATAACACCCAACAGTCACATACATAGTCCTGACCCCACACTAAGATCGAGTCTTGTGTCGTGGGTATCAGGAACTACGAGAGACTTTCGGTCTCACAACACCCAGACCCGAAACAAATCTGTGGGCCACACAAACATTTGTCTCGGTGCGGGGATCGAACCCGCGACCTCTCGCTTCACAGCCGGCTACTCGCCCGCTGCGCCACGGAGGCTGAGATAGAAAGAAAGTTCAATATTGAAGTCATTAAATTATTTTGTTTTAGATCTGCGAATCCCTGAAATCCAAGCGTAGGAGGCGGGAGACCTACTCCGATGAGGATTCCGAAGAGTATTCCGAAGAGGAGGAGGCTGAAGAGTGGACCGTCATGCATCCCAACCCCAACGCTATGGGCCCAGTGGCGTACCGAGGCAACCAGTGGGTCGGGTACGACGACATCGACATTGTCAGGAAAAAGGGAGAGTACGTCGCTGAAAACGGACTCGGAGGTAACTAAAGAATCTTTTTCTCTCTTGTTGCTCTAGAGCAGCATAACTAAATAATCTATTTCACTCTTCTTTCTCTAGAACAGCACAACTAAAGAATCATTTCTTTTTTCTTGCTCTAGAGCAGCATAACTAAATAATCTTTTTCTCTCTTCTCGCTGTTGTAGCAGCATAAGCACATGAGTTTTTGTTTACCCTAAACCTCATTTTTAGACTGAATAGTTTAGAAAAAAGACACAAATAATTATAATAGTGAATACTCACACAGTGACAGCCTACGAATATTATCCTGTCTCTCCAATTAATTCATGAGTACCTTTTTCGCGCGCATGCTTTCGTATTTAAGTATTGTGTCAGTAGGCTAGCGACTCGCGCGCGACTCGCGCGTTTCCAACTTTATACTCTGATTTTAGGACAAAATATAACAAAATTTGTTAACTACCATTTGTTAACATGTTATGTATGTTATGTATGTTACCTCTATAATACTGCTGGGTTACCATCACCTCTTATAGCAGTATTTTTAAAATTCGTATTGGTTTGTTTTGTATGGGAATCGGTACAAGTAAAATTATAATAATACTGATATAAGAGGTGGTGGTAAACTCCCTGGATTCTGAACATATTACTTTTGGTTTTCGAGTATCGGTGGTTCTGGGGTTCGAATCCGATTTTTTATTAACAATTAATGTTTATTGTCAGGTATAATGTTCTGGTCGATCGACAACGACGACTTCCGAGGCAGCTGTCACGGCAAGCCCTACCCGCTCATCGAGGCCGCTAAGGAAGCATACATACTGAAACTAGCGTGAGTCATACATACATTTCGAGCATGACTGCATAACTAAATCACTACGCTATTTAGCTTTTCGGCCGACTTCCAAAAAGGAGAAGGTCCTCAATTCGTCTGTATTTTTTTATGTATGTTACGCGATTACTCCGCCAAATGTGGACTGATTTTCAAGGTTATTTTTGTGTTCGATAAAGCTTGTTTCAAGGATAGTCCCATATAAATTTGATCACGATTGGATGCATTTTGAAGTTCTAGTCGATCCGTTAAGTTTTTGCTTTGACGTTGTTATGGATGTTTTCTCGTACAGATCAACTGAAAGAGCAGTAACTGTGAAGCCATCGTCGGGCTCACGGTCAGGCGGCAGGAGGAAGCACCGCCCGAAGACCACCAAAACTACCACCACCACTACCACTACCACTACACCCAAACCTACCACCACCAAGTAAGATATTGCGATAATGTGTTTTCGATCGACTACCAAATTAGGTACTTGATACAACTGGTTGATCTGCAAATCTTTGGGGGCCTATGTTCAACAGTGGACGTCCTATGGGTGATGATGATGATGATGATTCGCCTTCACAATCAGGGGCCCGAGCAGAACATTTCAAAATCGTAAATGTACCTTTTTATGCGTCTATGAAATTTGTATGACATATTAACCAAATGGCATTAGTGCGGCGAGCTCGAATATTTACGATTATCAGCAATTTTCCTGCTCGGGCCGATGTAGTGACTTGAAAAACTGTGATCAGTAGCCCGAGCACGAAAAACTAATGTAAATGTAAATGTATTCGAGTTCGCTGCGCACTGATGACGTTTGGTTAATATTTCATACAAATTTCATAGACGCGCATCGAGTTCGAATACATTTACGGTTGTCAGAAATTTTCCTGCTCAGGCCGCAGGCCGCTGCTGCATTGCAGTAAGCTGTTTATCTATCTATAACAGAAGATTTACCCAAAAAATATTCTTATTTTATTGTGACATACTTTTATCTTAATTCAATTTATGTAAACAAATCTATAGTAAAATTACTATCAATATGATGCAGTATAACTATACCATTGATGCAGTCTTATTCATTGAAATAAAACTATTTTTACGGATTCTATCACGATTAGGTAAAAAATAATAAAAATAATAATAATAATAAAAATTTATACGGATTCTATCACGATTAGGTAAAAAATAATAAAAATAATAATAATAATAAAAAATTATACCTAATCGTGATAGAATCCGTAAAAATAGTTTTATTTCAATGTATAATATTCGCGTAAACTTAAGAAATCAGTCTTATATACAGTCAATACTCAATATCGCAAGTTGTACATTACAGACTGCCTCGGTGGCGTGGTTGTGTTTCCGTACGACTACCATCCTGAGGTCCGTTCGATCCCCGGGTCGGGCAAAGTGATATTGGATTTTTCCATATCAGCCCGGAGTCTGGAATTTGTGCCCAATATGGCGATAGGCTCGCCCCCTATCACATCTGAGACGGAACTAAGCTCGGCGAAATGTGGGTGTTCTAGTTCGCTAGTGCGCCTCTACCTACCCCTTTGGGGATACGGGTGTCAGCTTATGTATGTGTATATGCAAGCAGTTCATTATTTGAATGCAACTACTTTTTGTTTATAGGAGCAATAAACGCAAGAATGCATTGACGAGCTCCACTCCATCGTGGAACATCATCACTCCTGAACCTCCCACCACTCCAGATCCTGGAGCAGGTAAGGAAATTTTTAATAACCTTCAATAGCATTCCAAAGCAATGTCAAAGTCAAAGAGGTAAAGCTCCTTGGTCTAGAGGCAGCATATATGGGCTGTAAACCGGGAGGTTCTGGGTTCGATTCCCAGGCCTGTCAAGCGAATTTTCTAATTTTATTTGTCATGGACTGGATCACTCAGACGGGATTGGTGGCCAGCAGGCAGTTGGTCGTAAAAACGAAGTCAAATTCTTTCTGCAACATGCTTGAAAAAATATGTTGCGCCGACTGCATGTTAAGGTGGGATAAGGGCAGGTAGAAAGAAAGAAACAAAGAAACAATTCCAAAGCAAAACATTTCTATGGTTAAAATTATGATTTGCTTCCAGACTTCAAGTGCAAGGACGAGGGTTTCTTCCCTCACCCGCGCGACTGCAAGAAGTACTTCTGGTGTCTGGACTCCGGACCCTCAGACCTGGGGATAGTCGCTCACCATTTCACCTGTCCTTCTGGTAACATTTTATACTAATTTTATACTTCAAAACAATGTGGATCTTAATTCATTTTCAAGATTATTTTTGTGATTGATAAATCTTACTTCAACAATGGTCCCAAATAAAATTAAATATTAAGTTAGTTTAAAGTGTTTAAACTTGTGATTATCTTACTCTCTTTCTTTTTTCTTTGACTTCAAATAATAAATTGTTGTTATTATTGCCTTTTATGTTTACATTTTTGGAGATTTTATAATTTTAGTAAAATTGCCGTAAAAAAAATCTATCACACTCAATCTCTTCTCAGGTCTATACTTCAACAAGGCAGCAGATTCTTGCGACTTTGCCCGTAACGTTGTCTGCAAGCAACCAGCATCCACCACCAAGGCGCCTCCCAAACCCACCACCAGGACCACTCCCACCACCACCACTACCACCACCACCACGACCAGGAAACCGCTCAGGATCAGCACCAGGAACTCAGTACTGTTCAGGACTACTACAACTACCACAACGCCAGAACCTGAGGTAGGATATCAGGACTTTAACTTGATTATACTTAAGTCTTTCTTTGTACCTTTTATTCCAGTAGCTTGTTACTTTATAGATGTGTTAAGGGGTTTCCTATTTTCTATTGTATATCAGCAACATATTTTATGTAGCTTCTTTTTTTCTTACTGCCGTTATGCGTTATCCCGGCCTACTGCTGGCAGTAGGCCGGGATAACGCCAGGACCGACAGGACCCTGGGGTCCGCTTTGTATCTAGCTTAAACTTCCAAATTAAGTTGATTATCAATCTCCATTACATTACTAAGTATTCATCATAAATTCATCATATCACTTCAATACTATTTTCGTAAACATCATCAGCGGCGTGCAGTCCATATAGACAAAAAGACATTGTCTACCCTGACAAATCGACAAGGAAATAAAATAAATCTTAACTAATACCCATTTAAAAATTGCCGCGCACGGCGCACGGCTTACCGGTAGGTACCAAGCGGCGCGTGGCGCGTACGACGCGGTCAGTGACTGACCTTGCACCGATGAGTCTATGATACATATTTCTGAAGAGCTCAATTTGCACGCATTAAAGCTGTTTTTTCTATGATCACACGATTTTGTCGACCGTAGTGGCGTACGCTTATTGGTGAAGTCAATGCACAAAAATCAAGATTTAGACTTCGCCTCCTGTCAACAGTGTAATGCTATTGGTTAACTCAAGTATAGTACGAACAATTTGAAAATGCGTTCACTTGTCATGTTATCGTCATGGTACAAGTACAATAAACTGAATCGTATAATAATGTTCACTCATGATCGATACATTCAGCATTCTTTCGTTCGTTCTCCAATAAATTTGATGTTGTCTTGTTTATTTACTATTTAAAGATTTTTTGTTGAAAACTTGTAATATATATTTTCATTGAAATGAAGTAGGTTAATAATAATAATATAAACATTTGTTTCTTCTGTGAGAGTTGTGGTAAAATGTGTTTACTAAATGTTATTTTTCGTAACTTTCTTAAGACGAAAAAAATCTACTATTTGGTACACAAAGGACAATGCCTATTCGAATTTCAAGTGCAACAATGTATTAAAGTGTTTATTTATACACAAAGTAAAGTTACTTATATGGTTATGATAACTATTTATTTGTAGCTACTAGATAGTTAAAGTACCTACATGCAATTGTGGTGACCCATTTGACTCATCATGAAAGCTATTTTGCGGATTCGTCTTTTAGTTTCATTTAATAACTTTAACTCACCATTTTATTATTTACTAAATAGTTGTCATATTATTAATTAAAAAGATGTGCGTCACGAATGTAGGGAAATTTTGATAACCTACATATTTCTTTGTTTAAATGCGCCAATGTCTGGTATTAAAGCACCTAGAATAACATAAGCTCACGCCTGTATCCCCAAAGGGGTAGGCAGAGGCGTACTAGCGGACTAGAATACCCACATTTCGCCGAGCTTAGTTCCGTCACAGTTGTGATAGGGGTGAGCCTATCGCCATATTGTCCAGACTCTGGGCTGATATTGAAAAAAATACAATATCCTATTAGGAAGGCAGACTATTTCTGAATAAATAGGTTACCTTTTTGTAGCGGGAAAAGACACAAGGGAACTTTTATTAGTATCTATACCACTTATGGGAGGAATTTAATATTTTGCCTACCCTATGGAATATGTCTGTGCACGTCCCTGAACATCATCATGGTTTGCTTTTTATTGAGATTGATTTTAATTTGATTATTTTACAGTCTGAAGAGTACGAAGACGAGGAAACTGGAGACTCTTTCGAAGACGCCGAGGATCCCAAGGTTATCAAGGAACTGATTGATCTCATCAAGAAAGTTGGTAAGTACATACAAGCTATCATCGTCATCATAACATAATACATTTAACATAACATTAACAATATGCTGTCCAGCAAAGGATGATTTATCTATAATAATAATATCATACCGAGTAACGCCAACATAACGACGTTGCAAGGCTTTGTGCCAAATATCAATTGAATAGGTGAAATAGTTTAGTACAGGATTGATTTTTAGTTTTCTAAATTTTTTTACATGCTGTACATTCGTAGCGACCTACAACAGCTGATTTTAGCGGCCGAAGACTTTTGTCGATAACAAACATGAACGGACTTGACCGGCACGACTTGGATATGAGGGCCACGTGTCGTGTACCTACTGAAGTTTACCTACATGTAGATTTTCGCGCATAATACCGGTTTTACACAGTCTAAATGGTGTGACGTTTAGTAACCGAACTTTTGCAATTTTTTTGTTCTTCAGTATTGACGTTACAGTTTTTTATTACAACGGCGAAATTTTAAAATACCGTTGTTAATCATTATCAAATTTAATGTCGTTACAATGGCGCAAATATGTATATAAATCTCCATAAGAACTCTTTTTCCTTGACCTCCCATGCTTGATTGTATAATTTTCTATCAAATATTTGTAAGCCTGCTTGTGGTCCAGGTGGTATCGAGCAGCTGGAGAAACAGCTCCACCTGTCGGACTCTCCGCAGCTGAGCACCTCCGACGGTATCGCCACCACCACGCCCTCCGCCTTCAACAAGAAGCTCTACCAGAAGGTGCTGGAGAGGACCAGGGGGAAGAACAAGTGAGTGATGAACAACCTTAATGTGGGGTCGGCGCAACATACTCTTTAAAGCATGTTGCAGAAAGGGTTTGGCTTAGTTTTTACGACCGGCTGACCGACTGACGTCAAGCCCCTCTGAGGGATCCAGTACGGAGCAAATTAAATTAGCAAATTCGCTTTGCCCGACCTTGGGAATCGAACCCAGGACCTCCCGGTCCACAGCCAATATATATGCTGCCACTTGACCAAGGCGGCTACTATAAGTTATATTTTACAACCTACTACAAAAAAGGTTCTCAAATATTCTGTATACTATTATAGTAATGACATTACCAAGAAAGCGTTTGTTATGGTATTTAAAATAATTATTAAATTGATTGGTTAACTGAAAAAAAATGTGAATAACAATAAAAACTAATCGGTTTTGTGGTTTAAAAACCGGATGTCATTTTAAAACGCAAGTTATAATTTACTATCGCGACTAAAAATTGTATGAGTTCCCATCCTAAGCTACTACGGCGTTATTTGTTAGTAAACATCCGAATTCAAAAATTTCTTGAGTTGTAGAGCCATGCTGTATATGGTTAACGTCTACAGCAATAATGGGTCGGCTCGACCGGTTTGATACCACTGTCTCACAGAAAACCGACTTAAAGTAGCAGCTCGCTGTCGCGTTTCATTCGGTGAGTGAGATTTCCAGTGGCCCATATCCTCCCCTTCCTTTTCCAATCCCTTTTCCCTTTTTCCCTCCCCTTCCATTTCCTCCTTTTAGGTTGGCAACGCATCCATGATTCTTTTGTGTCTTGCGTGTCTATGGGCGGTGGAGATCACTTAACATCAGGTGACCCATCTGCTCGTTTGCCAGTCTCTGCTATAAAAAAAATCATTTAATAATTGCTGTACCATATAATAAGTTAAGTGGCATAACATTATTTTGTCTCTTTAAGACTCGGTAACAGCATATTGGAGAACGCGATCCAGAACAGTCGACGAGCGCCGCAGAGCCAAGGAATCGAACCCGCTGCCGACAAGGACAAGTTATTGAGGAAAGACCGGCCACAGTGAGTACACACTTTATAAAATAAAAGATCTTCGATCAATAGTTTGTAGAAATGAAGAGATCAGCGAACTGTTTAGGCAGTAACTTCCCGTGAATCTATCATGCATCAAGATTTTGCAAATATCGTTTATACGAATCTTTGCATTTCTCTACGTAGTTTGTTATTAGTTATATGTAAAGTTACCGTAAATGTTGCGCGCAGATCCAATTCCGTCAAAAAAGTTTTAACCCTGGGTAAAACTTGGCTTATAAATCCAGATGACACTAAGGGAGAGTGTAGCAGTTTCACACTACAGGAAGATTTTTTCTCATTTTACTTCATGCTCCATCCTTGGGTAGAATATACCTACCACTTTTATGTACCTCCAATAGTTTTCGAGTAAAATGATGATAACGGACATGACGAAATTATAAGGCTTTTGTTTTTTCCAAATAGCTTTGAAATCCCAAAAATTGGTTTAGTAGTTAGAGATTAGCACGTTCATGGAAACTTTTAGCTTTAATAGTAGAATATAGATTACACACACTCACATTATATTATTATAATGTTGAGGTATAGATCCAATGCCCATGTTACAAGAGTTAAGTCCTTATTTTATGTTGTCATTGGTTTATAAGTTTATGGTAAGAAAAGAAAAAGAGTGTGTATGCTTCTTCCGCTAACCAAAATGTAGTCGCCATGTACGTGTAAAGTAATTAAATAAAAAGTGAAGTAATATGTTATAAATATTAATAAAAACTACATAAGTCTCCCAGCACACATGATCCAAATCTCGACATATAATCAGAATAGTTGTAAAAATTATTTTCTAACAATTATTATTACCTTCTGACAGTATACTAAACTGTAAAGGCATCATGGCGTGACTTAATTCCTCTTGTAAGGTAGATTTACCCTGGAAATCGAGTGTATTAGCCAGTAGATTATGTGTAATTAAATTAAATAAATATTTATAATGACTCTCTCCTCCGTTCCCCATCAGATACACAACGATCAACCGGCAGCGTGCATCCACGTCAACTTCTGAGCCTCCTGCTGACAGCGAGGAGTCCCTGGAGTCGGAGGAGGTGACGAGCCCCAAGCCCCGAGCGGTGGAGACCCTCAGCGTCGGCACCACCACCAAGCAGTACGTCAACATCAGGAGAGCCAGGCCCACATCCACTTCAGATACTGCTGATGATACAGCGTCCAGGTCAGCTCACTATATTTTTCGACTGACTTCCAAAAAGGAGAAGGTCCTCAATTCGTCTGTAATTTTTTGTGTATGTTACGCGATATCTCTGCCAAATGAGCCGAAGGCGCTATGTATGGGAAATGAAATCTTGACTGTTATGAATGTTCTCACAAAAGACATTCCATGCCATGCATTGCACTGCATGTCAACATGCATGCATATGTCAACGTTAACTATTGTCTGGACTTTAAAAGAGGCGATAACCCTTGAGTTTGTTTCGGCATTTCTTATCACGGATAGCCACGAGATGCCGACGTCTTTATTTTTAAACATATAAATGACATGTAAAGGTTGTTATATAATTATCCAATTTACAGAATAAATGATTTTAATTTGAAAAAAAACTGTGATAGAGCTTATTTCAAGGGTGGTCCCATATAAATTTGGTCACGATCGGATAAGTGATGAAGGCGATTCGTAAAGTGTTTTAACGCAAATGTGGGTCATAGCATCTATAAGGACAGTTTGCCATGTCTTCTGGAATTTGTACCTGGTATTATACGCTCGCCTCCTATCTCATCTCGGTAAGGTGTCCGGAACTAGTTGCCTCTGCCTACCTTTGAAATATAGACGTTAGCTTATGTTTTGATATTTTTGAATCGAAGTCACCGTGTTATGAATATTGTTTGACTTTCGTACTGCGGCCAGATCAGTAAAATTTCTGACAATCGTAAATATATTCGAGCTTGCTGCGCACTGATGGGATTTGGTTAATATTTCACACAAATTTCATAGACGCACATCGAGCTCGAATATGATTGTCAGAAATTTTCCTGCTCGGGCCGCTGATGTCATGAGCATCAGTCTATTTACCTACATGTATCTAGGGTCCGTTGATAAGTTTTGTGGGGTTCACATTTACTATTGTCAGTCAAAGATTATTCCATTGTCGGTTAGCAAAATTATACCCTCTAACTATACCTATAGTAGCTGATCTCTGAACGTAAGATCATAAGAAATGTAATTTGTTACAGAAATTCTTTGTTTGAGAGACAAGAACCTCTGCCAGCAGTGTCTGATACCCCCAACTCCTTGGACATACCAAATGCGAGGAAAGAGAATGTTCCGGAATATGTGACTATCAGGAGACAGCGACCTACCACTGAGGAGACTACCACAGTACAGTGAGTATCAGACAAATAAATAAATAAATAAATAAATAACACCCAACAGTCACATACATAGTCCTGACCCCACATTAAGATCGAGTCTTGTGTCGTGGGTATCAAGAACTACGAGAGACTTTCGGTCTCACAACACCCAGACCCGAAACAAATATCTGTACGCCATACAAACATTTGTCTCGGTGCGGGAATCGAACCCGCGGCCTCTCGCTTCACAGCCGGCTACTTGCCCGCTGCGCCACGGAGGCTGTCAATGAATGTCACCATTAATCATAGTTATTTCCGTATTCACAAAGTAAAGTATAGATAATCCAGAGTATCTTTTTTTGGTTATTTTATCTTTCTAAACACAAATTCCAATGTTGTCAATCGAAAAAGAAACAATATTTTGTAGTACATTAATTTTGTTTTACATGAAGGGGAGTTATTGGATCCTTTGAGCTATATTAGATTTCAATGTTTTTGTACCTCACTGTATAAATATTTCAACATATGAGTTCATGATTTTGAAATTCGTAAAATAGATTATTATTGATTTTATTTTATGCAGAATATATCACCAATGTAACAAAACCGTTTTCTTTTTACAGGTACCAAAACACAGAACTTGATGATAATGGTCAGCAAACAGCTTTGGAGAAGGAGATCTCTTCGCAACCACAATACACTTCGATAATCAGAACTCGTTCCACTACTATTCAACCATCCGAAGAGCCTACCACTCCCGAACCCACTATAGTTAGGACTCGTCCTACCATACCCTCCTCCGAGGAACCCAGTAGTCCAGAACCTACTACTGTCCTTGCTGTCCAAATATCCTCCTTACTCAACTCACTGAGCTCTGAAGTTGATACCGTACCGGACACCACCGCTGCTCAAGCGACTGAAGCTGTGCCGACAACCACTGTGCCAACCACAATTTCAACTACAACTACAACCACTGCTGCTCCATCCAGCGCTCCCACGCGAAGAACAGTACTGAGACGCCGAGGACCTTCCAGTAGTAGCACTACATCAACCACACCAGCATCGTCTTCAACTCAGGTGAGTCCAAGGATTTATGCATTCAGACGTCGCCGGCCATTGGCTAACGTTAACGAAATAACTTCGGACTCTGAGGAAACTGTTTTCACTTCTAGAAGAATTAGATCAACCACGCCTGATAGTACGGAAGTTGATGAGACCGCGGACAGAGAAACTAGGGTTAGGGGTTTTAAAAGTCGATTCCAATCTTCTCAAACAAGTAATGATGATTCAATACCAGCTGCAGCGGTGCCCGTATCACGAGGCCGAATAAGACCACAAGTTAATTCAGCTGAAATTGAATCATTGACTCCTGTAGAGGACCTCAGTTCACCTCAGTTTGTTCCTAGACAATTCAGCCCTAAAACTGATAGACGTTTCCGTATAAGACCTGCTGCAGTAGACCAGGTTTCTGATAGTGAACCCGCTGCAGCTACTATAGAAGTTAGGCGCCCAAATATTTTACCGCGAGGTCGCAGTCGGTTTGTTGTTAATGCAACTGCTGAATCCCTATCTCAGTTACCTACAACTGGATCAAATGTTGGACAAAGACGACCAACATTTGCCAGGTTTACTCCACGTCCTTTCACGAGAATAATAAATGATGATGCTGAACAATCGTCTACACAAAGGATTGCACCACGTTTGCCTTTCGGTAGAACTAGATCCACTTCTGGGGTAGGGCCGATCATTCAAGCTAGAAAATTACCTTTCCCTTCTCGACTTTCAACAACAACAACGCCATTACCAGAAGAGAGTGACGAGGAGTCAGAGAATAAAAATGACGACATTGCATTATCAGAAACTGCTATCGAAGAAAAAGAACATGACGATGATGAGGGATTGGTAGAAGACCAAAGATTTAATATAGATAAAATTAGGCCTGATTCTGCGGATAGTGAGGATGACCCTGTTCCCACTGAACCACCCGTAGATGATACAGGCAGGAAGAAATTTAGAGTGATTAGGCGTCGACCTACTTCGACAACACTAGCGACAGTAATTGAGCCTTCTAGTGAGGCACCTGCTCTAGCTCCACAAAGAATACGTAAAATAATACGTAAAAAAATTAAACCAACTGAAGAAGAACCGGGTATCATCGCAAAGTCTGTAGGCTCTCTTAACTTGAGTAATAAAGGGAGTTCTGCGACGATATTCAACTACGGTGAAAAAACGATTACTTTGCCGTCTACCACTGTGCCGACTACTCCGACAATTACGACAGAACTAGTGACTGAAAAAAATTATGACATAACCGAAATTCCAACGGGAGAAACAGTATTAGTCACTGAAGCAGAAAAAGAACAATTGATAAATTTACAAAATCCCGAGGAAGAAATGGAAGAGGAAAAACAGGAAGAAGTAATTAAGGAGCAAGAAGAATCTAAAGAACAAGACGTAAATAAGGAGCAAGAAGAATCTAAAGAACAAGACGTAAATAAGGAGCAAGAAGAATCTAAAGAGCAAGAAAATATTGAGAAATTGGAAGAAACTAAGTCACAGGATGAAACTAAAAAACCAGAAGATACTAAAGATGAAGAAGAAATTGAGGAACAAACAGATGAAGATGTAAATGAAAAGGGAAACGAAGAAGATAAAGTCGAAGAAAGGGTCCTTGAACAAACAACTATCACCAGCATGAATGATGAAATCAAAACTGACTCAGAAGCATTTGAAGCAATGGAACAAAAGGCAGCTGAAGTAAAAACCGATAATAACGTACCTACGACTACCGAAGTATCTGTAACTGAAACAGGAGAGGATCAAACAGATACTACGACGGTAAGCACTACACCACTGCCATCACCTTCACCACGCACAAGGCTACCATATAGACCTAAAAAGAGACTATTTACATCAACTACGCCTTCATCTATACCTTCTACGAGTAAAACGTTCAGTCGTAAGTTTAACCCTGGAGCATACACAAGTCCTGCTACAATTGAAAGAGAGTCTTTCAAACCTTCCTCTACAAGAAGACCGTTCTCCTCTAAAATATTCACGAGAAAACCATTTACACCCAGAACCACTCCAAGACAGGAGGAGGAAGCAGAATACAATGATGCTGAGGAACTATTAGAGGAGGAACCCGAAAATCCCTTAGAATTTGTGCCTCAAACACAATTATTTACTAAAAAACCAGATGATTTAGAAGAAAGTGTAGATTTAGAAGAAAGTGAAGGCTCTGACGAATTGTTAGAAGAAGAGGAAGTTTTACCTGACGATGAAGAAGGACCAGAAAATAAATTTACTGCCACAACGAAAAGACTGACTTTCAAACCCAGAATTATTAATTCAAACACATTTAGAGCATCGTCGTCGACGACTGAGATACCAAGACGGTTTGGAAACTCGCAGAACAGAACGGGTATTTTAACTAGGTTTAGCAATAATAAGCCTGGTAATGGTACTAAAAAACGGGTCCAAAATGTACCAAAAGGATATAACACTCCTGTGGCTGGACCAAAGCCCAAAATAATTGTACCTGCTCTAAATGTAACTCAAAAGGATGTTACGGAGAAAGTTAAAGAAACAACTACCACAAATGTGCCATCAACAGAATCCGAAGTTGCTACTACAACAGACGACGATTATCTATCTATGACTGAAGCAATCACGACTGTGTCTGATGAAAGTAACTCAGGTTCAACGAACACGGTAGAGAGTGAAACAACAACCATACAAATGGAGATTGACACTAGACCTGATGACTATTTAGAAAACTCTGAAACAACTACTAACTTACCATCTACGCAAGCTATAGAAACTAGCGTACCTCAAGAGACTACGATTACACAGACGATCCCCACGACAACAACTACAATATTAACAACTCAATCGTTACCTGAAACTACAATAACAACAACCACCACTACTACCACCACCACTCCACCGCCACCTATTATCAAAACTCAGTTCGATAAACTTTTCTCAGTAAGCAGAGTTGTAGAAGTATCATCAAAATTAGATAAGCATCGTGTGAATAAAAACAACAAAACTACATTCATTGAGGAAGGACCAATTAAAGTAGAGAAAAAACCAGTTGTAGATAAAATTGGTGAAGTTAGTAGATTTAGCCTTATCAAAATAGTCGAGGATGAAATTCCGATATACTTAACGAAACTTGGTCATGTATATCCAGTAGATAATCCACCTGACAATCCGATTAGAATTGATGAAGCTAGAAATGCAAGAGCTCTGAATTCTAACACGTATCCTGAATTGCCCAAAGAAAATCTTGTTGCTTCTGAGAGTATAAATGAGGCTTATAGGCACGTCAAGGCTATTTCAGAACATCGTGTTACTAAAAACCAAGTTGAACATGTTCCCGGCGACGATTTCTTAAGCTACGTTAACCATGACAAAAAAGAGAAGATACAGGAAGATCCATTATTCGCTCAGTGGCAGTTCATTCCTGCTGCATACGAAACTGAAAAGACTAAACAAAACAGACAAGCTAAAAGTTTCGAAATAATAACACCACGGTCTATGCTCACAAATCCATCAACGTTACCTCTCGAAGGTCTTTTTAAGACAGAACATCCTACTATGGCTAGGAAAGTCAGTGATTCGAATCAACCATTTATTGTATATTCTTCATCGGTACCAAGTGAAATAGAAAATATAAATACTGTTCCACCGAATGTAATAAAATCTGAGCCTAATCATAATATTGTGACTTTCGCTAAAGGCCAGGTATTCAGTGGAGCCCCTTCGTTCGAAGAGACTACGGTAAGATATCTTACTAGTATATCCATTGCTCCAACAACTGCGAGTACCACAATTACGACTACAACAACAACAACAGAAAGTACAAGTCCTTTAATAGAGTTGTTGACGACACAAATCACACCTAAGCCCACAACAACATCTACAACTTCAACAACAACAGAAGCTCCAACTACAGAAGTTACAACAGAAGAAACTACGACACTGAAACCTTCACCTCTTGATGGAAAGAGAAATAAATTCGCTTTCCCAAGGCGGCCAATTATTAAAACAAACTTGACTAGAACAGCACCCGCGCCACGAGTTGTGAAGAAAAATAACTCAACAGTCTCAACAAATCAGATACAAAAGGCTAATAAGACATCGTCATATAATTCTAAGTCTAGATTTTCAGTAAACAGGGTACAGAACGTCCCTGTAGATGTCAGAAAAAAGGTAGGTAATATTAAAGCGACTACCAAAAGTTATACCACAGAAGCGCCTAAAACAACGACCGAAAGAAAATCGTATTTTAAACAATTAAGGCCTGGATTTCAAAGACCAACTTTCGTTCCGAGGAAAATAACGCCTCCTCAAAGCAATGGCGATACTTAACTCGTAACTAGATTTATCTGGATAGGAAGACCCAACTGGTTCTAACCGGTTTCTCTGGCCATAACCATTTATAAATTTGTAAAATATCTGGAGTCCGAATATTTCGTAAGTGAATCAAATGAGATTTTATTTTAATGGCCGTTAGAGCGTAACATAATAACATAATTTCTGTAGTCATATTTTAGGTTTCATAGCTTTAATTTAGGTGTAACTTGGAAGGTTTTTTGTACCAAAAAATGTATATTATTAATATTTTAGTCTGTTTTGGTATAGCAAAGGCTTTCACCCAACAAATTGTAGTAGGTTACTTAGTGTTATATTATTTAAAAACTTATTTTATTGTGTAGATTAACGTTACCAACAAATGTAAATACGAGAGGTAGGTAAGGGACTTATGTATCGAACGGAGTTTTGTAACAAAAATGATATTAAAGGATTGTAATAAAGTATTAGTAATTATGTTTTACATTTTCTTTAATTATAAGTTTAAGAAGGTAGTTTTAAGAATTACGAAAATATTTGAAAAAGTGTTACTGTGACTTCAAGTCTGGATCTGTTTCCTGGTCGGCAAAGGTAAGTGACTATTATTTGACTCTGCATTTATATTGCCATAAACTTAAGACCGATTCTTCAATAGCCTAATAAACTTTTGTCTGAGAGATAATTTTATTGCTTTGTCATCAGATTTTCATACAATAATCGTTGATACGTCCAGATAAGTAAAGTTCCTATTGAAAAATTAACCCTTAATGTATTTTGAACAAGGCAATAAAGAAGTAATCGGGACATACCTAAGCGTTTTCAGAAAAGAAAAGGATCGTTCGGTAAATATATTATTATTCTAGGGTTCTCAGAATAATTAATAAATAAAACACATGAAAAATAAGTACACATTTATTTCATTCTAATAATGTGTCTTTATTAAACTGATTTAAAGAAGACACAATAGAACCAATATTCTGACATTTAGCAGAATCATTGCAAATGCGTGGAAGCCATCTATTTTTTAAAAAAAGATTATCAAATATTGGTTCTTCATCAATATTTTATAATCTATTTTTACAAGACCAAACGCCAAAAATGATTTATTGTACAGTTAGACAATCTATTATTTTCAACGTAAAATAATATGCAACAAACTTTCTATGCACATTGTGATAATCAACAAAGCATCGAAACAATACATCAATTTGACACGTGAGTGTGAAAAACACCAAACAGATTGTCTACTGAGCCATTGTTCCCGAGCTATTGTGGACTTGTGGCCGATGGCTCGCTGTGAGAAACAAAAACTTTATGATCACAATAAATATTTTGAAAGCGAATCTAAAGTTAACTCGGTATTGCACCGACTTGAAATTTGTTTTATTTTGTTATTCTAAATCATATCGGTCATGGTCTCTTAATTGACAGAAAAATTGGATAGCTAATATTTAGCGCCAATTTGAGTAATGCCTGCATTGTTTTCAGCTAATACTAGGTTACGAAAAATGAATAAGTAATTTCTATATCACTTTATTTTATAACACTTATAATGTAATTACGACTAGCTTATGCCCGCGGCTACGCCCGCGTGGGAATCTCCCGTCGTATTCCATTTTCTCTAAAGAAACGTTCATTCCCGTTACACCCCTTTAGGGGATGAATTTCCAAAAATCCTTTCTTAATGCTCGCTTACGTCATAAAAGGAAGCCGTATGTAAAATTTCAGATTCCTAGTTCCAATAGTTTCGGCTGTACACTGATTCGTCTATCAGTCAGTTTCTTCTTTTACATATATATACATAGAAGATATAGTCACATAGGTATATTATAAATAATATTTGTCTCTTTCTGTCCAGCGTAATTCTGGCCAGCGTCGGCTTCCCTACTTAAATGCTTCCATTTCGCCGAGTCTTTATCATCCTCCAGAACTATTATTGGCTTCCAAATCTTCCTTTAGAACGGCTAGCTAACGCTTTTTGAGTTGCTACAAATATAGCATACGCAACCCCGATACAATCTAATCCAGACAATTCTGTGGCTTCCTTAAAGCTTACCATCTCATACATTACTTTCATTTTATTCTTAGATCTAAACGTGGAACGTCGTATCTACAGCAAGATTTTCGACTATATGAATGGCTTTATTTACTGTATAGACAATACAGCAAAAAAATAGAAGGTATATTTGTTAAATATTTATTTTTAAAAATGTTCTTACTCTATCTTTAAACCATGAGAAAATAAGAGTTATCTTAATGCTGATTATATATCAATCTGTATTTGGATTACCGTTTTACGATTAAATACCTTTTTCATAAGTTAAAATATACTTTGAAGTTATAGTATTGATCACTTTATTTGTACTAACCTCGTATACGATGATTAATTAACTATTGAAATCAGTTTTTGCACTGATTGCCTAAATTGAATCACGACCGTTACCATGTAGAGTCGGGTCTGCATGTACCGGCTCCCTTCACTTCACGAAATTTAGATTAACTTTAGCCTAAACTTCATTTACAAGCATAAAATTAGAGAGAGTTAGCGTATGTAATCGAGTACAAAAATGTAATATATTTTTGTACTCGATTACATAGAAATACATACATACATAAGCTCGCGCCTGTATCCCCGAAGGGGTAGGCAGAGGTGCACTAGCGAACTAGAACACCTACATTACGCCGAGCTTAGTCCCGCCCCATATGTGATAGGGGGCGAGCCTATCGCCATATCGGGCACAAATTCCAGACTTCGAGTTAACATGGAAAAATCCAATATCACTTTTCTGAACCGGGGATCAAACCCGATACCTCAGGACGATAGTACCGCGTACGCAATAAAACTACGCCCCCGGCAGTCGATATGTTAGGTATTAAAAGAATGATTTTGTCATCAAACAGATCTTTGTTTAATTATACTACTCAAACATATCTGGCGCTCGTTTTAACAACGGGGAAGGAGGCAAAAACCTTGATTAAAGATACATCTTGATTATACACTTACCTCTTGCGTTACTGAGCAGTCGGCGTATAATAAGCCTTTACCATCAGTTGACCTTATAACTCAGTCCATCCGACATATTACTTTACTGTTTTATTTAAACGAATAACACATACTGTAGTACAATTAGGTCTCACTGGTTTAGTGGCAGCATACTCAGGTTCAGAACCGTAAATTCCTCAGTCCAAATGACATATAGTCCAGGGTTCAAAAATAGGCCCGTGATGGTGATAGACTCGTCCCTTATTCAACGGATACATACATAAGCTCACGCCTGTATCCCCGAAGGGGTAGGCAGAGGCGTACTAGCGAACTAGAACACCCACATTTCGCCGAGCTTAGTTCCGTCCCAGATGTGATAGGGGGCGAGCCTATCGCCATATCGGGCACAAATTCTAGACTCCGGGCTGAAATGGAAAAATCCAATATCACTTTGCCCGACCCGGGGATCGAACCCGAGACCTCAGAACCGTAGTCGTACCGAAATACCACCACGCCACGGAGGCAGTCAAAAAGTTATTCAACGGATGGATATGAATAAGCTCAGCAAGATATAACATACTCCAGTTAACTTCTGCCTACCCTTTTGAGAGAAGAGCGGACTTAGCCAAGTGGCTTATGCGCTAGTCGAATAAAATAGTATATGTATGGGAGTGACATAAGAGTACGCCGTATATAGCGTGATCTTATATCATTCCCATACATTTATTCTATTCGACTAGCGCATAAGCTACTTGGCGAAGCCCGCAAGTATGACAATTTATAACTATAGATTAAAGCACTTACATTATAAAACTTTCCATAACTACATTGGAAACCGTGAGAGTGTCCGGTCATTTAAAACTATGTTGCAAATGGACACAACTTAGCAATATTATGGAAACTTTATTAGTTGAAATGTTTTGAGTAGGATATTAATGTTCCTTTCCACCTGCCTTTATCTCTTCATCCATCTCATCTTTTCACCTTATCATAATATCATCTTGTGGATGGCATCTCCATGTAAGGTCACCAAATACTGCAAGCTTTTTAAATTATTTTATATTTTAATTTAACATAACACATAAGCTCACGCCTGTATCCCCGAAGGGGTAGGCAGAGGCGCACTAGCGAACTAGAACATCACATTTCGTCGAGCTTAGTTCCGCCCCAAATGTGATAGGGGGCGAGCCTATCGCCATATCGGGCACAAATTCCAGACTCCGGGCTGATATGCAGAAATCCAATATCACTTTGCCAGACTCGGGGATAGACCAGACAAATGAGGTAGTAATATCTAATTTAATAGACAATTCTCGTGTTTTCGTATATCTATGGTTGCTACCATGTGCGCTGCTTCGCGTGACCAGATTGCAAGGATGAACGTTTCTAAACCCCAGATATGCTTTCCACTCATTTGATCTTGCAAAAGTTATCGATTTTTGTACACAATATGTTTTGCAATTCATGTATTTCAAATGTGCGGCGATTTTTTTAGTAAATGAAAAAGAACTTAAACTTTCAGTGGTTAAAGTTGAACCACAAGTTTAGAAACGTCCTGACGACAAAACTGTTACCATATTCATCGTTTGTAACATACATGTATACATAGAGTAACGCCTGCACGTCACGCTGTTTGCCGTGTTTATTTCCGTCCCAGATTTAATAGGGAGCGAGCTTATTGCCATTGCGTACAAATTCCAGACTTCCAAAAATAACTTTATCAGACCCGGGAATTGAACCTAAGACTTTACTACGCATATATTGTATCCCTGAAGGGGTAAGCAGAAGCGTAGTAGCGAACTAAAATACCCTCATTTAATTCCGGGCTGATAGTGAAAAAATCCAATATCACTTTTCCGGGCCCTGGGAGTCGAACCCGAGACCTCAGGACGATAGTCGTACCGCGCACGCATTACTTCCACGCCACCGAGGGTGGTAGCTAATATCTTATAGCTTTGAAAACATACTGCGTTTTATTATTGTTTACCCGAATACGGCGTATTTGAGGATAGTTGTTTTTGAATGGGAATTTGGGTTAGGTTAATAAAGTAAACGCGCAAATTGACTTGTTTTATTTAACAATATCACAAAAGCTTTAATATTATCCTTTCCCCTTTATACAATGACGCTTCATCGGCATCACAACCCGCCATCTTGGTTTTTGACTCGTCAGCTCTGCTAGTTTAGTGCTCTCTAGCTTTGATGTAAAATTCTTTTCCTCTTGTTACTTTGCAGTCATCTTATATCTTCCGCGTCGCACAAAGCTTCCATTTTCGTTACACGAATCTGTAAAAAATTAGATACATTTTAAAAAATTGCATTTAATTTCCTATAAATGATATTTAAAAATAATAGACGCCTTGTGGACCGTGTTTTTCTAAACGCGATAAGTATAGGCCGGGACTCAATGCCGGGACTAGATTCCTCAGAGGGGCGTTGAAGTTAGGCAGAATGGAGACGGCCGGTCGTAAGAACTTAGCCGAATCCATTCTGCAACATGTTTAAAAGAGTGTTGCACTGACCCGAGATTGTCTGCAAACATTCTTAACCACAGATTCAAATTAGCTGGATTACAAAAAGTTTAATTAAAAATTCATAGCAATTTAATTTAGCCCTGGGCAATAAAATTCATGTTTTTTTGTTTATTTTAATGAGGCGCGTTTCTCAATTACGCAACAAAACCAAACTACGTTGAATAATATCGAATCATAGACAATTTGCGCGGGAGAAAGCGGCTCTCGTCCGGTTTACTCCGACTCTATTGACACTACAAAATGGTGAAAATCAACTGTTTTTATTTAGTCACGCTTAATAATTCTGATATAACCGCAAAAAGTCGTTTGTGCTAAATAATTCTTTGAAATAATTGCAGTAAACTTTTTAATTTATACGTTGGCTGAATATAGTTTCGGTCTTTGCATGATCATTTTGAGTTATAAACGAGTTTAGACTCGATGATTTGGATGGAATGATTATGACGAGATTTTGGACATAAGATATATTTTATGTAAATAAGAACTCGTGAGATAGAACAGTGATTAAAAGCGCGATATCTACCATCTAAATTAAAGATGTAACATAAAAATGTTTATTGGTCACGTAGGCATGCAAAAATCACTTCTTTTCGTTTTACCTGCCCTTATCCCACCTTCAAGTGGGGTCGGCGTAACACCTCTTTTCAAGCATGTTGCAGAAAGGATTTGGCTTAGTTTTTACCTCTGGAAACCTCAGAGGGGGTTGTCGTCAGGCAGGAACCGGGACTGGTCCCGGGTAAATTAAATAAGAAAATTAGCTTTGCCCGACCTGGGAATCGAACCCAGGGCCTCCCGATCAACAACCCATATATGCTACCACTAAACGAAGGAGGGCGAGACGCGACGTGAAAAACACTTCTGACAGGTCAAAATAAACAAAGTAAAAACATAAGTCTAGAATATTATTTATATTATACTGCTATGTATTTGAAAACACAGATAAGAGGATTCCAAAGTGTATGGACATGGAATTCATATATCACATCGTTAGTCAACAAGGCACGGTCCGTACTGTTACACTGCTTGGCCTAATGTATTGAGTCATATGCCTTGCAGGGCTAGGTTAAGATATATTACTGAAGTATTTGTTATGTACAAATATTATAGTAATGCATATACAACGCGCTGTCATGTTTCACCGAGCTTTCTGTCTTATTATGTGATAACTTATGACCGTACTGAGCACAAATTTTAGCCTCAATACAGCGCAAATTATTCTTATTAACTCAACAGTGTTATTAAAGTGACCGAATACAAAAACACACTTTTTGGCAAATCGAAATAAAATCCGGTTTAAACGTCAAATAGATTGCGATTTGCTAAATAACTATTGTTGTATTTTGTTTCATACTATTATTCTAATTTAAACTTTAAACACAAATTATTGCTAGTATGACAATCTCAGAATCTGATGGTTACCAAATTAATTTATTAGTCAGGTCAGTTTTATAATTTTAATGATTAATTTGCTGGATAAATGTGGTAACACAGGGTTAAGTAAGTTATGTAAGGGCCACTTGCAGCTCCGCGATAAATCTCTATTTACCCTAAATCTCGATTTACAGATAGAAGTGAACTGTATGATAAATCAAGATAAAGTGTAACTCTAGATTAGTAATAGCGCTGCAAGTAGCCCTAAGTATTTACATAATTGAAGTTGAAACTTGATTTATTGGGAATGGTCATCTTATGTGCAGTGAAAGATGTATTTTATAAACATGGCTGTACAGGATATTGGCAACTAGTTTATTACGATCAATATTGCACAACTCTACTGTGGTACTGTTAAAATGTATCACATAAACACTTAAGCTCACGCCTGTATGCCCAGTGAGGTAGGTAGAGGCGGACTGATGCACTAGAGCACCCACATTACATAAGCTTACGCCTGTATCCTCGAAGGAGTTGACAGAGTTACTCTAGCGAACTAGAACACCCACATTTCGCCGAGCTTAGTTCCTTCCCAGATGTGATAATGCGAGCCTATCGCCATATCAGGCACAATTACAGACTCCGGGCTGATATTGAAAAAAAATAAATATCACTTTGCCCGACTCGGAAATTGAACCCGAGACGTTAGTCGTACTGAAATACAACTACGTCACCGAGGCAAACAGTCAGGCACATTATGCCGGGATTATTTCCATTCTAAATGTGCATGGGGGCGAATCTATCGCTTACATCAGGCTCAGATTCTATAAAAGGCTGATATTTAATTGAAAAAATTTACCCCTCCCGGGAATCGCACTCTAGACCTTAAAACGATAGTGGTACCTTGTACACAATACAACTACGCCACCAAAACATTCAGACATATTATTAGTGTGTTTATCGTGGTGGAAAATTGAATTAAATAAATTTATTTATTCAAATAAATTCACGAATAATACGCAAATCGCATGACAGTGACAAACAAAAATAAATTAATTCTAGGAAATATCAATAGTTATTCTCTTGCTTTAAAATTCTTATTTACTTATTGAAGATATGTTATTTTGTTTTAATTTGTGGCTATAAATTATTTATTCATAGATTAATATTTAACAGTTTAAGTTATGATGATAACATCAAACAAACATTATGATAATAACAAATGTGTCAGAAAAAATCATTATTTAGAGACACTGTAGAATAGCATAGCAATTTTTCGGTAAAATTTCTTGTACCTGAACGTTTTACAACAACATTATGTAAGGTTAATGGTGATAACCACATTACCATAAAATTTAGGAGAAACCTCTCAAACGCATAACATCATGGCATAATATGAGGCGTATTAGCGATTTCGCTGCCTCTTTTTCATTCGATTTCGGGGATACAGGCATGTGCTTATGTTATAAATATTACATATTCGTAGATTACGTACAGTAATTATAAAAATAAATAAAGAACTAGGTAAACAGGTAACAATTTTTTATCTCAAACAAGATAACTAAAGTAGGTTAAGAAAAACTAAATACTGGTATAGCAGTTACTAGTTACTACGGTTGAGTCATGTCACACCTAGCGTTGCATAACATTAACAGTCGTAGGGTGTTGCCAGACTTGTTACCGGAAGAATAAATTAGCGGAAAGTGAAATTATGAATTAATTATTATTGCATCGCTAATGTATGCCAATACTTTGCTTTCGAATTAAAAATTAAATTGTGATTTGATTCGTGGATTCGATTCCCGCTTTGGGACTAATATTTGCGGGTCTCGGGCTGAAAGGCGGGTCTGAAAGGCTTATAGTTATTAGTACTGATAACACAATACTTATAATTGTTTTTTTTAATTTGCTAATTTCCAATCTGGGTAACTCGGTCACGTTTCGAATTAAAAACACGAATAAGTGTGAATGATAAATAATAATCATTAATTGTGATGATGTGCCCGATATGACAATAGGCTCGCTCCCTATAACATTTGGGACAGAAATGAGTTTGGTGAAATGTGGGTAATCTAGTTCTCTAGTTCGCCGTTGCCTATTTAGGGGATACACACACATATGCATAAATATATCTATATATGTAGGGAAGATTCGGCTCAGTTTTTATAGCCGGTTGCATGCATCAACCTTCTGGGGATCCAAATCACATCGCATCTAAAATCCGCTTTTCCCAACATCCGATTCAAACCAACTACCTCCCGATCATAAACGCTTATAAACGCTGCAAAAAGATCAATAAGGTGGAAAGATATTTTACAAAGAATATAAAAAAATGTCTCACGGAAAATAAAGTTGACAACTAGCAACCCTAAATGTAGGAAGTAAACAATTGCTAAGTATACGTTTAAAATGCGCAGTAAACATACATTAACATTAGTATGCAGTACAGAATGACCAAGTTATTAGTGTTTAACATTCTTGCGACAATGGAACATACCGGAAAACACTAACTTGACTGCCTCGGTGGCGTGGTGGTATTTCGGTACGACTACGGTACTGAGGTCTCGGGTTCGATCCCCTGGTCGGGCAAAGTGATATTGGATTTTTCCATATTAGCCCGGAGTCTGGAATTTGTGCCCGATATGGCGATAGGCTCGCCCCCTATCACATCTGGGACGGAACTAAGTTGGCGAAATGTGGGTGTTCTAGTTCGCTAGTGCGCCTCTGCCTACCCCTTCGGGGATACAGGCGTGAGCTTATGTGGTGAATACTATATAAAGAACCGAGCGTAGCAAAAAGTACGAATGAATGGGCTGTAGCTATTGCTCTTGAGTTCGTTCACGTTAATATTCCATAGAAACCGTTGATTATTCCGGGATACAAAGTAGCCAGTGATTGAGCCACGCTGTAGACAGTAATGACTACAGCACGAATTGGCCGGCTTGAACCGACGGGTTTTCTGTGAGACACAGTTTTCCTATCGAATGTTCAACTTCACTCACCAAACGAAACGTCTTTCGTTTGGTGAATGAAATTTCCGGTGGCCTATTCCCCCCCGCGCCATTGCCTTACCTTCCTTACTTCCTACCTTTACCCTCCCCTTCCATTCCCTCTTTTTAGGTTGGCAACGCAACCATAAAGGCAAATAAAGATAAATGAATAATAAGGCAGATAAAAGTATAATAACCTTATCTCTGGCGAAAATAGTTTTAAAAATTGTTTTTTTATAACTTTTTTATTCATCATCAAGTATCAATGTTAGAAATATCATCTAAGCTACTACGCCCTATTTTAAATACTTGTTAACTTGTTTCTATAATATCATCCTTGAGCTTGTTGCTTAGATTGAGTGTAAAGGTCCGCCCACCTGCACAAGATATAGCTTAGAATGTCCAATTTATCTGTGCCCCAATATTGGACATGAATTTAGAATGCGGTGTACAATTTACTTGACCTATTCATGGACACATTGCAATGGTACACAATACTCGCCCACAGTCCCTTCGTCGAAAGCAAAATTCAAATTAAGGTGTAAATAATAATCCCAAGTTTAAAAACTTAACAGACCGACTTCAAAACTGATCGTGACCATATTAATATGGGACCACCCTTAAATAAGCTTTATCGAACACAAAAAGAATTTTGAAGATCGGTCCACATTTGGCGAAGATATCACGTAACATACATAAAAAATACAGACGAATTGAGAACCTTCTCCTTTGTGGAAGTCGGTCGAAAAGCAATCACGATTTTAACTGTTACTAAAAATAACGTTAACTCTTGCAATTAACTTTTGATCTGTCATTTGTTATTCGTAAAATCAAGTAAAAGATTTTGCTACTTTAGCTATACATGAAGAAACTGGCGGTCATAAAATACTACCGTTAAAGTTATTAATATATTTGATGACTATTTTGAGTGATGATGATTGTTTTGGTTATGTAACTACTTATTTTTCTCATGAGAGTATCAGACGAAGACGGCAAGACAGTAAATGGTCATTTCTTGGATAGAATAAATATCTCACATACATACATAAGCTCACGCTTGTATCCCCAAATATCTACGGCCTTTATTTTTCCTTTTTTTGAAGCTGCTATGGCTGGGCACGGAATTTACTAAAAGGCCTAGATCTTAGTCCACTACGCTTGCGTAAACCATATAAATATTTAAAATAACTGTATAACTGACACAAAAATTACCCAGTCGAACCTTGTACATCCCGGTTTACACTATCACCATATCATAAAAGTCATTTATGTAATGTTCATAATTGAGAATATTTTTATTTAGAAAGTACGGAAATATAAAGTGAATGTAATGGGACTACTTTTTCTGAAACTTTAATGATTACAACCGGTTATTTTATAATATATATTAAAACGAGTGTTCTGTTATTGTTGACGCAAATATTTTTATGAATGGCGTTCAGCTGAGCCTTGTGGAGACAACCAAGTTTTTAGGTATTACATTAGACCCCAAACTTCAATGGGGACCCCATTTATCTACGCTAGCCAAAAAATTAAGTACCGCATCCTACGCAGTGAGCAAGATACGTCAATTAACAGACGTCAATACGGCTAGATTAGTTTATTTTGCGTACTTTCATAGTTTGATGTGTTATGGAATTTTGTTGTGGGGTGGTGCTGCTGACATTAACACTATTTTTGTACTCCAAAAGCGAGCCATAAGATCTATATACTCGCTTAGTTCCAGGTGTTCTTTGAAAGAAAAGTTTAAAGAAATAAATATAATGACAGTAGCATCTCAATTCATATTCGCTAATTTAATGTATGTCAAGAAGAATATAGATATATTTCCCAAAGTTTCTGATATACATAATTTGAATACCAGAAATAAAAATAATTTGGCTCAACACAAAACCAGGCTCCATAAAATCGGCAATTCTTTTAAAGGTCTTTGTACACGTCTTTATAATAAAGTTCCCACTCATATCAAACAGCTAGAATTGAATGAATTTAAAATTACAATTAAACGTAAGTTGTGTAATAAAGCCTACTACAAGCTTTCTGAACATCTAGATGATAAAGAGGCTTGGGAGTAGGTTGAAACTATTTTAGGAGCATAACCAGTTGCTGTTTCAGGGAGCCTTATTAGTTTATTCATATGTTTTATTTATAGTGATGCTGTGTGGCTTTCGCGGCGGCGGTGTTGTATTGTGGCGTACTTTATTTGCCCATTGCATCAGTCTAGGTAGTCATGCTCACTTAAGGTCTATGCTTGTGGCGGCGTCGTGTGCCGGGTCGATCACTTCCCTGCAACGTGGTTGAGGAGGTCGATGGCTGGCACATGCGTCATACTCGTGAACGGGTGCTGCTTGTGGAGACTGGTCTGCCTGGACTGTTTTATTTCCCTTGTGTCAATTCAACTTGCCGTGGCTGCGGGGGTCGCTCAGTGTATCTTGTATGTTACTTTGTCCTATATTATTAGATGTCCTATACTATTGTTATCATGGTTTAGCTGCTCTAATTCAAGCTCTTTCTGTATCTGGTGCTGTACTTTATTAGTAGCTGACTGTAAATTGGTGTTAAAAAGAGCAACGTCAGAGTTTCTTGCCCGTTCTTCTCTGGCGAAACAGCCTTCCGAACAGGCGGTAGAGTTAAAATTTGACGGAATCTAAATAATGTTTGAACATTTCATGGATTCAATAAATGATTTTGATTTTGATTTTGATTTTAGGTAATAATCTGAAAACATGTTTTGAAGGAAATAAAAAAAATATATTATCATATTTAAAGGAAGTTGTTTATTACGAATCATGATGACAGGATTATTTCCATTACTATTAAAATAAATAAAGCATTCATAGAATTATATTTAAATATATTTTAGGTTTTAATATAATTTATTCAACGGATATTATGAGAATCTACATTTTAAATTGAACAAGTCTTCCTAATCTTTTGAATGATAATTTTATGTCCCCATACCCGGTTTCCGTAAGACAGAACACACTCAATAAACTGAATATTTAATTGTTGTGAAAGAATCTTATTTCCCAAACCAGCAGGAATATTTTTGACTATCGAATTCGTATCGCTCTGCTGAGGTTTGGTTAATATTCCATACAAACCTCATAGACACGCCTGTATCCCCGAAGGGACAGGCAGTGGCGCACTAGCGAATGACCCACATTTCGCCGAGCTTAATTCCGTCCCAGATGTGATAGATAGCACGCTTATCGCCATGTCGGGCACAAATTCCAGACTGCGGGCTGATATTGAAAAAATCCTATATCACTTTGCCCGAACCGGGGATCGAAACCGAAACTTCAACGGGCCTAGCCAAGTGGCTTATGCTCTAGTTGAATATAATAGTAAATGTATAGAAATGATAAAAAGTACGCTTTATACATATAACGCATAAGCCACATGGCTAAGTCCGCAGGACGGCAGTCGTACCGAAATACAACTACGCCACCGAGGCAGTTTAACCAATTTTGCCTTGAATTAGCCTCAGTGAGTGAGTTTCTACTGTTTATGGGCAAGCTAGATATGGCGCTTACCACAAGGCGCTGTAGTCATCATGCTGTTATATAAAAACGCCGTCTTAATGGTACATTAAATAGAAAGCTCGTTAACATTAATTGCATATTACCTAATTGATTAGCTATGAGACATCGTTACCTAAGTCCAACTCAGTTTGTGAAAATGATTTCCTCAACCTAGCCTTTTCGCCCTTACTTATAAACATATTTAAGCAACGAGTAACTTTATAATCACAAGTTTAAAAACTTAACGTACCGACTTCAAATCGATTGTGTGAATTATATGGGACCACCCTTGAAATAAGCTCTATCGAACACAAAAAGAATTTTGAAAATCAGTCTACATTTGGCGGAGATATCGCGTAACATACATAAAAAAATACAGACGAATTGAGGACCTTCTCCTTTTTGGAAGTCATTAGAAAACTACATAGACCCACGCTTGTATCCCCGAAGGAGTAAGCAGAGGCGTACTAGAGAACTAGAACACCCACATTACGCCGAGCTTATTTCCGTCCCAAGTTAAGCCAATCGCCATATCGGGCATAAATCCCAGACTCCTAGCTGTTACTGAGCAGAAAATCCCGTTATCATTTTACCCGACCCGAGATCGAACTCGACACCTCAGGACGGTAGTCGTACCACGTACACAATTCAACTACGCCACCTAGACTGTCATGAAACTACAACACAATTAACATAATTGATGAACGCTTTAGGTACCGCATAACTTGTGAGATAGTGGTAATGGAAATAATGAAGCTTTAACAGTACCCTCCTAACGTAATACTCAAATGCCCTTATAGTGTGACAAGTTTCGTCAGAGGCACGCGGCTTATGCAAATATCATTCAAGATCAGAGTAAATATTGCATAATGAGTCAATAGCCCAGTCCCCGAGCGAACCGGAGCGCCGAGCGCGGTCTCTTACGACACCCCTCATCTCAAGCTATAAGCTATCGTTAGAAAGTAGAAAGGAATACCTTGCAGATAGCTAGCTCTTCTTATAATTATCATAATGTATATACCTATGTATAGACAGCCTACGTGGCGCAGCGGGCGAGTAGCCGGCTGTGAAGCGAGAGGCCGCGGGTTCGCTCCCCGCACCGAGACAAATGTTTGTGTGACCTGCAGTTATTTGTTTCGAGTCTGAGTATTGTGTGGCCGAAAGTTTCTCGTAGTTTCTGATACCCAGGACCTAAAACTGGATCTTAACGTGGGGTCAGGACTACATATGTGTGTGACTGTTGGGTTTTATTTATTATCCGTCTAGAATAGTAGATTTCATAAATAAATTTCTTACGTATTTGCCCGTTTTACCATTCGATCCACTCCTGTGTTTTTAGGGTTATTATAACACATTGTAACATAATATACATTTTTCTTCTTAATTATACATTATTCTTTTTAATGAATACCGCAAATTGCAAAATAATATGTCTGGGATATGGAATGCTACAACATTTTTATCAATGTATCGTCATTTATCAAAACCACGCCTGATATTGCTTCATACAAGCAATCGCACAGCTTACCAAATCAGGTATAATTCTGATTTTCTAAGAGGTAATGTGAAATGTAAACATACTTGTATTTTGCTTTCAAATCTAGTTACTAAAGCGTTGTAATTACTGGCCATAAAAAAGATTACATTGTAAAGTAAGAAAATAAAAATAAATTCAAAGTAAGAAAAAAAACAAAATACATTCTTAAAAAATAAAAATAAAATTAAAATATTACAATATTTTTTACAGCAAATAACAGCCTCCTTGCTCCTTGGTCGGATTTGGCAAACGTGTATTTTTTAATACGACTGAATCTCCCAGAGAGAGCTCCTATCAGGCAGGCAACTGATAGTAATACTTAAGTTAATCCCTTTCTGCAACATGCTTGATGCTGTACCGACCCATATTGAAGTAAGATAAGCGTAGGTGAACAAATAACAATTGACAAATCCGATTAATTCGCGTCATACGAGGGATAATGCCTATAAACACATGCGTGTTTGAAAAACTCTGTTTCACGGTCAAACCGCTGGGTCACGTCTCCACACGAAGCAACCATTTGCGCAATATAGCGTGTTTTTGATGAAACAGAGTTTAAGCGCGGTTGTTTGCGTTAATTCGAGGTGCCCTTAACATTTCATGGTGCTATAATCTTAGCTATTAAGCATGCTAACGTTGTTAGCTACCAACTACGAGCTGTTATTAAATTCATTTCATTAAAATCCGGAAAAAAATAAAAATTAATAAACATAGTATTGTTGATGTTTTACCAATACCAGATTACATATTACAGTAGAGAAGGATGAACTGCTAAGTATTTTTTAGTTATTCTCTCCGACAGAATTTCTAACTTTCTAAACATAATAAGTCATACAACTAGAACCCTGATTACCATCCATTATGCCTTTACGGCATCGATATAATAATATACCTAGATGCACAGTTCCATACAAATATCATTGTAAACAGTGTCCTCGACAGACAAAACAAATAAACATCACAAATTTAATTAAATTAACACAAATATGACCTTATAGACGCGGCATAAAGTAGCTTTTTAAATTGAATGTTCAAACGTTCCTATATTCGAAATTTTTGAATTTCTAATCGTTTTTGAATTTGACAATAATTTGACATTATTAAAAGAAACATTCTAGTCACTTGGACAAAGATTGAATGGAGTCGAATAGTTCTTGTATTTATCTGTGAGAAATTTTGACCACGTGGCGTACAATGTAGATGAGAATGGCGATATCTCTATAATAATTTTACTTACATTAAGAGATAGATAGAGTATAAATGTTTAGAAGATAACGAAGCTTATGAGTTATGAATATGAAATAAGCACTGTTTTGCCTTAGCGTGATTCATAAATAAATAAATAACACCCAACAGTCACATACATAGTCCTGGCCCCACACTAAGATCGTCCTTTGCTCTTTAGATTCTTAATAATTTCTTTTAGACTATCATTTCGTTTTCTTAATCTTTTGTTCTGTTTTTTTAAGTTTCGCACTAAATTAGATTTAAGTTTAAATTTTTGGTTGCGTTCCTTCAAATTATCTTTCAAAAGTAACGTCTTATTTGACAGCGGAATGTTCAACTTTGTTCATGTTGGCAATTTTTTATGATCTGCACACTTTGATTTAAAACATTTATTAGAATTAGCCGCAAATTATTAAATAGTCATTTTACATGGCAGTATGTACCTAGTATATGCTTGCTATTGATGAATTCTGTATCAAATATTTTTCAGCTATTACACTTGTACTGCACCCTGCCTCATTTAAACTTGTAGTTACGACAATCTAAAATAAAGTCAATAAATGTGGCAATATTTATTTATTTATTTATTTATAGGTACACCAACAGCATACATATTGTTAAATTAAATAGTAAACATTAGTTAAGGACAATGTAGCTGATGACAATTTATCACCTTTATTTTTGGTACAGCATTCTTTTTAATTTTCCTAATCCCTTTTTCTGTATAATATCCATCGGAATCGGCAAAATGGTCTGAACAAACCACACTTGAGTAATAGGGTTTAAAATTTTCTTCTCTCCTTTCTTCGGAAATAATTTTACGCCATTTATCTCTTACTATTTCATTTCATGGAAATCTGTAATTTATAAAAAAAATCATAAATTTAAAATAAATATAATATATTTCCAAAAAAAAAACGACTCCATATATTTCATTGTTCCAAATCATGATTTCAAAAGGGACAAAATATTTTATTGACTGAATTCGTTAAATTAATTATTTATACACGTTTAATACTTAATTTAACATGATTAAGGTTTTAAGGATCAAGTAAGGGAATTATACTTACTTAAAATATGAAATCCCATGTGTTTTGCGCTTTGTAAGAGTGTTATTTTTGCACTCTTTCACAGAGCATTTAGGCATCTTCACAGACGAACGGTCGGCGCCCGACTGACAGCCAACAAGTGCTTACTTACATTTTAAGCACTCGTTGGCTGTCCCACTTTCTGAGCGTCAACTGTGCATCTAGGTATATTATATCGATGCTTTACGGGCTCAATGCCAGACAAATCTAAACTTCTTAATTCAAACCCACCAACAGAGCTACCAACATATTATTGTTTAAAAGTTTTTTCTGCGACAAGGAAGTACTAGTATACGGCCTCAATTAAAATGCAAATAAAATTGAAATAAAAACACTAAGAGTAATTTCATTATAATAGCTTCAAAATAAAATGAGAACCGCAAATATTTTTTGTACATTACCGGTCGCCCTTGCGATCCTTAATTGAAGCTAGTGGTATGCCGCTTCTCATATGTGAGTCATGGCTGACTTGTCTATGGATTTGTCGTATAAGGGGTTTGTGGGTTTTACTGACTATTTTGCATACATGATACGACAAGGACCGATCAAGGAGAACATTTAGTGCATTTTTAATTGGTTCTAGACCCGTGTTCAACAAAGGCGAAGTTTTCATTAAATAAACTAAGGAGTAGAGACAATATAAAATTGAGACACAATATAAAATCTCGAATTGTAGGAATTTGTGCCCGTAATGACGATAGGCTCGCCCCCTATCATATCTAGGAAATTCGCTATTTCGCCGCTGCCTATCTCTTCGGAGATACAGACGGCAGTCTATGTATGTATGTAAAATCCTGCAAGATTTGAATTACCTACTTGAAACCTATTTAGTTAAATGGTAATCACTTAGTCGAAATATGAGATTTTAAATATTACCTAAATAGTTATTTATTTTATACATATGGAAATGATTTTATTATTGGTTTTCGCATGTATTTTACAATATCAACCAAAACTGTTTTATACTATTGATTATTTTATAAAGTTACAAAATAATACATCTATATTGTGCCATAAAACGTATTTTTTGCTCTATGCCGTGGCTACATGTGTTACCGCCGCTTGGTATACTAACATGCATGTCTGTCATGCTTCTGACATCTGTTCTATTTGTGCAATACTTGAAGAATAAAGCCAGCCCTATTCAATGTAAACTAACCGATTAGTATAGTAAGACGCACTCATTGCAAAATGGTACTCGTCACTCCTAACACATGTAAAACTACGTGTTTGGATTTATTCATTCAACCGCCAGTTCAGTTAAAGGTCACGACGATCCTAGAATATCAAAGTAATTGCCTTACAATAAACACAGGCAGAATTTTAAATCGAATCGATATACCTGTGTTTTTCCTCTTGCGCCGTTAAATGCTAAAATAACACTATTGTATGCGATAAACGGTCTTAAAATATGGACGAGTTGTGCATTTAAATCGTTAACGGTTTATTAAATCGATAAGTTTATAATAGTTACCTTTTATATTTAAAAAACATTAGTCGATTTATTTTACATAACATAACATAAGCTCACGCCTGTATACCCGAAGAGGTAGGCAGAGGCGCACTAGCGAACTAGTACACCCAAATTTCGCCGAGCTTTGTTCCGTCCCAGTTGTGATAGGGCGAGCCTATCACCATATCGGGCACAAATTCCAGACTCCGAGCTGATATGGAAAAATCCAATATCACTTTGCCCGACCCGGGGATCGAACCCGAGACCTCAGGACGGTAGTCGTACCGAAGTACAACGCCACCGAGGCATTACGCATTCTAAAATCAAATAAATTCTTGGCAGTATACTTTTGCTCATTGGTACCTATTACCGCCATCTATTAAACACAGTACCACACTAAAATTACCGTACTCCAACCTAACATATTATACATCTAGACCAAAATTTAAACACAGAATCTTCGGGTACGAAACTCAAGGGCAACGTAGGCGGTATTAAAATTATTCATAATTGCCAGGTGCCTAATGAATTCCATACAAGTTCAGAGAAGCTTGGCGAAGACTCGATCACCTTGAGTACAAAAGTTGAGGCATGTATGTCCAAGTAATCTTGATTTTAAATCTGGTTACTTTATATCCAACGGTCCATATAAAGAACTGTATAGATTGTAATAAGATACGTTTTAAAATCCGCACAATACTCTACATTCCAACGGCAATGTAAGTAAAAAACATCAATGACACATTTTGTTTTCATTGTCGTAATATAAACAAAAACTTTACTAGTGCAACACAGTAGTTACATTCTCTCTGTTTCATGACATTTTATTAGGAAAAAGATCTCTTGTTTATGCTAACGTGTCTGGATTGGTACTCGTACCTCCTAGTTTTATAATAAGATATATTTTGTCTCCAAGTAACGAACGCAATGTAGAGCCACAAAAAGAAATGCTAAAAAGTTCTGGGTCCAAGCACGAATCATTTTGAAAATCGAATTCGAATCGAGCTGGCTACGTTTTGATAACAATTCTAGACCACACCGCCTCTTTGGGCTGAGATAAATATTTTTTGCGAAAATATTAAAATTATTAGTTTAGAACTAATTGCTTTGTAATTGTGATGAAAGAAACATGCTCTACTCGACAAGTAGAGCGGTACGTTGTACAACACATTGTAACGATGTAATTACTGTGACAGACATCATACTTTCTTTATGAAGCATTAACTTTACTCGCAACTCCACCCGCGCAGCGTTAAGATTATTTGTATTATTTTTTACGTTTTATCAGCAAGGCAAAGGGTTCTAGCCCATATAGCCTCGTCTTACGTATCAAATACATCCTGTATTTAGCGTTGAGATTTAATGATTAGTTCTCAAAGTTATACGCTGTGAAAACCTATTATAGTAAGATAATGAGTAATAACTTATATTACAATATGCTAAATGTATGATGGAGGCGGACATTAATGAATATATTTTATTCTCTTGAGCTGAGACGGAACGTATTTTGTATACAACGTAATTTAAATTAGCATCCGTTATGGCCAGTACTTAAGTCTGAAGATCTCACTAACACGTTTATAGCTATGTTGTCTATGATTATTTTATAACCAGCTAGCTGCCAGCTATACAACACAATGCCACTCTATTATTTTGAAAAAAGAATCCCAGAATCATAGTCAGGTTTTGGAGTTTGAGTTTCTTTATAAATGACGATACAGCCAGATGTATTTTTTTTAATCTAACTTGCTTCTCTTACTAAAATCTGCTATGAAATATAGGTACTATTTTATAGCTAAAATATAAAAAGGGTCAATGGACAGCATCGTCAAGTTAACAAGATAAATATTTCACGACACATGTCATCGGGCGAGTATGCGCGCCATTTTAGGTCAGTGTTGCCACACCTACGGGCTATTATGAGTTTTACAATACCTCCCACGTTTACAATATTTAAGTTAGTTCATTAGGTACGCTATTATGAATTTGAAGTACGGTATACGTAGATTATTTTCATATGCAAAAAAAATACGATGAGGTACACTCTAACTTGAGCACTTTAGACAAAAATGTCTAGAATTTTTTTATAATCTTGTGTTATGGAGATCAGAAACTTTCAGAGACTTTAGGTCTCACAACACCTAGACGTGGCACAAATATCTTATTTTTTTAATATTCTTTAGAATTGGTCTTTTCAAGATCAATACTACATATAATGTAATATGAAACGCACAGTCAATACCGATTGCAAGGAATACATTACATAACCACTTTAAATAAACTCTAGATGCTAGATAAATGTAGACTAGGATCTAGATGAATCAGCTAGGTTTCCACACCGGTTTGTTTACGTGATATACAAAACATTTTGTCATACAAAACCTGATTTTTGGAATGTTTAATATTGCGATGTATTACACAGTTTCACATCTCAAATAATGTCGAGGTTATATTACGTAGCGGTGAGCGGATGTGTTAACTTGACAGGAAAATAAAAAATGTTAATGACCGCACAGTTTGAGAGGAAATTCTAATAGCGTAGGTTTAATGATGTAGCAAGTCTGGTTTTTCAACAGACGACTGTTTTGATCTTAAATTATGATACAAGTGTTTTATGTATGTGACATATTAACGACTTCCTGGATACTATTATGATAGCCGTCGAGCCGCAGCGAGGGAATAGCCGGCTATGAGCGAGAGACCGCGGGTTCCTTTCCTTTTCCAAAATAGTGTTTATGTGACGCACACAAATACATTTGCTATGGGTCTGGGTGTAGTGACACTGAAAATCTTATAGGTTCTGATACAACATAAGATTCATTTCTTAGTTGGGGTTCAACATTATGTATCTGACAGTTAAGTGTTTATTTATTAATGAGTTGAATAATTTGAGACTATACAAGTTTATTTTTAGCAACTGAATCTCAAAAAGAATGTCTGGAAATATTGATTTATCGAGTTTCTCTCGTAATACGTCATTATTTCTTAACGAAAAGGAATTATCTTTGGAGTAAATAATAATAAATACAAAAGGAATAATCAAAATAAATCCACATTTGGTAAGGGTCTCGGTTAACATAAATACAGTCACATCAATTAAGTAATGAAAGCCTGTAGAAAGAACTTTCTCCGAACATTTATTGATTCATTAGTCGCTAATCGCTCCGCTTGTGACCGCATTGCTAGTCGCGTCACGTGTATTTTGTTGGCCATCGAAACGTGCCCTTCTGACTGCTCATTCCGATCCTTTAATTTTGCTTTTAATAATATGACACAACAGTGACCCATAGTCCTGACCGCACAGTAAGATATCTTGCCGTGGATGTCAGGATTATAAGAGAGAAAGAGAGAGAGAGAGAGACGCTTCCATAACATCCACATCCGAGACATTTTATGGATCACACAAACATTTTTCTCGGAACAGGAATCAAACCCGCGGCGTCTCTATTCACAACTAGCTAACACTACAGTTGGCGAGGTTGTCCACCTTATGTTTAATTAATAATTTATATAGATTTCACTCTGATTCATTCATTGTTTCATAAATTGTACGTGACAATTTTCATTTAAAATTATTCATTGCTTAATTGAATTGTTTTGTTATATTAAGGTAATTAAATAATTAAACAGTATTCCTTTTAGATTGGATTTTTAATTAAATATGAGCGGAACAAATTCTTAATTACGCATAATTTAATCCATAGCCACGATTGTTTTAGTAACTGTAATTTAAAATTTAAATAATTCGAATAATTCAATTAAAAAACTACGTATCATTTTATGCAGAATATAATCATAGTAATAAACACTTATAAAAATATTCATAGTTATGAAAAGGCATAACATTATTCACATCCAAACTAACACATTCTTTACAATTGATGACTCTACAATAAAACTTAGTGTGTATAACATAACATAAGCTCACCCCTGTATCCCCGAAGGAGTAGGCAGAGGCGTACTAGCAAACTAGAACACCCACATTTCGCCGAGCTTACTTCCGTCCCAGATGAGATAGGGCCTATCGACATATCGGGGACAAATTACAGACTCCGGACTGATATGGAAAAATCCAATATCACTTTGCCCGACCCGGGGATCGAACGCGAGACCTTAGGACGGTAGCTGTACCGAAATACAACCACGCCACCGAGGCAGTCTATATACACTTAGAGCGTCTAACTTTTTTTAATTAAAAAACAATATAAGGATATAAAGAAACAATATTTTTTATTACGCATAATTCGTCACAATAATATTTACTAGTAAGAAAAATCAAAATCAACAATCGTAGACTCGCCCTTGCCTAACAGGTTTCCATAAAAATGTAAATTCTTAGAAACTTGATTACAAAACCATAAAAACCTTATTTGCATACATCGATGTCTATACCAAGTATTGCGTATACCATCTGTGGTTAGAAACGACTTTGGGAAAATAACTAGTTTTTTAATCTTATATGTAAATTATGGTTAGTGATTCAAATTCAAATTAATAAATGATAAAAAACCGATTTCTAGAAGACATTAGGAGTTAAAATCAGTTAATATTGTGACTTTTTCCATGCTATTACTAAAAACAAATAAAACCAAAAAATAACTGCATCTTTAGTTAAAAATTGCAAAAACGGAGAGATCTAACAACTCTTAGTCTAACAGGGGGGTTACCACCACCTCCTATAGCAGTATTATTATAATCTTACTTGTACCGATTCCCATACAAAACAAACGAAGAACGATTATAATAATACTGCTATAAGAGGTGGTGGTAACCCTGCAGTTCATTGAACTACCTTTAGATATATAGCCTGTTCTATGGACGGTGAAGTCTCAGAATTAATTTTTAGATCGGATAATTATTTGAAACTACATACATACATACATAAGCTCACGCCTGTGTCCCCGAAGGAGTAGGCAGAGGCGCACTAGCGAACTAGAACACCCACATTTCGCCGAGCTTAGTTCAGTCCCAGATGTGATAGGGGATTGAAACTACATGCTTGCTAGTATAGGCAACGTAAGTATAGGGGCTGCGTAAAAACCGCTATTGTAGGTTCCGAAAAGTATTAGGTTCAAGATTAGGTCCTTTGGAGGTATTAACATGGAATTATTAATATAAATAATTATGATAGAAACATATCACTCAGACTTCCTCGGTGGCGTGGTTGTATTTCGGTACGACTACTCCTAAGGTCTCGGGTTCGATCCCCGGGTCGGGCAAAGTGATTTTTCCATATCAGCCCGGAGTCTGGAATTTGTGCTCGATATGGCGATAGGCTCGCCCCCTATCACATCTGGGACGGAACTAAGCTCGGCGAAATGTAGGTGTACTAGTTGGCTAGTGCGCCTCTGTCTACCCCTTCGGGGATACAGGCGTGAGCTTATGTTGTGTTGTGTAGAAACATATCAAAGTCGAATTAAATCATACACAATAGACATTTATACATAGGCTCACTCCCCGAAGAGCTAGGCAAAGTCACACAAACACCCACGATCTCGCCGAGTTTATTTCCGTCCCAGATGTAATAGGTGGCGAGCCTATCGCCATATCGGACACAAACTCCGAACTAATACTGAGTAATAAAAATCACTTCACCCGTCCCTGGGACCAAACCCTAGACCTCAGGACGATAGTTGTGCCGCACACATACAACTACGCCACTGGCACACAATAGAGCAGTCTTTCCCAAAGAGGGCGATAACGCCCCCTTGTGGGCGCTGCATGCCTAAAGGGGGCGGGAAGAGACCTAGAAAAAAAGGGGATCTCCGCTCATATAGCTCACAATAATTTATTTGAAGTTATAGTAGTTTTTAATGATGAATGGGGGGCGCTAAAAAATAATTTAGTTTTAAAGTAGGCAGTAGACAAAATAAGCTTGGGAACCTCTGCAATAGAGTAACAAAAATATAAAATTGTAACAATTTTTTGCGTCGTTAATAAAACAAACACTTTGAATGTTATTTTATGAATAAGTTTACAACCTTAGAGGCGACCTTCTATCCGTATGAATGTATACTATACAGACTACGTACAATGTTTACGTGTTTCATTAAAAATAGTTGTAAAACCGCAGCGGTGACCGCATTGTTATTGCCTCTAATAAGTACGAAGCAAGTCATTGCAACCATGGCTCCTGTTACATTTGTCACGTTTTAACCGACTTCAAAAAAGAGCTCAACCATAATATAAGTGAGGACTCTTAATATGGCTGTATGTCACCTACTATCTATGCTTATAATGTATTGTTGTGCTGCTGGTCTTCCAATAAATAAATAAATAAATAAAATAATCGAGCTGATAACATTGGTTACACTTTTATACAAATGTCATAAGTATGCTTCGAGCAATTTGTGACCGGCAATAAAATTTAAAATGGTTCAGATCTTGCTTTATTTATCACTTTCTTAGTAATGTAATAAATAAAAATTATATTTATGGTCCACATAATGAAATCTGAGTGCTGGTTGTAAGGCCTAGCTGCCTAAGCTTAATTGATAGCAATTATGCCCATTTTCCATATATCGTGGCATAACTTTATACAAATTAATTTATCTTTATTTGGTAAAACGTGTTTTATTTATCCATAATTGAATATACCAGATACATTTTTATGCTTTAATAATTTAACTTAATAACTTTGTTGAGATATGAAATTTATATTTCGAAGCAAATCATTTCTATTATTTCATATTTGAGAGACAGTTATTTAATTTTATTTAAACATCGTCGTGAAAGTTAACGATATATGAATATTTTATCATAATAAAAATATAGCAAAGTTAATTTATTTGACATTACAATCATTTGAATTATTATAGGATACAATAGATTTCCGCGAGTAGATATAAAGTATACAGCAGATAATTAATCGATTAGATCATTAATCGATATAAGCGTGAGAAACCATTGTACTATAAAATATTCAAGTAAATTGTTAATTAATATGTTATATTTATTCACTGGATGCTTTTAATAGAACATAATTATTGGTTGTATGTTAAGGATGGTAAATAAAATATGCAAAATTATTTTTAAAATATATTTATATAGAATTAAGATAAGTCTATGTAATCTTAGTATTATTACTGTATTTTAAGTTATTATCTCTTATAACTACATCGTCACGTGGCTTGGTATACCGTAAATGTAAATAAACCAGAATATATTATAAATAAAACAAAATTATTATCCACAAAAACATTCGCGGTAGACAAGCCAAGCGATTCGATCACATTCCAATCACATCGCATCATAGACAAAAATATACTGACCATAGATGTTCTTCCACAGGCTCCGAAGCGCACCTTCCTCCGGCGCACCAAAGCAACGGCACCTCCAGAGACCACCGACATAGAGCCCACTGAGAGTCCCCTCACTACCACCAGCAGATACACAACGCGACGCGGCGGTTCCAAGTTTAAACTTCGCAAGGAACTGGAGAAGGAAGTGAAGAACGCGAATAATGTTACGGAGAACGAGGCGGAGAAGAGTGAGGACCGTAACAGACGACCGGCGCCGATCGGCGGGCCGCGACGCAATGAGCGCCCGGCGGCGACGCGCAATTTCGCGAGACGCAAGCCCGGTGGGGCAAACGGTGAGTCCGGTTTTATTGTGTTGCCAATGTTTTTGTGGGAAATGCCGAGATTTTAAACATTACGATTTATTATCAACTAATGTTTAGAGAGTCTTCAAAACACGTTATAGTGTACACCGGTTATCATATATCAGTTTAAATCGATTTATGCAATTTTAGTATGTAGTAAGATATCTTTATTATTTTATTTACAACGCATATTTAACGCTAGATAAGAAACATAATATACCAAATTTTATAATAGACATTACAATGATAATGTCGCCTCATATTTACATATTTTGCATATAATATAAATCGTTTACATAAATCATCGGTTTATCCACAAACATCCATATTAAACGACCATTGATATTTGATTTGATAAAATAACCACTTTAAAACAAATAAAGCAACATTCTTCGAAATAAATAAATATACTATAAGATCAATTTTTAAAATTAAATCATAAATTCTATAAAAATCTCGAGTTCTACCAATGCTGGCAACTTGCATTTGCGCGTTATATTTTATAGAATTTCTATGGAAAGCTAAGATGCTGGGAAATCTGCCGATAGGTCGCCATCCGTGACCTTTGCTTAGCTTACTGTGGGAAGAAACTTGTAGAGAGTTTTTGAATGTGCATCGCTAGAAATAATAGCGTAATTTTATGTTTATCTTTTATTCAATAGAAACTAGTTATATTATTATTCGAAATATTATGTTAGAATTAGGTACACGATCAACGATTTTCAAGTCGCAGATCGTATTCATGGATTTTTCCAGCCAATCCATGGGGGTCATGTGAGGACAGACCTTTTAAACGTATTGCGGATAGGATTCGACTAAGTGATTACAACCAGAAGCCTGACTGACGTTAACCATATTTCAAAAATCTACTCAGAAATAGGTTTTAAAAATCACGTTATTTTTGGGATTTAAAAACTCATATACGTTGAAAGGAGGATAATTTTATAATGCAAATATTTGTAATGAAAGTGCAAACAAAGTAGCAACACCATGGGTTTCGTGACGTCGTGCAACCGCAAGGCCGCTCGAGGTGGCTATTGCAATACACCACGTTATTACCAGCTACTAAACACATAAACTATGATCGAAAATTAATGCTATTTTATATGTAAAAATATCCCAGACGAGGAAGTCAGCTGCTAGTAAAAACTAAGCTAAATTTTTTCTACAACATATTTCAAAAAATGTCTTGCGCCGACATCGCATTACCTCTATAATAGGCAAAGGGTAGGTTGAAGTTTATATCAATATTTAATACTGTCCAGTTACTTGACTAATGACTAGGCCTGTGTTACTAATGGGAAAATGTAGGTCTTAGGCTGAGATCTATAGAACAAATCGACGGTCCCTACGTATAAAGCGACATGTCAAAAACTGAGGTTTTCAGGAGAACGAAATGAAGTTTATTTATAAGTTTAAGAATTATCATACTAGAGCCATATATGCAATAACAGTATGACATTTTGACTTGTCTTTATATACGTAGGGACCGTCGAAATTTCGATTTCGTCCAAGCCATTTTTTCGGAAAAAAAACAGACTGACAGACAGACTAAGCAAAGATTTTCTTGTGAAAAATGACTCGGACTAAGTCAAAGCTCGATTTAAAAATTCCAAATCCTCACTGAGTTCATTTCTTTGACTTAGACTTGCCTAAGTTCGCTCTATATATCTCAGCCTTAGTCTGAACATTTTTGTTCGGAAACATAAATTGCTATCCTATAAAAGACTTCAACGCGCGAAGCATAGAAAATCTTTAGGAAGCATTGTTATGAAGGCATAAACAATTTAGAACGTAAATATCTGAGTAATAGAGATTCCCTTCTAATATGATATTGGATGCATAGTTTTATAATGAGGCACAATGACGAGGGTTACTCAGTAGAAGTAACGATTCTATAATAGAAGAATATGATTCATAAAGCTATTAGAATTGAATCCATATAAATATGATTATCAATTGTATTGACAATTTGTAAATCAAATTTTTTAAAAAAGGAAAATAGACAAAAGAAAATAAAAAAGAAATGGTGACAATTGATGATGAAAAAAATAAGCCCGGAGTTTCTTTCTGCCTTTCTTCTTCGGGTCGTCATCCGTAGGTAGCTAGAGAAAGGCTGGTAGGTTAGCTAGGATAGGGCCTCACGCACCAATCCCAACTGCTTCCAGTATTTCCAGTCAATCCCCTGCCACCATTCCTGCCATATGCCATTCCCATACAATCCATTCCCTTACACTCTATTCCTATTTCCCCTTAGCACCCTATCTCAGCCATCCCATCGTTATTATGTCCATACTTGCCTGCCTGTTGTCTAATACAAATATATAATGTAAATTATATTAATCCTAATTTAAAAATTTACTTGTGTTGACTTGTCATAAGTGCTTTTTTACATGCCTACGTGATCAATAAAGATTTTTATTTATTTATTTTAATTATTATGATCAATGTGTTAGTACTCAAGAGTTAGTACATCAGCGACGCATCGTAGTGCAAGTCTCCGGTTCGACTCTCGGGTCGAGCAAGTAATATCGGGATTTTCTGCTCAATATTAGCCCGAAATCGGCAAGTTCGCGATATGGCGATAGGCTAGTCCCCTATCACATGTATGTAGCTGAAATATAAAATATGAATGTTCTAGTTATTTTGTTCGCCTCTGCCTAACCCTTAGGGATACGGGCGCTTATGTATGTAATTCTATGTAAACAATAAATATGAATACTTATAACATTACTTAGAACCCCAAAGAATATCTAAAGGTAAAATATGATCACACTACACTTGTTCGCTTGACAGCGATTGCAATAAAATTTTCAACTTTTCAAGAATTCAAATATATTTCGTCAAGCAACCGATGAATTTCCTAACAAAATTATCAATGTCGTCAACCTTAAGAATCACCATGTCTGTCGCCATAAAACTAATCAAACACCATGGCGTAAATCACGCACACGTAACCAAATTGTTATGGGTTATTATAAACATTCTAAACGCATGATGATGACTGTTGAGGCAAATGAATCGATGTCACACGTAGTCAATGGTGAATTGAAGTTATTTTCAATATATGGTGATTTTCTTTATGAAACTATGAAAAACCGCTTTTCCTCTATTTCAGTCTTAATTAATTCTTGTCTGCCAGTCTGTCTTTCTTATTGTATTCCATAAAATTTAATACTTTTCAGTGATGCTTAAATAAAGCAGCAAACATTTTCAGTTTTATTATCAAATCACACTAATATTATGAAGGCGAAAGTTTGTGAGTGTGTTTGTTAGTTTTCTGGACCAATTTTGATGACATTTGGTATGGAGGTAGCTGATACCCTGGATAACACATAGGCTACTTTTAATCTCGGAAAATTTCCGCGCAAACAGAGTCGCGGGCAATAGCTAGTAATATAATAAACAAGAAAAGTGATATAGTAAACAGTAAGCGAGTGGGGTCTAAGGGCGGGAAGAAGAGTGAAAAACCATTCGATATATGTAAACCGCGGGTATAAAATATATGGGACACGGTTAGGGCAAATAAAATCCCGTTTATACTTCCTATTTGTTTTACTTCCGAGTTCGGAGACTACATTGTATAGAGGAGAGGTAGGTACATTAGTTATTACAATATATTACAAAAGTATTACTTAGTGAATAAAGCCGGTTGTCTAACTTGTTACGAGTCCGCCAAAAGCGCGGGCTGTCAAACTCTTTATAGCAGTGTTGCCATTACCAATTATTATTCAAATGTCGCTTACTTTGTGGCAGTGGCAATCCGCCACAAAGTACTATAACATTTACCTCTATATCTTGTTTACGGAAATAACAATACCAATTAATATAGGTCACACAGCACGCTCGTAGAATGCAATAAAGAGTCCTACAGAAATTATTTCAATTACCTACAGCAATCATAACATCTTTTGAACGCTAACGTTAAATATCTGTTCGGAACTTAATGGGCCTTACTTATAAAAAAAGTTTAACTGAGCAAATGGTAAATAATAGCCTGTCCCTTTTATTTTCAAACTATGTGACAGAAGGAAAAAAGTGACAGGCTATTCTTTACCATTTGCTCAGTTAAACAGTTTTTATAAATAAGGCCCAAACTCTTTATTAAAATATTCAATGTCTCAATTCAGCAATTTTTTTTTATAGCAAAGATTGGCAAACGAGCCGATGGGTCACCTGATGGTAAGAGATCTCCACCGCCCATAGACACCCAAGACAAAAAAAATCATGGTTGCGTTGCTGACCTAAAAGGAGGGAATGGAAGGGGAGGGAAGGGGATTGGGAAAGGGAGTGGGGAAATGGGCCACCGGAAATCTCACTCACCGAACGAAACGCGACATTAAGCTGCCACTTTACGTCGGTTTTCTGTGAGACAGTGGTATCTAACCGGTCGAGCCGACCCATTCGTGCTATAGACGTTACTGTCTACAGCGTGGCTCTACCACCTGGAGAATGATTTAACAGCAAAATTTCGTCCAAGCGCTTCAGCCATCGTAACGTGGGTAATTAACAAACTTCCAAGCCTACACTTTCAAATATTAAAACGTTAGTAGATTTGATTTTAACAATTAGTGCAATTAAAGCTCCGAAAGATGCCACCATGTCAGTAGGCTGGTGTTGGTTTGTATAACAGCAATTTAGTTTCAATTTATGGGTGTTAATAGGTGTGGCTTTGGTTTAAAACATTAACATTATAACTATGCCCCTTACTTATAAAAATATTAAAGCGCTGCTTATCTTTATACCATAAGTTGTCCCTTTTATTTTTAAAAAATGTAACGCAAGGAAAAAACGTGACAGGTTATTCTTAACCATTTGCTCAGCAAAAAAGGCTTTTATAAGTAAGGCCCTATATATGTGTTTCATTTATTATCATTGGGTTCATCCAATTGAAATACCAAACTAAAATTTGACAGCCTCCGTGGCGCAGCGGGCGTATAGCCGACTGTGAAGCGAGAGGCCGCGGGTTCGATCCCCGCACCGAGACAAATGTTTGTGTGGTCCACAGATATTTGTTTCAAGTCTGGTCCACAGATATTTGTGAGACCGAAAGTCTCTCATAGTTTCTGATATCCACGATACAGGTTGTACCTAGCGTGGGGTCAGGACTAGGTGTGTGTGTTGGGTGAATAAAAAAAAACTAAAATAAATTTATTGGTTGGCTCGGTTTTTAAAATTTAGTTAGATTTACATTGCTGTTTGTATTAAACTACATTATGCCTGCGGGCTTAGACAAGTGACTTATGCGCTATGCGAATAAATGTATGGGAATGACATACGAGTACGCCGCATATAGCGCACTCCTATGTCATTCCCATACATTTATTTTATTAGACTATTATATTCGACTAGCGCATATGCCACTTGGCTAAACCCGCTGTTAAACTAATATTAGTAGACTTGTAATTCTTATTTAACTTTTAAAAGGGAAAAACTGTATTTAATTGTTAGATTAGTTTGTGACAGCATAATAGACGCTTTTATTCCCATTCAGTTTCTTATAAGAATTTCCACATCGAGCTAATAAAAACACGTGACAACACAATTCAAGAGAGTTAAATGGTTCAATGACGCGACGCGACGTTGAGGTTTCAATGGAAGCTAATTATCTCGGTGTTATAGATGTGGCAACGATTGTGGACAAAGATATTTAATATTACCAACTATAGATGGGTTATCAAGCAAGTTTCCACACAAAAAAATGATCTCAAACTTCAGTACCACCACAACCCTTTATTACAATGGGAAGGCGATTATTACAATTTACATCCTAGAATGTTATGTGAATGGTTAAGAATCACGCAAGACAAGATATTTCTCTCAATATTATTACGCTGGCTGACCTGGCGCGCGTATATTTCAAATAAACTGAACGACTTATGAACATCATCATCATCATCATCATCATCAGCCATAGGACGTCCACTGCTGAACATAGGCCTCCCCCAAAGATTCCCAGATCGACCTGTTGGAAGCGGCCTGCATCCAGCGACTTCCTGCAACCTTTATCAGGTCGTCGGTCCACCTTGTAGGTAGCGCAAGCGCAGCGTAGGACTTATGACCACGAGGTCATAACTTTTGGATGACAAGTTTTGTGCTGTTGACCCGTCTATGTATATACTGTTGAATGTCTGATTGTGAACAACCGCGAGATGATTAGAGCATCATTGTCAAAACTTTAGTGCTTGTTATCGTTTCACCGATTGGGTCAAGGATTTGTATTGTTATAGTAACTGCTAAGTAAACTAATTAAAGTCGTGGTGTATATTACCATTGGTTTGTTCAGTTGCAAAAATGATAGTACGTTATTGTTTTAAACGAACATACGCACACATTAGCTCACGCCTGTATTATGTTATATTAAAATAAAAATAATAATATTAGCCTCGTAATATTATTGTCCCACTGCTGGGCACGGGCCTCCTCTACTAATGAGAGGGGTTAGGCTTAGTCTACCACGCTGGCCTAATGCAGGTTGGTAGACTTCACATACCTTCAAAATTCCTGTGAAGAAATTCTCGGTTATGCAGGTTTCCTCACGATGTTTTCCCTTACCGTTATAGCAAACGATATTTCACAATGAAAAGTCAGAGGTGTATGCTCTATTTTCGGGGTTGGTCTCGAACCTCTGACACTTGTCTCAGCAGTTCGTACCATTACCTGCTGAGCTATCGCTGCTTATTCTATAATTTGTATTTATTTATTTATACTCACTCTTAGACATTACCTTCTAAGTCACAGTAGGTAGTGACAGCATATATGTGCTGTGGACCGCGAGGTCGTGGGTTCGATTCCCAGGTCGGGAAAAGCGAATTTCATTTACCCGGGACTGGATCCCTCAGAAGGGATTGACGGCAGGCAGGCAGCCGTGCGTGCTTGAAAAAGTGTGTTGCGCCACCCCACGTATAAGTGGGATAAGGGTAGGTAGGAATCACTCATAGACATCGGTAATGCCATGCTACAACAGCCAAGTTGTTCGGATGTACTCTTCAACTAGTCTGGTCTCCCTGTCTGGTCTAACCTGTCTGGTCTCCCGCGATACAGGTGCGCCTAGTGCGGGGACCGTTGCACAAATATTATTGTCATTACTATGTTTTTGGTACTTAATAAATTATTTATTGACAGCCTCCGAGGCGCGGCGGGCGAGTAGCCGGCTGTGAAACGTGAGATCGCGGGTTCGATTCCCGCACCGAGACAAATGTCTGTGTGACCCACAAATATTTGTTTCAGGTCTGGGTGTTGGTGAGATCGCAAGTCTCTCGTAGTTCCTGATACCCACGACACAAGACTCGAACTTAGTGTGGGGTCAGGACCTATGTGTGTGACTGTTGGGTGTATTTATTTATTTACACATACATGTATAAAAAAATATTATTTATTTATTTATTATTTGTATGAGTCCGGATATCCCGTGGCGCCTCTCGTTACGCATCATTATCAGTGTTAGCTAGTATGATGCGACTCGCGAAGTTGAGAGCTCGACAATGGGTTATGTAACGTAACGACGCGTGCGATAAGCTCTCAGCACTGCCACTGGATGTTGACCGCGAACTTTCTCTCGAGCTCGCGCATTGTTAACACTCTGCAGATCTCACGTGAGTAATTCAATTGCGGTGTTCTTTGTTTCATTCTATTTTCGACTGATTTGAAAAAAGGAGGTACTCAATGAAATGTCTTTCTGCTGATGACGTCACAGAGTAGGCAGCAATGTTTATGATTATATTTGTATTACCATACGGCTACACCACGGACGAAAAAAAAAGATGGACGGAGCGCTAGGCTTCTTCAGCTCATTCGATCTATTAACACGTAATGACGGCGACTGATCGAATGAGCCGAAAACCTTGCTTCACTTTAAATGTTCCTAGCGCTTCGTCCGTTCTTTTTTTTACGTCCGTGGGCTACACCTACTTTACTTTGATTGATTGATTCATTCGAAGGTATGTAAAGCTACCTAAATAATAAAAGTAGTGGGGGAAGCTTAAGCGTTAAGAGAGACAGACAGAAATAAATTATATAAATGCTGGAAGAAAGAAGAATAGTGGAGAAATCTTATTTCTAACAGTGGGACAGTAGATATTATCAAAAATTTTGTTGGAAAATTTTCAACCGACGTCCAAAAAGAAGGTCCTCAATTCATCTGTATTTTTTATGTATGTTACGAGATACCTCGGGCAAATGTGTACCGATTTTCAAAATTCTTGTGTTCGATAGAGCTTATTTCAATGGTCGTCCTATATAAATTTGGTCACGATCGGATTCGAAGTCGGTCCGTTAAGTTTTTAACCCGTCGGAGGCGGCACATATACATATATGTTACATAAGCGTATGGGCCACCGGAGGCCGAGCCGACCGTGACTATTTATACTTTTGATTATATTGACTAAGTACATTTTTCACCGCTTTATCGCTTGCTTGATTAAACTATATCGCAACATTGGAATGGTTCTTCGGATGGATGCTCCTCTTCCTTGCTTCAGTGTTGCTAACTTGTGACGCCACCCGAGATCCGCTCGAGATGAGTGAAAGCAGTCGGTCAAGTGCGACGGACCGTGACGTCTGCTCAGCGCCTCTATCATACTTTCATATTGTTATGTAATGCCATTTGACGCACCATTGATGATTCTGCTAAATATTATGTAAATGTTTTCCTCTTCTGTTCAAAACATACGAGAATACAACTTCGCGGCGTTTACATACATACATAAGCTCACGCCTGTATCCCCGAAGGGGTAAGCAGAGCTGAACTAGCGAACTAGAAAACCCATATTTCGGCGAGCTTAGTTCCGTCGCAGATGTGATAGGGGTTGAGCCTATCGCCATATCGGGCACAAATTCCAGACTCCGGGCTGATATGGAAAAATCCAATATCACTGCCCGACCCGGGGTTCAAACCCGAGATCTCAGGACGGCAGTCGTACCGAAATACAACCACACCACCGAGGCAGTCAGTTCGCGGCGTTTAGAAAACAATATTTTTAACATAACATTGCTAGGTCGCCTCTGCCTACCCTTCCGTGGATACAGGCGTGACCCTACATGTATGTACGTTGAGGACTTCCCCCTTTTCAAAGTCTGTTCTTCTTCTTCTTCGTCGTGTCGATGGTTTATAAATTATTTATATTATTTTGGTCCAGTACTCAGCCACTGCCACTCCAGCAGGAGTAGCCCCAGCAAGGTCATCGACAGTGCAGGTGTGAGGGCACTGCGGACATGACAAGTACAGCATATTTTGTGGGGCCTCCCCGCAGTCACAAACCGGATCTGCCTCACTGTATCTCCACTTTACCATGTTAAGTCGGTTAAAACACTACAAACAAGCGACCATGTCCCATAAGTCTGTCCGGAAATTGTACTCAAACCGTGACGTTTGAGAGACATTTCCACTTCTAAACACCAACTGGTTCTTATGTTCTTGCGAAATAATGTGAAGGGGCCGTTTTATGGATACACTGAGAGGATTGCACAAGCGGAGATGCTGCGTGTCCTAATTGCTTTGAGATATCGAAGCCATTTAATGTACGGATTTTAGTAAATAAAACGAAAATAAAGCAGCAATAGCTCAATTGGGAATGATACGAACTGCCGAGACGAGTGTGACGACGGGAATTTATGCCCGATATGGCGATAGGCTCGCGCCCTATCACATCTGGGACGGAATTAAGCTCAGCGAAATGTGGGTGTTCTAGTTTGCTAGTACGCCTCTGCCTACCCTTTCAGGGATACAGGCGTGAGATTATGAGACGAGTATCGGAGGTTCGAGACCAACCCCAAAAAGGAGCATACACCTCTGACTTTTCTATGTTAAGTATATTTTCTTTGTGAATAATTATCGCTTGCTATAATGGTAAGGGTAAACATTGTGAGGAAACCTGCATACCCCAGAATTTCTCCACAAGAATTTCAAAGGTATATGAAGTCTACCAAACCGCATTAGGCCAGCGTGATAGACTAAGGCCCCTTCTCATTAGTAGAGGAGGCCCGTGCCCAGCAGTGGGACAGTAATATTTCACGGCTAATATTAAACGGGAGTTAAGCTACCGCGATATTTCCGATAAAAATATTATAATAAGCTCACGCCTGTGCCCTTCAGAGCGCAGGCAAATGCGAACTAGAGAACTACATAGATATCATGATCGTTCGCAATTCTTTTTCCTTTTTTTATGAGACAGGCATGAGCCTATCGCCATGACAAGCACAATTTCACGTACCGGACAATGGGCATGTGATTATTTGAACTAAACGTGATGGGTGCTTTGACAACCTTAAAGTAAAATAATAGAGATTAGGAATCCCTCTTAATTTGGGCCACAGCAAATCTAACCCAAGAAACGACTTATTATTTATATTTTTCCTTACTCAACTGTATAGAATATAATTATTGTTATATATACACAGAACCTATAGCCCCGACGGGGTAGACAGAGGCGAACTAGAACATCGATTTTGCCCAATTCTCAGATGTGAGGAGGCGAGTATATCGTCATATCCTGTACTCAGACTCCGCACCGATTATAACTAGAAAAACCCAATATCACTTATGCCACCCGGGGATCGAACCTGAGACCTCAGGACGAAAGTCGTACCGCGTACGCAATACGCAGTATAAAAGTCACATACAAGATAGCATAAAGCTGTATCTACATCAGGATGTCATACGAAGATTGCAAAATTCATATCTGTCACGCGAGTCGCTACTCTCGCGTCGACAATTGGTTCGTGGGAACGTGTCCCTCCCCTCCCCTCCCCCTATGGCTCATGTTCCCACGGTCTGGTTGAGACACCCGCACCATGCCTTTTCACATTGTTTCCACACTAAAATGTTGCTTTTCATATTTTATAAATAACGTAACATAACATAACATAAGCTCACGCCTGTATCCCCGAAGGGGTAGGCAAATGCGAACTAGAACACCCACATTTCGCCGAACTTAGTTTCGTCCCAGATGTGATAGGGGACGAGCCTATCGCCATATCGGGCACAAATTCCAGACTCCGGGCTGATATGGAAAAATCCAATATCACTTTGCCCGACCCGGGGATCGAACCCGAGACCTCAGGACAGTAGTCATACCGAAATACAACAATTTACAACCATCAGGTGCAATGTAGGCGTTGTATTTATTTAAGTAAAATACCTAAAACAATAACTGCCTCGGTGGCGTAGTTGTATTTCGGTACGACTATCGTTCTGAGGACTCTGGTTCGATCCCCGGCGAGAGCTAAGTGATATTGGATTTTTCTAGTATCAGCCCCGAGTTTGGAATTTATGGCCGATATGGCGACAGGCTCACCCTCTATTACATTTGGAAATTAGCTCGGTGAAATGTGGGTGTTCTGCCGCCGAATGCACATACACTTAAGGTCGCCTTATATCATTTAAGGCCGCCTTATCTGTCAAAATTGCTCGGCTAAAATCAATGTAAGAAGCTGTTAAAGTTGAGTAGCGTTTGACCATTCGGGCGCTAGGTCGCTATTGTGCCTCTTCCTACCCTTTCGGGGATACAGACGTGAGCATGTATGTGCTTGTGTATTTTGTTTGTTTCTTACTCATTGTTGCCAGAGACATTGGCTAAATAAAGTTTATTTCTTTCTTTCTTACCCTAAGCATTCTGCCATTATGACAATTACTAAGTTGAGCAAATTGCCGTGAAACATTAAATATGAAATATGCCAATTACAACAGCAGCATTTTATCTGTCCAATACAGTGAAATCGAGAGTAAAATTGGATCAATCACACAACTCATATGTGCCAACGTGACATTGCTCTGGCGCTGTCGACACCCGTACTGTCGTGGCGCAATGATGTCAAATGTGTGCGTTTGGTTTCCGCGTTTGTATTAACATTTTCAGCTAGTTATGGCCCAATTTATGGACAAGTTATAGGTGTGTCATAACGGTGGTGGTTTTAGATCAATGTTCGCTGGTATTGTATTGTTTGCCTCCTTGGTTTAGTGGCAGCATGGTCTGTGTACCGAGAAGTCCTGGATTCAATTCTTAGATCGGTCAAAGCAATTTTTCTAATTTAATTTGCCCGGGTCTGGAACCTCCAGAGGGGGGACGTCAGACACGCAGCCGGTTGTAAACACTAAGCCGGATCCTGTCTACAACATGCTTCTAACATGCTATTGTACATTCGATTCTCTCGAGGGGTTTGTGACATGATTTGATAGTTGGTTGGGACGGGTATCACATTATATTATCTGCATCGGTTATCTGCCTATGTTATCGCAACTCGCAAGCCCCTCGATTTGCTTCTTCCCTCGTCAGAATGTGAACAAACATGAATTAGGCCGACGTGGTTCTGATGACCAGGAAAGGTGCCGAAATAAATCCATTGTTTGCCGGTGATCGCTGGTTTTGCTCTTCTTCTTTTCGCTTCGTCTTTTTTGGTTTTGGTTTCGTCTGCATTGCTCTTACCATCAGCGGCCCGAGCAGGAAAAATTGCTTGCAATCGTAAATGAATTTGAGCTTGCTACGCTCAGCAGGGTTACCACGACCTCTTTTAGCAGTATTATTATAATCGTTCTTCGTTTGTTTTGTATGGGAATCGGTACAAGTAAAATTATAATAATACTGCTATAAGAGGTGGTGGTAACTCCCTCGGTTAATATTTCATACGAATTTCATAGACGCGCATCGAGCTCGAATACATTTACGATTGTCAGAAACTTGCCGTGTCCAATGGAATGGAACTGGAATTTGTGCCCGATATGGCGATAGGCTCGCCCTCTATCACATCTGGGACGAAACTAAGCTCGGCGAAAAGTAGATGTTCTAGTTCGCTAGTGCGTCTCTGCCTACCCCTTCGGGGATAAAGGCGTGAGCTTATGTTATGTTATGTTATGCCGTGTCCAAAAAAATCTTCGTATCCACCATTACTCAATAAAAACTCATATCGTAGTTTTAAAAGCTACATTGTTTAGTGCAGCGACTATTCCGGGGCCGGATGGTCGTTACACGGTCCATGAACGTCCACAATGCACTGTTGCTTGTCGATAGTTATCTTGTATAGCTTTTGTGCGGATCGTCTGAACTGTATCCTCGTGATTTTAATATATGCTATATAATAATATAATTATTAAATAATGTGTAACAAAATATTTCCCTTTTGTACACTTGTAAGTCGAAATTCTACCCTTTAATTGATCTCATTTTAATATATAACAATTATCTAACTTTTTTGCCAGATGCCGGATTATTGTTGTTTTCGCAATTTGTATCTCTTATTGTTAATTATTTAGTGGAATTATGCTTATTTATGTAAGTTGTGGTTGCCTGTTTTTGGGGGAACACTGAGGCTTAGTTTTTGTCATTATTAAATAAGTGTGTATAGTGTATATATATATCTTCTCTTGGCAACTCTAAAATAAACAAATAAATAAATAAATAAATTTTTGAGTTATGAAGCTGATGTGGACTTGGAAATTGAGTCACATACCAAATAATACGGAATGAGAGTGATATCCATACGGAATCAGACTGCCTCCGTGGCCTGGTGGTATTTTGGTACGACTACGGTTCTGAGGTCTCGGGTTCGATCCCCGGGTCGGGCAAAGTGATATTGGATTTTTCTATATCAGCCCAGAGTCTGGAATTTGTGCCCGATAAGGCGATAGGCTCGCCCCCTATCACATCTGGGACGGAACTAACCTCGGCGAAATATGGGTGTTCTAGTTCGCTAGTACGCCTCTGCCTACCCCTTCGGGGATACAGGCATGAGCTTAATTTATGTTATGCTATGAGAGTGACAGTGTTATGATAAAATTAAATTGTATAATGAATCCACAAAATGCTATACCTACAAATAATTTATATCCCGTCAAATCACTTTACCATAATTCTGAAAAGATTTTTCGCCAGAGATACCTGAAAAAAGGCGTTGCTCTTTCAAAAACCGGTTTAAAATTAATCACTAATGAAGTGTAATTACTTCCAAGTTGTGATGCGTTGGTATGTGACATTAAGTATTATTTTATTGTAAAGCCACAGAATAACTAATAACTCTACGTAATCAATATTATAATATACTATTGCATGCATGTAGATATTCTATCGATGAATTTAACAGGTTATCTATACAATCTTCTTTATGCCTCGCGTAAATCAAGCCTAATACTAGGGACACCAGGTTCTCCCTTACTTAAACGCTTCCATTTAGCCCGATCTTGGGCATCCTTCACAATGCGACCATAAATTAATGAGACCTACAGTACTTGAACATAATCTTCAAAGAAGTACATAATAAACAACACCCAATAGTCACACACATAATCCTGACTCCACATTAAGAACACAACACCTAGGCCCGAAACAAATATATGTGGGCCATACAAACATTTGTCTCGGAGCGAGGATCGAACCCGCGGCCACTCGCTTCACAACCGGCTCTCTGCTGCGTCACGGTGGCTGTCACATAGTAAATCCGAAACGGAATTCTTACCCACGCCACTTCATCTGTTAGTAGTTCTACAAGGCCCGCCGTATCTTTAATCTGCATATAATACATCACGTCGACCTTGTACAGTATGTCCGCCCATTAAATCAGTATCGCAAACATCACCATGACAGTAGTCAGTAGGCTTTGTGAAGCAATACCAACAAGCGGTATGTATGAATGGTATTCAATGCCAAGGTCCCGCGCTGTCGCAGCCACGGCCTTTATTCTAATCATATCGATTATTGCGCTGTATATTATATAAATAGACACTGCCGTCCTATCTCTAAAATGCCGTTCAGTGAATAAACCTACCTCGGTGACTGCCTCGGTGGCGTGGTGGTATTTCGGTACGACTACGGTTCTGAGGTCTCGGGTTCGATCCCCGGGTCGGGCAAAGTGATATTGGATTTTTCCATATCAGCCCGGAGTCCGGAATTTGGGCCCGATATGGCGATAGGCTCGCCCCCTATCACATCTGGGACGGAACTAAGCTCGGCGAAATTTGGGTGTTCTAGTTCGCTAGTGCGCCTCTGCCTACCCCCTCGGGGATACAGGCGTGAGCTTATGTTATGTATGTTATGAATAAACCTAATTTTGAGATGTAGAAAACGTCGAAAATATTGCCCCTTACTTATAAAAATATTTAAGCGCTTCTTATCTTTAACCATAAGTTGTCCCTTTCATTTTTAAACAATGTAACGCAAGGAAAAAAGTGACAGTTTATTCTTAGCGAAAAGATAAGCGAAAATGTTTTTATAAGTAAGGCCCTATAATAAAAAAGTTTAATATTTTGTAAGAATGTTTTTGGTATGACTGTTTCTAATTTAATAAATAAATTCTCTTAATTTTTATTTTCCTGGTATAAAATTATTCAAAAATTGTTTTGTCTACAGGGACGTCAACACTAGCGCCATCTAGCGTGTCAACAACAGGAACAACTCGCAGACCGTTCCGCATCGCCGCTCGCCGTCGACCGTCAAGCACCACTATCATTACCACTACCACTACCACAACTACCACTACGACCCCACCACCCACCACGACCCCACCACCCACCACCGCTGCCGACGATCCAGTCGAAATTGAAGAGGCGTTACAGGCGATTGGGGACACAGGTGGGCACTAACCATAAATTAGAGGAGCATTTAAAGAATAAATAAAGTAAAACAAATATCTACGAGTATATTCATGGACGTCCTGTGACTGATGATGATGATATTAATTATACACATTTCTAGACTAGACTTCGCGAAATCGTCTGAGAATCCATAAGCACTTTCCAGATGGGGAACAGGAAACCTGTGCTGTTTTTCATATGTCTTTGTGTGTTCTACAGAGTTTATTCCAAGGGTATTCGCATATAAATGTGATCAAAATCTGATGAAGGAGTATCTTAATAAACAATAGTATACCTAAACGTCGTAATTAGGGATTTGAAATCGGTTTTAAAATAGTCAAAATTTGCAACCCCATTTCGCGTTCATTTTTCAGCAACTATCGTTTCAGATGCCATTGAAGACCCGAGTCTCGAACCTCGTGAACCGAAGATATCTAACAAGATCCAAAGACGACCGCTGGTGACCCTCAAGGAAGAGTCCAAGGACCAAAACCCTTCAGCCACCAACGAAGAAGAAAGCAAGAGGCAGAGCAAGAAGTACAGCTCAAGCTTCAAACAGAACCAACTGGACGATCTACTGAAATCGAAGACCAGACCCGAAACAACTACAGAGTTTAGAACTACTGTGGAAGGTAAGAATGGTTAGGAATTCAAGCTGCCTATAGAAGTAGTAAGATATTGTACAAAACGAAGTCCTTGATAATTGATGTTACCATTTCATATTGATGACTGATTTATTTTTATTGTTGACATGACTGATGTGGGATTATTACAAAATATAGAGGTTGATTCAAGCTGATTTCTTAAGTTTACGCGAATGTTATACATTGAATTAAAACTATTTTTACGGATTCTATCATAATTTGTTTTAATTTTTATGCCCGACGTTTCGAAGGCTTTGCAGGCTTCCTTGTCACGGGTCGGACTGAAAACTGAAAATTAAAACAAATCGTGATAGAATCCGTAAAAATAGTTTTAATTCACTTGATTCATGCTGTTAACGAAATCGTTTACAGTATCAATACGTGCTATGCGATGGAGAAAATAGATAGAAAAAATACTCCAAAAAAAGCTCGAATCTCTCTAACTTACAGTAGGTACATTATTTATCAGCTGTTATGTATGTGTAGTCACTTTTTCTTGGGTAACATTGACTTTGTAAACAAGCGATATTAGTGTTACTATAACTCGATACTATGGCTTTATCTTGACTCACAGAGATGTTTTTGATACAGTGACATTCCTGACTAATTCGTAAACCCAGGTGGCTAATTTAAAAGACATGTGACAATAATCGACTTGAAATTGAGCTGTTATTGAAATTATTTCAAAGATGAAAGAAACTTGATCTGGTAGTTCTGTATTAGACCCACATTTTAGAACTTTGTTGCATGTTAGCGATTCCATCATACTACCACCCTGAAACATTTTCTTAATTCTACTGCACAGTTCTCACATTCATTCACTACTTCCCACAGATATCAGCGCTGAGACTTCTTTAGCTATAGCCACACACCAACTGCTCACCGCTCCTGTACCGGTCACCCAAAACTTCGACGACATAGACCCCGCCAAGACCAAAACCACGCAATCATACAAATACACAAGTCCGCAGCTCAACGAGTTTACGGATGAAAAGACACCAGCCTACGAGAAATACCCAAGCACACCGACATACAGAAATACAGCTACTAATGGTTATGTTCAGACTACTAGTGGAGAATTCAGTACACAATTTGATACGCCAAGGCTATCGCCATCTACTTTCGAAGTAACTAATCCAACGACTCCCCTTACTTACCGCACAATTGATTCTAGTCAAAGAGGTTATTCGACTTTATCAACCATACCGGAATCTGCAGAAATAACTTCAACTTTTGATGTTCCTAAAACTACAACAGTTAGTCAGTCAACCAGATACTCAAGGCCAACAGGATTCTCTACTTTGACAACTGATTATGATTCTTCAAGAATATCTACTTTCTTTGATACTGCTAGTCCAACTGCTACGAATACTTTCTCAACCAACCCGAGGCCATTTTTCTCAACGTTGACAACCGAGTATGAAACTCCTACTTTCACTTCCACTTATGATGCACCAAGATCAACAAATACTTTCTCGACGAAGGACTCAAGAGAATTGACATACTCCACTGGTACCACGGACTTTAATACGCGTGAATCTTCGACAGATTTTGAGACGCCGAGGACTATAGCGTCTAGAAGGAGGACAACGACATCACCAACGACTCAAACAGAGTTGAATTCTGGTGAAATAACTCCATCTAGCTTTGACACTCCCAGGACAAGGTACACGAGTACTCCAAGCAATACAATAACTCAAGAATACTTCGAAACAACTCGTGGAACGTTTCCTAACACTCCAACAGAATACAGGTCCAGAACTTCATCGACATTCACGAGTCCGGAGCCGACTACCACAGCTGTACCTAAACGGTCCAGACAAAGGTTTTCGTCACCGAATATCATTAGTACTGGTTACACAGGAGTATCTGAGAGAGTCAGGACATCAACTCCTCGATACGTGTCGTCGACGGAGAGGTTCCTGACGGGTCCTGTCGAGGATACCAGCTTTTCCACGGCAGGATACTCAGTGTCCAGTCAAGAGCCCTCGTACTTCACGAGGGAATACTTGTTGGAATCGCCTGTGACCAAAACTTACGATGGTAAGTCTTTTCACGTTCTCCTTTATATACTTTCTAATTTATCTTATTAGAGTCATAAACTGATAGATAGTAAATCGGTACAGTCCGCTTTTGTACTTTTAATTTAGAAATGTGTTGCTTACAATATTCTGTAGATATAGATGAGTGATTACGTTCAACAATCTAGCTGTGGCATTTAACTCACAGATTTTTATTTACAAGCCTAAGGTTGACTCCGTTTAAAGCACAAATATTTTCTAGATGAATACCAGTACTTATCGCCAAAGACAACGCCACAGCCTCGTCAGCGTAAGATCTTCAGAAAGAAGATCCAGCGCCGCATTTCTACCACCATTCGCCCCACCACCACGTCTACCACCACCGAGACACCGAAGACCACCAAACCCTTCGAGAAGATCACTAGGGCCCCTGTCAAGACCTACAAGCCAATAGTCAATTATGATTACTACGATGACAGTGAAGAGAAATTGGTAGAAAAATACGAGGGAGGATCAAAAGTGGTGCTACATGATGAAGGTAAGACTTAGTTCTTTTTGGCTTAGGAATCCTGAGCAAAGGCTAACTTGGTGTTATAAAATAATAAATAATTTGTCTATTTATATGGTCTAAGCTAGTTACTTATCGTTATTCCCACCGGATTCTTAATATATTTTACTATCATTTTTGACATATTACTTTTGTTTTGTATCCTCTACAAGATTTAAGAAATTCTACAATTTCCATTGTTGATAATTTGCACATTTTCAATATTCAATGTCGATCAATATAATTTTTATGTAGAGTATTACATAATTTACAATATGGCGTTAGCACCACATTTATTAGTTTTGTGCACATACATCTAAACACATAAAATTAAAATTTCCAGGTACTCTCGAATGCCTAGATGTCGGCAATTTCCCCCACCCGACGTCGTGCAAGAAGTTCATATCGTGCGCGCGCATGGAGAGCGGCTCGCTCGTCGGCTGGGAGTACATCTGTCCGAAAGGTCTCAGCTTCGATCCCGTCGGAGGCATCTGCAACTGGTCCGCGGGACTTGGATGTGATGAGAAGGATGTATAATAGGTGCTCCAGTAAAAACTACTAAATGGTAGAAAAAATATAAATTGGCAACACTGGTTTAAATATTTGTTTGTCAGTGCGTTTTTGAAATATGCTTGGCCACAAGTTAGAAATTATAATTAGTTGCTTAAGCATTTTGATTTAAAAAATATTCAAAATGTTCCAATCAGCATTTTTACAAGTACTAAAGCATATTTAATAACATTCCACTGATTTACAAATAGTAGAAATTATATTTAAAATGAAATAGGTAATTATACTTATCGTTTACACCTTCAGTTTACACGTGAAATGTTTAAATTTGTGATATACAAACTTCCATTTCTATGCGCAGACAAATGCGGAATTCCTAAAGTAGATTTTTTTTATTTCAATTAAATTTTATTATATTTCAGTACGTACATATAGGTCTTTTTATGAAAATACGATTTATATTATTATATATGAATATAATATAACTGTATTTATTGCAATAACTCAATATTTAAAAGTGATATGTATTTAGTATCGACGACTGAAAAAGATATTTTAAATATTTTAAGTATTTAAAAGTGTCATTACTGGATGGTTGATTACTTTTATTGTATACACATATGTACTTGTAGTTTATTAGTTACTTGACGTACTAAGTAATGACATTGTATTATTTTAAGTGACAACTGAGTAAGTGAGCGACAAATGCAAATATATAAAATCAATTTATTAATTTTTGATTTTAAGATCATAATTTAATATAATGTGCGCATTTCTTCGCTGACTTTCTTATTTTTCGAATTTCAATGTTCTTTTTTTTAAATAATACAGAACATCTCATTGGTAGGGTTGCCCTAAGATTCCTTCTTTATTAAAAATCTACCAATGTGTCAATTATCAGTAATCAACCTCACCAGTATAGTAACATTTTTATAATTAATAAAATTAATCTAAGTCAAAATATTTTGTTACTTTTATATTTTTCATATTATGTAAATGTACGAACACTGCCAATTTTATACTCTTTAGAATATCTTTTGTTAGCGGAATGGCGTAATAGCAAAATTATGTGACAATTACGGAATGTGCCTTAACTATTATATTATCGTAGACGTAAGGATTGTGACTTTATTATTAAGAAATAAAAATATTAAAAATATTGTGGTTTTTATTGTTATACAAATGGTTTATCCAAATCACAAATTCGACAAAACAAAAGTAAAAGTAAAATTTCGTTGCCTCCAGTTTCAGTAACACATTTATTTATAACGTTTATAAAGCACCTAAAATACTAACCTAAGTACTAAGAGCGCATGACATAGAAGAAATATCAATGGAACGGAAGAGCGAAATAGAAAATATTACCATTTCAGTCCTTTGGAGTTGAACAATCAAATGGAAGCATGAGACAGAAAATCTTACTATCTCACTCACCTATGCACAATGTACATAATAAAGACGATTTTCAGTACTAGGATATACTCATTAAATTACATTCTTAAACTACCCTCTATGTATCATTTCTAAATTATAGAGTGAAAGGAAATATAAATAAAATAAAGTGTATTTTTATCTATCTACCCACTTATTTTATTACTTAGGAAACGTGTAATTGGAAGGTGTTTACATTAATTTACTTTTTTATTTTAAATCTTTAATATGCCTGCCATTATTTTTTATGTCAAATCCTCCACAAACACCTTGCATAAGGTTAAGAAAAACAAGTCCATTGCATAAAACAGATTTATTTATAATGTCCGCTTGCTAATATTCACATATCCGATGCCCACACACGTCATCTTGATCTTGTGGGCCGCTTGGACCTGCTCATCATCAGAATCCTCGTCTTCCTCTTGTCTCTGGACCTCCAGCTTGAACATCACGCCGAAGAACTCTTTAAGGTGTTGCAGGAAGGTTATTGTGTAGTCAGAGAGAGGACCCACCTGAAACAAACATTGCAAATCGTTTTGAAAATGTTTTGCCCTATCTGTGGTTTAAGATTATACACGTATATTCACGTCACGGCCATAACGGTACGTGCGTTAGAAAGAAATGGCAAGATATCCTCACTACTCACTCTTGCTCATTGCAGAATATAAAATAAAAATAATTTACTGCCTTTTTTCAACGAACAGAAGGATTCCTATTTTATATCATTTACTCTTTCTTTCTTTCTACCAGCCCTTATCCCACCATAATGTGGAATCGGCGCACACCACTTTTTAAAGCATATTGCAGAAAGAATTTGCCCGGGACTGGACTCCTCAGAGTGGGTTAACGTCAGGCAGCCGGTTGTAAAAACTAAGTCAACTCTTTTCTGCAACATGCTTGAAAAAGTGTGTTGCGCCGACCCCACATTAAGGTGGGATAAGGGAGGTTGTAGTAGGTAGGTAAAGCAGCGATAGCTCAGTTGGGTATGGTACGGACTGCCGAGACAAGTGTTGGAGGTTCGAGACCAACCCCAAGATGGAGCATACACCTCTGACTTTTCTATGTTAAGCGTGTTTTCTTTATGAATTATCGCTTGCTTTAATGTTGAAGGAAAACATCGTGAGGAAACCTGCATAATTTTTTCACGAGAATTTCGAAGGTATGTATAGTCTACCAACGCGCATTAGGCCAGCGTGGTAGACAGAGTGTGGCACTGGGTTGTAAAACCGTCGAAACCATTATAAAAACCGTTACGTCTTAAAACCTTCCATGAGGGCGGAGCCGTGAGAAAAATCTAGTGTTCTCATATAATTTAGTTTAGTCATTGCTATAACGGTGAAGGAAAACATCGTGAAGAAACCTGCATACCCGAGAATTTCTCCACAACAATTTCGAAGATACGTGAAATCTACATACCCGCATTAGGCCAGCGTGGTGGACTAAGGCCTAACCCCTCATTAGTAGAGGAGGCCCGTGCCCAGCAGTGGCACAGTAATTACAGGGCTAATATTATTATTATATTACTAGCTGACCCGGCGAACTTCGTACCGCCTAACAGTCGATTCTTTATTTTTTTAGTTTTGTTTATTATGTCTAAAATAAACGTAGCCTTTTTGAAATTTGGTTGTTACTCTTGTAGCCTAAGTTACTCCTTATTACATCAGCTACCTGCCAATTAAAGTCCCGTCAAAATCGGTCCAGCCATTTCAGAGATTAGCCGGAACAAACAAACAAACAAAAATTATAAAAAATGTTATTTTGGTGTATATACCGTATATATATTCATATACATGTAGTAAAAAACGATTATTTCAATATTACAGACACTCCAATTTTATTTATATGTATATATGTGACTGCCTCGGTGGCGTGGTGGTATTTCGGTACGACTACGGTTCTGAGGTCTCGGGTTCGATCCCCAGGTCGGGCAAAGTGATATCGGATTTTTCCATATCAGCCCGGAGTCTGGAATTTGTGCCCGATATGGCGATAGGCTCGCCCCCTATCACATCTGGGACGGAACTAAGCTCGGCGAAATGTGGGTGTTCTAGTTCGCTAGTGCGCCTCTGCCTACCCCGTTCGGGGATACAGGCGTGAGCTTATGTTATGTATTATAAGGGGGGTAGAAAGAGTAACTCACGACACACTCGCTGACGTCCTTCTGCCCGAGCGCCATCCACAGCGCCAGGAGCCACTGGAACGAGGAGTCCACGGCGCCGCCGCGGTGGATCTCATCCAGCAGACGCACTGAACACTCGCGACCCAGCTCCTCCGGCAACGAGATCTCGCCCTTACCGCCTTCCACGGATTTCTGTAGCAAACTTTTGAGTGGTAGAGCCACGCTGCAGACGTCTATAGTACGAATAGCCAGCTCGACCGGTTTGATACCACTGTCACAGAGAACCGACGTAAATTGGCAGTTCTAAATTGCATTTCCGGTGACCCAATTCCCTTTTAGGTTGGTTACATATCCGTGAATATTTTTGTGACTTGGTGTCTATGGGCGGTGGTGATTACTTACCATTAGGTAAACCATGCTTGTTTACAGTCTTTGCTATTAAAAATAAAACATTCTGCTTGAATATGAAATAAGGAAGGCTTTTTTACTAATAGCATGGCAATTTTCGTCATAAGGTTTGGAAATCAAGAGATTTCCGCAAAACTTATATAAGACTTTTTTACGATTTTTTTGGATGAGTCGATTCAGAAGCACCGCTCTAAACGCTCTAAAAGTAATCAACTATAATATTTGCTGTCTCAGTAACCCTGATATTTCTCTGCCATGTCACTTACTTTATTCGTATCCATTAGTTCACTAAGAAAAAGAACTAGAGCCAATTACAAAATAGTAAGAAATATGTGGGTGTTCTAGTTTGTTAGTGCGCCTCTGCCTACCCCTTCGGGGATGTAGGCGTGAGAGCTTATGTTGTTATGTTATGAAACAGTAAAAAAAACGGGCAACAGAAAAACGTTTGATTTTGTTGCATAGTGTTATACTCACAGCCTCAGCACAGTAGAAAGTCTTGTCGTTGGTCTCTGCGACCAGGCTGATGCCGAACCCTGGACTCTTGCCCGCGTTGGAGCCGCGACACTGGTCCGTGTTTATATACACATCGGGAAGGAACTTCAACATCACCTAAAACAATCAAAGTTGTATTAATGTATTTTATACTGGAGTGGTTGTATTTCGACACTACTACCATCCTGAGGTGTCGGGTTCGATCCCCAGATCGGGCACAATGATATTGTTTTTTTTCAATATCAGCATGGAGTCTGGAATTTGTGCCCAATGTGGTGATAGGCTCGCCCCTTGTCACATCTGGGACAAAACAAGCTCGGCGAAATGTGTGTTCTAGATCGCTAGTGAGCCTCTGCCTACCCCTTCGGAGATACAGGCGTGAGCTTGTGTCATCTCTTTGATTTGCCCAGGATTAGAGCCCTAAGAAAAGGTTGCCATTAAATAGAAAGCCTAACTTCATTGTACTTTTTAACCCGTTGGAGGCAGCATATATATGTATATGTTACATGTACAGTGTCTCGGCCTCTGGTAACCGAGCCGCCCGTGACTCATTAAATAAAACGCGTCATAGGCATATTCCAACAATAGATATGTAGATATTTCCGAACATTGTTTATTTTTAATTGTACTGAACTATTATTCCAAATAAAGATTATTATTAATGTTATTAATAAGCAGCGATAGCTCAGTTGGGTATGGTACGGACTGCCAAGACGAGTGTCGGAGGTTCGAGTCTAACCCCAAAAAGAGCACACACCTCTAACTTTTCTATGTTAAGTGTGTTTTCATTGTGAAATATCGCTTGCTATAACGGTGAAGGAAAACATCGTGAACATCCACAAGAATTTCGAAAGTATGTGAAGTCTACCAACCCGCTTTAGGCCAGCGTGGTAGACTAAGGCCTAACCCCTCACATTAGTAGAGGAGGCCCGTGCCCAGCAGTGGGACAGTAATATTACAGGGCTAATATTATTATTATATTATTATTAATATGTTTATGAGAAACTCACTCCTTTAGCAGAGTCAACGACTCTGTTCGCCATAGTGGGCGACACTCGGAGCGCGTACACGACGCCTCGTATCCTCTTCACGAGCCCCCACTTGGTCCACTGCAGCGGCCGCAGGTGTCGACGCACGGGACACTTGAACACCACCTCACCACCGCCGAGGGGCGGAGCTCCTATCACCAGATAATGTTACTTTTCAGTAATCTTGTGTAGTTCATGAACTAATTCTTAAAAAAGCTCCCACAGACGAACTATGCTAACTAGTTCCCAGATTATTAGTTTGTTTGATAAAGCCATGTCTCCTGCACATGTTTTTTCGAAACAATACACTAAAAACATCTACACAATTCATGGTTTTTTAGTCTTGCTCATATAATAATGGACTATAGACAATAAATTGCAGAAATACCATGTTTTAGTGCAGGAGATGCAGTTTAAGTTGAACTTAAAAGTAAAAATTAACGGCAAACAAAAGATCACATGGAAATCACTGTTTTTTCTCCTCCCTTTGGTTCGAGACAGGAGCTGATGATCTAAAAAAGTGAATTCGTTCACTGAGGATCTGCTAACTAATGTATCTACTACTTGTCATGAACTATTATGCACAACACTACTTTTCAGTGCCAGGATAATTTTCTACATTGGACTACCCAGCATTCCTTTATACAACCTATGGATATTATCACTTATCATCAGGTAGACAATAATTGATTTATACATATTTATTTATAGTGATCCCAGAAGTACATACACTCTGGCAGAGTTATAAGAAAAAGCTTTTAAAAATTAAAGTAAATTATTTACCTCTCCTGACAACTTTAAGCTCCAATCCATCATCAACCAATATGAACTTCAGCAATATGGGAAGAGCTGCAGATTTGATCTTATCCACTGACACATCCAAGTCACTGTGGGTGACACCTTGTAACACTGCGTTTAGAGGCTCCTTGCAGAATGGACCGAGGGCCAATAGGATTTCCAGGTAGTAACCTGAACAATGGATATTATTTTTAAACAGAACTTAATTTCTGCTCTTTTTGACAATTGGGTTCTGGGCTATGTTTGAATTTATACACATATTTATATGTAGTAGCAAATAAAACAAAAAAGAAACCCTTCTATAAAAACTGCATCAAAATTGGTTGAAAAATGAGGCACTAATTCATATTTTAAATACGGAGTCGCGGGCAACAGCTAGTTTAGAATAATTTTAATTAATGACTTGGAAGATTAAGCCTATAGTAGACAAAATACTAACCTATGCCCCTCTGGGGACAGCAACTGTGGTTAACTTGTCCTCCTATCAAAATACCGGGCTGGAAGTACACAGACGTGCCCGTCTCACTGAGTTCCACTCGCGTACCGTTCGTCACCTTATCCAGAAGCCTTATGAGGTTCACTTCGTACTCCCTCAACCCTGGATCATCATGTGTACTTCTTATTTCTTCTATTTTGATTGCACGCCCACTTAACGTTGATAAAAGTAGCCTTTGTCGGAAGAAATTACTGCCTTTGTATATAAGTATATCATTTTCCAGTACTGCTGGCATTTTATAAGAGTTTCTTGAAATTATAGGTAAACATTTCAATTTTCAAAATAAAACACGTGTTATTGACAGTACGTCAAATAAATTCGAATGTCAACTGTCAATTTTCAAGGTAATAAAGAATTTTTTAAATCACAGTTTGGCGCAGGTATATAGTAACAATGTTATTTTTATAGACGCCAATTTTGTTAATTGGATTTAGATGTCTATTTACTCACAACTAAACGAAGTTATTGTTTGTGATTATCTTGTATATAAACAGTTTTGTATTGTATATAAAAATAATTTCCTTAGCCTGGGATAATTTTGCTGTTTGACAGTTGACAGAGACTGTTTTTCATTTGACATTTGTTATAACAATAACACGGCGTCTCGTAAGTTCGTAGGTTATGTTATTTATTTTTAAACAAATTAAAAGGAATTTATCGACAGTTTGAAACCATTATGAAAGTATCAATTGACGACGTAGTCTTACCGGGTGATCATTGTGAAGATATCACCACAGCCGGGGAAAAGGCAAAAATCATCCTCGGTCCGGGACTGCGAAAGGAAATAGATGGGGTTTTTATTACAAAAGCAGGCGTATTAAGGAAACGAACACCAAACACTTATTGGGTAGACAGTTATCAGAAGCGATACGTACCAGCAAGAGGAGAAAATGTGATTGGAACAGTGACACAAAAAGCGGGAGACATATTCCGAGTGGACGTCGGCGGGAGTTGTAGTGCGTCGCTTTCTTACCTCTCGTTCGAAGGCGCGACGAAGAAAAACAGGCCTTCAGTGAAAATTGGCGATGTTATTTACGCTAAAATGTTAAACGCAAGCAAGGACATGGAGCCGGAACTCGTCTGTGTGGACTCCCATGGAAAGAAAGGGCGGTTAGGTGTCTTAGAAGATGGCTTTGTGTTCAAATGCTCCCTAAACCTTATACGTAAGATATTGAACCCCAGTTGCCCTTTACTAGAGTCATTGAAGAACGAGTGGCCGTTTGAGCTAGCTGCTGGGATGAATGGCAGGATTTGGATAAAAGCAAACACCATGAGAGAGACTGTAGCTGTGGGCAATGCTATATTAGGCTCAGAATACTTGAGCAATGATGACATTAAGAACATGTGCACTAATATTGCTAGTATACTTGCTGGTCATGTGTCATAATATAATTTATTATTTGAATGCTGCAGTTTTATTTATACCAATATTTTGCAATGAAGTACAAATGTTTACAAAATATCTTACCATAAGCTCTAGATTATTTTATTTTTCAACGGTTTTGTTTAATATAAACTGTTGCCCACAATTTTGTTTGTGTGGATATCTCACAGGTACATTTTTCTGGGATAAAAAGTAGCCTCTATCACAGGAATAATTTTAAATAATTTTGTAAATCAGTTCAGTAGTTCAAGGTATTAACACAACATAAACTTACACCTACATCACTAAAGGGGTAGGCAGAGGAGCACTACCAGGAATCGAACCCGCAGCCTCTCGCTTTACAGTACTCGCCCACAAATTATTTATTCGATTTAGTTTGAAAATGTATAATAGTGTATGTCATCAAATCATAGATGTATCAATTGCTATGTATCAAATGAAACAAAATCAAACAGTGACGGAGAATTTATTTTGGCAAATGCAACTAACCTAATCATTTCGAAATCTCAATACATAATGTAAAACTACAACTGTGTTCCAACCGTCTCGGTACCTATTGAATAAATATTATTATGTATATTACAAATGTTCAAGCGGCGCCACTTTCGCTATATACACATCATTGTGGCCCTCGGCACTCGTGCGGCGTTTTATCGACATCGATAAACTCGATAAAGTATATCGATATAAGCGGCAACAAGGTCAACCATGTAATTTTATGCTATGATTTACAAAGCTTTCTACTGCACTCCCAAAATTAGGTCACCACATTTATCAGTCTCTTGTGTTTTACGATCATTTTACATAAAATTCAATGATAAAATAAAGTTTTTAATACAACACTATCCTTAATTATAATTTACATATTAGATTTGTGAAGAACATGGCCACACTTATCATATAGGAACGTGATCGTGTCGATATATTGGAGACATCGATAAAAACGCGCACTCGTGCCACGTCACTTCAGCATTAATTTACAAACAATTAACTATCAATTTAATAGGAGTTGAGTGACCAGAATAATTAACTTTTGTTCATATTTGTATTTTTAAACGTTATAAAATCTCGAGCGTTACCTTTTTGAATGATATTTTTTATAATTTCACAATTTATTTCCTATTATGGTGATAAATCGTGATATCTATTAATCACACTCTTCAAAATTTTCACCATGCCAACGGATCTAGAAATTATAGAATATATTAGGTTATTTTTGCCAAGAGGATTACACATCATTATCCCCTAAATTGGGTACTTGACTTTTTTTTTTAAGTAATTTTATTTGAAATTTACGTCGTCTAAAATATATCACAGAAAGAAATATTGAAATATTCTCAAAAATAAAAAGTTATAAGCCCTTAAAGTTTGGTGTACCCTTAAAACTGCGGGAAAGAGAAGTATCAGTATAATCACGTCACCGCCATAACGGTACTTACGTTGAAAAGGGATAGCAAGATATCTCCAATATCCACTCCAGAATTTAAAATATGATTTACTGAATGATTTCTTAGGTTTACGTGAATGTTATTCATTGAAATTAAACTATTTTTACGGATTATATCACGATTTGGTTTTAATTTTTATGCCCGTCTGACTATCAGTCTAACCCGTGACCACGAAAGCTGCAAAGCTTTCGAAACGTCGGGCATAAAAATTAAAACCAAATCGTGATATAATCCGAAAAAATAGTTTAATTTCAATATGATTTACTGCCTCATTTTACAATTAATTTCGATGCAGTTTTTACAGAAGGGTTTCTTTTTCGTTTTATTTGCTATTACATATAAATATGTGCATAAAATCAAACATAGTCAAGCATCCAATTGAACCCATATTGCCTCATTCATAATCACCATTTTGTAGACCCGAAGTACCAGTCGATGTTTCCGCTGCGAAATGATCCTAGTATCTAAAGTTAAGCCTCTTACAAACATTATTATAATTTGGTAACTTTTAACGATTACTCAAATAAATGTACACGCTGTATGAACAGTAACTATCAAGTTCAACTCCAACAACCTACCAAAAGGAATGTTATTTTTTTTATTTATTTACATAATAAACAATCGAGTGACATGTGAATGTGATTTTTATAGATTTTTACAGACAAATCTTTAATGTCCCTTTCTGAGCAATTGTTAATATAGTATGTTTTTAGTGTAACTAATCTCTGATTAAATTGTGTAAACACGGTGTATCATTATCATCATCATCATCAGCCATAGGATGTCCACTGCTGAACATAGGCCTCCCCCAAAGATGGAAATAGGTCGCAGGAAGTCGCTGGATGCAGGCCGCTTCCAACAGGTCGATTTGGAAACACGATGTATACTGATACAAAAAAAATGAAAGTTTAAATTATTCACTGACTGTAATTCTCCGATTATATTTTTTATCGAATACACAATATAAGAACATATTTTGGACTCGATAGGGCATTTTAATACACAACTTTTCTTCTAAAATCAATAACAATAGTTAATTGAAATTTTAATATCTACCCTACAGCATAATTACATCTTGCATCCTTAGCGTGTTATCCCAATTTTATCGATAATCTCCTTTTTTTCGATAGCTTCGTAATATCGATAAAAATCACAATCGACTACTAATCATGTACAAATGCTATTTACTTGGTCTATAGTAATAAAATAAATAAATTCAAACTGCAATAGGTCATGGAGAGATAACAAGTGATATCCCATGGGAGCACACTACAATATTACTATATCATCGAAAACCTGTAATCGTTTATGATAAATCGTTAACCCTTAAGTAAATATTAAGACTGAACATTTAAGATCTTGAGTGCGCTGATATTTGGCAATATTATTAAACTCTTCATCTACTTTGTTATCCAATATTTACAATAGTTTTTGTATCATTTTGAGTACCGCGCAAAATATATTATCTTGTTTACTAATATTTACATTTTTATTAACATATTATTTACATTATTCGAATTTGTTGATAACTTCACGACCAAATACCAGTGCACCCAAACGACAATCAATCACAGCAAAATTCGTAACACTCTACACAATATTTACATGTATTTTTTTTTATCATTATTAATTTTAATAAAGCAGTCAACTTCCAATTTACTCATTAATTAAATACGAAAATATAATCTACTAGTTCAGAGATCGAGACATTACTAACTATAGCGTATTAAATATCAACATTATGTACACCAATGTGTATTTTTTACATTTTTTTTTCGACTTATGCGTACTCAGCCTATACAGAACCGACATTCAGTAATAAAAAAACTGAAATAAGCATTTATTTAAATGTGTCACACGACTTCCTTCAAAACTTCAAATTAACATAGAGCTGACCTTTACTCGCTAATTTTTTTACCGTTTTATCGATAATTTCTCGTAACACAAGCTCACGCCTATATCCCCGAAGGGGTAGGCATAGGCGCACTAGCGAACTAGTACACCAAAATTTCGCCGAACTTAATAATTTAAACTTATGTTTAATATGAAAAGATGGTGAACAAGGCTGAGTACATACATTCTAGAAAAATAATCAATTAAAACTCACGAGGTAGTATATACATATACTAAGTAGCGTTTATCCGTCTGTTGACACTGGGCAATATTAAAACAATAAATAATTCTTCCATCTATATACAAATCGGGATAATAATATATTCGTTTGCATTCATCGAAATGCGTTAGCTCTTTTCACATATTCCATTTTGGAATATTTGAAAAGAATCAATGTCGTATCGCATTCTAAAAAAGAACGCATAGTTAAGTATTATCGATAATCGATACAGTTCATCGTATGTCTAAAATAATCGATTAAATAATGCGCAGTAACACGGTACAGCAACCTGAAGTCTCGTTCGATTTATAATTATTTTAATGCTTAATTACAAGCGATTGCTTTCTTACATCGATAGATCATACAGTCATTCGAACATTTTACAATTATAATCTGTTTTCGCGATGCTTTCATCGAGTCTTATGATACTTTATCGAAATTCCACTTTTCAATCTGCACTTATAAAATCATGAAATAAGTATCCAGATGATGTAACGTGGCATATTATGACTATACAGGATGTTCCATCACGTTACACGAGTAATACTGGAGCACCGGGTCGTGGTGTCGACAGCCGTCGCTTGCATCTCAGAACACGGAATCTGCGGACCTGGAGAGATGCACGGGGTGCGAGGGGGAGCGCGCGAGCCTCTTCTTGGGCAGCTTCTGCAGCGTGGTGAGCAGCGTCGGGAACTCGGGCCGGTCGCATGACCGGTACGACCAGCACTGCATCAGGATGTCCTGGACAATGTTTCACATTCTTGGAACACTGAGCTTAGACCATTTAACCTAAGGACCCGCTTCGACTGATCTTTCCCTTTTAACAAGGTATAAGATCAAGCGATCTAGCACGTTACGATATTACCACGATATACTTTATCCAAGACTACCTTCTCCAAATGGAGTTGACGTTACGGCGCATCTCCTGCACCTGTTTTTCTCGAAACAAAAGACAAAAGCACCTATGCAAATCAATTTTCGTTGTCTTCTGCTCATAGAACATTGGACCATACATAAAAATGTGATGGGAAACCATGTTACACTGCAGTATTGTGGATGTTTATGGGCGGCGGTGATCACTTAACATCAGGTGTCCCACTTGCTCGTTTGCCCCCTCTATATAAGAGGATAAAAAAAAATGAAATTCATCGATTATAATGGTTTCGTTATCGATAAAACCAGTTTTAGTTTTATTTCTTAATTAAACTTTAAAGTAACACTTACCTTAATGTCTCTGGACGCCTGCATGTTAGCGAGCGATTGCTTGACCCCCTTGCCGACTTGCCAGATGATCGCCTCCGGCGGCTGGCCTTTGAACGGAAATTCCCCGCACAGCAGCTCATACCATACAGTCCTATAAGTAATCCATAAGAAGTAAAACAACATACACCTAACCTCACGCTTGTATCCCCGAAGCGGTAGACAAAGATGTACTAGCAAACTAAAATACCCGCATTTCGCTCGATATGACGACAGGCTCACCCCCTATCACATATGGGGCAAATATGGTAGCAATCTTAAGTGCTATACAATTTTGTTCTATGGATCCTGTGAAAAGCGAATTTGTTGTGTTTTATTGTTTAAAATAATACATACCCGAAAGCGTAGACGTCCGTGGCTTTAGAGAAGGGCAGGTGTAGAGAGGCGTGCGGCGTCAGAGCTCGTATCACCTCGGGGGCCAGGTAACACAGCCAGCCGGGGGGGATGCCCAGGCTGTCTCCACGGGCACTGGGGGAACGGAAACACTTGAATATTCCACAAATGCGGACATTTAACACACTAATCAAATTACCGATCCTGAAGTTTAATGAAAAAATTAATTACATAACCTCACGCCTGTATACATGCACGCCGCACTAACGAATTAGATTACCCACAATTCGCCGAGCTTAGTTCCGTCCCAGATGTGATAGGAGACGAGCCTATCGCCATATCAGGCACAAATTCCATACATCGCGTCGGGCTGATGTGGAATCCAAATATCACTTGTCCGACCTGGGGATCGAACCCGGGACCTCAGAACGGTAATCGTACCGAAATACAACAACGCCACCGAGACGGTTAGGACAGAGTAACTTCATTGATGAGAAACAAATTATTCACTTATTCTAATTAACCTATGCTTTATATAAATTAAATGCTAAATGTGCACTATGGGCAGGTGCATGAGTTGGCTTGTTACTATGGGTCCGTAGTGCTGGCAAAACATATTTCATAGGGTTTCACACCCTAAACTCACTCCTCTCAAATTGAATGGGTAGTTTTAAACTACTTACTAACAATACCGGGACACACCAGACGTATGTCAGATATAGTGTTCTAGGTTACATTTTTAAACATATAGGGCCTTACTTATAAAAATATTTTCGCTATCTTATCGACTGACTTCCTAAAAGAAGGAGGTCCTCAATTCGTCTATATTTTTTTTATGTATGTTACGCGATATCTCCGCCGAATGTGGACCGATCTTCAATTATTTTTTGTTCGATAGAGCTTATTTCAAGGGTGGTCCCATATAAATTTGGTCACAATCGGACTAGAAGTCGGTCCGTTAAGTTTTTAAACTTGTGATTATCTTTAGGAATATTTTGTCCTTTTTTTATTTGCGTCACATTGTTCGACAACGACAGGGACAAGTTATTGTTAAAGATAAGAAGCGCGAATATTTTTATAGAGAAGAGGCAATATGTCATACGTCAAAAATATTGTATTGGTACTAACTTGTTCCCGAAGCAGAGTTTGGTGACGCTGAACAATCCAAAGTCAGTGATCACCACCTTGCCGTTCTCGAGGAATATATTCTTCGTCTTCAAGTCTTTGTGAATGATGCCGCGAGCGTGCAAGTAGCCCATGCCCTGTACATTTATATCATCGTCAAAATCACGTAAATGATGTCAATCACAAAATTTATGTAAAGTGGCAGTTCGCTTGTCAGTTTCTCATGCTCGCTCGCTCGTTTGCCAGTATCTGCTATATAAAAAACAGCAGAGCAGTTGACCCACCAGATGGCAAGTGGTTACAGTTGCCCATCGACAAAGCCAAGGACACACTACTTTTCAGCGTCGTTTGAAGGACATATTGTCATAACACTGTATCACTTTGTTCCACAAGTGATTAGTATAGATGTGGATAATCGATTAATAATCAATTATTTTTTAAAGATGTATCATTATATTATTAATCGACCGGGCTGGTTGGCGCTCACTTGGGGAGGCCTACGTCCAGCAATGGACGGCGATAGGCTGAGGTAATAATTAATTAACCGATTTATCGATCATCTTTAAAAATAATTTAATAATCGATTATCCACATCACTAGTGTTCAGTATTGGTCGGTATTTGGTAGTAAGTACTTCACAATATTGCTATCGGCCCCTGTGTGTGGACGCACCTGCGAGATCTGCTGCGCGACGAGCACGCTCTTGTTGGCGGTGAACTTGTCCTTGCGCAGGTGGATGTGCGTGTACAGCGTCATGCCCTTGCACAGCGACGTCACGATGGCGAGCCGCGGCGGCTTCATGCACGCGCCCATGAACAGCACCAGGTTCTCGTGACGGGTCTTGCGGAACGTCGCCACCTGCCAATTTGTATTTATTCATTACAAATCAAAACACAATTGAAAATCTAACGAGGATTATCAAGTAAAAATATGTCTGTAATCAGTAAGATTGAGGTCATATTGAACATTTATTGTAACAACAGTCTTAAGGTGAACACCAGATTACTAACAAATTGTATGAAAACCATTTTACTAATATTGACCAACTTCCACTGTCCCGATTTTTTCTTCCAATACAATAAAATGATCCTGACATGAAACTGCAGGGTTACCACCACCTCTTATAGCAGTATTATTATAATCGTTCTTCGTCCAGTTATTTTCAGAATAAAGAGCAAATGGTTTCTAAGACGGTTTCTCCGTATCCTATAGTTTCCGATTTCCCCATACAATCCCAGTTAAAAAACATACTGTAATATGTCATGTGTCACGAATCGTACATCATGTATGTGGTTGTGATGGTAGTGGTGATGGTGATGTTAGTGATGATGTTGGTGGTGGTAATGTTGGTGATGATATTGGTGGTGTTTGTGATGGTGTTGGTGATGTTGGTGTTGATGTTGGTTATGGTGATGGAGTTGGTGTTGTTGGTGATGTTGTTGGTGATGGTGTTGGTGTTGATGTTGGTGTTGATGTTGGTGTTGATGTTGGTGATGTTGGTGTTGATGTTGGTGTTGATGTTGGTGGTGTTGGTGATAGTGATGTTGGGAGTGGCGGCGGTCACTCACCTCGTGTTTGAAGGTGTCTAGCGGCACGCAGTCGTCCGCGAGCGAGTGCACGTGCAGCAGCTTGACGGCGACGGCGCCGTGCCAGCTGCCGCGGTGCACGGTGCCGAACCGACCCGCGCCGATCACCTCGAACAGCTTCAGCTCGTCGTACGGGATGTCCCACTCCTTCATCGACAGCTGAACGACAAAGCGGAGGATAACCGATGAATACAAAACAAACATGGTCTAGTGGCAGTGTGGCCTGCATCTCCAAAAGGATAGGCAGAAACAAACTACAATCCAGATTTCGCCAAGCTCATTTCCATCCTAAATGTGATAGCGGACGAGTCTATCGCCATTTCTGGCAATTCCAGACTGATCCTGAGTAGTAAAAAAATACCAACATCACTTTGCCCGATCCGGGGATCGAACCCGAGACCTCGTAGTCGTACTGCGCACGCAATACAACATACACCATCGAGGCCGTCATACCTACATAATTATGAATATCTAATTTATAAAAAAAACTGCTATAAATTGAATGTCTCTCAAACTATCCAACTTACTTCCTCGAATAATCTACGACGATGTAATATCAATGTAGCCATTATAATAATGTAACACCACAAAACACCACTTAAATTACACTTTTGCCGCGATTAATTATCACCAAACTGTAAATTATATCAATCCACAATACACATTTAAGACAAAGTCATTTAAGCTACAACATATATTGCCATCACAAAAACATTTAATTCGGCGCCCATTTTTCATTACACTGTATAGATAGATCTAATAGCCTTGACAGGTGTATCATACATTAGCTGTCAAAAGTCACAACTTTTCTCTTATAAAAATGATCTAATTATTGAAAAATTTGCCGTGAATACAAATTTTTATTCCACTATTACACAATGCATTTGAGTAAGACAAACTTCCTCAACGGTTATATTGCACTGTATGCCATTATCGGAGCATTGTGGCTTGCGCGCAAAGAGATTTAATATTACAAACTATAGAGGGGCTATAAAGGCAAGTTGCCATAAAAAAAATTCATCTCAAACTTCAGTACCGCCATCAACCAGTTATTACAATGCAAGAGCGATTATTACAATTTACACCCTAGAATATTTTGTGATATTGATATGATGTGAATATTGGATTTTTCCACATCAGCCCGGAGTCTGGAATTTGTGCCCGATATGTCGATAGGCTCGCCCCCTATCACATCTGGGACGGAACTAAGCTCGGCGAAATGTGGGTGTTCTCTTCGGGGATACAGGCGAGAGCTTATGTTATGTTAGTATTTTATGAATGGTTAATAATCACGTAAGATAAGTTTATTCTCTCAATATTATAACGCTGACCGGCCTGGCGCGCGTATATTTCAAATAAACTGAGCGAATTATGACCACTAGGCATCGATATATTATATATCTAGATGCACAGTTGACGCTAGGAAAATGGGACAGCAAAGAAGTGCTTAAGCACTACTTTTGCAAACAGTCGAACGCCGATAGAATTCTAAATTTCAAAATTCAAATTTAAAAACGCTTGCTCATTTCGTTTACAAAGCTACTTTATAACACTGGCATAGGGTTATAATTGTGTTGATGTAATTAGAACTTGTGATTATTTCCCTTGTTTTATTACTGAGACCACTTTTTATGACGATATTTGCAAAGAACTGTGCATCTAGGATATATTAAATCGATGCCACTAGATCATAATTTTGGATCACAAGTTTTTTGCTGTTGTCCCGTCTATATACTGTTGAATGTGTTTGCTTGCGCGTTATCTGTGTGGAAGGGAAGAAGCCCCGACGCGCCGGGTTCATTATCAACATGATTTATGTGTTCGACACGCTATGAACTGATGGTTGCTTAAAATAACTCGATATTGACTTGATTTGTTAGTTCAATGTCTATGTTACGTTTAAAGTTAGATAATTTTGGGGTATGATTAATGATTAAGTAGGGTGAGTTTTTTTTTTAATTTTATTATAGCAACTACCCTAAAGATAAAGACGAATGTGGAAATAAAACTTTAAAACGGCACTGAGTGATTTTTGGGTACTTTAAAAATATTTACCGATTCGATAAATCGAAATTAGTTCAAACATATTTACTTTTAATATATTTATAGATTGACTTTAGGTATAAAGGATCAATAAGATTTTCGGAAGTTCTGTATTTTTGTGTAATGTTTCCTAAGGCTTTAGTGAGGCCCTCAATGTGTATGTAGTACACTACAGTGTAGTGTAGTGTAGTGTAGTGTATACTCACGCTGTTCTGTCTCGGCCAGCGCGAGTTGTTGGTGTGATCCAGCGAGTCAGCGCGGCTGTCTGTTGAACCGGACCCTGACCCCGAGATGCAGCGAGACCGCTCTGTCACAATTACACACATCTCATAACTACATCACATCTCCAAATACGGCACCACCCTTGAAGTAAGCTCCATCAAACAAAAACAATGTTGAAAATCGGTCCACGTTGGCCGAAGATGTCGCGTAACAAATAAACTAAATAAAAAGAGAAACCGTCGAATAAACCTACCATTTTAACGGCCGATCCCAATAAACAATATCGGTTCGAATGTGCAGACATATTATAAAAATTAGCCAATAAAAACAAAGTTTACACAGAACGCCGTCAAATGACCTAATTTTATTTGTTAATTTTCGCTCTGTTGTGTTATGTTAATTCTCGCTGTTTTCGCTCGAACCGAAATCATTTATTGAGATGGCCATTAATACATCAAACCTTCACATCCAAAGCTTACTTTTGGCACCACATCAAAACGCAAGTCCCGCCATGTCATACAAAACATCTAATGTCTCAGGGTGACGAACACAGTGTTTATATTTGTATAGCAGTTATTGTAGGAATGTCTGCAGTAGCGCAAACGGATGACCAGTTCGTGTCACTGATACCATTAATACCAATTTTGGATGGACTTCCCATTTTCACCTTGAAACTTAGCTCATCCGCTGCCCACTAGGTGCACCCCACCATATTGTAGTGGTTTGTTATTTAAACTGCATGCTGTGTTAAATGGTAGTCGTATTGTTAACTATTAGGCGAGTGACTTGCTCGTCTCGTCATTCTACTTCAATAATAAAACACCGCATACCGCTTTTAAGGCTGGGCGTGAAGTCGTCGTTGTCGGTGGGTTGTCTCGCGGGGGACTGCGCCGAATTCGGACAGTGGTTGGGGCTCGACGCTGGCGGCTTCACTTCTGCACACCACACGACACATTACTACATACATAAGTTCACGCCGATATCTTCCAAGAGGTAGGCAGAAGTTAATTAGAACATCAACATTTTACTGAACTCATTTCCATTCCAAATGTCATAGGGGGTGAGCCCATCATCATTAATTTTATCTGTCTATCTCAGCTTATCGCCGTCCACTACTGTACGTAGCCATCGCCATATAGGACACAAATTTCAAAATCCTAGATTCTGAATAGAAAAACTCAAAATCAATATGCCCTCACTGAGAATCGAAACCGAAATCACTTTAAATTTTAAATTCTAACAGGGGTCGTATCAATTCTCGCAATATTTATGTGATATATTAATATTTGTTTCAGGTCTGAATGTTGAAAGGGTGTGTCTACTGAAGTTCCTTATATCCACGCCTCATGATTCTAAATATTAATGTGGGATCAGTAGCTCATTAACGACGTTTATTGACGTTTCTTACTTCTTAAAATATTTTTATGACAAACATCCGGACGCCTCTAGCCTTCCTCTAACGGTTATGTAGGGAAATTAACACCAACCAAATGAAAGTTCGCGAATCGTCGCCTGTTGCATTCATACAAACAAACTTTCACTGTTGTGTAAATGAAACAGGCATAGATTCGCGAACATTCGTTTGGTTGGTGTGTACTCGCCAATACAAAATACTTTACGTAGTCGCTAGCGAAAAACGTCAAAAACCTTATGGTTGAGCCTCAGTTAGAGCCTTTTGAGTGGTAGAGTCACGCTGTAGACAGTTACGTCTACAGCACGAATGGGCTGGCTCGACCGGTTTGATACCACTGTCCCACAGAAAACCGACGTAAAGTGGCAGCTTGCTGTCGCGTTTCGTTCGGTGAGTGAGATTTCCGGTGGCCCATTTCCCCTCCTTCCTTTGCCAATCCTTTTTTCCCTCCCCTTCCATTTCCTCCTTTTAGGTTGGCAACGCACCCATGATTCCTTTTATGTCTTGGGTGTCTATGGGCGGTGGAGATCACTTACCATCAGGTGACCCATCTGCTCGTGTGCCAGTCTCTGCTAATAAAAAAAAAAAGTTAGGGTTATGAAGGTAACTATAGAGTGTTATTCATTTATTTATTCCATTTTTATTACAATCTATACTTACAGATCGCATTATATACCTGGGAAGTGGAACTGATGCTTGTTGTGATGCTGCGCGTGGTGGTGCTGCGGCTGGTGGTGGTGCTGGTGGGGGGTGCCGTGGGGGGTCGCGTGGGGGGTCCCGTGGGGGGTCGCGGGCGGCGCCAGCGCCGGGGACGACGGGGTCGAACTGTTGCATGATGACGTGTTCGATGACGAATCTGGACCACCACCGCCCTGTATACAAATAGTTCACATTTTGTATGTAGTAATTTTTAATTTCATTATGAAATATCGCTCGCTATAACGGTGAAGGTAATCATCGTGAGGAAACCTGCATACCCGAGAATTTCTATACAAGAATTTCAAAGGCATGTAAATTTTACCAACCTGTATTAGGTGGATCAAGGCCTAACCCCTCTCATTGGTAGAGGAGGTTCGTGTCTAGCAGTGGGATACTAATATTACAGGGTTAATATACATATATGTTTTTTAAATTCTTAATTTGGTGATATTTTTTACATAACATAACATAAGCTCACGCCTGTATCCCCGAAGGGGTAGGCAAAGGCGCACTAGCAAAATAGAACACCCACATTTCGCCGAGCTTAGTTCCGTCCCAGATGTGATAGGGGGTAGGCCTATCGCTATGTCGGGCACAAATTCCAGACTCCGAGCCGATATGGAAAAATCCAATATCACTTTGCCCGACCCGGGATCGAACCCGAGACCTCAGGACCGTAGTCGAACCGAAATACCACCACGCCACCGAGGCAGCCATTGAGTGATATTTTTTATATAATAATATTTAACAGTGACGGAAGTGAACCACATAATGTACTTTTATAGATTTATCCTGACCCGACAATAACGAGTTATATGTATCAGGAACTATATGTTTTTAACCTCGCAATCTGGACCCAAAAGAAATATTAAAAGATTACCATTGTTTTTTTAATGCAGAGATTGGACTTTAATTTGAATCACTTTTTAATTTGAATCACAATTGGACTTTATTTAAATCAAAATAAATAAAAAATAATTAAACACAAGTTTTGATACCATTATCTAGGAATGCGTTAATTCTAGATTTCAGTTTCCATATTTTATTAAAGGTATAGTTCACGGTGGCGGTGGCAACTGCCTCGGTAGCGTGGTGGTATATCAGTACGACTACGGTTCTGAGGTCTCGGGTTCGATCCCCGGGTCGGGCAAAGTGATATTGGATTTTTCCATATCAGCCTGATCGGAGTCTGGAATTTGTGCCCGATATGGAGATAGGATCGCCCCCTATTACATTTGGGATGGAACTAAGCTCGGCGAAATGTGGGTGTTCTAGTTCGTTATTGCGCCTCTGCCTACCCCTTCGGGGATACAGGGGTGAGCTTATGTTATATTATGTTATAGTCAACGTTTTGTTGGTCGTGTGCGTTATATGGAGTGTGCGTGAGTGTGTGTGTATGCACGTATGCGTGCGTGTAGGTGCGTGCACGTGTACGTACGTCTCTGACGGCGTGGTGCAGCAGCGCGGGCGCGTGCCTCCTGCGCGGGCGGCTGGTGAGCGCGGCGAGGAACCCGCGCGTGACGGTACCGCCACCACCTCCCCCACCGCCTGACGCGCTCATGTACCCGCCCGCTGACACACAACAACAGGACTAATAAAAAATTATTAACAAACAACTATTCCTACCCCTGGATGGTCGGCGCAACATACTTTCTCAGGCATGTTGCAAAAAATATCAAAACTTACATTTATTTAGTTAGGGCGACTTGCACCACTATTACTAACCTACAGTTAGTCCTAACCACAAGTTAAATTAAAATAAAACATGAATGACATGTAATTTATTACATGTAATGAATTATACCTAATTTATATATTTTCTTGAATTTAGCTCGAGGTTAGGACTAACTGTAGGTTAGTAATAGTGGTGCAGTCGCACTTACAGCGCGATGTATAACTGGCTATTTCGAATAACTTGTGATAGACTTGGTAGTTGACTGCATCAGCCTCCTGCCACCGAGCGCTTCAATCAATCCACTGATAAAACTCCTTGTTTGTCGGTTATAGAAGTTTATTTTTGGACTGCACAGCGCTTACCATCAACTATAGTGACTACACTTTACCATAATCGAACAAAGAAAGAAGGATAACATATTTTGTGAACGTCATAACTTACTATCTTTGTGAAATTTTTCTTTGAACGCGACGACGAACTCTGGCGGAAGACCGCACGACGGAGGAACTTTACTTTCGCAATCTCTGCAAAGGGAACAAAATCAATGTTATTATGTTGAATATAAATATCATTCAAATCCTGGTGAACGCTGATAATTTCAATGTTAGTCGGTGATCGTTGTTTTTTTTATTGTACTGTGTTTACCACCCATACTATCAAGTATAGTGTAGTCAATTAGCCGAAATAGAAAAAAAACTTGAACTACTTGGAAAACTATTTTTCCTACACTTTTTACAGGTGGATTTTTTCTTCTTTTTTTATTCCGTTAGGCCCCATTCGCACTATAGTTTTTTTCAATATTCATTATAAAGCATCTCAACATGTCTGCTTATGTGAGTGCTTGAAAATCATATTTGTCTTTTCCACTGACTTCCAAAAAGGACAAAGTCCACAATTCGTCTGTATTTTTTTATGTATGTTACGCGATATCTCCGCCAAATGTGGATCGATTTTCTAAATTCGTGATCGATAGAGCTTATTTCAAGGGTGGTCGCATATAAATTTAGTCACGATTAGATCAAGTTGGTAGTCGGTCAGTTAAGTTTTTAAACTTGTGATTGAACTTGAAACGCGCGCTGAAAAAGCTGTCGTGCGAAAGAGGGCTCACTGTAGCGAGTACACACTACACACCTGTGACATTTGAACTTGCACTCCTTGCACTTGAGTCCGGATCCGAAGAGCATCTGCTTGTCGCAGTAGTCGCAGGTGGCGATCATGTTGAAGGTCTTGGTGAAGCGGTGCGCGATGTCGTGCGCCATGCAACGGCTCACGGTGGGCGTGCGCGGGGATCGGGGTGCACCGACGCCCTGACGAAACATCCAAAATATAATATTGACACTACATTTTCGCCGACTTCCAAAAAGGAGAAGGTCCTCAATTTGTCTGTATTTTTTTATTTATGTTACGCGATATCTCCGCCAAATCTTTTTGTGTTCGAAAGAGCTTATTTCAAGTATGGTCCCATATAAATTTGGTCGCGATCGGATTTGAGGTCGGTCTATTAAGTTTTTAAACTTGTGATTATTTTCATATTGAATACAATATTCATATTCTGAATATTAATGTTTGGTAACACATTAGTGTTTTCATTTTCTTAAATGGAGGTTTCCCCCAAACTAACACCTGGCTACGGGTTGATGTCAGACAAGCAGCCAATCGTAAATCTATAGTGGAATGTTGTCCTCTTCGCTAGTAAGTTATAGTGGTCCTTACATTATTATTGTAGTAGGGTAGCGGTCGGTGCAGCGGCGTGTGGTCGTTGTCGGTGTCGTGTGGGGACGCTGGGGGGGAGGCACCCTCGCCCCCTCCCTCTCCCCCGCCGCCCCGCTCCTCACACCCCACCTCCACCACGCCCACCGCCGACGACTGGCTGTTGTCGCTGCAACACATGTATCGGGTTCTTAGTACAACTTTAACTATTTGGAATTTTTTAACTTCGTAAATATCTTTTTCATATCATGTTTTACCAGTAACATCAGCTGTTATTCTGTGCTGTTATTAATACATAAAAGTTGTTTTATACTTGCAAATTTTTCAATATACTTTCACTTTCATTGATACTGTTATTTAAAGAATTTGTAAAAAAATTGCATACACAATCATAAGATCAGCTGTTTCATATTTAAGGTCAGACCGTTGATGTATGTCATAAACCCGATAAAGTCCGTCGCGTCGGGCCGCACGCTTTGACATAAACCCGCCTTTAGCTACTCGATCATACGATTGAGGTGGTTGAACTGATGTTCGTATTTATTTACAAAAGGTTTTGTTCAATAATTGTTTTGAAGTTTAATTCGTATTTTGGAATAAGTTTTTGAAGTAATCGTTATTTTGGTGTCTATAATTGTAACGGACAACTCCGTTATTACGAGTACTATAATGTCTTTTCAGCTTCTTACATAAATTCTAACTAACACTGTATAGCCATTTGATGTATTATTTTTTAGAAAAACATAATTAGTGGTGTGGTTGGGGCCACGAGCCGGCCGCTCTGTACAGTATAGTACAGTACAGTAGAGTAGTACCTGAGATCAGACGCGTCAGGTCGTGCCGAGAGCTGCGACTCGTGCGAGCGCGACTTGGTGAGCGGCGCGGCGAGGGGACCGAGCGGGGCCACGAGCCGCCCGCTCTGGCCGCGCTTACCCACCGGGGTGGTCGGGGACTTGCCGCCTGGGGAAAACAAAAATAAACTAATACACCATATATACACACATATAGCAATGGCTTCTGAACCCCAGACTAGTATATAAGTCGTAAGCAAAAGGAGCTGAAAAAGTTTTGCAATGTTACAAAACCAGACAGGGCACGTTTACAGATCATCAAGTTTTGTTCAATCACTAAAATAATGGCATCGATTTCACAGACTATTTATGAGCGTACTATGAACCGCTGCCTAACAAGAGGCGATAATAAGGCCTAATGGCTGTTAACATTTTTTTATTACAGTTAAATTTATTTTAACTGTATAATTCGTATAGACATACCTTTCTTCCCCTGCGGCGTGGAGTGATGCGAGTCTGTGCCGGAGTCCCCGGGTAGTGAGGGTCGTGCCCCCCTCGCGCGGGGGGCGCGAGGCGAAGCCCTGGCGTGCCGCTCCCACGAGTCCCAGAACAATTGGAGCTCTGCACCCGCGTCGCCGCGACCTAACGCCTCTGTCGAAATCGCAACTACATCAGAAAACCTGTGTCCAGCTGTATATCTGTACAGTACAAACCTGATGAATGGATGTATGAATACTCATCGATTTGTCTGACAATTACTCTAGACCGATTTTCATCGATTTTTGTATCGGATAGATCTTAAACCTACAACAATTATCTAGTGCAAAGAAGCAGAGGTTCACCTGATGATAAGTCATCTCCACTGCGCCTAGAAACCCATAATATTAATAAAATCATGGGTGCGTTGCCAACCTAAAAGGAGGGAATGGAAAATAATGGAAAAGGGCCTGGGAAAGGGACGGAGGGGAGTAAATGGACCACCGGATATCTCACACACTGAAAGAAACGCGACAGCAAGCTGCCACTTTACGTCGTTTTTTGGGAGATAGTGGTATCAAAACGGTCGAGCCGGCCCATTCGTGCTGCAGACGTAGTTGTCTACAGCGTGGCTCTACCACTCACGAATATACTAAAATATATAATTATACCAAAGTAACGTTTGTTTTAGAACAAGTTCGCTCACCGATGTAAGTCCTGAGTCGGTGCATGGCGCGACAGAGCCGCAGCACCTCCTCGTCCCTCGCGCCCGCCAGCAGCGCGCGCATCTCGTGGTCGGACCGCTCGCGCAGGCACTCCAGCGACGGCACGCGCGAGCATACCGCCTACAGAACACAACCAACCACATGAGAAAAATAATCACAAGTTTGAAAACTTAAAAGACCGACTTCAAATCCGATCGTGACCAAATTTATATGGGACCACCCTTGAAATAAGCTCTATCGAACACAAAAATAATTTTGAAGATCGGTCCACATTCGGCATAGATATCGCGATTTTTTTTATGTATGTTACATTACATACAGACAAATTGAGGACCTTCTTTTTGAAAGTCGGTCGATAACGACGTCACTACGAAATAAAACGTGTATGTCTAATGTATGGAGTGAAACCAAAATGGCGACTTGGCAAAAGAAATATCCCAGTAACATAGCAGTTATTTTCACATTCCAAAATTAATATCATTATAAATAAAATGCCGAATTAAGAGCGCTTTAGCAAAATCTTTCCGCTCAAGTTTAGGTATTTTATGACAGCGCTGCACCTCTGTGCGTCGCACACATGCCCGAGTTGCAATCCGGCACGTAAACTCAATGTATACTTGGATTGAAAAATCTTGATCCTTAGTAGTTAGTAGTTAGAAAAATAAACTTCAATGTCGGATCGACGCATCATATTTGTCATCGCGTTGTCCGGCCGACGCGACTTACCTGCACTATCCTGGCTATGCGCTTGAAGAAAACTTCAGACGTAGGGCTGGGGTTTGCTTGTATGTTCGGTCGGATGTCTGTTGTCGCCGTATGCGCTGCATGGAGGACCCTTCCTTCTCCACACTGTGGGTACACGTGGATCTCGGCACGCAGAGCCGGATCTACGTGTGTCTTTACAGGTCCCATGACGGGGATGACGAGACGACTCGGCTGTTTAGCTATATCAGTCAGGCGACAGACGACGCGCAGGAGCGGTACCCGACAGCAGAGTTGGTGGTTTTGGGGGATTTCAATGCGCACCACGAGTCGTGGTTGGGTCCCTCCAAGACAGACCATGCTGGACGTACTGCTCACGCATACGCTCTGACTCACGGCTTGTCCCAACTGGTGAATAAACCCACTAGAATCCCAGATGTTGCGGGCCATGCGCCTTCCATGTTGGACCTTCTGTTGACGAGTCATCCAGCCGGATACAATGTGTCAGTAGGTGCCCCGTTGGGTACCTCTGATCATTGTTTGGTCGGAACTACGGTGCCTCGTTCTTCGCCTCCACGCACCATTAAAATCAGGCGTAGAATATGGCACTACTCGTCAGCAGATTGGGATGGCATGCGTGACTATTTCGCATCCATCCCTTGGAGGCAGCGCTGTTTTGAGGGCAAGGATTCCTCTGCGAGTGCCGATGCTATTGCCGACGAGATCAGATTGGGAATGGAATATTACATTCCCTACTCTGAGGTTGTCGGCAGTGGCCGTGGACGCCCTTGGTTTAACCGTGAATGCGCAGATGCTGTAAGTAAGAAACAGGCTGCGTATCGCGAGTGGATCAGGGGTCGCGCTACGAGGGATCCCAACATAATCGCTCTCAAAACAGCTTATAACCAAGCCTCCAAGGCCTGCAAGAAGGCGTACGTCAGGGCGGATGCCCAGCGCGTCAACCGGATTGGATGTGCTTTGTCAGATCAGCCGACAAACAGCCGAGCTTATTGGAGCCTGGCTAAAGCTGTGCAATCCAATTTCTGTCGCCCTTCACTGCCACCGCTGAGGTATTCGGATGGGTCGCTGGCTCACGGGCCGCAGGAGAAAGCCACTTTATTGGCAAATCTCTTTGCGGCTAACTCGCGGATCGATGACCGCAACGCGCTGCCGCCCACACTGCCTGACTGCGGACATACTATGCCCGATGTCCGTATTAGGCAGTGTGATGTGCGGCGGGTATTGCGGTCTCTTGATGTCCGCAAAGCCAGTGGCCCGGACGGTATCCCAGCTGTAGTCCTACAAAGGTGTGCAGCTGAGTTGTCTCCTGTGCTGACGCGCCTTTACCGAGCTTCCTTTCTCTCGGGTACTGTGCCGCAATCTTGGAGGGATGCTAACGTGCAACCGATCCCAAAAAAGGGTGATCGATCGGACCCTGCCAACTACCGTCCAATCGCCATAACCTCAGTGATAGGTAAGGCAATGGAGCGGATCATCAACATGCACCTGATCCGCTACCTGGAGGATCACTCGTTGATCAATGACCGGCAGTATGGCTTTCGGTCGAAACGATCGACGGGTGATCTTCTGGCCTTCCTATTGCACCGCTGGGGGGAGGCGGTTGATAAGCATGGAGAGGCCCTCGCCGTAAGCCTTGACATCGCTAAGGCTTTTGACAGGGTCTGGCACCGTGGCCTTCTCTCCAAGCTTTCGGCATATGGACTTCCCGACAACCTGTGTAAGTGGATCGCCGGCTTTCTGCGTGGGCGTAGAATTCGTGTCCTTGTTGAAGGACACTCTTCTCGGCTCATGTCAGTTAGTGCCGGGGTTCCACAAGGTTCTGTGCTCTCGCCCACCTTGTTTATTCTGCATATCAATGACATGCTGCCACTTGGCAACATTCATTGCTATGCAGATGACAGCACTGTACATGGGCGTTATTGCAGCAAGCCTCCTGGTAGTCGGGAGGTCACTGAGAGGCAGAGAGGGGATCTTGTCGTTGAGCTGAATCAGACCTTAGACCTCATTGCGGCGTGGGGCACCGAAAATCTGGTTGAGTTTAACGCCAAGAAAACCCAGGTGTGCGCGTTCACGTGCAAAAAGTCCCCGTTTTCTCCTCTCCCCAACCTCGGGGGCAGTCCGCTCGCAATGCGGAACGGCCTAAATATCCTGGGTATGGATATACGCTGCGACCTGAACCCAAGGCATCATATCGAGGATGTAATATCCGCAACATCTCGCAGAGTCGGAATCCTGAACAGGGTGCGGAGATTCTTCTCGCCCGGTCAGCTTTGTCGTCTTTATAAAACACAGGTACGGCCGGGTGCGGAGTACTGTTCGCACCTCTGGGATGGTTCCGCCAAATATCTGCTTGATGCCTTGGACGGATTGCAGCGTCGGGCTGTCCGCATTGTGAATGATGCAGACGTTACAAGCGCCTTAGAGCCGCTGCAACTGCGTAGAAACATTGCAGCGCTCAGCGTGTTCTATCGTCTGTATCATGGTGAGTGCTCCGAAGAGTTGTTTGACCTGATCCCAGCTTCTCCTTTCCTAGCCAGAACCACGCGGGCCGGCTTACGAAACCACAGCTTGGTGGTCTCGTCCATCGCGGCACGAACCAAAAGGTTCTCTTCTTCCTACTTTTGCCGAACCGTTAAGCTGTGGAATAGTCTGCCGTCTCACGTGTTCCCTCCCTCCTATGACATTGGGTCCTTTAAGCGAAGCGTGAAGAAGCATTTATGCAGGCCGGCATGACTCTGGCGACCATTCATAAACTATGTTTATCGATGGTCGTTGGTTTTTTTTGGACTGCACTACGCTTACCATCAGGTGTAGTGTAGTCACTTTGCCGTGCTCGGATAAAAAAAAAAAAAAAAAAAAAAAAAAAAAAAAAAAAAAAATTATACAAGCTTTATTTCAAGCATGTTGCTGAAAGGTGCTTTCTAACTGATTGTTGTACTCAGTCTGGGTAATCATGCTCGTTTAAATGTCTATGTTAGCGATGCCTATAGGCACAATAAATAAATAAATTGCATAATTTATTTGCCTTGCCCTTCGGAAATAATAATAAAACGTCTGTCACCTCTTTGATCTAGTGATAGCGTAAATAGGCTGTGAACCAGGAGGTCCTGGTATAGATTTTCAAGTCAGACGTGTATTGTTCTAGCAAGATTTACCGGGAATTAGATCCCCAACAGAGATAAGAATGTTTTTTCCGAGCCAGACAAACTAAACGGTGGACCAAAATCGTTTGCAAATTTGAAACATGGATATAATTAAAACTAGAAATGATAAAAATGATTCCTTCGACGTAACAAACATCTATGTTTTTTTAATGATGGCTCGTCGTCGGGAATCTAGCAAACATCTTTGCAAGTCTTTGAAAACTCTCTGACACATACTGCCGGTGATTTTTTCGTGGATGTTTTATTTTAATCGGGATATTGTCGTCGGTTTCTTAGATATACACAACTTTTCAGGTATCCCCACATGAAAAATTCGCAAGGTACGGGCTGGGCTCCTCAGAGACAATGGAATATCTTGTAGTTGGTATTGCCGGAGCCACCGAACGCTTATGTTTCTTACGAAAATTTCAACCTCCCAAATGTTCTATTTGCTCCTTGTTGAACGTGGCCGCCTTCTTTAATATTCGGTATGGAAATAATTGGTTCGAACTTCTTGTTGGGTCAAGTTTTAATTAAATTAAGAATCACACCGGGTAATCAATATTCAATTCTACACAAGCCTCGTCTAGTAATGTAGGAGTTGTTGTTTTTGTTAAATTTGATACCTGACTCACAGAAAACCGACGTAAAGTAGCAGTTTGCTATTGCGTTTAATTCGTTGAGTGAGATCTCTGGTAGCGCAATTCCCTCGCCCCTTTCCCAATCCCTATTCCCCTCCTTTTAGCTTAGCAACGAATCTATGGTTCTTTTCGTGTAATCGTTTTTCATATTTCGTCTGGGCACAGAGGACAACAGGGAGTATTTTGGAACACAGGCAGTGTTCCAAAAGTTCCAAAATATATTTAAAAAAATTGCTGTTACTAAAGTATCGACTATTTTTATATTAACCTAAAAATATATATAAGGTTGATTTATATAATTGTTTTGTGTTATATTTTATTACTAGCTTTTGCCCGCGGCTTCGCACGCGTATTTTGTTGGGCCAACGGTAAAGGTTTTGATTTATCGATCAGTCATGTCGTTTTAGTTTAAATAATCTACAACGGGGCGATCCAGATATCGATTTTGAAGTCAATTGGCCCAAAAACAAAGAAAAACAAAATGACGGTCTTTTTTGTAAGTTTTGACACCTGTTGCGTCGCTAGGAACTATGTGGCGACCAGATATCGATTTTGAAGTCTATCGGCCCAAAAACAAAAAAATAAAATGACGGCCCATTTTGACAGTTTTAACATCGATTCCGTCGTTTGGAACCACGGGGCGACTCAGATATCGATTTTGAAATTAATCAGCCCAAAACAAAAAAAAACAAAATGGCGGTCACTTTGACAGTTTTGACATTGGTGGCGTCGTTTGGAACCACGGGGTGGCCCAGATATCGATTTTGAAGTCAATTGGCCCAAAAACAAAGAAAAACAAAATGGCGGTCACTTTTTAGATTTTGACCGCGGATCACTTAACGACTTTAAAATGGTTCAGAATTCGTAAAATATTCAATATGACTCAGAAAATATGGTAACGCCATCTATTGATAAACTTAAAAATCACTTTCAGGCTTTATAGAACTCCCAACAATCGCACACATGATACAAAAATATCCATATCTTTTGATAGAGTTGACCGATTTTAATAAAACAAAGCTTAAATATTTTTCCAAGATGTGGTCTGCGATTTTCTATCCAGTTCCGTAAAATTACTTTGGTGGTTTTCATTTGATGCGCGGTCAAACATACAAACAGACAGACAGACAGACAAAAAATCTAAAAATGTTAAAAATGTATCCTATTACTAATTCTAAACCCTCCCAATTAGTTTTTTTGGAAATCTATGTAATGTACAGACGCGCGATATTTACATTCTTATTATATGTATTGATGATGATGATATTGACTTGTCATAAGAGGTATTTATTAGCCTACATTTCATTTTATTTCAGTGTAGATCACTTACCATCTGGTGACCCATCTGCTGGTTTGACAGTCTCAAAAGCACGAATAGGCTCAATCTTGACAAAAATTGCATGTAGCGACGCATGATGCATACATAAGTTCACGCCTGTATCCCCGAAGGGTTAGTTAGAGGCGCACTTGCGAACTAGAACATCTACATTTCGCTTAGCTTAGATTGGTCTCTCGTAACCTGATTTTAAATAATATCCCTAATCTCATGGCAAATTTCCGCATGGCAAAGGCCTCCTCTAACTCCCTCTGTTGGGTCCTAACCCGTTTTACTCTTTTTGGCGAAGAAGTTACACGAAGAGGCAGTCATAATAACTGCATAATATCCCGCCACCCCTGAGCCCTCTTATGGTTTTCTTTAATAAACTCAAACAGACGGTCGATATTTGAAAAAACTTTTGGCCCACACTTTATATCGTATGGTAAGCGCAGTGCCCTCAAAAAAACTCCGGTAATCACAAAATATTACATTCAAATGCTTGTTCACACTACGAAGAGGGAACTAGTAAATTAAATTGAGGGGCCACTGCCACTTCAACTTGCTAATCCGTTGACTTATGTCAAGAATGTTCGTTCTTCTAAGGATCACCTTATTCCTGATTCCGAGCATGCCCTCCTCATAGTCAAAGAACTCGTTTCAGTGGCCGTAAGTTGTCACTAGTAACGGTAACACACTATGATCAAAGACTTTTGTATTCAGGCACTGAGGTATTTTTCACGGGAAGACCTCAACAACATAATTTGCCGAATGCTATCCAGTCGAACTGAATTTGATGATTGACCTCTTTCAAAATTGAACCTGTTTAGGTAGATACCCCATGTACTAGACATTTTTCTATATCCAGAGTTTCCTATACTAATTTTGGAGTGTGCACAACATGAAAATTCGACATGATCGTCGTCTTATGCATGTTCATTTTAAGACCCCTAGTTGGAACAGTTGGGAATATTATATTACCTAAAAAGAGTACCCATATACTGTTACATTTTATACTCCAGAGGGGAGTTAATGTCAAGCATTTTGTCGTAAAAACAAAGCCAAATCCTTTCTGCAACATGCTTGAAAAAGTGTGTTATGTTGAGCCCACGTGGTCGCTGCCGTGAGATAAGGACAGGCAGAAAGAAAGATATCACATTCTAAATTCTATTCAGTTGCTATCGCTTAATTCATTACAATCAATCATAATCATGAGATTAATAATTTAAATCAGAACAAAATCCAATTATGTAATTCAATAAAATGTAGTTAGAGAAAATCTCAAAACATGAATACAAACAAAAATCGTCTAATATCAAGTCGAGTATGGTCGCGCTATAATTACTACAAATAATTGAAAATTTCGTAATTCGAACAACTGAAAATGACGAAAAAATGCGATACGTCCTCACTCTGAGACCGCTCAGCGCGGTGTGACTTGACTGTTCAAATGGCTGGCTATTTATTCGCTGTTTATATCGATTTTTGCTATGGTTTCAAAAACATATTTTAGATATTATATCAAATAATTTGGCCCTCATATTTTTTTTATAAAAGCCAAGATATTAAACTTTATTATGCGATATTTTTTATTTTCATGTGTAGTTTATATTGCGTAAAATAAATTATGATTTCAGACGAAGTTTCCAAAATTGTGTTTGTTTTAAAAGCTATTTTCTTGACATTTTTGTATAAAACGTGAAAAAAATACAATAGCCACCACGGATAAGAAGATATTCTTGTTATGTGTGCATCAATTGTATGTCATAATATTAATTTATCGTTTCTCAAAAAGTTATCAAAAGTCACTAAAAGTAACATTTTCGAAAACACCTCTTCTAGTACGCGGAATCATAAGGTTTTGTCTTATTTAATGAAAAAATTAATATGTACACCACGTCCGGAATGAAATGACCTTCAAAATGCATATGTTTTTAGGATTTGTTTGGTGCAAAAATTTTCAGCGAGACACTTTCAAAAGTCAAACAAAAACGTCGAATTCACTGAAAAGTGCGAAAGCCCTCTTAACAAAATCCCAAAATTATTATTTTTACACGTTACTAAGCCTTAAAATACTGTGACAATTTACATGTACACCAAACGCGATAAAAAAATGGCGAAAGCGACTTCAAACGCGTTTTTTTCGTAGTAGGTAAGCCAATTCCTTATTTTTCTTTTGTCATTGAACAGAACAAAACAGAGTGAATAAATACACGATGGCATAATTCCATGGCAATGTTACTTTTCACTTATTGTGCCATACATAGGTGGTGACTTGTAATTATATAAAAGCAATTTTTGCACCTTTAGACCCGCTGCAGAATGTTAACAAATTACCTATAGTACGATGATACAATTTGCCAGTTGTATTATAAACCCTTCATGTTGAACTAAAACATTTTCGTTCCGCTCTTATCTTTTGAATTTACCTCAGTTTTAAATGGAATAACGATACCAACTTTTTGCAACATGCTGTATAAGCAAAAATGTAATGCTTTGACGGCATTAGCTTCAACTATTATTCCCACTGTCCGAAACAAGGCGTTAATTAGAGGTGCCCTTCGGCATCCTTTGGATTGTCATAATGAGTATCATAGGGTCAATTTAATTAGTCCAAATATTCGCGTGTATATGACCTCTCACGCTTTGGGTGTCTTGCCGTGTCTAAATCCCGATCCAGTGACAGCATCGGTCATTTTTTTGTAATAGTGACTAGTAAACGGGTCACCTGATAGCAAGTGATCTCCACGGTGTTACCAAAGTCTAAGAGGAATAGCGACTGGGAAAGGGAGGGGAGAATTTGGGCCACTTGCAATCTCACTCATCAAACGTTTACATTAGTTTTTTATAGCAGAGACTGGCAAACGAGCAGATGAGTCACCTGATGGTAAGTAATCTCCACCGCCCATAGACACCCAAGACAAAAAATAATCATGGGTGCGATGGCAACCTAAAGGGAGGGAAATAGTCATTAGGAATGGGAGGGGGGGGGGTAATTGGGCCACCGGAAATCTCACTCACTGATCGAAACGCGACAGCGAGCTGCCACATTAAGTCGGTTTTCTGTAAGACAGTGGTATCGAATTGGTCGTGCCGGCCCATTCGACTGTAAACGTAATTGTCTACAGTGTGGCTCTACCACTCAATCTTCAGCGTGGCTCTACCACTCAAAACACACCTGTATGGAGTCGGGGCTCAGTCCGACGACCCTGAGCCACTGCGCGAGACACGGCACGTCGCCGAGCTCGCGCCGCAGATCCTCACCGAACCCCGCCTTGATCACCAGCTGACGGGAGAAGTGCTTCACCAACTTGCCCTGGAAAACAAACATTATTCGTGAGCTCACAGTATCACTAAGGGGGTGGGTAGGCAGAGGGCAGAGGCGCACTAGCGAACTAGAACACCCACATTTCGCCGAGCTTAACTCCGTCCCAGATATGATAGGGGCGAGCCTATCGTCATATCAGGAACAAATTCAAGACTTGAGATGATATTAAAAAAACACAATATCACTTAGCCCGACCGGGGGCTCGAACCAAAGACCTCAATACGGTAGTCGCACTGAAATACAACTACGCCACCGAGGCAGTCACAAACATTATTATGAGTAAATATAAGTTAAGAGGGTGGTATTGGTGACAACGGTAAATTCTCCACCAAACATAACCAAACCAAATTCCTATGGAGATTATATCTTTCATCATACAAATAATTTACACAAAAAATAGTGAAAGCTAGTGAAATATTAAATAATAAACGTTCCGCGGCTTTGCTTGTGGTAGGATATTCGTATCCTACCGGATGGCGACCACCATACACATGGTGCTAAAATCTGGCGAGCGAGGACGTAAAATATTTGTATGGAAAACGTCAGTTCCCCGCTTAACCGCTAGAGGTGTTCGGGTGTTTGACATACAAATATTTTACTAAGTCGCTAGCGAGTAATGTCAAATAAAACTCATAGTTGGCCTACAGGTGCAATGTAGTCACTTTGCCGTGCCCGAAATAAATAATAACAATAAATAAATAGCACCCAACAGTCACACACATAGTCCTGACCCCACACTAAGATACTAGTCTTGTGTCGTGGGCATCAGGAACTACAAAATCTGAACTAAAAATATCTGTGAGCCACACAAACAATTGTTTCGGTGCCGAACCCGCGGCCTCGCTTCACAGCCGGCTACTCGCCCACTGCGCCACGGAGGCTGTCAAAACAAAGAGAGTTCATCATAAATAACGTGTTCAGCTAAATGTGAGTGCTCTATTTCTCTAGTTCACCTCCTCCTTGGTTTGGGGTTTAATCTCACGAGACTCCTTAACAAAAATAAACGTGAATCACACAAACAACTTGCTACTCGTTGCGTGGCCACAGAGATAATTAAAAGGATAAATATATTACGCAGTAAAACTATAAATAATTATTTAATAGAAATTACACTCATGTCATGTTACAGTATCCTTCCCCGTTTTGTAGGTATGGGACCAAAGCATGGGACTTATAATTTTGCATAAATAATATTAGCCCTGTAATATTACTGTTGCTGCTGGGCACGGGCCTAATGCAAGGGTTTAGGCCTTAGTCTACCACGCTGGCCAAATGGGGATTGGTAGACTTGGCATACCTAAGAAATCCTTGTGTGGAAATCAAATCGACGTCAAATTCGAATCGAATGTCCACGAGTCAGCCCCCTGGCTCCTTGGTCATTACATGCACTTCGCGTATATATTTATTGCTATAAGTTATAGGTAACGATCGGACTGAATAATTGTTTTATTATTGCAACCAATTAATTGTTTGATTGAACTGTTTATAAACATGAAAGTACTGATTTCTTTAGTTTACGCGAATGTTATACATTGAAATAAAACTATTTTTACGGATTTTATCACGATTTGGTTTTTAATTTTTATTTTTATTTTTTATATTTATTTTTAAAATAGTTTTATTTCAACATGAAAGTAACTAACGTATCGTACTATTGAGTGGCGAGATTGTATTTCGGTACGACTACCGTACTTAGGTCTTGGGTTCGATCCCCGGATCAGACAAATTGATATTGAGTTTTTTCAATATTAGCCCGCAGTCTGGAATTTGTGCCCCGTGTGACGATAGGCTGGCATATCACATCTGGAACGGAACTAAGCTCAGCGAAATGTGGATGTTTTAGTTCGCTATTGCGCCTCTGCCTAACCCTTCGGGGATACAGGCGAGAGTTTATGTTGTTTAAACAACAAACTATAATCCTGTGGACATGTATCACTAATTATTTAAATTGTCATTTCCGTGAAGACAGACGGCGCCTCCGACAATGACGTGATTACTTGGTTTAAAAGTAAAATCACAATTTCTCGAGACCGCAGCTCCGCGGCATACAAAGGAAATGAGATGCGAATAAGTTTACGCTTGAAGTTGTAACGGTATGCAGACGCTTAACTACCGAGCTGTAACTACAGTAACAATAAAATGATTAAACTTTCTATTTTACAGATATTGCCCCTTACTTATAAAAATATTAAAGCGCTGCTTATTTAACCATAGGTTGTCCCTTTCATTTTTAAACAATGTAACACAAGGAAAAAAGTGACAGGCTATTCTCAGAGAAAATATAAGCGAAAATGTTTTTATAAGTAAGGGCCTATATTTTCGACCAAGTCGGTCAAAAAAGGAGGAGGTCCACAATTCGTCTGAATTTTTTTTTGTAGTTTTATTTAGTAGATTGTCAAGATTCTTTTTGTTTTCGATAGAGCTTGTTTCAAGGCTCATATACATTTGGTCACGATCGGATAAATTTTGAAGTCGTACGTTAAGTTTTTATTAAACTTTGTGATTATGTTGTATAGTCTAACATTCAAATTTGTGGAATTTGTGCCCGATATGGCGATAGGCTCGCCCCCTATCACATCTGGGACGGAACTAAGCTCGGCGAAATGTGGGTGTTCTAGTTCGTTAGTGCGCCTCTGCCTACCCCTTCAGGGATACAGGCGTGAGCTTATGTTATGTTATGTTCTAACATTCAAGTCGATCTAGAAATGTTGGGGGAGGCCTATGTGCAGCAGTGGACGTGCTATGGCTGATGATGATGATGATAGTATAACATTAATAACCATTTGGATGTACTGAAAAAATATAATATAATATCTAAACGAACTATTGAAAATGGTACTCGATTTTTACCTACATCATGCATATCCCGCTTGTAAGTTGTATTAAATGTATTTATTTATCGTACGCCGTATGATGCCTTCAATAATTCCCTCCTTTCTTTTTTCCTTGTTTTATATCGACGGTTCCAAGGCAAAGTGCGTTAAGCGACATTTTTGAAACTTTACAGGAGAGAGGTTTAAAGTTTTTTTTTTGAAAAAAAAATTCATTATAAAAAAAGTACTTGGCGGATTTTAGCAAAATTAATATATTTCTTGCGTTTGCACATATCGCAACTTTTTAAATATAAATTGTGTTTAAATGAGCTGTATTTTCAAAAATAAGTGTCGCTTATCCCAATATGCATCAACTGAAAGATATTTTAGAGTGAGGCAAAGTGACTCAAGTGCCCATCACAGATATTATAGCGGAGACGAAATTGATTCATACCTTAATACGATTACGTTTCAGGAAAAGCAAAACTGCTTTATCCTCCATGTATCATAATGTTCATAAAAAAATACTTGCCAGAAATTAGCACAAGTAGTATGTTACATGGGTGCGGCGTAGGGTAAAATGATGCAAACCCAAAATTATTTTACGATTTTATGTTATTGATATGACCAAAATAATAACATTTACAACAGATTTGATTTTTCACCAATTTTTTTATGGTTAGTAAATATTGTATTATGTGGGTAGTTTTATATTACTAATATAAAAAAAATAAAGGATCTAGATTTACAGTGATCCTATACCTCCCTTCATTATCATTAAAATAATTTGCTCATGATGAAGTACTATCTTCTTCTTGTACAACTTGCTGAACGACCAGCTTGAAACGACCCGAAGCAAATAATACTTGCTCCGATTTCACCTAACAAGATTCTTAGTTATCTCCATCACTTGAAGAAGGCTTTAATTACTTTCTTATCGAGGCGTGGGCACTGGGCTCTTATGGTGTAGAGCTGTTTGGCTCCCTGTTCAACCATTATACACAATAAAATACTTAATATACGAGGGTATGGTCAGTATTCGAGATTGTGATCAGTACCGCGACATTCAGCTTATTTGACATGCTGCACCAAGAAGAAAACACTGTCGCTGAATGAATGAATAGCTTTAAACCCAGATATGATACCATAGGCCTGGTGTTTGCCATTAAATCGTTGGGCGAGACATACAGGTCGATGAAGACTGAAGAAATCTGAAACTAAATGTAGCGAAGATCGAGGACATAACCTATTGGAGGTACAGACATGGATAGTATCCAGATAAAGAGCAAAAAGACAAATATTTATTAAACATACTATGTTATTTACTATGGTTAAAGTAAAAGCGAAAATGTCTTAAATACATTGGGTGTACAAAATAGTAACTGCAAAAATGATTTAACCGACAAATGAAATTAAATCAAGTAGAAGGCTAAAAATCTTAAGTGACCGAGGGCCGAAAATGGTAAAATCTTGTGTCGTTTCAATCAATGAACATCAAAATGGAAGCTATTTTTCGTGTTGTGTTAAGCGCCAAAAAAGTCGTAAAAAAAAAATGAAACTAGCGTCAAAAAACGCAGAAAAATTCGCTGATTCCAAATATATATATAACTCAATATCGCAAAAAATGTCGCTTAAAGCACTTTGCCTTGGAACCGTCGATATGACTTTGTAGCATAAACAGACAACGTTTCCAAGGGGCCCTTCTAACCAGACGTTTCGACAAGCGACTTTGGTTAATGCGGGAAAAAAATTGGTTCAAAAATGAGGCAATAATTCATATTTTAAATTCTGGAGTGGGGGCACATTGGAGCTATCTTTCCAACGCACGTAGCGTTATGGCAGTGACGTGATTATATTGATACTTCTCTTACCACAGTTTGAAGGTTACACCAAACTTCAAAGGCTTATATAGGCTTATTAGGCTTCATAGGCTATAACTTTTTTATTTTTGAGAATATCAATATTAAATTTTTCTTCCCTTTCTATATTTTAGACAACGTAAATTTCATATAAAAAAATTAGTCAAGTACCAATTTCCACGCGAGCAAGCGATAAGTAACTAGAAAACATAAAACAATACTACGAGTAATACGCCCAATTCTTCCGCACACAAGCCAGTAAGCCACGTAGCAAGGAATTTGATATGAGACGCAATGAGCCCCATCTTCTCATTAGCATTGAATCAGCCGGCTGGCGATCCATTGTCGCTAGTCACATGCATTTGTATAGACTGCACGAGCCTTTTGCGGTCTTATGGCATCAACAAAGATGGTTAGAGCTTGGGGATTTTTAACAGAAATGGTGAACGGGGCAGGTGGTCACCTGTAGGCCAGGCATGAGTTTTTTGACGTTTCTAGCGACTACTAAATTATTATGACAAACATTAATTTCCCACATAACTGTAATTTACTTACGGCCGATCTCAATAAACGATGTCAGTTTAGAGTGCAGATAGATCGCGTTTATGAACCAATCAAATCAAGTCATTTGACGAAGTCATGTTCAAACTGTGTTCTTATTGGCTAATTTTTGTAATCTATCTGCACATTCGAACTGAGATTGTTTATTAGAACCGGGCGGTAGTAGCGAGAAGTTTGTTTTATGTAGTAGGTTAAGCTACTTATGGTGCACATTTTCCACAATCAATTCATTATAGACTTTAGAAGACTCATGAAAACATTGAGGGCCAGTGACATCCATATTATGTTAGAAAGACTTCACTTTTTTTATTCTAGCCTAGCATCACTACACTGGAGTGGTAGAGCCACTCTGTAGACAGTTACGTCTATAGCACGAATGGGTCGGCTCAACCGGTTTGATACCACTGTCTCACAGAAAACTGACGTAAAGTGGCAGCTTGCTGTCGCGTTTCGTTCGGTGAGTGAGATTTCCGGTGGCCCATTTCCCCCCCTCCCTTACCCCTCCCCTTCCATTTCCTCTTTTTAGGTTGGCAACGCACCCATGATTCTTATTGTTTCTGGGGTGTCTATGGGCGGTGGAGATCACTTACCATTAGGTGACCCATCTGTTCGTTTGCCAGTCTCTGTTATAAAAAGAAAAGAAAATTACCATCAACGGCATCATAATCATTATTTTTTGTCTTTCTACCTAGCATTACCCCGGCTCAATTCCAGTATCTGCCTTGCTACATAAACGCTTCCCCTTTGCACGGTCTTAAACATTAAGCACAGTGAGACCATGGCTCTCATATGTCTAAAATGTCTAGCCAACTCTTTTGAAAGATAGCCCAAAAAGGCAATATTTTCTGGTTGTTTTTTTTTATGTACTGATTATCAGTGCACTGAGTGCACGTTACTTTCGCTAACCTTTGAGTTTTCGCATTTTTATGATTAGACAGAGTATTTCGCAATCTTTTTTTTAGATTAATGTCTATTAAACATTGCTCATACTCCCCATCAGATGTCAACATCATGTAGGCAATATAAAGCTAACCTGAACTTAAATCTTGCTTAATAAACGGTTGCCCCATAATCGAGTGGGGTGTGGGATAAAGGCAAGTGGCAGAAGAAACATGGCTTATACTTTAAATATAAACCTTTTTTTTTTAAATATATAGTCGTTCCCAAAAATAGAATAATCATAAAGTATAAAAATAGGAATATCAATTTGTTTAGTTTAAAAGAATTACTTGTTTGTCTGAAATGTAAGAATCTATGACGTAAATGATAAAAATTGATGACAAAGTAAATAAACCATAGACTTAAATCTAAATAGATAACACATATTTGTTCAAGTTAAATGGTTTCAGGTTTGAAACAAGTGCCTCTTTGTTCTAGTGGGAGCATATATGGGAGCTCAGGAGGTCCTGGGTTCGAATCCCAGGCAAGGCAAAGGGATTTTTCTAATTAAATTTGCCTAGGACTAGAACCCCCTGAGGAGGTTGACGTCAGGCAGGTAAGCTAGTCGTAAAAACTAATCCAAAAAACTAAGGTGAATGAACCAAAGTGAGCTTCTTTTGAATTGAGTTTCAGATTTAAAACTAGGATTTAAGCTGGAAAATATTAGGGTGACTTGCAGCACTATTACTAGTCTAGAGTTAGAGCCCTAAATCCTATTTACGTTTATTTTATTTCTATATTTAAACCATCTAAGTGCTGCAAGTCACAGTTAAATTAGTGTTTTTGAGTTTCCATATAGATATGTAATTAATGTCTTGCCAAGCTTCAACAAAATCCAAAAGAAAAATATTATAATACAAATAGCTAGCCATAAGCAGCAACAGTTTAGTTGGCAATGGTACGGACTGCCGAGACAAGTGTCGGAGGTTCGAGACCAACCCTAAAATGGAGCATACACCTCTGACTTTTCTATTTTAAATATATTTTCATTGTGAAATATTGCTTACTATAACGGTGAATCTTGAGAAAACCTGCATACCAGAGAATTTCTTCACAGGAATTTCGTAGGTATGTGATGTCTACCAATCCGCATTAGGCCAGCATGGTAGACTTAGGCCCAACCCCTCTCATTAGACGAGGTGTCCCGTGACCAGCAATAGGACAGTAATATAGCAGGGCTGATATTATTATATTCTTATAATACAAATAGACACAGCCAAAGTGTATTAAACAATAGTGTGGTGTCTATCAAGTGATATCTATATGACTTGACTCAGTTCTCAAGTGCTAAATATATGTATTATCTATGTATTATACAATATACTATTTTAACTCTACTATACTCATACAGTGCACAATCTAAAGATAATGGCTGTGCAGCTCTTATTTTCAAAGCAATACTTCTCATGACATCTTATCTGCACCAGACTACCTGTACTCTGATAAAGATAATATAATTTTGTACACAAAACATGGAAACTTGTCATTTATAAAAAAATATTTAGGACTAAGGTCTAACCTCTCTAGTAAAGGAGGTCCATGCCCAGCAGTGAGACAGTAATACAACAGGGATAATAATATTATTATTTAGCTGTCAGGTACCTATTTGGTTAGAAAGAATCAAAAGAAATTGATTACGGTCTCTCAAACAATATACAGAAAAGTTAAATACTAGATATTATTTAATATTAGATTTGGCCAGAATTCTGGCTTTTGAGATAATGTCCCATCCCAGCCTGGGAATCCCAGAAACATTTCAGCTGCTGAGACTACGTACACTAGGAAAAAAGTAATTTCCACTGTCTGCCTACAGGGCGAATGTGTGTGTGTGTGTGTGTGTGTGTTTTTATTTTTATCTCTGTCTATGATGCTACTATGAACTGCTACAGTTTGGTAGGTACACACGGATGTGCCATAATATGCTTGCTAATTGAGGAAAGAGAACTTATCTGGAATACAAATATTATTTAGGAATCATGCCTAGTACACACTAACCGAATTAATGTCCAAAAATATTTGCTGTTGCATTCATACAAACAAACTTTCTCTGATGTGTGAATGCAAGAGGAAAGATTCCCAAATGTTCGTTCTATTGGTGGGTAACTGGCATCAGACTGCACAATTTTATTCTAAAGTAATTTCTATAATTTTAATAAATATTCTCCAAAGCTATTAACATTTACCATCAAACAATGTGTGGTTCTGTAAATTCTGATTTACAATTCTGTAAACATGATAATATAACCGTAACTAATATAATACCTGATGTATTATATTAGTTACGGTTATATTATCATGTTTGGTTGTTTATAGGCTTAGCTTAATAAATAATAATAATATTAGCCCTGTAATATTACTGTCCCACTGCTGTGCACAGGGCTCCTCTACTAATAAGAATTGTTAGGTCTTAGTCTACCACACTGGCCTAATGCCGGTTGGTAGACTACACATACCTTGAAATTCCTATAAAGAAATTCTTATGTGGGTTTAGCTTACTTTGTTAAGAACATAAAATTTTAAAACTACAATGAATTGTTTTTATTTTTGGTGAACTGCAGGACATTACTCTTCATACAATGTCATTTTATAATATTTTGGGCCACTTGCAGCTCTGTGATAAATCTCTATTTATCCCAAATCTTGATTTAAAGGTTGGAGTGAGCTGTAGGATAAATCAAGATAATGTGTAACTCTAGATTAATAATAACACTGCATGTCACCCTTAGTTATGTTCCATCTGATATTTAAATCCAATTTATTTATTTTAATTTTATATGCATCTCAAAATAATACTTTCTTTCTTTCTACCTGCCCTTCTCCCACCTTGATCTGGGGTCAGTGCAACACACTTTATCAAGCATGTTGCACATAGGATTTGGCTTAGTTTTTACGACCGGCCGCCTGCCTGACATCAACCCCCTATGAGGGATCCAGTCCCGGGCAAATTAAATTAGAAAATTTGCTTTGCCCGACCTGGGAATCAAACCCAGGATCTCTCGGTTCACAGCCCATACATGCTGCCACTAGACCAAGGAGGCGACCAAAATAATACAACCAAGGAAAACAAAACACAAAATATTCAAATCTCATGCAACATTGTCAGTAAGATCTGCTTGTCTAATCTTATCTCTACGGTGTAGTGTAGCATGCAGCTCACTTGTACACATTCTATTGATTCAACAAACACCATAATCTATCCGCAAATATACTGTCTCATCATCTACGAACTACTCACACATCATCTCTCCACATAGAGACGTCAAACCAGTAGAAAATTTTACATACAAGCACAATTTTCAAAAACAATGCCACAAAAAGTATGTGTAAAGTTTGAAAAAGCATTCTATTCAACAAGTACTCGTCTATATTGTTGCAAAAACTAGTTCAAGGTGAGAGAGGCGCGTCTCACACCCCTTTTGCAACGGCAATGAACTATTAGCCTCGGTCCCGCAGAAAAGCTCGCTGCTCGAGTCCTTGTGTCGCCAACGATCGGCACACGCGTTCAAGGGCACCCAATGTTTCCCTATCTCAACGTAACTGTACAATGCTTTTGAACCTACCTCCAGAGTCCGGATCTCTTGCTGCGTCAGTTCGGCGCTTGTGGAACATTGTGTTCGTAAACCCTCGAGCCTGTCAGCTGAAACGTCGATCATTGACTGGATCGTCTCTATCGTTTGAATTGCATCACGAATTCTCTTTATTTCGTACTCGTTATCTGCATCCATTACAAATATCACAGCACTGTACACGGTCTGCTAAACACTATATATAAATAAAAAACAGTTTATTCATTTTATAAAAATGAATATACAAAACAATACAGATGTTATATTGCCGATACAGCGGCCATATCCAAAGAAAATCTATATTTTTGTCTATGTCCGTACATTTTGTGGCATTTTGTCACACCACAGACAATAATATTTTGACAGTGGGATCAGCAACTGTCAAAGTGGCGCTAGCATAGCTTGAATAGGCAGCACGAGACTCACGCTGTGAACTCCTGTGTAGGGGTGTAAACGCGAATAATTAATATGGATGGATTTCACCTCTGTTCATAGTATTCACGCTTGTTCGAGTCGAAGTAACCTTAGAAACTTGTTATCTAGATTACTGTCAAGCTTTCGAAATGTCGAGACAAATAAAAAACAAATTGCTAAAGAAACCGTAGAAACTCAAGTCGATTTTGAAATAGGCTTCAAAGAGTTCACGGCCATAAAAACGAGAACCCACATCACACTTACGCCACACCGCATTCTAGGGTGGACAATAAATAGACGTGTGCTTAATTAATATGAAGATAACTTACGTGTATATTACTCTTTTTAAAAATACGTAGTTACGTTTAGTTACGTTACTAAAAAAAAACAAATCCTAGAAGTAGACATTAATAATATGGGACACGGGGCATCCATTACATAAAGATAAAAATACAAATAACGTCCTATTTCCCTCCCTCTCATAAAGTCAAAGCCATAAAAGCTAATCGAATAGAGTGGTCGAATAGAATAAATGTATGGGAATGACATAAGAGTACGCCGCACTCGTATGTCATTCCCATACATTTATTATTTTCGACTATTCTATTCGATTAGCGTAAGAGCCACTTGTCTAAGCCCGCAGGTATAGATTCGTTCGCCTTCGTTCGGCCGGTGTGTACCCTCCATGAGATTATCTTTTAACCGGGTAAAACAAATTGACATTCTCGTTACATCCGTCGATCATGGATTAAAATCTTTTTTGAATATAGCAGTAATTTCCTGTGACATTGATAAATGATAAGTGACAACTGTCAAGTGACAACGATCATTAGTTTTTTTAGTCTATGACTTACATCAATGAAGAGTAGACGTTTGTTGTGAGATTTGTTTCCTATTATTTCGCCTTCCGTCGTCTATAATAATTTCTGTGTAATGTAATAAAAAAAATAAAGAAACTGAATATTTTTTACACTAAACGTAGATCGTGTGATTTTGTTCTTGAGTGTCTAGATGTAGTTATAGTAGAATGTTTTTCGAGCGTGTATTATTGCCTGTGATCTGCCTTGGAATAGAAGGTAAATATTTGTTTGTGATGAAGAAAAATCCTTGTAAAATAGAAACAAACCTATTATTGTTTACTAAATTTTGTTCTATGGAAATAGTGTTTGAATTATGGCTTTTTTTAGTATTCCCATGGGTGTTTGGGGAAGAAGTGGATATTCGGGAGGTGTTGGCCGACAAAGGCACCAACGTGACGATTCCTTGTGGAGGGCTACTCACTATACCGACGCCCAACGTACAGTGGGTCCACCGAGGCAACAAGACACACCATGAAGTCCTGGTAAGTGCAGCAATTCAAAGATAAATATTTCATAAACCTTCTTTAAACTGTGTTTAATTTCAGTGTGGTAAAAAGTTCACTAGCAATCACTATTAATTATACTGACTGGAACAATTAATTAACTGTCTTATTGGACCAGGACTTTGTGTTAGCTAAGTGGAGTTAGAGGTCACTGAACCATTAAATTGCAAAGTTATTGTGTGATAATATTGTATATTCATTCTCCTAATTTATTTCTTTAGTCAATTTGTAATGACTTCATTTATACAGTGCCTTATTCCAAATGATCAAAAAAATTATGATCTTAGTTGGTAAAGCTTTCTCAAGTATTAATTTAAAGTATAAAATTTAATTTGTTGGAAGTGGCCCTATTATTAATAATATTGCATTTTACATTAACTGCTCAGCAGCTGTTGTCCAAGCTGCCTCTGAGGGTCTAAATAAGGAAGCATTATTTGGTATCTCACAATATAAACATTGATGGTATATTGTGTGCACATGGGTTTTGAGATTTAATGCATAATGCTTGTGTTTACTATTCATAACTCATGGTACAGTAAATAATTATAGACTTGAGAAACAAGTATTGTAATTATATGGCTGATGTTAGCATGTCTAAATAAAGCCGGGTCTCCTGCACTAAAACATTACACAAAACACAAAGCATACATTTTCGACCAACTTCCAAAAAGGAAGAGGTCCTCAATTTGTCTGTATTTTTCTTTTATGTATGTTACGCGATATCTCCGCCGAATGTAGATCGATTTACAAAATTCTTTTTGTGTTCGATAGAGCTTATTTCAAGGGTGGTCCCATATAAATTTTGTCACAATCGGATTTGAAGTCGGTTCGTTAAGTTTTTAAACTTGTGATTATTTATCTATGGCCTATTGTTCCACAAACAGGTGACAGCTGAAATCTTTGTTTTGCATACGTATTTTTAGTGTTTTGTTTCGAAAAAGCTAGTGCAGGACATGCGGCTTACCTAATTTAGACCTTGACTGCCTCGGTAGTGTATTTGTATTCTGTATGTGCTACAAGTACCATCTTCAGGTCTTGGATTCCATCTCTAGGTTGGGTAAAGTGGTATTGGGGTTTTCTTCTTAGTGTTAGCCTTAGGAGAGAGGGGCATAGGGAGTCCTATGGTCAGCAGTCGACGTCCTATGGATGATGATGATGATGATGATGATTAGCCCATTGTCTGTAATTTGTACCCAATATAGCGATAGGATCAACCCCTGTATTAACAGTGGATTTTTACAGACACGGAGGCTGGTTGATACTATATTATGTTTTTATTAAACTTTCTTTCTACCTGCCCTTATCCCACCTTGATGTGGGGTCGGCGTAACACACTTTATCAAGCATGTTGCACATAGGATTTGGCTTAGTTTTTACGACCGGCCGCCTGCCTGACGTCAACCCCCTATGAGGGATCCAGACCCGGACAAATGAAATTAGAACATTTGCTTTGCCCGACCTGGGAATCGAACCCAGGACCTCTCGGTTCACAGCTCATACATGCTGCCACTAGACCAAGGAGGCGACTATTATCTTTTTATTAAACATTTTATAGAATATAGATTTTAATAAATATTTTGTTTTTGAACCGTGAGCTAAAAATAGTGCTTCAAATCCCACATTCGTAATCCCAGTGTGGTGTTCTGTGGTTGCCGGAGCGCACACTGATACTGCATTGTGGTTTCCTTATCAAACTACAGAATGGCCTCTTTCATATGTGACATTAACTAATAACAGCCAGTGGCCACCCACAGGCCACTCGCGACTGCTAGTTTGCTAGTGTCGGAACTTGTAATTTTTTTTTGTAGCAGAGATTGGCAAACGAACAGATGGGTCACCTGCGGGTTTAGACAAGTGGCTTATGCGCTAGACGAATAGAATAAATGTATATATGACGACCGGTTTGATATCACTGTCTCACATAAAACCGACGTAAAGTGGCATTTTGCTGTCGCGTTTCGTTCGGTGAGCGAGATTTCCGGTGGCCTATTTCCCCCTTCCTTTCCCAATTCCTTTTTCCCTCCTCTTCCATTTCCCTCTTTTAGGTTGGCAACGCACCCATGATTATTTTTGTGTTTTGGGTTTTTATGGGCGGTGGAAATCACTTACCATCAGGTTTACCATCATCTGCTTGTTTCCCAATCTGTGATATAAAAAAAAACACAAATAAATTAATAATATTGCGCTATAGTATTTCGATGAGACGTTTAAATGAGGCCCCCAGATAATTGCACTTTGCGGTCTGCAGTCTCATTCATCCACCTCAAAATGTATTATAAGTTATATTTTAATAATAAATAGTAATAATATCAGCCCTGTAATATTACTGTCCGACTGCTGGGCACTGCCTCTTCTACTACTGAGAGGGGTAAGGCCTAATGCTGGTTGGTAGACTTCATATACCTTCAAAATTCTTGTGAAGATATTCTCGGGTATGTAGGTTTACTCACGATGTTTTCCTTCACTGTTATAGCAAGCGATAATTCACAAAGAAAACACTTACACAGAAAAGCCAGAGGTGTATGCTCCATTTCGGGGTTGGTCTCGAACTTCCGACGCTCGTCTCGGCAGTCCGTACCATTCCCAACTGAGCTATCGCTGCTATTAGCTAAGTTATATTTAATATTATTCAAGTCTCTTGTGGGTCACCTGGTCGGTCACCCCGTCAGTCGCCCTGTCGGTCGCCCTGTCGGTCACCCCGTCAGTCACCCCGTCCGTCATCCCGTCCGTCACCCCGTCGGTCACCCCGTCAGTCACCCCGTCAGTCACCCCATCAGTCACCCCGTCAGTCACCCCGTCAGTCACCCCGTCAGTCACCCCGTCTGTCACCCCGTCAGTTACCCTTATTATATCAAAATCGGTCCAGCGGTTTAGCCGACACAAACAGACAGAAAGAGTTACTTTCGCTTTTACTATTGCAGTAAATCTATCTAAAATTCAAATCGTTTTATATTGGAACTTTTTGAAACTTTCTTATTACCCTAGTGCTTTATCATTCCCGTTCCCCTCCCCGCAACCGTGGTTTCCGTCTCACGTACCATTCCTTTGTCGGGACGTTAATTAATATACAGCTGTTCGGGCCCTACTTAGGTTGGGTCTTCGGTTCGCTTGGTGTGTGTTGTTTTATCAAGCTTTACGTAAGTTGCGAAACAATAAATAAGTCGCCTCCTTGGTCTAGTGGCAGCATATAGGCTGTGGAACTTCCGGTCTTAGGTTCTATTCTCATATCGGGGAAAGTGATTTTTCTAATTAAATTTTCCCGGAACGATATCTCTTAAAGGGGGTTGACATCAGGCAGGCAGCCGGTCGTAAAAATCAAGCCAAATCCTATTTGCAAACCAACATTAAGGTGGGATAGGGGCAGGTAGAAAGAAAGAAAGAAGAACAATAAATATACACATTTTTAGTCTGTGTAACTCTATGCCTTGTCTTTGGTCTGTTGGGGGCAAGGCCCAAAAATTGTGCCCCTGTGCTTCAATTAGTTTAGACTTCTTTAGCGTCTTAATTAGCGACTTAATTCTTGCTTTACGAAACAAACAAAAAATTGAAATAAAACTATTTTACGGATTCTATCATGATTAGGTTTTTAATTTTTATTCCCGACGTTTCGAAGGCTTTGCAGTCTTCGTTGTCACGGGTTAAAATAATCGTGATAGAATCCGTAAAAATAGTTTTATTTCAATGTATAACATTCGCGTAAACTTAAGAAATCAAACAAACAATATTACGAAATAATACTGTGTGAAAAACACATTGTTTTGAGCACGGTTTTAAGTATTTTTATTTATTTAATCTGACACAAAACAATGATTTAACTACAATTTTCACAGTTCTGGTTTTTAATAAAAACTCGACACTTTTTTATATGAATACCCTACCCTACCCTTACCCTAGGCTATACCCTTCTTGGGAAGTAGGTTAAAACGTCATCTGTTTTCGATTGCGATTTGATGCGATTCGACACAGCATTTTTTCTTTCCTCCTGTTCAAATACCGTTCAGCACTGTCGTAAAGGCCCTAAAACTCAACGTAAGACGGTTGAAGGGTTTACTGATAATAGGACATCAATAGCTCGTATGTTGCCTTCGATGATAGGTGCTTAATATCAGACAGGTTTCAGCATATTCGCTCCTACATTTATGTAAATAAATGTTTATCAAAGGAATTATCTACTTTTTGTAACTTTGAGGTTTTCGTTAAGTTTCGTCGGTGTTTCCACGGTAGGTGGCGGCTTGTTTAGAAAAGTAAACCCTGGCATTACCGATGTCCAACGTACTATCAAATAGGCCATCAAGGGGTTACCACAACGTCTTATAGTTTTTAAACTTGTGATTATTGTTTCGTTTTACTTTAAAATGTCCGCACTTTGTACAGCAATTGCCATCCTTCTATAACAAACAATGTTTAATGTTATCATTGCACAGTGTTATATTTGAGTGAGACTGCTATTTTTGGAGTCATCAATTAAAACGACCAAACTGACCCATTTCGATTGAGCTAACTTTAGTTTTGCTAATTCACCAAATATTTTAATCACGGACGTAAAAAAAGAGGGGACGGTGCGCTAGGAACATTGAAAGTGAAGCAGGGTTTTCGGCCCATACGATATCCCGACACGTAATGGCGTGTGTGTGCGTAGGGCACTTTTGTACAAGCGTGTTTGTGTGCGTGGCTTCTCTGTGGCGTCCGTTTAATTATAGGCTTTTTCTTTACGTCCTTAATTTTATTGGTTTTCAAAGTTTTCATGGTTCTCTGTATAATTTGAGTGCGTTGTTGCGACCAAAATAATTCTGAAATAAAAATTATATTCAATCAAAACAGGTCACGAGTCACGACTCACGATCACAAATAAGGAATGCCCGTACGTCGTCCTTTGATTTTATGACAGTTATAAATGACACTCCAGAATGACGCGTCAACATTTGAAATATAAAGCCTGTCCCAGACGATACAACTTTGATTGGCAAGTGATGATCTATGTGTTTACAGTAGTAGTAAGTAAATTGCGCGTTGAAAAAGCCCTCGTGTGAATGGGGGCTAAGTGCTAACTCAGTCATCGCGTCATGACGTGTGCGTGTGCCCATCCCTATACTTAACTTTAACTTAGAATCCTTGCAATTGACCTTGAATTGACAAGGGTTACAAAGTCACGGTGGCGAATGTCATGTCTTAATCAAGATTACGATTTATATCGGCTATTTCGGGCTTGTATGAACTTGAGCTGTCCTGCCCGCTTAGGGCACGTACCCATATTACGTCACCCGTTCATGGGTCTTCAAAATACCACGGTTGGACACACTTGAACTGCCTCGGTGGCGTGGTGGTATTTCGGTACGACTACGGTCCTGAGGTCTCGGGTTCGATCCCCGGGTCGGGCAAGGTGATGTTGGATTTTTTCATATCAGCCCGGAGTCTGGAATTTGTGCCCGATATGGCGATAGACTCGCCCCCTATCACATCTGGGACGGAAATAAGCTCGACGAAATGCGGGTTTGCTAGTGCGCCTCTGCCTACCCCTTCGGGGATATAGGCGTGAGCTTATATATGTATGTATGGACACACTTCTTAGGTTTTCGTTACGTAATCAATATATTCTAGGGAAATCTCGTGTTTTTCGAGATATATTCAATTCTGGCGCGTAGCGTTTAGCACTTTTTAAAGTCACAGGTTAAAAAACAAAATATTATGATGTGTTGCCACATCATAATATTTTGTTTTTTTAACTTTTCTCTTTTTTCTCTTTTCGACAAAAAATCATTTAAAACCATATTTATAAACTACGTAAAAACTAGAGGGGGAAGGGGGTCTTGGCATATACTTCGTGTGGTCACCGAGGGGAGAGCTGAATAAATTTGTAAAAAATGCGTCACGTAATATGGGTACGTTCCCTTATATGGCTCGGTGTTGGATATTTTTTAGGCATCCGCTGCTAAACAAGGAAGCGCGTGTCCTGAACCTGAAGCTTAGTAATCTCCACTGCCCATAAACGTTATGTTAAAGGTATTTTGGATACTTTTCCGACTTTAACGAAGTGTATGGTGATTTGGGCCAGCGGAAATCTATGTACGTCATCGTACGAAACGTAAAGATGACTTGATCATATTGTGTGACTTATGGAGCCGGCCTATTTACCCTGTAGACAAAAGTGTGCACAGTATGCCCCTTATTTTTAAAAATATTTGCGCTTATCTCATCTTTAGGAATATCTTGTCACTTTTATCCTTGCGTCACATTGTTTGAAAATGCAGAAACATGCTATTCTTAAAGATAAGAGGGACTTAAATATTTTTATAAAGGGCTATAGCTCCACCGTTATACATAAGTCGTAAGTGACGTAACTTGTATTGTATGTACACGTGTTTTTGTTTGCAAAACGTCACATTATCTCGTCGGGCAGGTGCGGCCTCCGTGACAGACTGACACAAACCTGTTTTCGACGCTTTTTGTGGCGCTTATAAGCGTGCTGTGGTGCCTACATTAGCTCGGATTACAATTTGATTTTGACTTTTTTACGAGAACCAATTAATAACAGTAAAATAGACAAAAATAACCATCATTATAGGTTTTTTTTATAGCAGAGATTGGAGACCGAACTGCTGTGCTTATCCGATGGTTTTAGGCCGTGGTTTGAAAAAGAGAAAATACTACTCTTATGTATACTAGTAGTCTTGGTGTCCGCGACGTGGCGGATAAACTACAAGAATGTCGCTTGCGATGGTCACGTTTTGAGAAAACCACATGAGTACGTTGGTCGCAGGTGTCTGGACCAGATCGTATCAAGGTGCGCCCCCGCGGATGACTCAAAAAGCGCTGGCTGGACGTTTTGGAGGATGATATCAGAGTCAATGGTCTCATAGTGGAGGATGCTCAAGACCTGGCGAAGTGGAAGCGTTTAAGTAGGAAGGCGGATCCTGGCACTAGGCCGGGATGACGCCAGACAGAAAGAAGAACAACTCTTATGTATACTCAGTAGTGTCCGACCGAAGGTCGATTTATGGCCGAAGCCGAAGACGAAGCCGATCATCGGCTTTTTCCACAACCTTCGGCCGAAGCCGAAGCTGAAGCCGAAGGTTCAATAACCCTAAGAAACTCAGTTCAATTTGACTTTCTTTCTACATGTCTCGATCTTACCTTAATTTGGGGTTGGCAAAACACCCTCTTTAAGCATGTTGCAGAAAGGATTTGGCTTAGTTTTTACGAACGGTTGCCCATTTTCAACCCTCATCTGGGAATCCCGGGACTGAATGAAAATAAAGTGTTAGAAAAACACCATATTTTCACCACCCCGCCCGAACTGGGAAACGAACCCACGGTCTACACCCCATATAGGTGCCACTGCACCGAGTAGGTGACCAAAAATTTGTCAGTTCAAATTTACTAAAAGTAAATAAAATAATGAATGGTTCCTAGGAAATTGATGTTAACTGTATATTTTTTGAGTGGTAGAGGCACGCTGTAGACAGTTGCGTCTACGAATGGGCCGGCTCGACCGGTTTGATCCCACTGTCTCACAGAAAACCGACGTCAAGTGGCAGCTCGCTGTCGCGTTTCTTTCGGTGATTGAGATTTCCGGTGGCCCAATTCTCCTCCCTTTCTCAATCCCTATTTCCCTCCTCTTAGGTTGGCAACGCACCCATGATTCTCTTTGTGTCTTGCCCATACACACCGTACGAACTCAAATACCAAAGCAATTAACCAAATACGCGTACAAACTTGTTTTGTTTTGATTTACTACTGGCGAAGACGGTTGGCCGTACCGGGCGTACAGTGTGACCCTCGCCACCCGCATGTCGCCTCTTGCACCGCGCTTTCCCGTGTCCGTAACATTTCGTTTAATTTCAACGCTTTCTAGAAAACTTCGGCTTCGGCCAAAACTTCGGCCCATTTTGGCCGAAGGCCGAAGCCGAAGCCGAAGCTTCGGTCGGACATTAATACTCAGTACTCACCATTCAGTGCGAATGTAATGGCATCCGAGCTCGATATTATAATTGCAGAACGTAGCCCGGGGGGGGCTATCGGAAACCGCGTCCTACACACCCGGTACTAACTGGTGGCAATTGCCAGGATACAGCTGATTGGAACGTCGCCCCTCGAAACGATGCGCGCTATCTTACGATAAACTGTTTTCAAGCCTGGTTTATTTTATCATAAGAGTACATTTTATAGATTCGTAGACCGTATCATGGACCAAGCTATTAACTTAGAAAAAGTTTAATAATAATCTTGTAATATTTGTAGCCAGTCAGACCCAATTAGATCATCATCATCCATAAACCCAATTAAATACTTTTTTGTAATTCCCAGAGAGGTCCCTAGCAGCAACAAATAAACCAAACTAATGCACCCAATGTCCATATCACAGAACGTCACGTTTTTAGATACTAAAAATCTTGTTTTAAAAAGACATTAATGCCTGAGCATTATTCTGTAAAACGGGCCTTAGTGCTGACTTCACATATATCTATCATGAACTCTTATAGTACTACAACGACCAAAAACTAAATATTTTTGTAATCAAATATTACTTCATTCTTCCTTGCTTCAATGCATTATCCTGACCCAATGTCAGTCTGCTTTCCTGTTGACGCTTCCATTGCACCTGATGTTGAGACTTGAGCATACTTTGAGAATATAATTATAATTCATTTTCATACGTTATACAAAGTGTACGAGTTACGTATTTTTGTAATTAATTCAAATCAATACGTATTGGACGCAATTAATCAATACTTGTCCATTACACATACGTCATATGTCTGCAGGCGATGACGAAACGGTTGGCATGATACTTCCCTATAAAAATTCTTTCTTTCTTCCTTGTTTCTACTTCTTCGTGTCATTATATGTCTTTTTGGTGTTTCATTGGCTTAGGGAAAACTGTCACGTTGCAGGAAAAGGTTAGAGAGTTTTTCAAACACTTAACTAAAAACCAATTTTCATTACTTTGATTTCTTGAAATCCAACGTTCATGTATCATTTGTTACTCGTTTCATAGCAAAAGCCTTCCTTGTCTCAGAACCTCTTCTTCCAACTTGTTTAAACCTAGCATACCAAATCTGCTATCAATAACATTTAATGTAAATATGAACCCCACCCCACCCACCCCATTTATCATTGTTTTTGTTATCCAAACGTTAAGAGCATTAAGTGTGACACACTTTATCTCGTTATACAGAAGGTTACAAATAACGCGCGAGTTTTAATTCTAAACGCATGCGCAAACCGGTTTTGGTGCCTCAATATTTTCCTTCACCTTTATAAAGCACATTTGAATTATTAACAATCAATAGTGTAAACAAAGATTTCGTTATATTTATGATAAGTTCAATAATAAATCATTTGTTTCTAATCTAAAGAGTGAGATGAAGGAACTCATGAAGACGTTGCGTTTCTAATTGATATCCTATCTTTAATTCCGTAGCTAAAACTGTGAGTGATTTGGAATCTCCAGTTGTGGTAATGACTCCTTTCATAGAACTCCAAATATGTTGATATTTTGACTCCACTGGCAAAGTCAAGTCAAATGCTTTTCTCACTAAATACGCTAAAACATCGCCTTGAGCTAAATGCTTTCAAATTTCATTCGGCCTAGCCAGAATTTTTATTAAAATCGTGTCAAAAGGTCCATACAATTTTTACGTGAGCAATGTGAAATGAAATTGTGCCGCGTTTTCATTGCAGGTAATGCATGTGTAAACACAGGTGTTTTCCTCATATCTGAATGTTTGGAATGTGTTGTTTCTATTCCAATCACAATTCGAGGGAACGGAAATATATTTGTTCCGGATTTGGGTGTAGTGAGATTTTTTCTTCTGAATCAAATACTTTAGATATTCATATGCTCCGACGCCACATAAAAAAATCTTCATGAAGATACACGACTGGTTACAAAATTTTACATACATAGATAAAACACTACAATGTGAACATCCTGTGGCTGATGATGATGATGAAAACACTAGAATAATTATTTTATTTTATGTATTGGAACGTATCTAGGAACGTAGCTATTTAATATAAGATAGGACTACCTCCGAAGGACACCCAAGGGCTACACAACACCATGAGATTGATGGTCATGTTGCCAATCTTAAGGTAAATGAATTGTGATTTGATTGATTGAACAGAGCAATTTCACGTTTCACGTCACTTCTGTAGACTTGGACATCTCCCATAGGTTTTATATCTAACTGACAGTTCAAATCTATAAGCAATTCAATAACTCCTGTCTGTAAAAGATTCATCCGATATGTGCAGCCAATCACGCCAATAAATCGAAACGCCAGTAATGTCAATATAAAATCGGCTCTCAGTTGGTTGAATCTGGCTTCGGTGCCATCAACCGACGCGTTCCGGTCTCACCGATGCATACTCGACGAGGCTGGTACAAATCTAATATGAACCGCCTCGTTATTTTGTATGTAAGTGTACGCAAACTATTGCAATACGATATGCCAATGACACGTTTCATTTTCGGGTGAATAATCCAAAGGAATAATCGGTCGATCTGGAATTCTTTGTGGGAGGCATTGGTTCAGTAGATGACGATGTATCTGGGAAAAGCCATCATCACCTAATTTAGTATTATGTTGCTTTAAATTATTTTTCTACATTTCAAATATCCTAGTTTTTAATTAATTACAAACTTCAATAAAGGGGGGTTATTTTGTTTACAATTTTCGAAGATCACTAGAGTTTCTTTCAGGATAACACCAGGGTAAACGGACTGCCAAGGGACGCATGATGTATTATTATCTCATGACAGTCGTCATAATTATTGCACTACACTGATCTAGTGCTACTTCTGTTAGTATCATAAGTTAACCATCAGATTCTGGGTGATAATTTTTTAATGCCAGGAAATACTAACTCACTTAACTAATGAATCCGACTGTATCTAAACTGTAACAAACACAAATATGTGTGTAACCGGTTGTTACCACTTCTAACAACCATTTTCGGTTCTCAAACCTATTGCCGCAACTAACAAACCTCAGGCGGAGGGAACCGGCCCGTTCCGCCGATGCAACCGGTGCAATTTTAGGTGCCGTAACCGCTGGCCTTGCCTGTGTGTCGACTGCGCCAGCCTGATTGGCGACGTTCGTTGCTTTCACGTCATGTGACGTAGATTTAGGCAGTTCTTATTCAGACTCGAGAGTAATTGACCTCATTGCACGTCGGTTTGAATGGGTTAAGGAATAGGATTATCTGATTCTAACGGCCTGAAGAAGGATAAAAATTATGCGATGTTGGCGCCGCAGTTGTTTGTATAGTCCCATTATATATTTAAAATTAAACTGCGTAAGGGAACCTGCATACTTGGGAATTACTCTACAAGAATTTCGAAGGTATGTGAAATCTACCAACTCGCTTTGGGCCAACGTGGTGGAGAAATAGTCATTGGTAAAGTCGGGCCTCCGGCCGTGCCCAACAGTGGGACAGTAATATTACTGAGCCAATATAATATATGCCGAATTATCCTTAAATACCAAAAATAATTTGGCAGTTTAGTTTAAGCTATCTACTGTTTATTACTGCCTTGTATCTTGTATACATATATACTTATTTCAGATGGTAATTAAGTGGTAAGTTAATTGCGGTATGTGTAGAATGTGCTTTGCTGGTCGCCTTTAAAATTCAGCAGTAATAACTGTAGAAGGTATATTAATGTTTGATTTCATCGGACTCGCTGTAAGCATTTCAAAGGAATTGAACCTAATTGGTGCTCGTAACATTCTGTTCATACAACTTGTTTGATTCGCTGTTGTTGTACTACGAATTTGTTTACTGGTTGTAAATTGTAATATTCAATGATATCTCTTTGTAAGACGTGTAGGTTCAATAGTTAATTTATTATAACTACTATATAGTATCCTACCATCTATATCTGTCTCATGGTATTTTAGTACAGTTTACATCACCGTGTGGTGTGTCATAAATTGAAATTGGGCAATAAAGTTTCAATTAAAACTGTGGGAAGTCATTTAGTGAATGAGCTGTTCGGCACCTACACCGATCTTTGGTTCGTATTATTTACGTACTCGTTTTCATTTATTGTGATTTGATAGCACCTTTGTTATATCTAGAATCGTATTCATAATTACTTTTATGTCATCTTCGGTTTACATCATTCATCTAGTTCTTTATTGTTTCACCTATTGTGATTTGATAGCATCTTTGTAGAGGAACGGGTGCCGGTGTTCCTCCGCCAGAGGGGAGATCATCTCGTCAGGCGGGTGTAGTGCCTGACCGCCGCGGCCCTTCCGGTGGAGGAACACCGACACCCGTTCCTCTACATTGGTGACCCCGACGTGATACCAGATAATACAATTTTGTCTCGTCAACCTTAACCCCAGACAGGACGAACTGAGATTCCATTTGAGCGAACCATAAAGCAGGCTCGTCGTTATATCTAGAATCGTATTCATAATTACTTTTATGTCATCTTTGGTGTACATCATTCACGTAGTTCTTTATTGTTTCACCTATTGTGATTTGATAGCATCTTCGTTATATCTATAATCGTATTTGTAATTGTGTTTTCTGCGTTTGTTGATTTCATTTTCATCTGGTATTTCGACTCTATGTTTTGTCTATCCATCCTATCTCATACAAGCCGAATCACAATGATTGTGGCACGTATACCGACCGCGTCCGCTCCCGTCGCGTCGGCCTCGCTGTAACTGGATGCAACTGGTATCCATTCGCTGATAATCAGCGGCCCCACTTGGTGCGACACGACTGACGAGATGTACATCTCGATTCTCTGATACTACGCGATGTACGAAAATAAACTAGATTAGATCTGGTCGTGGATTTTCTTCTGGAAGTTTAGAAGATTTGGTTATAATGATTGCAGGTGAAAAAATTATAGTTTAGATGATGGTTAAGGTAGTAGTAGTAAAATTATCGTCGCTTAGTGTGGATTATTGAATCATTAGAATTCTGGAAGAATTATGGAAATTCTGGATCTGAAAATATGTGGGAACAACGTTTTTTTAGATTTTAACAAACAAGTTGTAGTGTTTGATATAAAAATGCCAATATTACCATTATTTATTCTTGAACATGTTCTTCTAAAACCATTCACTTCTGAATGTATTTGTAAATATTAGCTTTGTCAAGTTTTAAGCGCATAATAAACAATTTTATTTTGGGTATATTCAATTAGATTTACCTTCGCGATCAACTATTGATTTTTATTCAATGTTTGTATTTCCAAATTGGCACCTTCACAAAGTTCAATGTCATTCGACAAGGTCAGTCCGTAAAAATGCTCCAAAAAGATAAAATATTACAAATATTCTAAATAAATTGGTGTTTGAGAGTTTCCTCGTGTATGAATGTATGAATAGCCATTATATGTAATTTAGCGCTATTAAGTATAATTTCGGTCGCTAGTGATACAAAGATGTTTTGCAAAAGTGAGTTATGATGACGATCAAATGGCTCTATTGTTTGACATGGATATAGTTTTCCACCTACATACATAGTTTGAAGCAAAAGATTTATCACTAAAACTTTTAGCTACAGATTTTTCGTTGTTCATTAATGTTATAATCCTTTTTTCTACAATGTAAAAGTTTACTAATTTTTGACCGACTTCCAAAAAGGAGAAGGTCGTCAATTCGTCTGTATTTTTTTGTAATGTGATATTTCCGCCAAATGTGGACCGATTTCCAAAATTCTTTTTGTGTTCAATATTAGCTTATTTCAAATGAAATTGCCGCTATGAAGTCTGTATTGTAAAGAAGTAGAGAATTCTATTTTCCTTAAGTCACTACTGAAGTTAGAAAATTTTCCGTGACCTCAAAAAACCTCGAGGAATTCATTACCCCATTTCATGTATGTTATATTATGTTACGTATGCCTTAGTGTTCGGCGCATACGGAACTTTTTAGGCATCCGTGTTGCTTTAATATAAACGAAGATTCGTTCCTACTTGTATTAATTATCTACCAAAGTTCAAGATTTAATACTAATACCAGCATATTAACGCCCGATTCCAATAAACAATTTCAGTTTGAACGTGCAGATAGATTACAAAATTTAGCCAATAAGAACACAGCTTGGACATGACTCCTTCAAATGACTTGATTTGATTGGTTCATAATCGCGATCTATCTGCACTCTAAACTGAGATCGTTTATTGAAACCGGCCGTAAGTCATAATACGCGAGGAGGCTCTACAAATTCAAATATTATTTACTTATCTTTGTTTCGTTTGTAACTTTGTAAGAGTCAGTCGTCTATGTAACAAATTATATGTGATGAACTAAGATTAATGAATGCGTCCTACGGTGTGATGACAAGATAATTATTGTTTATTCCACCTGTGAAAACTACTCGTATTAAAACGCCTTTGACTGTTTACAAATACTCGTAATTTGTCTCATCTATAATCATTTTGCTTATTGCTATAGAGTATAGAATATTTTTGGAACTCAATAAAATTTCTAGATAGTATGGTAGTTGTCCCGTCAAGACCTATAGTTTTTGACTACTTCACAAATGATGAGATGATCATTCTGTATTACAGCCATTTAGAAAAGGAAAACATCATAAGCAGAATCTTTATAACCTTTGAGTTCTAAAGAACTTCAAACGCTAGGTCAGCTTTAAGAAGGAATGGCCTAAACTCCTTCCTCAATAAAGAAGTCTGGAATCCAGCCATAGAACAAAGCATTGCTATAGTAGCACTATACTATAGGCTTTACTTATTAAAACAGATTATCTGAGCAAAAGGCTAAAAATAGGCTGTCACTTTTTTCCTTGTGTCACATCGATTGCAAATAAAAGAGACAGGCTATTCTTTACCATTTTCTCAGTTAAACTGTTTTTATAAGTAAGCCCCTAAATGTATAAACTAGCATTAAACACCGTGACCTTTTAAACTTTCTATCTATGCCAAACATTTTAAGTAAGAAGAATAAAGTCGAGATAGTTACAATCTTTGAAAGCAGGTATTTCAAAGTATGGCGCTAACGAGTTGTGGAACTTTTGGACGCGGGATTATGGATGAATGGGTAGTTTTCTCAAGAGACTTTTGGCTTAGTGGCCGAGATGAGCAGATCCATTGATGCGGCTAAGTGATGATTGATGTACTCGCTAAGAATTCAAGAAATATGAGTAGGTTGGTGATAGTACAGATATTTGTGTAATACATATATTTCTATGGGATAAGTTTGTCAAAAATATATTTAATAAAACATCAAACCACCATTAATAATTGAGCTGCTGCAGAACTCTTGAACTGGGCCGTCTGCTGAGGGGTTTAGAATCTCCATCTATTAGAATGTCTAATACAGTCGCGAATGTGCTAGTCTAGGAGGCAATGATTTAATAGTCTGAAGCAGACGAATAACTGGTGATTTACTAAAATCATGAGTTCAATCAGTCAGTTCCGATCCTAAGGACATGTAGGAAGTCATACAAGAACAATAGACAGGTACAAATTGGAAATCGCGATTAGAAGAACATGAAACACGCGTTGCACGTGGCTTAGATTCTTTTTTTTATAGCAGAGATTGGTAAACGAGCAGATGGGTCACGTGATGGTAAGTAATCTCCACCGCCTATAGACATCTAAGACACAAAAAGAATCATGGTTGCGTAATGGAAGGGGAGGGGAAAGTGATTGGGAAAGGGAGGGGGGAAATGGGCCACCAGAAATCTTACTCACCGAACGAAACACGACAGCAAGCTGCCACTTTACGTCGGTTTTCTGTGAGACAGTGGTTTTTAACCGGTCGAGCCGGCCCATTCATGTTGTAGGCGTTACTGTCTACAGCGTGGCTGTACCACTCAAAAATTAACCTTAAATACCCGAAACTACAAAAGACGACGATATCATAATATTTTGGAAATATAGTGCGCAGTTTAAATCGTTTATTCCATCCAACCGTAAAAACACAAACAACGCAAAAAATAACGACTCCTTTGTGATGATATTAATTTACAAACGCTTTGTTTTATTCAGCATTGTCTGGCCCGCGGTGTGGCTAATTTGCCCACAATGGTGGAATGGGGGGGCAAAACAAACCTGTATTGTCCGTGTTGGGCGTGGGTAATGCGATTGGGACGGATTTTAAAGAGGCCACTGTGTGTGACAACTGGAAATGCACGAGGAATCTGAACTACGTCAAATGATCCAATTATTGGTTTTAGAATTATGTAGACAATATAATCCTTGCAAATAGTATTAGAATGCATTTTATTTAAACTTTCTGTACGATCGACTGGGTTCATAATATACTCGATCTTTTCCATGTTTTTCATTATTCAATTAGAATTTATGTGCTGCTGCGAACAGGGCGCTCGTCTGCTAGGGGTCATGCCTCCGTCCAACAACAGGAACACAACAAAACTTGGATCTTCATTTGCAATGTGCCAGTACCAGAGTACCGCAATATGCTCTTCGAAACTTGCGGTAGGGCCACGTTCTAGGCAGTCAGGTTTGCAACTCGAAAGGGCCAGATTGATGTTGATGTCTAACAGAAAACGGACGAAGTGACTCGCTGTTGCGTTTCGTTCAGTGAGTGAGATCTCTGTGGCGCAAATGATTTCACCCAATTTTTCACTCTTTCTACATCGATCTACGGTTTATATTGTTGTAAATCGTCGATGCTTTTCCTCTAAGTTTGGCAACATTTAATGGTGTTTTTGGGTTTGGTGTGTGTGGAAGGTGGAGATCACTTAGTATCAGCAAGGTTACCACCACCTCTTATAGCAGTATTATCATAATCCTTCTTCGTTTGTTTTGTATGGGAATCGGTACAAGTAAGATTATAATAATACTGCTATAAGAGATGGTGGTAACCCCCGGTTACAAAGACATATATAGGGAGTCTCTACATATATTTTTGTAGCAGAGAATGGCTCTCTACTACATAGAGACAGAGATTCTCTCATCTTAAAATGTCTTGTTTACTGGCATTATTTATGTGTTGCAAAAAGGATTTGGCTTTGTTTTACGACCGGCTGCCAGGCTGACGTAAGCCCTCTTTACGGGATGATAGCTAGAACTTTCACAAAAAATGACTCCTTGAATCGGCGCTATGAGCAAAATTTTGTGTTATAACAGCAATGATATTTTTTATTGATGATGACATAACTAAGCAGCAGATAGTTCAACATGCTCATAAACAAATAGCCTTGAAATTGTTTATAATGTTTAATATTAATCACTATTCTAGCAATGAAATACAAAAATGTATGCATGTTTACTCTAGAACACCTCTTTAAATAAATTGCTACCACAGCTTATGAAATATCAATTTTCCAATCGAAAGAATTATCTCGACCCTGAAGGGTGGCCCTGAACATATTTCAAAATACACGAGTGTCACAACAAAACATAAGCTTACGCCTGTATCCCCGAAGGGATAGGCAGAGGCGCACTAGCCCACTAGTACACCCACATTTCGCCGAGCTTAGTTCCGTCCTAGATGTGATAGGGGGCGAGCCTATCGCCGTATCGGGCACAAATTCCAGACTCCAGGCTGATATGGAAAAATCCAATATCACTTTGCCCGACCCGGGGTTCGAACCCGAGACCTCAGGGCAGTAGTCGTACCGAAATACAACCACGCCACCGAAGCAGACACGAGTGTCAGATGTACCAATTCCGAATTGCGGTCTTAAAATCTTTACACGTGCAATAACAATTTGGTGGAATTAATGGCTGAATGCGGCGCCATCGATAGTGTTGCCAGATCACTTTTTATCCCCAGACACGAAAAAATATTAAGTGATAGAGCCATACTGTAGAGTGTAGACAGTTACATCTACAGCACGAATGGCCTGACTACCGGTTTGATACCATTGTCTCACTGAAAAACGACAAAATTGTCGGATCGCTGTCGCTGTCGCGTTTCGTTCAGTGAGCGAGATTTCCGGTGGCCTAATTCTCCCTCTCCTTTTTCCCTTTTCCCTCCCCTTCCATTCCTTCCTTTTAGGTTGGCAACACATTCATGATTTTTTTTGTGGCTTGGGTGTCTATGGCGGATGGGGATCACTTACCATCAGGTGACCCATCTGCTCGTTTGCCAGTCTCTGCTATAAAAAACGTAAAAAATAGTATTGGTTAAACTATTGTAACTGCAAATATTAAACGAAATAAATTTTATTTTCTGCAAGCAAAGAAGGTGCTCTATTTGAGTACATGTCAGAACGTGCAAATATAATCTAGGGTATAAATCGGGGTTTTTGACATTACCTCATCGCGACATTACCTAGCTGAAAGTTTGGTAAGACTCAATAATTATTATGGTATCGTGCTAAAATAACTATGGGCGGTGGAGATCACTTAACATCATGTGACCCACCTACACGCGTGCCAGTCTCTACTCTGTAAGAAAAAAATTGCAGCGCTAGCAGGACGCGTTTTGAAAGTTATAAAAATTCGACATTAGTGGAATGAATTACATCGTGTATGCTGGCAACACTAGCCATAAACTAAATTGGCGGATGGCTCAATTCGAACGCAACGATTATTTATAGTGGTCTATCAAATGTGATGGATGCGTTTTATTGCACGCCCAAGTTCAATGCTTTGTTAGATTGATCGCCATTCGTCTACAAGGCGACATCTTGTTTTTGTACGTAGCTTGAGCAATATCTATATAAATAAATAACACCCAACAGTCACACACATAGTCCTGACCCCACACTAAGATACTTGTCTTGTGTCGTGAGTATCAGTAACTACGAGCGACTTTCGGTCTCACAACACCCAGATCCGAAACAAATATCTGTGTGCCACACAAACATTTGTCTCAGTGCGGGGATCGAACCCGCGGCCTCTCGCTTCACAGCCGGCTACTCGCCCGCTGCGCCACGGAGGCTGTCATAAAAACATTGATAAAAATCAATGTTTGTATGTTTGTCCTCTATGCGTTGCGAAACCATTCATTAGACTGTGATGAGACTTTGGTAGGGTGTACCTACTAGGGATGCCCGCGAGGGTTCCTGGCCTAAAAACACGACATTCGTTGACTATTTGGCGATGCGAAGTTCGCCGGGCCAGCTAGTAAAAATATAATGATACAACAGCTTATTTCCTAGATCGTGCTGTCTGTAAATAAAACAGTCTACATAAACATTTGAATAGAATTCCAGTATATCATACAATAAATGACTGCCTCGGTGGCGTGGTGGTATTTCGGTACGACTACTGTTCTGAGGTCTCGGGTTCGATCCCCGGGTCGGGCAAAGTGATATTGGATTTTTCCATATCAGCCCGGAGTCTGGAATTTGTGCCCGATATGGCGATAGGCTCGCCCCCTATCACATCTGGGACGGAACTAAGCTCGGCGAAATGTGGGTGTTCTAGTTCGCTAGTGCGCCTCTGCCTACCCCTTCGGGGATACAGGCGGGGGCTTATGTTATGTTATGTAAATGTTACGCCTGAAGTTCTTCATGCCTGTACCTCTATAATTCTACTGACAATTAGGATACGTAATCTCAATTTTACTTTCTGCGGTCGACAACAGGAGTCGGAAGATTATTTAATATATAATCCGTTACAAATCCTTATTTCCATCCTTGAAGCTTAACAACGCACTCACTATTTTGGTATAGTAGATGCCTATAGACAGTGAATCCATCAGTCCGTTTGAGGTCCTCTGTTATAGAAAACTCTAATAAAATGATTACCAATTAGTAGCAAATGGTTGTCTAGCACTGAATTTGTACTACATTGTACTTCGAACGCGACTAATGTAGTCACCGCCTCGATTGGATAAAAATCTCGCTTACTGATTCAACATTAATCTATTTCTGTATTTCACTAGAGAGGCATAACACGCAACCCGAGTTAGCAAAGTCCTTAAAGTTGCAGAAAACTCTGGCAGAGAGAAAACGACTTCTGAATAACAAGAAACGTGCGTAATTTGCACCGGCTTATGAATATTCATGGGTATGCTTTATAATATTACCTTTTAGGCTATATTTGATTTTTTTTAATATTTTGTCTCATTTTATACGACGATGATCTTTCAAGCTTTCAAGTAACGTCGTATCGCCTGCATAAGCAAAATTCCAGACCAACTCTTTGTCATTTAAGACTTCTTAGGTTTTATAAGCATCGGAGATCGTTTAAAATCCAGTGACTTGATTATTACTAGACGAATCCGTAAATTCCATTCTAGGCAACTTTTAGTGACTTTTTCTGAATGAAAATCTCACGACACTTTTACATTATATACGATGACTATCATATTGTACCGTGTCGTGTATTTTTATGTTATTTAAAGATAATTGTACGGATGTCGGTGTAATTGTCACGAGATAACAAAAATACACCTCTGAAGCGAAATTACATTATATTACCTTAGAGATTTTGTCTTCCAGTACGGTGTTATTATTCGCTCGGAAATACTATAAAATCTTTATGAAACGTCGGATTAAAGACAAAAGCTGCTGGTCCCATTTATTTTAAATTCCCACCAATAAGGAAACCCTTGAGTTCTTTTTAAAATATTGCTCCAATAAGCAAACCTGCTGAGTTGTGCTTTCCAAAATAATTTTGTACAAAGTTTGCCTTTGATGTCTATCGATAGTTTCTAATCTCGTTAAGTGATTCAGCGGTTAGGACTGTGTTTAACAGAATCTCTGACAATGTCAACAGTTTGTGAATTTCAAATAGTTTTAATACTGAGATCGATACGGTTTACTTTGAAGGAACCATTCTAAGCTGGAAAGTGATGCTATTCGTTAATTCATTTAAAATGGTAATTAGGATAGTATTTGAGATTAGGTTCGTTATTAAAACAAATAATATCGATTATTGTATCTAGATTTATTGAAATTGTAGTAGATTTTCAATGACTTCCTAGACAATGTCTTCCTTTGTTCTTCCTTCTTCCCTTTGTTTACTATGTCTAATGTCAACTTCCTTCTGGACTTCATTTAATTTTACGGGCCTTTGAAATATTTGTCGTCTCCGACCTTGATTGATAGGCGTCGATTGGTGACTGTCATCCTAGACCTGCTTAAAAGAATTTTCACAAAACGTCTCACCCATAAAAAGTATAAAACCCGTTGCAGTTCACCATACCCTATTGAATTAAAACATTATAAACAAAGAGTTGATGACAATACATTTTAATAGCAGTGATTGTAGTTTTGGATCGATGAAAGTTGATACGAGCGCCCTTGGTGTTCGCATGCCGTCTACAATTTCGATTTCCTCGTAATTTATTTATCTCGCGCTAGATTCTAAGTACTAGATTATAGAGATATCGCTGGTTTGATATAAAAGGGACACATACCAAAAACTTACTTTTTTACAGGGGAGCAGTTTGATGTTTAGGAAATCTATATTTGTGTTTCACTCTGTTGTTGTAAAACAAATAATATACACCTACTAACACGGTAAACTTTATGAAATATGACATTTTAACACAGAACTAACATGCAATTGTGACGACGGTCGGGTCACAAGTGACAAAATGTCGGTTTTGTTCATATTTTCTCCGCGCAAACACGAAAATGCAAAAGGTCCATATATTGTTTTTGTGCCTTAAAATGGGAAATCAATGGCAGTCTTTTTAAATATTAAAATATGGTCAAGTAGCGTTGCATTTTTTAAATAAAAACGATTTTCATATATTTCTATTTGTGGCCCTTTTGAATAGAAGCAGCGATATATAGATATTTCGTCATCATCAGCCACAGGACGTCCACTGCTGAACATAAGCGTCCTCCAAAAATTTCCAGACCGACCTGTTGGCGGCCTGCTTCCAGCGACTTCCTACATTCAGATGAGACTATTTACATACCATTTATTGACAACGGGTAATTAGCGAGTGACATGTAATCCCCGATACTCAGACACCTACATTATTTATCAAAAGCATCATGGATGAAATATTTCCTTTCCATGTTAGGCAGCGGATGGGCAGCAACTTGGCTATGCCTCGTGTGTCATGTCTATGGGCGACGGTAACCACTTACAATTACATGGTGACATGGCCCATCTCGTCATCTTTAAAAAATCAACAAAAATCATGTACTAATAACATAACATATGTAGAGGTGTAAGCTCACGCCTGTATCCCCGAAGGGCTACGCAGAGGTGAACTAGCGAATAGAACACCCACATTTCGCCAAACTTAGTTCCGTCCCAGATGTAATAGGGGGCGAGCCCATCGCCATATTGGGCACAAATTCCAGTCTCCGGGCTGTTATGAAAAAATTCAATGTCACTGCCCGACCCGGGTATCGAATCCAAGAGACGGACCCCTCAGGACGGTAGTCGTACCGAAGTACAACCACGCCACCTAGGCAGTCCTGTACTGATAACCCCTTACAAATCTCACTCCTTTTCCATTCTAGTAATCATCAGCTCCAACCACCAGCTCGGCTATTGTATGATTAATTGAAAAGGCGATCCGGTGCCCCCGATTATGACTGGCCGGTCAAAACGAGCTCAACTTGTTGAACCTCCACTTCTGTTTACGCGCGGCCTATTGAGAGGCCATTCAGCTGCCACTTATTAGCTGGAGGCATTTTAATTGGCATCAAATGCCGCGAAATCAGTGTGACCTAACTGGGGTTGTAATTAAAATAGCGTTATGATTTAGAAAGCTGCCTCGTTGGCGTGGTTGTATTTCGGTATGACTACCGTCCTGAGGTCTCGGGTTCGATCCCCGGGTCGGGCAAAGTGATATTGGATTTTTCCATATCAGCCCGGAGTCTGGAGTTTGTGCCCGATATGGCGATAGGCTCGCCCCCTATCACATCTGGGACGGAACTAAGCTCGGCGAAATGTGGGTATACTAGTTGGCTAGTGCGCCTCTGCATACCACTACGGGGATACAGGTGGGAGCTTATGTTTTATGGTATATTTAGAAAGCTGAATTAGCGAGGGTAAAGAAAAATAAAATATTTTTTTTGCAACAAAAATATTAGCATTGTGTGTGATAGACAACAAATTAAAAATACATTTTCAGCGACACGGTGGGTAACAGCTAATGATAATTGTGGCTGGCACTTTGTCCTGTCCACCTGCCCCTATCCCACTTCAATGTGACATGTTGCAGAAAGAATTCGGCTTTAGTTTGTATGACCGGGCGCCTGCTTGAGATCAATCCCTTCTGGACTGGATCCCCAAATAAGGGTAATGGGGATTGGGAAGGAAACGAAAGGCAACAGCGAGTAGCCATTCTATGTCGGCTTTCAGTGATAATTTTCCCAGGAGTTGAGTAATGGATTCATTGAGATGTAAAATCGGTTAGCTAATAAGGAAACTACGATTATCACGTTCCATTTAAATTCTCTCTGAAGGCCGACCAGCCGTGAGAACAGTTTTACACTTTCGTAATTAAAATATAAATGATATAACTATTCAAATAAATATTGTTGTTGTAATAGCCTATTTATGAACATAATAATTTTAATTAAGCCGGCATTTTTCTAGAATTTTAATTAACCATTGCCGTTTATGTGTATGTAATTAAAAAGGTAATATTTTACGGTTGACGACTCACAGTTTTAATAATTCAAAAGCAAAGTCTGTTAATAAATACAAAGCGACATAAATCATGTGACCACACTTCCATTTCAAATGTCTGATCATTTATTAAAGGGTGCGTTTCCACTGACGCGGATCTTGCGATGCAGTGTGGAGAAGACCGGAGATGAGAACTCGAATTTTTCTAGTATTTTTTTATAGCAGAGACTGGCAAATGAGCAGATGAGTCACCTGAATGTATGTAAGTGATCTCCATCGCTCATAGACACCCAAGACAAGAAAATCATGGGTGCGTAATCAACCTCAATCGAGAGGGAAACAGGGAATTGGGCCACCGTAAATCTCACTCTCCGAATGAAACGCGACAGCGAGCTGCCACTTTACGTCGGTTTTCTATGAGACAGTGGTATCAAAACGCTCGAGCCGGTCCATTCGTGCTGTAGACGTAACTTTCTACAGCGTGGCTCTACCACTCTGAGATTCTTCATCTATTGTAGAGATAATGATTTCAATCAAATTCTCTCGGTATTTCTTCATTGCAACTCGATTAATTTTATTGTATCCCTAAACAAACTTGGGTTTGTTTGGTTTTTATTGAACTGAAGCGAAACGGAGACGTTAATTAAAGAAAAAAATCGTTTAACTTCTGTATGTATTGTCTGTCACTGCCCGCTTCGTTACAGTTGAAATTAAAAAAAAACTGATGCTTGTCGATAAAATAGATTTTTGCGAAAGAATGTCACGCGCGGTGAAGTAATAGCCGCACAAATTATTCAGAATCCATACCTCTCTGATCTGTTGCGGCGTTTTGGCTGAAGCGCTTTCAACCTGTCCTATGACGAAGCAAATGTCGCCCAAGGCCGCATTAATCTCGATTGTTAAAATAAAATATCATCGTCGTGAGCACAAAAGAGGATTGTTAACGCGACAATGCGTGTGTCGCAGGTCGCTGTAGTGAAACGACGATGCTTTTAGCGCGTTGATTTAGAGTAGGATTGCCATAAATTTTAAAATGTTGACCGAGACATTTTGGAACAAAAAAATGTTTTTAACAATCGAGTTAAAAAGGTACACTTACATATATGTAATCGAAACTTGCCATAGCTTGGGGTACAGTGAAGGGGATTTTGACGGGAAGTCTGACAGGGTGGGCGTCGCTTGTTAATTTTTTTTCATATTATTCTCTAGAGCAGTGTTTGTTGGTTTTAAGTGATGTGGTTTAATGCATCAAACTTCAGTGAAGATGGACAGTATAATGTGGAAAGTTTTTAACCGGTGATCTTCGATGAGTTTTGCTTGGTGCGTTGGCTGGCTTCGTTCGGTCAATTCGCCGAGTGAAGGTCATCTTAGGGACGCGGCACTGGAAGGAATTACCGCCATAATCCCAGCAGGGCCTTGAGATCATCCACATCTGGGTCTCATGGCCATTGTGAGAACATAATTGCTCTATTTGCCTTGACATTGGCTAAATCATCGCATATGCGTGGAAGCCATTATTTTTAAAAGAAGAAGAAGGTGATGGTGTCTTGGTGTCTGATGTCTCTGAACACAGCCGCCAACACGCCAGCCTTTGTCTTTCGGTTGGTTATGACTCAACGACCGGGACAACTTACTGACCGCGACACATGGCTCCAAACCGGGAAGTATGGCAGCCCTAATTTAAAGTGATTAGACAAGTGCCGCTGTACCATACCGCTTTGTGAATCGCATTCACTAATGACGATATGTGATTTGTCATCATCATGTATTGTGTGTAGTAGTGCTCCCAAATATTTCAATGTAGTGTACGTGTGGGGGAGGCCTATGATCAGCAGTGGACGTCCAATGGCTGATGATGATGATGATGATACGTTGTTATCTCACGATTAGCCAACTTTCGGCCGCTGTGTCTTCAGACAGTTACGAGTTAGGGACCTTCAAGAAATAAGCCTATTCCTAACTCAAAAGCCGAGGCATTGACAACTCCTGTGGTACATAGTTACATACATGTCTGTACTCTGATATTATGGATGTTTATGGGCGAAAGTGATCACAAAAGAACAGAAACTCGGGTAAGTGCTAGATGTTGTCGCTAATGGAGGTCGTTTCCAACAGGTCGACCTGGAAATCTTTGGTAGCCTATGTTCAGCAATGGAATTCCTGTGACCGATGATGATGATGACAATGATAAAGCCACGTCACGCTGAAGATATTTTTACGTTCTACATGTATAGGTCTGGTCGATTGGTGGAGAAATTTCCCAACACAGCTTCTATGTGAAATCTTGACTGCTATGAATGTTCTCACAAAAGGCATTCCATGCCATGCATTGCACTTACATATCTCAACGTTAACTATTGTGTGGACTTTAAAAGAGGCGATAACCCTTGAGTTTGTTTCGGCATTTCTTCTCAGGGATAGCCACGAAATGCCGACGTCTTTATTTTTAATCATATAAATTACATGTTAAAGTGATATATAATATTATATTTGCAGAATAAATGATTTGTGCCGGCTTGACTGATTGTTTATTACCACTGTGTCACAAAAAAATCGAGTGAGGAACCAGTATGCTGTTGTGTTTCGTACATTAAATCTGAGTGATTTAGGGTAAGAGACCCAAATGCCTCTTCGCAATTCCTATTTTCTCCTGTTAAGTTCTGCAACACCCCTACGATTTCAACCCAAAGATTCCTGGCCTTCGCTAAAAACACTAGTTTACTAGGTATAAGAACATCTGTATTATATTTCACCCTTATTTAATAAAATAGCATTTACGTTGAAGAAGAAATAGGCAATCGATGTCAACAAATCCTGAGTCAACTTCTAAAAAGTATAATTGAAAGCTTTTAGGTGCGTTGTTTGCTGTGACCTAGATTGCATCGAGATTTCAAGTAAAACTACACCGGGATCAATTTAATAGGATTTAATCATTTCTCTGCAATCTGAAGATTATGCAGGTCTGTTCTGTTCTTGATACAGTGAACAAATCTATAAAATGCAAGAGATGATGTGTGTCTTGTGGCTCCTGACACAAAATAATAATAACTCCGTTGTTATCAAGAGATAGATCTATATAACTATCTTTTTCGTTCTCTCTCTCTCTCTCTTTCTTTCTCTCTTTCATCATTATTACAAGTGGTGATTTATCTATTTTGACGATTATATCATCGCACGGGGGGAAAGGATCAAACTTCTTCAGATTCTTCGAATTCGCTGCCCCCATAAAGTGTAGTCCCCGCTGTTAAAAAAACAAACAAAATATACCAGTCTAAATAAAATCAATTTTATCATCATTATAAGTGGTAATTTATCTGAGTTTCTACGTTCAATACAATATTTAGCAATAAAAATAGTAGTAGATGGCAATAAAAAGCGAGCACTTCCAAATCACAAACGCTTTCGATTTGGTCTGCACAATTTTCCAGTCCGGGACCGGGGTGAAAGTTCTCAAGATTTTTACATTTCGTGGCTTCGACAGTGATTCACTCGAAATTCGTAGGCATAACTCACGAGGGGTGCATAAACGGGGGTGGAAACGGTGTTGCCAACTTGTGATAGTTTCCGAGGAAACTGCGATTTATGAATTTGTTATGAGAAAATAATTTGAATGTGCAATGGATAGCAGAGTTATTTGTCAAGTTAGAATGGTGCATAGTGGTTGTCTGTTACGACTAGATTTTATGACTTTTTTAATCGGGGCGGGTATGTACTATGTACAATACATGCTTGTATTCCTGTGCCTGCATTCTTTTTCCGTATGTCCTGTCGCAGGTACCTCGATTTGCTTCCTGCCTCTTCGGAGTTTAGAGAAGCATTTATTATACAGATCGCCATTATTGTGGTGACCACAGCTAAACTAAAGTTTTTTTTTCACTAGTTTTTGGACTACGCTGAGCGCAGCATCAGGTATAAAATCAAAATCAAATCATTTATTGAATCCATAAAATGTTCAAACATTATTTCGATTCCGTCAAATTTTAATTCTACCGCCGGTTCGGAAGCCTTTTCGCCAGAGAAGAACGGGTAAGAAACTTTGACGTTGCTATTTTTAACACCATGTTACAGAACAGCACCAAATACAAAAAGACCTTAAATTAGAGCAGCTAAACCATGATAACAATAGATTTTTAATAATATAGGACAAAGTAACATACAAGATACACTGAGCGACCTCCATAGCCACGGCAAGTTGGATTGACACAAGCAAACAAAACAGTCCAGGCAGACCAGTCTCCACAAGCAGCACCCGTTCACGAGTATGACGCATGTGCCAGCTATCGACCTCCTCAACCATGTTGCAAAGATTATAGTCATTGAACCGTCCTTGTTTAAAAAAATGTTGTATAATGTATGCAAGTCGTTTAGCTTGTATTTAAATTCTCCAGCGAGATGTTTAATATTGCATTTAAAATTCATTTATTTTAATCATCACATGTTTGATAAGTTATCGATTGGACATGTCTAAGTTAGCGCAATACTTATATCACTGTTCACGTGTTATGTCAAAATTGATTATGTTTTTACGACATTTATTATTTCACGATATCAATTCTTGATATAATAAACAACAACGCGTATACCTACCTAGTAGACGAGAAATAGATAGCTCTAGGTTCATTTCTATTTGTGGGGTATGAAACAAGACATAAGTTATTGTGAAACCGGCTTCAGAAAAAGGGTTCATTCGGCATTCTTCCATCTGCCCTTATCCCAGTCTCAATGTGGGATCGGCGCAACGCTTTTAACATGTTGTAGGAAGATTTTGGCTTAGGTTTACGACAGACTGCCTGCTGGACGTCAAACCCCTTTAGGAGTCGAATTCGAATTTCAAATCCTAGACCTCCACAGCCTGTCTACAATGCCACTAGACCAAGGAGGCGTAAAAGTATGTACGAACAAAAATCTTCTGCCTATTTATATTTTGATTACTTCACGCACCATTTCAGATAAGTCTATGGAGTCCTATAGAGCGGAATCCAACTCTCATTCAGAAACTCGCCATAGCTTTGACATGTATTTGGACGATTACTCACGTTTTCCGCCATGTCTCGTATTTGAGTAAGAATGTTGGCAAGCGTGTAGAGGAGGGGGAGTCTGGCCCTTAAACTGACTCATACGACGAGGCGACGCAACGCGATAAATTCACATTACTATGATAAAGTATTCAAGCAGTCTTAATGTAATGTATAGAGGTACTGAAATTAGAATTAACAGCACGGAATTAAATACACATTCATGTCTATTATTTCCGAAATTGTAAACAGCGGTGCTACAATAAACTGCTTATTAAAAAAAAGTTAATAAAGTTTTCACCACGCCAGTTGTGAATCCCATGATGTGAGAAGTGGAGGGGAGGCTCCTCGTACTCATCATCATTTAGCATATGTAAGTCCGAATTAAATAATCTAATTAAGGGTTAAAACTTGCAAGCTTAACTCCGGTCTATGTAAGCTTTTCTAGTTCTGTAGCCAAACGTCCATAATAGAATCCGTATAATTTCGTTACATCTGACTGTCAGCATGTCACTGTTTAAGTTTGAAACCATAATATGTTTATCTCGTATCTTTTCATTGATTTTGATCTCTTCTCAAACTACCTTTGGAGTAAATATCCTCTTCACAATTACAGCAGCAGCAGGTGTCAGCTTATGGATGAATGGGCAGGCTTGATTAGACCCCTTATGTCACTATTCCACAGAAAACCGACGTGAATTTATACTTTGATAGTCCTGCGTTTTGCATCACGTCTAGTGCTATTAATAATCATAAGTTTAAAAACTTTACAGACCGACTTCAAATCCGATCGTGACCAAATATGGGACCACCTTTGAAATAAGCTCTATCGAACACAAAATAATTTGAAAATCGAACCACATTTAGCGGAGATATCGCGTAACATATATTAAAAAAAATACAGACGAATTGAGGACCTCTTTTTTGAAAACTCCATATCCGGATATTTGTGTAAGAAGGATGGCAAGACAGCAGGGGGGGGGAGACGAGTAGCGACCCTCCGGAACTGAGTCATACGGCGAGGCGACGCGATAAATTCACATTACTAACTATGATAGCGTAGGGAAGGATTCATGCAGCCTTAATGAAATGTATGGTTCGCTATCACCGCTTTAAATCCATCGAGAATAGTGCACTGAATAGGTGGAAATGTATGAAAAGATGCATGAGTAATGAAGAGGCAAAAGAGGTATGTCAGGATCGTAGCTTGAGGTGTTCAATAGGCCCTGCTAAATACTCCTTGAGATGCAGGCATTCTTCGGCGTGGCTGGTCGTGGAAAGTAAGAAGGATTCGATTTCTATACTCCCCCAATCAACCGTCAAGTAAAGACAAGCCCTCCGCTATATTTTTGTTGATAGAGACGTAAATAGAGCTACATACATTAAAACACTAAATTAGGAATGGATATACTTAAATTTAAACAATGCGATGGCGTTACATAACTATTTAGAATCTAAATATTGACCTCGAGAGACAAAATAACTTTTTTTGGCCTCAAAATTAATCTGAAAATATGAATAATTTGCAAATGAATATTGTATCACTGAGAATGCGTCAACATTAGTATTTATTTCACACATTCATACATATTCGAGTTAATTTATGGACGGCCTAAAAAGCGCTGGTTAGACATTCTGGAGGAAGATATGAGAGCCAATGGCCTCACTATGGAGGATGCTCAAGACCGGGCGAAGTGGAAGCGTTTAAGTAGAAAGGTGGACCGGCAGAAGTCTGGGATAACGCCAGGCTGAAAGAAAGAAACATTCGAGTTATTTATGTGGTTACTAATATGTAGGAAGTCGTAAATAGCATTCTTAATATTATTTATTATCTTTAACTACACCCCTAGTACGAGTTTATGCTTCTCGAAAACTATGATAGATATCGTTAAAACTCCATACATTTGACTTGTAGCGCCGCTTGCGGAAACTAGAATGAACTAAATAAATGTATAGAGATTTAACGATAACTATCATAGTTTTCGAGAAGCATTAACTCATACTAGGGGTACTGAAGTCAGGGGCGGTCGTTTAAACTTGACACATAATACACAATATAAAATATGTAATGATACACTTTAAGGGCAATCTGGAAATTGAAACTTAGACTTAAAACCTATAGTTGGATGATGGTGATGAACCTTATAATCATTAATCAGCTTATCAAGTTGACAGACGATTTTTCAAAACGTAGTTTAACATACTCAAATCTGAATAGTATGATGTAAGTCGGAATGTATAGAGCTTTATATAATTTGCGAGGGTGTTGTCGCCTTGTTGGTAAACAACGCAATAATATTTTATGCACTCCATAAATGGAAACGAGTTATGTCGTCAACGCGTTAGCAAGAGGGTGGGTTGGTTAATAGAATTTTTAAACAGTTTCATGATTCATTGTCTCATTGGCTCAGTAGCATATTGGGTGTTGAAGCCAGAATAATCACAAGTTTAAAAACTTAACGGACTGACTTCAAAACTCTGATCTTGACCTTTATATGGGAATGGGACTACCGTTGATATAAGCTCTATCGATCACAAAAATAATCTTGATAATTGGTCCACATTTGGCGGAGATATCGCGTAACATACGTAAAAAATAAAGATAATTGACGACCTTCATCTTTTTGAAGTCAGTCGAAAAGTCCATGATGTGGCTACAGATGTATTCGCTATATCGGATTCCTATATTAAGTAGGTAGTTAGGAACATATCAGTAATTACGTCTAACTGCTTCCTCACTTTTACATGGTCATGGATTGTCGATCCATTATTTTAGTGATCTACGATAGGCACGTAAATCGTTAATGAATATTCTATATTAATTGTCTAGGTTGTCATATACTTGTTATCAGATGTAGAATAGTAGATTTGCGAGATAAAAGTTGAACCTAATGAAAGGTCTTGATTCCAAGGTAGATGGAGGAACAAGCGGTCTACCTGATGTTCAGTAATTAACGTACCCATTTACTTACACCGGTAATGCCAAGGGCACAATACACGGTATAGCAAATGATTTCTGAAGCAGACCTTGGGCCCCTAGAGGCACCCGTACATATTTAAAATATTTTACGATTAGCTTTATTAAACTGGTTCGGCGTCATGTAAAAACAGCAGCAATAAAAAGATAACCATCATATTAATATTGTTTTCGTCCTTTTGAATGTCGAGAACATTAACGAGGCGTAAAGATACTACTGATTGCGAAGTGACTAAACACGTGCAAAATAAATATGAGAAAAATCTGATTATATATTTTCGAAACTTTTTGATCAAACACCAAAGCGTCACTTTAGCTTCACCTAACAAGATGTTGCTGGTGATATTTTTATACATTAGACCTTTGGAAGTTGGAACCTAATATTTGGACTTTGAGGCTGATTTGACCAACCTTCGTTGAAAAGAATCCTTGACCAGCCGCCAGGTTAGTTTGTAGAGTCGTTAGATTTGTTGAATTGATAAAGGTCCTTAAAAAAGAAATTAATAAATACACCCAACAGTCACACACCTAGTGCTGACCCCACACTAGGTACAACCTGTATCGTGGGTGTCAGAAACTATGAGAAACTTTCGGTCTCACAACACAATAGTCACTTTTACGAACTAAATCTAGACAACTTCTTGAATAACAACGGGAGTTCCACCCTTCCTTGCGACTATTGTTAGCAGAACAGTCTAGAAACGGTATTCCTCGTAAAGCAATAGGCCGTCCAATCTGCACATTGTGTTTAATTTTCTGGATAGTTAGAGGTCTAATAGCTACGTTCCCACATGAAGCAAGGGTAGTAAACTCAGACCTTTTTTTTTAACACGGGGAAATTCATTTGCGAATCTCCAAGCCGGAGCTTAGAGGTATGTCGGACTTAGCGGTCTAAACCGTCCTACCGACTAAAACCCCGCAATGTTCCGCTTCCTCCGTTGTGCCGGGGGCTACGTGGTACGCGGATGCATGCAGCCCGCGTAAACTCGACCTAACCCTGCAATTAGAAAAGGAGGCCCCTGCTCAACAGTGAACAAAAACACAGGGTTCATCATTATTAGAGTTGAGGGAAGTTTTATGAACAAGGACATTAGCAACGCGACGTGTGATTTTGTGTACCAACCTAATTTTATTGTAATGGAAAAGTTTGTAAGAATGTTTTATCATAAACCTACCCTAATTTTAAGGCGTGATCAGACAATTAACCACTTTGGTCCACAAATCGATCGTATGAACTCAAAATTAACATTCTGAATGAAGGTTCTGATAGCGCCTTTAATCATGATTGTTCCCCGATTATGGCCTATAACTTAAATGTAGTGATTTATGAACGTTGTCAATGACAGGCTGAAGGTACTAAAGTTGTGGTGCCACGACGTTAACGAACGATTCCGTCTACATATTGTAGTCAGCTTAGTAATTGGTAGTCGGTACATTGTAAGTATTAGCGAAGGCTTGGTTGCGAGTCGTACAGAAGTAATGCTAAGACAACGGTCACAGGTTCAAAACAAGCGCTTTGATGATGTAACTCTGACTTGGACCTTCAGGAGTTTTTAATGGACTTTTGAATTCTAAAGGAATTTCGCAATTCGTCGGTTTATACGGTTATATTATCCGATATCTCCGACAAATGTGTGGACCGATTTTCAGGATTTTAGAGTTTATAGAGCGTGATCCCATATAAATTTTGGTTAAAATATGATAAATTTTGAAGTCGGTTTAGTCAGTGGCGTGCATTTCATATAGACAAAGAGACATTGTCTACCCTAACAATTTGCTAAAATTATATAAAAGAAAAAATTGACACCATAAAGACTTTTTCAAACAGCGTTGCGTCTATTATTTTAAATCGATGTGAGAATGGTCATGATAGTTAAAGTAAGCAAGAATAAATTGAAGAAAATAATCATGCAAGATTTTTGTCTACCCTAATTTAAATGCCTATGCACGTCACGGGGTTTAGTGTTAGGTTAAACCTGAGATGATATATGTGTGTATTAATTGTGAATTGTCGCTTGCTTTAACGGCAAAGGTTAACAACCTGCACACCGGATAATTTAGCATAAAGGATTTAATGTATTGTTTTTTATAGCAGAGACTGGCAAATGAGCAGATGGTTCACCTGATGGTAAGTGATCTCCACAGTCCATAGACACCCAAGACACAAAAATAATTATGGGTGCGTTGCCAACCTAAAAGGAGGAAATGGAAGGGGAGGGAAAAAGGGATTGGGAAAGGAATGGTCGGAAATGGGTCACCGGAAAGCTCACTGACCGAACGAAACGCGACAGCAAGCTGCCACTTTACGTCGGTTTTGTATGAGACAGTGGTATCAAACCGGTCGAGCCGGCCAAATCGTGCTGTAGACGTTACTGTCTGAAGATGTAAAGTCTATCATAATGTTAGACCAGCGTGGTGCCTAATAGTAGGACAATCATAATACAGGGATAATATTTTATTTTAAACCATTCTAATGTCGACAGGACACCTGTAGCCCGAGCACGAAAAACTAATGTAAATGTAAATGTATTCGAGTTCGCTGCGCACTGATGACGTTTGGTTAATATTTCATACAAATTTCATAGACGCGCATCGAGTTCGAATACATTTACGGTTGTCAGAAATTTTCCTGCTCAGGCCGCTGATACAACTGGCCATGATGATGTGATTATAGCTATGGTATATATTACTGTATCCAAGCAGTTAATGCTATTATGTGATTTTACGGCCTATTGTTCTTCAAATTATGCAATTTACGATAAAAAGTTGTGTCTAAATATAGATGTATAATTCCGCAATCAGCTGACAAGAAGTATTTGCTGGCCACTTTCATAGCAACCACTTCATAAAGAAGATATGGTAACTCCCAGAGGCACCACTTTCCTCATTTTTAACAGAGTTCATTTGTGTACAGATTCTTTGTAGATTGAGATTTCTAGAGGTCCAAATATAGAGGGTATTTTCCCTTTTCTAATCCTTATTCACTTTCTTTCTCCAATAGGCAGTAGCGCTATCATTGCCTATGTAACATGGCCCGTCGCGTCAGCTCATCTGCCTTCGTAAACTAAATAATCATAAGTTTAAAAACTTAACTGACCGACTTCCAATTTACCGATCGTGACCAAATATATGGGACCACCCTTGAAATAAGCTCTATCGAAGACGAAAATAATTTTGAAAATCGGTCTACATTTGGCTAAGATATCGCGTAACATACATAAAAAATACCGATTAATTGAGGACCTCCTCCTTTTGTGGAAGTCGGTCGATAACGTCGTATAACAAACTCAAAAGAAGATACACATGGTTATAATAAATAATAATATTAGCCCTGTAATATTACTGTCCCACTGCTGGGCACGGGCCTCCTCTACTAATGAGAGGGGTTAGGCCTTAGTCTACCACGCTGGCCTAATGCGGATTGGCAGACTTCACATACCTTCGAAATTCCTGTGAAGAAATTCTCGGGTATGCAGGTTTCCTCACGATGTTTTCCTTCACCGTTATAGCATAGCCGATATTTCACAAAGAAAATACACTTAACATAGAAAAATTAGAGGTGTATGCTCTATTTTGGGGTTGGTCTCGAACCTCCGACACTCGTCTCGGCAGTCCGTACCATTCCCAACTGAGCTATCGCTGCTATATACACATGGTTGCAGCGTCTAAAATTTAGAAATTAAACATTAATATCACCACACTCTTGAACCCAAACGGCACCACGTAACGGCTTCACTAAAAGGGGAAACAGTCATTATTTAGGCAATGGGACTTGTTACGTAAAAGTTTAATGTCGGTTTAACACCGATTTGGTAATTATTGTGGGTCTTGCTTGAAGCTCATTCGCACGCAACATTAGTCCTCTATTTACTAGGGGAAGCAGAGTGGGAATATCGACATTGGACTTTGTACTAGTAGGTACTACCGTGTTTTACTTTTTAATAATATCTTTCAGTGTCAGATACAGATTTTGGCCATCATCATCATCATCATCAGCCATAGGACGTCCACTGCTGAACATAGGCCTCCCCCAAAGATTTCCAGATCGACCTGTCGGAAGCAGCCTGCATCCATTTTGGCCATACGTACGTGAAAAAATATTTTCCAACTCCTCCTTATTTTTCTTTTTGATTAATTTCGTTGCTGGATAAAGAACGTTTTTGCATTCCCAGAGACTCGACGAGCGTCATTGCTCGGTGTCGTAAAATGCGTGTCATTGTTGATCCTGGCTTTCAGGAGTTACAGTGGCGGATGTGTGGGCGTTGGCAAGGGGTTTTCACTAATTCGGGCACTCTTCTTCTTCTTCTTCGTCGTGTCGATAAGATAATTCGGGCATTACCATATTGGACTTCTCGATATCGGAGTTGAAATTTCGTTTTTTTTTCTTTTCTGCTCTAGTTCCAACACTTCAATAAACACTTCCACACAATGTAGTGTCGGCGCAACACATTTTTTTCAAGCGTATTTCAGAAAGGATTTCGTTTAGTTTTTACGACCTAATACCTGCTTGTTGTTACATTAAATCCCCCCCCCCCCCTTCTGGGGTAAAGTTGGAATTTCAAAAAATATCGTCCGACCGTTTCGATAAACGAAATATGGGTGATATATTACTCTTTGATACTCGTTGGATAAACTTATACCAGAAAACCAATGGACGTTCCTAGGATATTTATCAGTAACTTACTTACAAAGTTCTCCCAAGATGTTGAGAATGGAGAGTTTAGGAACTTTTGCAGTGTTTCGAAGCTAAAATAACATTGATGGATGTGAATGAATGTCTGTTGTTCTTTCAACCTGCACAACAATGTGGGGTTGGCGCAAATTACTTTTACAAGCATTTTGCAGAAAGCATTCGGCATCGTTTTTACGACCGGATGCCTGCTTGACGTCAAGCTCCTTTAGGGGTTCCAATTCCGGACAAATTAAATTAGGAAAATTGCTCTGTGAAATTTTGTAGAGATTAAAAACTTAAAATTCATAAAAGCCGTAATTTTCAAACTTTGAAAACGCCAGATTGGAGAAATTGAAAGGAAAGTGACAGCAAAAGCTAGTGTGATTATAATTTTCCAAACTGCCATGAAATGTATAAAAAGTAGTGTTTATTTTTTTGGAAATCCGCCTTTTTACTAATTAAATCTCAAGTTACCGTGCCGGGCGCTCGCGTAGTTTCTCCCCGCTAGTTGTCGACTTTATGAATAGACGGTGAAATCGGACTTTTCGCAAAAGTTTATACTCTTTTTTATTTATTTTTTTACAGCAGAGATTGGCAAACGAGCAGATGGGTCACCTGATGGTAAGTGATCTCCTCCGCCCATAGACACCCAAGACACAAAAAGAATCATGGGTGCGTTGCCAACCTAAAAGGGAATGGAAAGGGAGGGAAGGGGATTGGGAAAGGGAGTGGGGAAATGGGCTACCGGAAATTTCACTCACCGAACGAAACGCGACAGCAAGCGACGTCGGTTTTCTGTGAGACAGTGGTATCTAACCGGTCGAGCCGGCCCATTCGTGCTATAGACGTTACTGTCTACAGCGTGGCCTACCACTTTTGTATGTCAAGTATGTTAACTTTTCGACCCACTTCAAAAAGGAGGTACTTGATTCGTCTGTATGTTGATTTTAGGCCTCAGTGGCGTGGTTGTATTTTATTACGACCACCGTCCTGAGGTCTTGGGTTCGATCCACGGGTCGGGCAAAGTGATATTGGAATTTTCTATATCAGCCCGTAGTCTGGAATTTGTGCCTGATATGGCGATAGGCTCGCTCCCTATCACATCTCGGGCGGAATTAAGCTCGGCATAATGTGGGTGTTCTAGTTCGCTGGTACGCCTTCGCCTACCCCTTCGGGGCCACAGGCGTGAGTTTATATATGTGTGTATGTATTACAGTGCCTAGTAATTCCACTGCCTACAATGTCTTTCAAACCGAAACACAGCATTGCTTGCAAATTGCTGATCGTTGGCAGAAATAGACATGGCGGATCTACCCAGACGGACTCTTTTTCTTTCTTTCTAGGTAGAAGGGCACGTTCTCTTATCCCACCTTAATGTGGGGTCGGCGCAACACACTTTTTCAAGCATGTTGCAGAAAGGATTTGGCTTATTTTATCGAACCGGTTGGCCGCCTGACATCAACCCCCATCAGGAGGATCTAGTCCCGAGAAAATAGTGTTAGAAAATGCTACGCTCGATCCGGAAATCGGACCCAGGACCTCCCGGTTCACAGCCCATATACACTGTCACTAGACCATGGAGGCGGCTCTCTAAACAATCTAATCCAAAATTAAATATTTTTTAGCAGATAGTGCTTAGAGTTCTAGGCCCATACCGAATAACGTAGGCTGAACGGCCTTGTGCCGGCGGGCCTTGAACGGCGATCAATATAGAGTGGCCCAGTCTGACTCTGGGTTACGTATCCACTAGGGACGAGCGACATCGATAGTGTGCTCGCTAAATAAACTGCCGATACATCGTGTATTCCGTTTAAATTAGCTCGGGATTGGTTTTGGACAGTCGATTGTGTCGTCCAACCTCAGCTTTGTGAGCGAGACCACTCGTTTTCAGTTTCTCATGGCGCGTTCACACCGCCGAACGAAGGCGAACGAATTATGCCTGTTTCATTCCCACAACAGCGAAAGTTTGATTGTGTGAACACAGCGGTATAGATTCGATCGCCTTTGTTCGGTTTGTGTTTGTTCTGGGTGTCTGGTGAGAGTTCTTCGTCTTTCTTCTTTATTTAAAAAATATGGCCTCCATCAAAGGTTGATGATTTTGACAACGACAGTGTTTAATAAATCCATTACTCAAAAAAATAGCTAGTCAGACATCTTGCCTTCCAAAAATCAACTCGTATGGTGCGAGTTTGTTTCACTTTTAAACGCGAGGACTTTAACGAGACGTACGATCGAATCTGTGATGCCAGCTCCAATATTTAAAAATTCGTAGGTATAACCAAGCAATTTATAGATCAACTAAAAAAAACCCGCAACTATACAGTTTTGTGTTTTGTTTTGTGTTGTGTTTTGTGCTTTATGCTTTAACAAATTACGCAAAATTTAGTAGATCTGGCAATAATTTCTAACAAAATGACATAGCTACGTTATCGCAATCAAAATCGTAAAATTACTCGCACAAACTAGCACTAGACACAGTGCCCCTTACTTATAAAAATATTTAAGCGCTGCTTAACTTTATACCATAGGTTATCCCTTTCATTTTTAGACAATGTAACGCAAGGCAAAAAGTGACAGGTTATTCTTAACCATTTGCTCAGCTAAAAATGCTTTTATAAGTAAGGCCCAATGTGTTTTTACTCCGTGGGAGTTGAGAATTTCGATCACAGATACATAGGTTCGATATATCCTTTATTACTTAACTTTTCACTAGTAATCCTCCCTTATCCCACTCTAATGTGGGGTTAGAGCAACACACCCATATTTAAGCATGTTGTAGAAAGTTTCACTGAGGAATCGACGGGCCCTGAACATGATGTTAGCAAAACCGCGTTCCTCCTCTTGAGATCAAACTGCAGACATGGAGATCGCACCCAGGACCCCCCGGTCCACAGCCGGTTCTCGCTGCCATTAGACTAAGGAGGCGACAATCATCAAGGAAGCACATCACTAATAATAACGCCTACTATATGATATACTTATTGCATGTTTTGGACGCCGTATTATAACTGCAAAATCCTACTACCGTAGGGCTGGCATACGTCCCGATTTGGGACATTTTTTCCCAGTCAGAAAGTCAGTTGTCCGGGCCAGGAAGCTACTTGTCCCAGTCAGGAAACCAGTTGTTCCGTTTTCGACCGACTTCCAAAAAGCAGGAGGTCCTCAATTCGTCTGTATTTTTTTATGTATGTAACGCGATATCTCCGCCAAATGTGGACCGATTTTCAAAATTCTTTTTGTGTTCGATAGAGGTTATTTCAAGGTTGGTCCCATATAAATTTGGCCACGATCGGATTTGAAGTCGGTCTGTTAAGTTTTTAAACTTGTGATTATCAAATTCCCTTTCTGCGTTTCTCTCTCTGCCATGAGCTGGCACCCGCCCCCTCCCCCTTGCAGTAAAACGGACTTTATCCTGTAAGACACCATCACTACACCCCGCGCTCTTGCATTTTTCATTTTATTTGGAATAATTGTCCCGGTCCACATTTAAAGATTTTTGGCAACCCTATTCTAGCAGTCAAGGGCAGGTGACAATAATAAGGACGTTATAAAAATATACTTGATTACAAACGAGCTCACAATTTACAACCTAATATTTTTTTTTTATAGCAGAGACTGGCAAACTAGCAGATGGGTCACCTGATGGTAAGTGATCACTACCGCCCATAGACACCTCAGACAGAATAAGAATCATGGATGCGTTGCCAACCTAAAAGGAGGGAAATAATGATTGAGAAAGGGAAGGGGGGAATTGGGCCACCAATTAATCTCCTGCACTAAAACATTACACAAAACATGTATTTTTTATCTATGGTCAATGGACCATGAACAATGGTTCAAATCCAATCCAATCCAATTAAGTCTGGGTGTTGTGAGACCGAAAGTCTCTCATAGTTTCTGACACCCACGATACAGGTTATAACTAGTGTGGGGTCAGGACTAGGTGTGTGACTGTTGGGTGTATTTATTTATTTTATTGTTCTCCAAGCAAGAGACAGCTAAACTCATTGTTTTGTGTATGTGTTTCTGTGTAATGTTTCGAGGAAAACTAGTGCAGGAGACGCGGGTTTAGCTAGACGTTTTGGACAGAGATGGAGATATGAGAACCAATGGTCAATCTGTGGACGATGCTTAAGAGCAACCGGAGTAGAGGCGTTAATGTAGAAAGGCATTAAATCGAATAACATCTACTCGTTCACAAAATCACTAAAGAAGTATTTACGCTATAAAATGCTAAGCATCAAACACAGAAAAATCAGTCTGACCCGTGACCGAAGACTGCAAAGCCTTCGAAACGTCGGGCATAAAAATTAAAACAAATCGTGATAGAATCCGTAAAAATAGTTTTATTTCAATGTATAACATTCGCGTAAACTAAAAAAATCAGTGATCCCAATATTTTCAAAGACTTAAATAAATACCTAACAGACGATATTTTCTTACAAACGCTCCGATTTCGTGCCAAGTCTAGCATTTAAGGTGTCGTTTGGCTTATAAACTGTACTACGGTTGTGCTATTTTTATTCTAAACGAATTATTGAGCTCTGTCCCAAGAAGGGGGCATTGGAGGGGGGAAGTTAATTGTATCAGCCTTAAGTTTCTTGGCTCGTAACTCAATAACGTTTTTATTCACGAAGGCTTGGAATCCAATTTGCGTTCGTCGATTATTATTATGTTTTTGTGATGCTATCACATTATGCTCACGATCGTAGGAAATAACATAACATAACATAACATAAGCTCACGCCTGTATCCCCGAAGGGGTAGGCAGAGGCGTACTAGCGAACTAGAACACCCAAATTTCGCCGAGCTTAGTTAGGAAATAAAAAAAGTAAGAATATATTCCTGCTTTTTTGGAATTTGTGACTGCCTCGGTGGCGTAGTTGTATTTCTGTATGACTACCGTCCTGAGGTCTCGGGTTCGATCCCAGGTCGGGCAAAGTGATATTGGATTTTTCCATATCAGCCCGGAGTCTGGAATTTGTGCCCGATATGGCGATGGGCTCGCCCCCTATCACATCTGGGACGGAACTAATCCCAGCCAAACGTGGGCGTACTAGTTGGCTAGTGCATTTCTACCTACCCCTTCGGGGATACAGGCGTGAGCTTATGTTAACGTGTTATGTATGTTTGGAATTTGTATAATTATATTCTGTGCCAAAAGTTTTTATGGGTACATGTTTCTTGTCTTAAAAATAACAGCACATTTTCTTCATAGTTTTAATCATGTGTTTCGACCGACTTCAAAAAAGGAGGAGGTACTCAATACGTCTGTATTTTTTTTGTATGTTACGCGATATCTCCGCCAAATGTGGACCGATTATCAAGATTCTTTTTGCGTTTGATAGAGCTTATTCCAACGGTGGTCCCATATAAATTTGGTCACGATCTAACTAATTTCTGAAGTAGGTCCGTTAATATTTGGCATTTGGAAAAGGAGGAGAGATTTGGATCCATTGTCTTTCTTATATGTTTTGACAGCCTCCGTGGCGTAGAGGGTGCGTCAGGTGTGAATCGAGAGGCCGTGGGTTCGTTTCCCGCACAGTCCCAAAGACATTTGTTCCAGTTCTAACTGTTGTGAGACCGAAAGTATCTGGTATTTTCTAATACAGGCTATACCTAGAGTGGGGTCAGAACTGTGTGTGACTGTTGGGTGTATTTACTTTATATTTATTATACTTGAGTGGTAGAGCTACGCTGTAGACAGTAACGTCTACAGCACGAATGGGCCGGCTCGACAGGTTTGATGCCATTGTCTTATAGAAAACCGACGTAAAGTGGCAGCTCGCTGTCGCGTTTCGTTTGGTATGTGACGATATCCCAATTCCCCCCATCCCAATTCCTATTTCCTTCCTTTTAGGTTAGCAACGCAACCATGATTCTGTTTGTGTCTTGGGTGTCCATGGAAATCACTTACCATAAAATAACATGCGCGTTTGCCAGTCTCTGCTATAAAAAATGGAAATTTGAACTCATCTTTAGATTAATACAATTTTGTTTCAGGCGGACAGGAGTCTTCTCCTCAGACAGATAGACGTGGACGATGCTGGACTGTACGAGTGCGGAGTTGAGAACGAGACTTCATACGTGGACAGAGTCAACCTCACAGTAAGGAGTGAGTACTGCAAAGATTTCCCTAAATCTGGTGACGTGCAAAGACAGTATTACGCCGGGTATACATAAGCTTGATACGTATTTTAAATTCTTACAAATTCATTTTTATTTTCAATTCTTACATCCCCATCGCCATTGTCGACCATCTTCCAACAAGGAGAAGGTCCTCAATTCGTCTGTATTTTATTATGTATGTTACGCGATATCTCCGCCAAATGTGGACCGATTTTCAAAATTATTTTTGTGTTCGATAGAGCTTATTTCAAGGGTGGTCCATATAAATCTGGTCACGATCGGACTTAAAGTCGGTCCGTTAAGTTTTTAAACTTGTGATTATTGGCATCATCATCATCGCCGTGTCAATTTAAAATATAAATCATTTGCGCCTATTCTATTTAAACCAGTTTTTGGTTGTTCCTTTTCATCGAATTAACACTCACGATACACCGTCTGTTTTGATTCAGTTGTCAAAAGACTCCGACTTCAGAATCAAAAAGCGTTTTAGAACAGGGTCTGTAAAAACTGTGTTACCAGTTAAACCCATAGAAGTCTTTGGTTGAACCCAGGACCTCCCAAGTGTCGCTCCAAAACCCATCCATATACGCCGCCATTAGATCAAAGAGTCAATATATTCATAAGATCTTATATCTATGGCTACAAACATGGCACAATCTTCAAACATTCAAAGTACACGAACTGGCAAATGACGTTGCGATGTACACCAATTATTGAATCTATCCGCATATCATCATCATCATCAGCCACAGGACGTCCACTGCTGAACATAGGCCTCCCCCAAAGATTTCCAGATCGACCTGTTGGAATTGAATCTATGGTTATTTCTAAATAACAATGCGATTTGGCTGGGGCTAGGTCCACCAGAGGAGGTTAACTTCATGCAGGCGAGCTGGCCGGTCGTAAAAATTAAGCCGAGCCCTTTCTATGACATTCTTGGGAAAGTGTAGAGCGCCGTTCCCACATGGAAGTGGGATAAGGGCAGATGGAAGAAGTAGATATTGCGTTATTAAAATGCCAGCTCCGTGGCGTGGTAGTATTTCGGTACGATTACGGTTCTGAGGTCTCGGGTTCGATCCCCGGGTCGGGCAAAGTGATATTGGATTTTTCCATATCAGCCCGGAGTCTGGAATTTGTGGCCGATATAGCGATAGGCTCGCCCCCTATCACATCTGGGACGGAACTAAGCTCGGCGAAATGTGGGTGTACTAGTTCGCTAGTGCGCCTCTGCCTACCCCTGCGGGGATACAGGCGTGAGCTTATGTATGATGTATGTATGTAAAATGCCAAAACGCCAAACATGTACGAACTATGATTGCGATCAGTTGAAGCGGAAGCGCGATGCGGTTATTGAATTTTTTTGTTAATGTTTGTGTCGTGACTTGCAATAACGAGTTTTTGATGTTTGTTTACACGCGTGTATAAATGCGCTATATAAATGTGTTGCGCATATTATTTCAACTGTAATTTAACTATTTATCAGACACTAAGGCTGAGATCTATAGAACGAACTCAGAGAGGATTTACATAAGCTCACGCCTGTATCCCCGAAGGGGTAGGCAGAGGCGCACTAGCCAACTAGTACACCTACATTTCGCCGAGCTTAGTTCCGTCCCAGATGTGATAGGGGGCGAGCCTATCGCCATATCGGACACAAATTCCAGACTCTAGGCTGATATGGAAAAATCCAATATCAATGCCCAACCCGGGCATCGAATCCGAGACCTCAGGATGGAAGGAGGCGACATTAGTTATAATTAATCGCTAAATTAATAGACGATCAAATCCTCTGCCTGTCTCGGTGGCGTGGTGATATTTCGGTACGACTACGGTTCTGAGGTCTCGGGTTCGATCCCCGGGTCGGGCAAAGTGATATTGGATTTTTCCATATCAGCCCGAAGTCTGGAATTTGTGCCCGATATGGCGATAGGCTCGCCCCCTATCACATCTGGGACGGAACTAAGCTCTGCGAATCGTGGGTGTACTAGTTCGCTAGTGCGCCTCTGCCTACCCCTTCGGGGATACAGGCGTGAGCTTATGTTATGTTATGTTATGATCAAATACAGAGTACGTGTTTGTAATTTAAAAAACCCTACCAATAAATATTAGACAGTAGACATCTAGACAACTTAATTACAATCGCCAACGACGTCGCATGACTAGACGCATTAACTGTCGCTAAATAAAACTAATTATGGCGAATGACAATTTTATGACACGTGCACGAAGAATCTTTATGGGAAGGGGATTAATGCTAGGCAAAGAAACATAATTTGTCCTATTGTGACATTCGTGACCTACATATATAAAGAAATTAGTGTAAATAATAATAATTAGTGTAATTATTATATTAAATTAGTGTAGCACCAGAAGAAAAATTCCTTTTACAAATGTCATGCATGTCTCTTACCCGTGTGATTACATTGTACCCATCGATATAATAATATACCTAGATGCACAGTTGACGCTCAGAAAGTGGGACAGCCAACGAGTGCTTAAAATGTAAGTAAGCACTTGTTGGTTGTCAGTCGAGCGCCGACCGTTCGTCTGTGAAGATGCCTAAATGCTCTGTGAAAGAGTGCAAAAATAACACTCTTACTAAGCGCAAAACACATGGTATTTCATATTTTAAGTAAGTATAATTCCCTTACTTGCTTCTTAAAACCTTAATCATGTTAAATTAAGTATTAAACGTGTATAAATAATTAATTTAACGAATTCAGTTAATAAAATATTTTGTCCCTTTTGAAATCATGATTTGGAATAATGAAATATATGGAGTAGTTTTTTTTTTGGAAATATATTATATTTATTTTAAATTTATGTTTTTTTTTATTAATTATAGATTTCCATGAAATGAAATAGTAAGAGATAAATGGCGTAAAATTATTTCCGAAGAAAGGAGAGAAGAAAATTTTAAACCCAATTACTCAAGTGTGGTTTGTTCAGACCATTTTGCCGATTCCGATGGATATTATACAGAAAAAGGGATTAGGAAAATTAAAAAGAATGCTGTACCAAAAATAAAGGTGATAAATTGTCATCAGCTACATTGTTCAAATCTGTCACACACCTACCATTATTCATCTCCGTACCACCCTGGGTTGACTGGTAGAGAATGCCTTTGGCATTAAGTCCGCCTTTACAACGTTTGTAAAAAGTTAAATAAATAAAAAAAAATAAAAAAAAAAAAATTGTCCTTAACTAATGTTTACTATTTAATTTAACAATATGTATGCTGTTGGTGTACCTATAAATAAATAAATAAATAAATATTGCCACATTTATTGACCTTATTTTAGATTGTCGTAACTACAAGTTTAAATGAGGCAGGGTGCAGTACAAGTGTAATAGCTGAAAAATATTTGATACAGAATTCATCAATAGCAAGCATATACTAGGTACATACTGCCATGTAAAATGACTATTTAATAATTTGCGGCTAATTCTAATAAATGTTTTAAATCAAAGTGTGCAGATCATAAAAAAATGCCAACATGAACAAAGTTGAACATTCCGGTGTCAAATAAGACGTTACTTTTGAAAGATAATTTGAAGGAACGCAACCAAAAATTTAAACTTAAATCTAATTTAGTGCGAAACTTAAAAAAGCAGAACAAAAGATTAAGAAAACGAAATGATAGTCTAAAAGAAATTATTAAGAATCTAAAGAGCAAAGGACGATCTTAGTGTGGGGCCAGGATATGTATGTGACTGTTGGGTGTTATTTATTTATTTATGAATCACGCTAAGGCAAAGCAGTGCTTATTTCATATTCATAACTCATAAGCTTCGTTATCTTCTAAACATTTATACTCTATCTATCCCTTAATGTAAGTAAAATTATTATAGAGATATCGCCATTCTCATCTACATTGTACGCCACGTGGTCAAAATTTCTCACAGATAAATACAAGAACTATTCGACTCCATTCAATCTTTGTCCAAGTGACTAGAATGTTTCTTTTAATAATGTCAAATTATTGTCAAATTCAAAAACGATTAGAAATTCAAAAATTTCGAATATAGGAACGTTTGAACATTCAATTTAAAAAGCTACTTTATGCCGCGTCTATAAGGTCATATTTGTGTTAATTTAATTAAATTTGTGATGTTTATTTGTTTTGTCTGTCGAGGACACTGTTTACAATGATATTTGTATGGAACTGTGCATCTAGGTATATTATTATATCGATGATTGTACCGCATAATTTAAGTGTTACCGTATAATTTTTTTTTTAATGTAATTTACTCTGTTGGCATGCTAATATAAATAAAATAAAATAAAATAAAATAAATAATACCCAACAGTCACACATATAGTCCTCATCCTACACTAAGTTCGAATCTTGTGTCGTGGGTATCAGGAACTATGAGAGACTTTCGGTCTCACAATACCCAGACCCGAGACAAATATTTGTGGTTCACACAAACATTGGTCTCGGTGCGGGGACTTCAGGCTTATAGCTTTTTATGTTTGAGAATATTTCAGTATTTCTTTTTGTACTATATTTTAGATGACGTAAACATGAAAAAAAAAACATATTTTTGTTAATTAGCCACCTACCCAATTGTTGATAAGTGAATGTAACACGACTTTAGTGTAACATGGGGACAAGGGGAAATATTAAAACCACCTCCGATGGTGGGCGAAAAATATTATGCTCCATCGAGGCAAACACAATAATCCCGCTGCGATATAAATGGCGATTTCATAAAAGCGGACTGCTCTAGTTCTAGTGTGACTATGGTTTGTTATGTGAAAATAGGACAATCTCTCGGCGATGAGACTGCCCATTGTAGACCACTACGAATTAGTTTCGTTAATTTGAAAATGGTTTACTATAAAGAATGTTGTATTGTAATAGGACAGGATTATGAATTTGCGCCACAACGCACATTTAATGCATAACATAAGAAAAAGAGGAAAGGGACCTTCAAGAAAAGAGCCTATATCTACCTCAAAGGCCGGCAACGCATCCATGATTCCCCTGGTATTGTGGATGTTTATGGGCGGCGGTGATCACTTAACATCAGGTGACCCACTTGCTCGTTTGCCCCCTCTTCTATAAAAAAAAAAAAAAAAAAACATAACGCAGTTATTTAGATACATCTGCTACTAAACCATTAGGATTCTTTAATGTATCATGATATAATTTATCAGTTTTAAAGGTTTTATATTCCATTTAGATCTGCTGTGCATATTTAATCGTATAAAATCAACTTTAAAGGAACAGCCAATAATAAAAACTTTTATAAAACTAGATAGAAAAGCGAGTTTTAATGCAAATTTCGTCCACGACGTTACGCGTTCCATTTTTTAATATACCATAATCAAAGCTCGAATGTCTAATGAAACACCAGCGATTATTCATTCAGGACCGTCTGCAGTGTTAATTAAAGTTTAAAACTGCACAGCATGTTAATCCGCAGGGGAAATAATACATTTGTCTGTGCTAAAGTTGTAGACGGCAATGAACCCTGATTTACTTGTGAGATTTCATAAATAAATTACTGTTGACGAATTCTTTGTAACATTAACTTTTTTTCGAATATTTTCAAATATTATGTTATGTGTATCTAATTTATTATTGTTGACATTATACCTCCATTACTTTTCTAGGCTAACACCTTGGGCTCCTGGTTTCAAATCCCAGTTCGGGTAATAAACATTTTTGCGAGTTTTTCAATTCTGCTGGTATTTTCGCTGTTTATGCAGTGCGCACTGTTTCAGTGCCCCGAGCAGGAAAAATTCTGACAATCGTATATGTATTCGAGCGCAATGCGTGTCTATGAAATATATTTACGAGCTCGAATACGATTTACGATTTACGATTGTCAGAATTGTTTTCTGCTCAGGCCGCAGGGTGTTTCGACCTAAAGTACAGTTTATAATATGTGTGACTAGTCCCATTAAAACAAATGAAACAAATTTGCCTTAAAATCTATATAAATTGCGACAGTATTGCCACCCTAACGCAATAAAACCGTACCTGAAGACGAGTACGGCGCACCGAAGGTCACTTAATGACTGCTATTATTCCATAACCAGTGTACGTAGACCCCTCGCCGTACCTCTGTATTAACGCACACTTCTCTGAGCAATGTTGGAATGAAATGAATAATACAATGTGAAAGAAGCGACTTCATATAAAAAGCATGAATATGAGGATTTCCGCAATATACGAGACGTATTTTCACTAGACTGAGGGCTTTACATGTTATTATTTATTAGCTTTTGCTTTTGCTCTATAATTCATAGAGCATAGACTAATAAATAATAACACTGTAATTATTCCAGTACAGGCAAAAGAAAGACAAATCTTTCCTTTGTCTGCATTGGAATAAGAAGTGTTTATTTTCTTTCTCAAATTTTCAACGACAGACTTTCATATATGACATTTCATCAAAATAAGTTCAGCAGTCAAATCGTATCATTGCTCTTTCTCCTTGTCAAGAAATCATAAACAAAAAACATGAATATACATACATACATACATACATAATATCACGCCTGTATCCCACAGGGGTAGGCAGAGACTGGATTTCCACTTCGCCCGATTCTGACACATTACTTTCGCTTCATCTACTTTCATCAATCTCTCCATACATTCGCGTCGGTTAAGGGTTCTTTTTATCTTTCCTTTAGTTCGTATATCATCATATATCATACATAAATATACTTCGCCATATATTTTAGTGTATAACGCTAAATCTAACGTGCTAGTTATGACCTATGACCTTCATAAAAAGATGATTGATTTTGATAATAATGAAGAGAGGCATTGAAGAGCACGTTGCCTTTAATACCCTTTTAACCCAATTTTTGAAGCCTTTCACTAAAAGTTTTAGATTGAAATTCTATTTTATATCATCTTTTGCATAGTATTGGAAAACAATCAAAACGGGTCACCGATGTAAAATGATCTCCATCGACGTTGAAAAACCATATTGTCAGAAGGATCATGGGTTGTTCGACCTATAAAATAATGGAGAGGGGAATGGCAGTGTATATGGGCTGTGAACCGGGAGGTCCTGGGTTTAAGAACCCAGGTCGGGCGTGGTGTTTTTCTAACACTGTTTTCCTGGGACTGGATCCCCCAGATGGAGGTTGATGTCAGGCAGGCAACCGGTCATCAAAACTACGCCAAATCTTCAGCAACATGCTTGAAAAATTGTGTTGCGCCGACCTCACATTAAGGTGGGATAAGGGCAGGTAGAAAGAAAGAAACTCGTAGTTCCCTGTAAATAGCAACACTTCACATAGGATGTTTTTAACCAAAGCCCATTAATCACAGCCCATTCAACAACAAAATCGCTTACACCATGACTGGACTTACGAAATCTGACACCTACCTCGCTAAGGGCAATTTCACAATTCCCACACACAATTTACTCTTCATGGGTCAAGTGATACTGGCCGCTTGTGCTGATGCGAACACTGAACGCAATGGACGGACTATTTTTCCAATCACTAGGCGCGTTGATTGTGATTTGCATACGTTGACCATAATGATCAAATTTTCTTAATGATATTAGTGATGCATTTAATAACTGCGTACGAATGTGGAGGAAAATCTGATCTCACAGTAAGATAATTCCTGCACATGTTTTTAGGGTTCCGTACCTCAACAGCAAAAAACGGAACAAAACAAGGTTTTTCATTGTCTCCTGCTCATATTACAATGAATCATAGACAAAAAAAATTGAAATACCATGTTTTGTGTAGGTGATTTGTGTAATGTTGTAGTGCAGGAGAAGCGGCCTAAAGTTGAAGTAAAAACAAGTATTACTGTTTTCTTCATTCTAAGTTGATTAATCTTTTTTGATGTTCGTTGCGGTAGCGCTGAATGCATAGCTGTTTATCAGAATAGCATGGGGGATAAGAGAGATAACCATAGTATATTTCGTTTCATACACGGAATGGTATCTACAGTTTTTTAATTATTTTGATGAAATCAAAACAATGCGACTTAATTGTTTTACTCACATTTTGATTATGTCATGAACACAGAATGTAATTATGGATGTATGGTCACTTGATAGGTATAACTTTCCTGAACTTTTTTGAAGTACAAGTCGTTTTTTACAAGAAACTTTTTGCTTAGTCTGTCTGTCACTCTGTTTTTCTTTGAAAAAATATGCCCGGACTAAGTTGAAATTCGATTTAAAAATTCCAAATCCTCAGTGAGTTCGTTTCTTTGACTCAGACTTAGTCGAAGTTCGCTCTATAGATCTCAGCCTTAGTTTGTATATCGTCACACACCCTCTTTTCACCCTCTAAATGTAAAGACAGTTGAATAGAGTCACGAGTAGGTCATCATGACCTTTAACAAGTGAAGTTTATAGGTGACTATGGAAGTTATATTATGCATGCGGGGCGACAGGTATCGCCTGTAGAAAGTATCACGAACAAGTGAATTTTAGATAGGCTTGATATAGTCTTGTAATCCATCAATCACTTGTTGCACAAAACAGCTTGTTACAGAACACATTTGGCTTTGTTTTTACGACCGACTGTCTTGTGGTAGAAAAGCCACTCTGCCCGACATGAGAATCTAATTCAGCATCTTTCGATTCATAGTCCATATACGCTGCCACTCAGTCGAGGGAGAAGTCCAATCTTCTTTAACTCCTTTTTTCCATTCCTGCAGAATTGTCCCATTTACACTCGCTATTTATATATGTTTTGTTAACTTTCTTTCATCTATCCTTATATTTCCACCACAACCTTGAGAGTATAATACAAAAATAATACAACAACATAGATTACTATTATTGATATTAGAATATTATCATTAGGCTTATCTAAATATCCCCAAAAATTCGTGAATTCGCCCAATTGACACGACAAAGGCAGTAATTTGGTTTAGCGACAGAGGCTCGTGGCGCGTGGGTGATCAATAAAATTTCATTTGGCTCGTGCTATACAGACGACAAACGTTTACATTGGATGTTGACTCGGCGGAATATCTGATTCGTAGGGTTGCCATTTGTGACGCGTTACATGGATTTGTTATTCATTGTAAAGGGGCATTTATGATATAACTTGAAAATGGACGTTGTGTACAGCAACAATGAGCTAGGTCTACTGAGTTCACTCCTCTCACCAGTGGCGGATTTTTCCTAAGGCCGAATAGGCCCGGGCCTATGTCTATATTAAGGCCAGCAAAATATGAAACGAAAGATCAAACGAGAATCGAAACCAGGACCTCCCGGTCCAGAACCTATATGCGCTGCAACTAGACAAATTGAGAAAATCCTCCTTTTTTGGAGTCGGTTAAAAATAAGTTTAGTAGTGGCCGCAGATAGTACTAGGGGCCTAGGGTGGTTAACACTGCAAATCTGCCACTGCCGCTCTCATTATGAAGGGTTCTTCCAGACCTCTAATACGAAATTACCTACTGGGATAGACTAGTATGTCACATAAAAAAACGTTAAGGAGTTTTCCAAACGTCTATTACAACATTTCTAATTCCCATTCCTTCCCTTCAGTAGTGAAATTCCCATGATTGTTCTTATTTTGTGGATGTTCTTAGACTGCTTTTTCAATTGCTGGTCTTGGTCATGGGCACATGGCCTATGCCAGTAACTTTGGCTGTATGGCTATTTCCAGGTCTTGGTGTCACTTTATAGTCAGACAAATTCTTCAAAAAATGTCGTATTATTAATATAGATAGCCTCCGTGGCACAGCGGGCGAGTAGCCGGCTGTGAAACGTGAGGTCGCGGGTTTGATTCCCGCACCGAGACAAATGTCTCTGTGGCGCACAGCTATTTGTTTCGGGTCATACCCACGACACAAGACTCGATCTTAGTGTGGGGTCAGGACTATGTGTGTGACTGTTGGGTGTATTTATTTATTATTATTATTATTATTTAATTACATTCAGAAATGTTTTGTAGTATACTGTATAATATTCCGCCGCCAAAGGTGGTTAACCTAAGCCGAATCCTTGTTGCAACATGCTTAAAAAGTGTGTTGTGCTGATCCCACATTAAATGGAAGAAGCTCTAATACGACTTAAATATCAGATAATTTATGGACAGTCCGTCAATTATTTCAATTATGGTAAACCTACCGATGCTTCCCTACCAAACCATGATATGGAAGGAAAGGGAGTGCTTACTTTGTGTTTATATACCTGTTTCAACAGTTGACACTGTAATTTCATAATTTCATGCGTTTCATGTTACTAATGGGATATCAATTGGTTAATGAATTTGATTGTCAACGCCCTAATAGCGCAGTTGGCGAGCAGTACGCTTTAAAGCGAAAAGTTCGTACCCTTTTGATCCAAATGTATCCAGTATGTTACCTGCAAATTCTGAGAATGGGACCTAGTGAACCTACGGTCACCAAATTTATTTTGCATCGAATCGAGTGTCAAAAGTTACCCTGCTGGTTAGGAAAAATATCGCTGTAAATAAATCAAAATTATTTTTAAAAATAAGCTTTTATTTGAGACAATGAACTCAAAACTTAAAAATGAACATAACATAACATAAGTCACGCCTGTATCCCCGTAGGGGTAGATAGAGGCGCACTAGCACTATAACACCCACATTTCGCCGAGCTTAGTTCCGTCCCAGATGTGATAGGGGGCGAGCCTATCGCCATATCGGGCACAAATTCCAGACTCCGGGCTGATATGGAAAAATCCAATATCACTGCCCGACCCGGGGATCGAACCCGAGACCTCAGAACCGTAGTCGTACCGAAATACCACCACGCCACCGAGGCAGTCAAAAATTAATTCTAGTCCATATTTGGCGGATAGGTACTTACCTATATTCTTAAAAGCTTGAGGCACTACCCTTTATAAGTACAGGTTAGGTACTGAGTTACTGACTATACTTCTGTCCCTTTTTAACTTTTAATTTATTTTTAACTTCTTAGTAGGTAAATATTTTAGTGTAGGCGTGATGTTTTAAAATATTCTACGGACATTATTTATTTATTTATTTGTTTACATGTAAAGTGCTCCTCAAAACGAATCAATCGATCCCTAACTCAATGGGTTTATCTTGTTTAATTCAGAAGTTCCTATAGTTATTTTCGTTCTCCATCAGCAGTGATCAGACCAGATCCGTGGTACCATACCATTGTAACCGAAGACACATAAGTACGCCAAATTTGAATCCAATCGATTATCGGGAAGTAGGTTTAATTTAGCTTGAAAGATTTGATTATAGACAACGGGACTGGTAAATAAAAGCTTGTAAAATACACTTCACCTTAGTACAAGAGGTTATTCAATACAAATGACGTGTTTTCCTGGTACTGCAAGGACAATATTGTTTTCCACATATTTTTTTCCCTTATCGAGGTTACTCAAGCAATTTCTAGGCACTGTGCACACAGCACAACATTTGAGGCTTGTTTACATATGTTTGTGTATAACAAGTTCATATTTCAACGAATTTAACAAAAGCAGCGATAGCTTAGTTGGGAATGGTACTGCCGAGATCAGTGTCGGAGGTTCGAGACCAACCGGAAAAAAGAGCAACACACCTCTGACTTTTCTATGTTTAGTGTTTTCATTATGTTATCGCTTACTATAACGGCGAAGGAAAATATCGTGAGGAAACCTGCATACCCGATAATTTCTCCACAAGAATTTCGAAGGTATGTGAAGTCTACCAATCCGCATTAGGCTAGCGTGGTAGACTAAGGCCTAACCACTCTCATTAGTAGAGGAGGCTCGTGTATATGTAATGAATTACATGTCCTTCACATATTCTTATTCAATTTAACTTGAGTTTAGGACTAACTGTAGGTTAGTAATATTGGTGCAAGACGCCCTTACAAGCCTTGCGATACGACCAGGGGGTTACCACCACATCTTATAGCAATATTACTATAATCTTACTTGTATCGATTCCCGAACAAAAAAAACTAAGTAAGACTATAATAATACTGCTATAAGAGGTGGTGGTAACCCCCTGAGGTGAACACAATGAGTCGTAATTATTGTCCAGTAATGCGGTTGTAACGCTTGCTTACACAGTCATTGTGATGTTCGGAATTATGTGTGCTGCCGTTTATTGTGGTCATGTTATGTAATGATTGTTTTGCGAGGGAATATGCACCGAATAGGCATTTTGGTAGGCGAATAGAAAGAAAGAAAGAAAATGTTTATTGCCACTAAACGCATGCAACATTTGTTACTACTAACTTATACATAAAGGCCTTTATTCATAATAAAACCCTTATCGAAGATATAAACTCATATTGGTAAAAATGCATTTTAAGCCTATCGAAGGTTTAATAACATTCTTTATTCATAATAGTTTACTATAGCTTCATTAACTAAAATATATTTACCGTGTCACAATGTTGCTAGTACATAGATAAAACGTGATTTTAACAAGTTTTGTCTCTGGAAAGTCATGGAACGATGGCCTAAAAAGAAAACAATCATTCACGCGCGACCATGGCAACTAAAGTTTGATGGCAACCATGGCGACCAGTTTAGTTTGTTTATATATTTATTTAATTAATTTAATCAAAGTAAAACTATGTTTGTTGCATGTGAAGTGATTTTGTTTTATGCAATACCTAAACATCAACGAAGATGGGTAGATTATGGATATTTGGAAATGAAATTTAGATTTGGAGGATATTCCTTATAGGATATTCCTAAATCAGATTTAATAAAATTCATCATTTTATTGTATTTTTGAAGTGTTTTATTTCTCATGATTTATTCATGTGACGCTATATTCGTGTTTAGATAATGATGATATTGAAGAAAAAGATGTTTTGTTGAAATCAAGGTATGTAATTAAATACCACACGGAAAATATTAAATACTAGCTGACTTCAAACAAATCTATCCTACGGAGACCCTACATTTTCTGGAAAAAAGTAGCCTATGTGTTATTCCTTTATAAATAAATACATCCTCGAATGTTCTGTGAATGGTGAAGAATCACTTAAGACAAGTTTATTCTCTCAATATTATTACGCTGTCCGACCTAGCGCGCGTATATTTCAAATAAACTGAGCGACTTATGACCATGAGGTCATAACTTTTGCATCACATTTATTTGTCTTGTTGTCCTAGACATTTTTATTCTAGACTATAATCCATTTCTTTACCGAATTAAATTCAGATCCGTTCAACCATTCTGGTGTGAAAGAGTAACAAAACATCCATACAACCTCACAAACTATCGTGTTTATAACATTAATTGCATTTGATAGAAGTCTCTCTGAAGTCTAGAAGACTGCCTTGATGGCGTGGTGGTATTTCGGTACGACTACGGTTCTGAGGTCTCGGGTTCGATCTCCGGGTCGGGCAAAGTGATATTGGATTTTTCCGTATCAGCCCGGAGTCTGGAATTTGTGCCCGATATGGCGATAGGCTCCCCCCCTATCACATCTGGGACGGAACTAAGCTCGGCGAAATGTGGGTGTTCTAGTTCACCAGTACGCCTCTGCCTACCCCTTCGGGGATACAGGCGTGAGCTTATTTTTTAATGTTTATGATAGAAGTCGCAGGCACCCTCAAATTAATCCCAACCAAAACTGGTGGAACGTCAAATACGAATCAGTTGATCGAAATCGGCCATATTTTTTGCTATTGAAGCGTTAAAGTAGGGTGCCAGCTTCTATAAATTGCAGACATTTTATGGGAGATTTTGGGAACGTTTTAACGCTATTGAGCTATTATGAATAACAATTTTTCGGAAACGTCCTACAGCGGTATTATAGCGTCCCACTAAGTTATTATGAATAAAGGCCAAAGACTACTAAATATTAAACATTAAATAATATAATAGCCTAGTGCATGCGTACATTGTGACAAAAGGTGGCCACTCAGCATGTTGCTGTGTTATGATCGAAACCATAACACAACGCTGGTTTTCAGTGGCCACCTTAAGTGACGTACGGATGCTGAATCTGGCACGGGAAAATATTACTTTGTGCTTTTACAATATTACTAATAATAAATTAAAATTAACGTTTATATTAACACCATGGACAAACAGATGAATACTATCAAACATAGTAATACCTTTATATGTCTACTGACCCCAGAAAGTGTGATGTGGGTATTATATTCCAGAGCAAAATTCCACTATCTACTCGCCACTGATTGCGGAACAAATCACTGCAGCCGGCCATGTGACCATGAATAAAGACTTATGTTTGTGTGATATACTAACTAAGGGAAAGATAAAAAGTACCCTTAACCGACGCGAATGTATGAAGAGATTGATGAAAGTAGATGAAGCGAAAGTAGTGTGTCAGAATCGGGCGAAGTGGAAATCCATAGTCTCTGCCTACCCCTATGGGATACAGGCGTGATATTATGTATGTATGTATAAAGACATACTAGACAGGATGATCGGTACATAGAATTTGCGCACTAAGTTTCCGTTAATTGACCGCAACTCTCTATAGAGATAAGTAGCCCGATCATGAGATTTATGACATTTCAGGTTAGCGATTACGTAAAATAATTTGTATGAAAAACGTCAGTTCCCCACGTAACCGCTAGAGGCGTTCGGGTGTTTGGCATATAAATATTTAACGTAGTCGCTAACGTGAAATGTCAAAAAAAATTCATGGTTGGCCTACTGCTCTTTTCCTTAGCCGTCAAACGTCAAACACCCGTAGTAATGTGACACACTTAGATTAATAAAGTCAGTGACACAATTTTACTTCTAAACAGCTTGTCGAATTGATCGAAATTCGAATTCCGAATTTCGATCGAACCCGAGGCCTAAGGACGGTATGCAGATTTACAATGTTTTCCTTCACCAAGTTTATTAATCTAAGCCTTCACCGTTAAAGCAAGCGATAATTCATAATGAACACACACTGGACAGCCCTCCGTGGCGCAATGGATGAGTAGTCGGCTGTGAAGCGAGAGGCCGCGGGTTCGATTTCCGCACGGAGGCGAATGTTTGTATGGCCCATATTTGCTTTGGGGTCTGAGTGTTGTGAGGCCGAAAGTCTCTCGTTGTTCCTGTCACCTAGTGTAGGGTGAGGACTATGTGTGTGACTGTTGGATGTATTTGTTATTATTATTATTTATAAAAGTCATCGGTGCATGTTCTTGGAGTGTCATGACTTGATTCTCGTACCTGCAACATTCGTCTCGGTACGTATAACTTCCAACTAAAATATATAATCCACATCCATCGATATACTATATACCTAGATGCACAGTTGACGCTTGGAAAATGGGACAGCAAAGAAGTGCTTAAGCACTACTTTTGCATACAGTCGATCGCCAATAGAATTCTAAATTTCAAAATTCAAATTTAAAAACGCTTGCTCATTTCGTTTAAAAAGCTACTTTATAACTAATTATATAATTTAATTTAATTTAATTTTAAGTTTTCATTGTATTAATGGATCAAGTTGTCCGAATTTCAATAAATAAAAAAAAATAAAAAATAACACTGGCATAGGGTTATAAATTTATAATTGTGTTGATTTAATTAGAACTTGTGATGTTTTCCTTTGTTTTATTACTGAGACCACTTTTTATGACGATATTTCCAAAGAACTGTGCATGTAGGATATATTAAATCGATGTCCAAATCTAACAAATCATCATTTTAAATCCCCGACATAGTCGCTGCAACTACGCGGAAATCATAAACGGCGAAGCCATTATTCCGCCGGCATGTATCTCACAAAAGAGCTTGGGCTTGTCCATTGTGCTCGGAATGTGGGTCACCTCAATAAACAACTCTATTCACCCCCTTACGATGTAAAGCTTCAAACACCATATGTGATGATCTCGGGGGAGTCGTGGCCTAGTTGAGTGACGAAACACTGCACTCAAGTGTCTTGAGTTAAAATGTTGAATGAGTGTTGAGCTTTTGGACTTCACTCGAGTCAACAGTTGTTGAGTGTTTAAATCTTGAGCTGGCAATCATTTCAAAGGCATTGTCTTAACAGCTAGTGTTTGACGCTTTTGGATTGTATTAGATTGAAGTGATAAAGCCAGGCTGTAGGCAGAGTATCTATTGGTTATCTAAACATGAATGTTACATATCATAAAATAAGCTCACGCCTGTATCCCCGAAGGGGTAGGCAGAGGCGCACTAGCGAACTAGAACACCCACATTTCGCCGAGCTTAGTTCCGTCCCAGATGTGATAGGGGGCGGACCTATCGCCATATCGGGCACAAATTCCAGACTCCGAGCTGATATGGAAAAATCCAATATAACTTTGCCCGACCCGGGGATCGAGCCCGCGACCTCAGAACCGTAGTCGTACCGAAATACCACCACGCCACCGAGGCAGCATGAATGTTACCACTGTTTTCCAGAAAACTAACGTTTATTGGTCAAATGCCATATCCCGCAGAAAAAGTATATGATACACAGGCAGCCGGTGGTAAAAATATATAACGGAATGGATGGTAACAACTATTTGACATTAAGTTACAGGTTTGCATTGTAGCCAACCTATGCTATTAGATAATAATCACAAGTTTAAAAACTTAACGGACCATCTTCACATCCGGTCGTGACCAAATTTATATGGGAACACTCTTGAAAAAAGCTCTATCGAACACAAAAATAATTTTGAAAATCGGTCTACATTTGGCGGAGATATCGCGTAACATACATAAACGACGAATTGAGGACCTTCTTCTTTTTGGAAGTCGTTCGAAAATAGCCGCCCGACTTGGGAATCAAACACATGACATGGTTCTCAGCGCATATTCGATGCCACTACAGTAAGGAGGCGAGAGTCCCTTGTGCTAAATACATTTGTATAGATTGCATTAAAACTAGATCAGCAATCAATTTTTAAAGTCTGCTTTATTTTGTCGACAGCCGAGCCACCACCGTTAGTGAACGTGACCGTCCACGCGTCGACTATCCTCGCGCTGATCCTGTGGAATGTGGGTGGTGATGGTGGACACCCCATCATCGACTTCACGGCGCAGTACCGCTCCGCCATGCCGGTCAACGGAACACTGGAGCCATGGCGTCCCATCAGCCCCAACCACATTAGCCCTAACTCGGTAAGAGACCACACAGAACTCTCGTCCTGATCCTGCGGAACGTGGGTGGCGATGGTGGGCACCCCATCATAAACTTCACGGCGCAGTACCGCTCCGCCATGCCGGTCAACGGAACACTGGAGCCGTGGCGTCCCATCAGCCCCAACCACATCATCCCTAACTCGGTAAGAAACTACACAGAACCCTCGTCCTGATCCTGTGGAACGTGGGTGGCGACGGTGGACACCCCATCGTCGACTTCACGGCGCAGTACCGCTCCGCTATGCCAGTCAACGGAACACTGGAGCCATGGCGTCCCATCAGCCCCAACCACATTAGCCCTAACTCGGTAAGAGACCATACAGAACTCGCGTCCTGATCCTGTGGAACGTGGGTGGTGACGGTGGAACCCTATCATCGACTTCACCTGAATTAATGCCCAATATGGGGATAGACTCGCCTCCTATCACATCTGGGACGGAAATAATATCGGCGAAATGTGGGTGTTCTAGTTTGCCACTGCCTACCCATTCGGGGATACAGGCGTGAGTGTATGTATGTGTTTCAAGAAATACATGAGACGAGACGCGCCTTTAAGCAGTTGTGACAGTAACCGTTGTGATGTTCCAGCGTCAAATAGACGTGTACCACCTGGAGCCGAACGCGTCGTACTGGTTCCGCGTGTGGGCCACCAACGTGCTGGGCCCCGGGCCGCCGGTCGAGGTGCTCGCCACCACGCTCTACAGCGACCAGGAGGCTGGTGAGTCACCATCTGCTACTATATTAACCTAACTGTTTATACCTCTAGGATGCTATATAATTAGACCAGGCAGTGTCCGAGACCTTGGGGGGCGTCCATAAATTACGTGAGGTGTTTTTTTAAATTTTCTGCCCCTCCCTCCCCCCCTGGTGAGATGTCGTGAGATTTTATTCAACCCCCTCCCCCATCCCCCAATCTCACGTGAGATTTTTCAAAATGTGAGTTTCTTACGTAAACGCATGTACAATCTGGATTAAATGGACCAAAATAGTATATTTTTTTTGTTTCAATCAGAAAAAAAATTGCGTGATATTTGCCGAGACCCCCCCTCTCTCCAACGTAAGGTTAGATGAGATTTGACTCGACCCCCTCCCCCCCTTAAACACCTCACGTAATTTATGGACGCCCCCTTGGCGGTAAACACTGATGTTCTTCGGAGCTTGTTGAACAAGGTTGTCTTGTCGAAGCAGTTCAACTTGTATAGCCCGTGATCACCAGTGCTGTATTCGGTTACCAAATTTTGAAATTAACTACTTTGCCCGAACATACAATAAGTAAACCTTTTTTCTTTCTACCTGCCCTTAATGTGGGGTCGGCGAAAATTAATTGGTTTTGTTTTTACGAGCTGCCTGCCTGACGTCAACCCTCCTGGAGAATCGAGCCCCAGAAAAATCAAGTTAGAAAAATCGCTTTTCCCTACCTGAGAATCAAACTCCTAACCTCTCGGTCCGCAGTCCATATATGCTGCCACAAGACTAAGGTGGCGACAAAGTTTGCCAGTTTCTGCTATACCAAAAACTTTTATTTTATACTAACTGCAATATTTTGTGCTAACTGCAAGTTCCCTAATCGCAATCGTACCCGTGACATCACGTTTCACAACCGGCTACTTCTGCCTCTGCCTCTCCGACTGCCTCGGTGGCGTGGTGGCATTTCGGTACGACTACGGTTCTGAGGTCTCGGGTTCGATCCCCGGGTCGGGCAAAGTGATATTGGATTTTTCCATATCAGCCCGGAGTCTAGAATTTGTGCCCGATGTGGCGATAGGCTCCGCCCCCTATCACATCTGGGGCGGAACTAATCTCGGCGAAATGTGGGTGTTCTAGTTCGCTAGTACGCCTCTGCCTACCCTTTCGAGGATACAGGCGTGAGCTTATGTATGTTGTTCTACTTGTCCGCTGCGCCACGGAGGCTCTAGTGTGTAATAAATAGTGATATTTCCACTCCCGCAGAGCTGTACAAGCACTTCCTGGAGGGTGCGGAGACGTTCGACACGCGCACGTGGGTGGCGGCCGTGTGCGTGGTGATGGGCACGCTCGTGGTGCTCGCCGCCGGCACCTGCGCCGTGCTGTGCCGCGAGTGGCGCCGCGACGACTCCGGTGAGACACGTACACACGCGCACGCGCACCCCTAGCGGTGCACGCAGTACCCGCTGCCACGGCTCTACTTCCTCTGGCAGTATTGAACCGACTGGCTCGACTCGATCGGTTCGATGGGCTCGATGGGTCGGTCAAATGATCGAACACCGGAGAATACAGTTGTTACTACAGTTATGACTTTATTCTCCGGAGCTGTCGTGTTGGATGGATGTTTTAGGCCCCATTTAGATGGAGATGGATGCTAAGTTGCATAATTTTAATTTAAAATAAATGTACTGTTATATTCTCGCTTATGTCGTATGAGAAATTCACTCCTCCGTAATGGGGTTTTAAACATAAACGATAGATCAACACATCGATACATCAACGGAACTTTTGATAAGTCGTTCAGATTTAAGATTAACGTTTGAACAATCGTACCAACATATAAAATGTTAATAAGAAAATAAGATGACTGTCATTCAATTATGGTAGTAACTTGTTAATTTGATAATAACAAATAGGAGAAATAAAATGTCTGAAAGTCTGAACGACTCATCGAACCGATCGATCGTTCAGAAGTTGGGCAAATGTCTAAACGACAATAAATTGGTCATGGTAAGCGAAGCGGGTGAGCGGACGGAATCTATGATAGAAAATAGCAATAATAATTACGTGAGAACAATATTATACATAGAGTAGTGTTGTACAATCGATCAAACGGCTGACGGCCAAGTCATAGGCGATAAGTTATAGAGCGAATTTCGACTAAGTCTAAGTCAAAGTAACGAACTCAGTGAGGATTTTGACTTAGTCCGAGTCATTTTTTACAAGAAAATCTTTGCTTAGTCTGCCTATCAGTCTGTTTGTATTGTAAAATATGGCTTGGACCTAGTTCAAGTTCGATTAAAAAATTCCAAAATCAATGAGTTCGTTACTTTGACTTAGACTTAGTCGAAGTTGGCTCTATAGATGTCAGCCATAGACTTAGGCGATGGCAACGGCAAAATGGCTGTTCATTGTCAAAAATCAATGATCACATTCCTGTTTGTTGTATTTTGAAGAGCTGTTACCATTAATGGTATCTAAAGCCGGTGATGGTTTTAGACAGTCTAACGACTGCAATGTTTGGTTTGTTGGGTGTTATTACGTTATCGATTATTATATTCTAGTTATCGATTAGTATTAGTATCGATATTATAATATCGATTTGTTGCTCGTGATCACATTCGCTTAGATAGGCTAGAAATTCTTAGAAATCCTTAAAACACACTAGCGTTTTCTCATAGTATATGTCATAATGATTCTTGCCCAGATGGCGCCACGTGCCGATTTAATTAGAAATGTTTACTGTGATTTTTTCCGCTTAAATGAGGACCAATTAAATTATTTCCTTAGGGGAAGTAATATTAAATAAATATGGCATTCCAAAGAAAATGACATGTTGCATTAATCGACAAAGCATTGATATAAATGTGTTAATTTGCAACCCTTCAAATATGTACCTTGTATGTGTGGTAGCTAATCATGGATGTATTATTTACTTAGATGCACAGTTGACGCTCTAAAAATGGGACAGCAAAGAAGTGCTTAAGCACTTCTTTTGCCTACAGTCGGACGCCGATAGAATTCTAAATTTCAAAATTCAAATTTAAGAACGCTTGCTCATGTAAATTAAAAAGCTACTTTATAACACGTGCATAGGGTTATATTTGTGTTGATTGAATTAGAACTTGTGATCTTTTTCTTTGTTTTGTTCCTGAGACCACTTTATAGGAGCATATGTGCAAAGAACTGTGCATCTGACAGCCTCCGTGGCGCAGCGGGCGAGTAGCCGGCTGTGAAGCGAGAGGCCGCGGGTTCGATCCCCGCACTGAGACAAATGTTTGTATGGCCTACAGATATTTGTTTCGGGTCTGGGTGTTGTGAGACCGAAAGTCTCTCGTAGTTTCTGATTCCCACGACACAAGACTCGATCTTAGTGTTGTATGATCATTTATGTATGTGACTGTTGGGTGTTATTTATTTATTTATTTATTATTTATCTAGGGTATATTATATTGATGTAGCTAATACCCACTAACTACAACCAACCTAAATCTAGAGCTTTGAATTAATTAAAAATTAAATTGGTAATAAAGGATCACGTTTCGAATAGTTTATTCATTAGGAGCTGTCAAATACAATATCGATATTTTACAATAAAAAAGCGGTCAATCTTTGTTTATATTTCGGGTATAATGCTGACAAGTACGTTATACCTAATAAGCTGAATAATATTACAAACGCTAATGTGTTTTGATCATTTAATATTTAAGGTGGCCATTTGGCAATTTCTCTTTACCACAGATAATTTATCTATATAAAATAAAAAAAATCTCAAAAGACATTTACTCGAATTAATGCAAATGTTTATACGCTTACTATAAAAAATTATATCTCATTTCTAAAATCACAAAGTTATGCACATTCAATATAAGCACAACTCTAATTAAAAAATACAAATATTAGTGCCAAGGAATTAAATATTAAAATTAACTTCAAATTTTAAAGTTTATTAGCATAGTGTTTGATAAAAAAATGCGAATAAACAAAAAAAAAACCTGATGCAATAATATATTTGTTAAAATGTTAAACACCGTGATATTGGTGCTACGCGTTATTGTTAAGGCTTTAAGCTCAAATCATGTATGTTGTTAAAACTAGAGTTAAGATTCATTAATGCTTATCGACTTCTGAAATTTTTGAAACTCAGTATCGAATAAAAAATATCAATAATTTACTCACTTGCAGTATTGCAGTAAATATGACACAAAAGCGCCGATGCTTAATTTACTCTCGAATAAATTCGTCAATACTTATAGTATCGATTTACCACAAGCTATCTTTAACATCGATAAAAGTATCGATACATAACTTATTCCGTTCATCATCATCATCATCATCAGCCATAGGACGTCCATTGCTGAACATAGGCCTCCCCCAAAGATTTCCAGATTGACCTGTTGGAAGCAGCCTGCATCCAGCGACTTCCTGCGACCGTTATATGTTTATAAATAATCAGCAAGTACATGATTGGCGTGAAGTTGTTCAAAACTTGATTTCTTTTATTATTCAATTAAATAACTAACCTGTTAGGTCTCTCGATGGCTCGTTCAACTTATTGACCAAATAATTTGTATACTTTATTATTAATTTAGCGATTTAGAACCAATTTTAATATATGAAAATAGAGTTGGGTTGTACAGTCAATGAGGGTATCACAATAAAATAAAGTCTATTTTTTCTCTATCACAGGAAGTGATAAATTATAATAAAATCAGTCCCTTATTAAAAAAAACAATCCTAATATAAACATTACTGACCACCATAAATATTAATTTTTAACTCAAGTTTTAGCAACCAACTACCACCTCGTTATAAAATAAATGAACCAATACCAAAAAGCAATAATATTAAATATATATAAATAAATGAATAAGCTTTGCTGTACATATGCTAAGAGTATAATATAATCACAAATCTCATAGGGTAATAGGTAAAAAGTGCCTGCATACTGATTTTGTTACCCAATACAGTCCCACTAATCTGGAGCTGGGCCTCCTCAATGAGTAAAATCAAGTTTCAAGTTATATTACCTCTACATACTTTTTTGAGCAAAAAAATATACTTCTAAAACGTAACAAAAATTAAAATTAGCAAAGTTTTTTAATAACTTTATTAAAAAAGCTTTAAAAATATTCACCCAGTGTGGCCAGTTTTGATGGATTTGATATTTTATCAGGCTGCTTAAATTATTTTTCTGGTTTTGGCACTTTTTACCGGTAGGCTTATGGACCAATGAATACATCTACAACACGTCAATTATATCAATAGAATTAAAAAGAGAATTCAAGCACGTTACCACACTTTATATTTATTATATTACTCAAATAATCAACACAAATCTACTGCTTAAGTTAAAAACTTTGCTGTAGATATTAAAAAGTAATTTTAAGAATTTGGTACTGGAGGTAGAACTTCTCTTTACAAAAAAGGTTTTTACTGATGTAATTAATCATCCTATTCTGCTGCTCACATCCAAAGATGAATAACCTCAGATTTTAGAAAACAGATGATCTAATTAAAATTGCCTCGAATTAAGCCAAGCATCAAAAAATTTCGCTTTATAGATTATTATAAAAAAAGATTATAATATAATTATTAATAAATGAATAATGTATAATAAAAATCAACATTCAATTAAATTGTAGTGCCTTTGATATTTAACTTGTTGTTAGAGCTTGTGGCAAATCATCGATATTTTAAGATAAATCACGCATTAGAGAAAATGTTACCAACATCAGAAATTAATAAAAGGTTAAATGAGATATACCTATTATTACAGGACACCTCACAGATACAGCAATAAACATTCAAATATGACTTTAAACTCATATCAATTTAGCCAAAATAGCTAACAGGGCGGGGCAAGCTTGCTCAGCAAACTTGTTATCTCTGTGCGGATAGAGCCTGTAAATTCATATTTGACAGTTTATTCTTTTGTTGAGCTATAACCGAAATTCAACTAATGATGATCATGTCTCTATTTTAATATTTCGCATTTAAAACTGACAATACATAATTATATAACTTTTAAAAAATGGTGTAAGGCATAACGCTCAAGCTCTGATAACAAAAATAAATTAAATTCGCTTACAAATTATAAAATTAATGCGTCGATTACTAGTTGCGAGTTGTTATTTACTAAATTTAAAATTTAAATATTGACTAAATTACATTATTGGTAGGATTAAGGCAAATGTTGCTTGATTTTTCGTAAATTCTAGATATTTGAAATTAATTTTTATTCTCATTCGTTAAGGAGAGTAATAGAATTTTGATTAAGTAGTATTTAAAAGGCATTTAGCTATTAGGGTTTAAGGAAGCTTTATTGTAATTTTAAGAAATTTCTTGCCAAAAGGTTCGCATGATAAAGGAGCACAATAATAAAATAATATTCCACCTTTTCCTTTTCGTACAGGGTTAAACTATGTAAATCGAATAGTATTTACTAATATATGACTTATGACATTTTAGACAGTCGGAGTTTACGCTCAGCGCTCATAGATGGCGCTTTTTAGTACTAATCCGAAGTAATTTCATTCTACCTTCCGTGGGAACTAGCCATAGTAATAATTATAGTGTTAAATATCGCCTTCTTCAAATACATATTAAAACTTATAATATTGACATCTCACTTCTCTTATGATGAATATCGGACCACTTTGCTATGCCCCGGACCATAATAAACTTTTCTATGATATTAGGTAGTACGGCTAACGCATTAAATGCACTTTATATAAGCTTTATACTTAAAGTAAGACATTTTGAGACAGAATAGCGTGAGATTTTTCTTTTAAAAACAGTTAATTATTGGCTTTAAGACGCTTACATCGTTTCTTATATAAGGACAGGACACAATACTCCATACAAACATAAGGATGTAAGATAAAATTATGCTCTACTACGAAATTTTGGGAAACATATTTGTTTTGGGTGTGGGTGTTGAGACTGTAAGTCCCTCGGAATTCCTGATACGATACAACCTAGTGTGGGGTCAGGAGTATGTGATTGTTGGGTTTTTACTTAAAGAATGTGTTGTAAGACAATGAACAGAAATAATAGTATACGAGTTGCCTGTGGTAGCAATATCCAACAATTAAATTTAGATTATGCAGTTTCCAGCCTCGATTGTTATCAAAATATCTCAATGTTTTAAACGTTGCGACTATTTACGAGTTTACATAATTCATTCGTTACTAAGTCTGCATCATCTAAATGTGAAAAATTATTACTTTATGTTGGCGTTTGCATCGTCATTCAAAGGATAACGGAATAATGTGTATTTCTTTACAGCCCTTGTATTAAGCTTACAGTTTATTTAACTAGCGTATTATAGATTGTTAAAACTTAGACAATGTTTTAAAAACGATTCGCTTAGCATAGTCGAGTGTAATTTTGAGCAAAGATGGATATTTGATATCAATTTTTATGGAATCTGTCAAAATGGCATTACTTTAAATTATTATGCCGACAGTGTAGTAAGAATATAGAAACTCGCTTTTAGATTTGTGCCTTTTTTATTTTTAAAAGTGTAAAGGAAGACAATTATGCATCCATGCAACCAATACTTTGAAAGAAAAGCGAGTTTCTCACTTCCGATCTTTTCGCATGATTCTTGCATAATATCTTTCTAATTACGAACGACGCAGTATATGCTAATTTTTATTCATTCAAATTTTTTTCTTCTTTCCCCTCTATCGCACTCGCTTGGAACGCACGCTTGGACTGCGGGCTGCACACTAACAAACAAACACATACACATGGTGACGGTATGTATACTAACCCATCCTAACCTAACCTAACCTTACTTTCCTTACCCAACTGGAATGGCTCATCGCCTAACAGACTACGGTGAGGAGCAAGACGTAATAGAGCTAGTGCCTAACATAATCCTGAACCCTGGGTTCATGGAGATGGACCCCATAAGGCCCCGGGAGACCTTCGCCGCGTCCATCATCAAGTCGACGGCGTGTCCCGGCCCAGGCAAGCCGAGAAGAGTCTGATTCTCGTCCATACTTAACCTTAGGATATTCTATCGTACCGATTCCGGACTTTTGTCATGATTATAATTTAATGGCGGACGATTGATGAGAAAAATTAAGTGTCATTATGACGTTTTGCATTTTTAAATTCTCCGTCGCTAAGGACATCGCTTGTCAAGCCAGTGTCAAAAGTGATGTCAAACGTCAGGTGACGTCAAAATTTTGACGGGGCTGAAATCTTATGAATTTTTACTGTCAATATATCAAATAATGTCACGAAATCAATTTTTGCACACTCGATTGGCGCTAGGGTTAAGAAGGACATATCAAAACCGCTGTGTTGTGTGAAGTTTATTATAAAAGAATCGGATTGATAGAATATTGTAACGGTTGTTTAGCTATTTGCGCTCGATTTTACAACGCGTAAGTTTTTGTGTTCGGATTATTTTCTCCAAATATTACGCGGATTTTGATGGATTTTACAACATTGGTATTTGTCAGCAAGTGGAGTTGTTACATTTGTCAGTTTGACGGAATGTCAATGACGTTATTTGGAGAAAATAATTCGACGTTATTATAAGCTTAAACTAATCATTGAGAGAGATGATTTCTAGTTTTGTAAACGTTTCGTGATTTAATATTAGTGCGGGGATGCCAACTCAATAAAAAAAATACTATTTAGTAGTTTCAGCTACGCGTTTTACATTATTTTTTATTCGTATAAGAACTGATGCTTGCATTTACTTTTGATATATTTACACTGTAGCGTAAGTTTGACACGGACGCTTTATTTCTGTCAACTGGCAACCCCGATGCATAAGTACATTTTTAGGGAGATTATTGCTTACCGTTCAAATAAATTGTTAAATGTTGCTAGCTGAACGTAGTTGTAGTGATATTTAAATTTAAATCTTTTTTGCAACATTAGATGTATTTTTGTAACGAGATCTCAAATAATTAAGGCGTATGAGCGTCGATGTATTATTTACCTAGATGCACAGTTGACTGAGACAGCAAAGGAGTGCTTGAGCACTTCTTTTCCCTACAGTCGGGCGCCGATAGAATTCTAAATTTTAAAATTTAAATTTAAGAACGCTTGATTATTACCTTTAAAAAGCTACTTTATAACACGTGCATAGGGTTATATTTGTGTTGAATTAATTATAACTTCTTCTTTGTATTATTCCTGGAAACTTTTTTTTATGGCAATTGTAATCATCATGTTTCCTGAGACCTCATTTTAGGGGAATATTTGCAGAGAACTGTGCATCTAGGGTATATTATATTGATGCGTATAAGGTTTGAATGATAATGCAATACGTTTTTTCTATTATGTTCATTGATTGTGATTTTTATCTGTGATTTAAGTTTTCCATATTGGTTTAAAAGAAACTTGTATATATTTTAATAGGGTATGTAATATGTATAGAGTTGGGAGACTGGTGCGAGAAATTTGTTTAGTTATTTTATAAGGCTTACGTCACGCACGACGCCCGAGCTGGTAGAACGCTCGGTGTGCATCTAGCCTAAGACGATCACTGCTTACAGTATGTTGGTGTTAAAAGATGACAATACGGTAGTGAAACTCGTGTTTTCAATGTTATGTAGGTATATAGTCCATTCCACTCGAAGGCAATGATGCTTCATGTTATATATGAAAGTATAAAGGTCGTTGTGTAAGTGTAGAGCTGTTTATTTTTGTACACGTTGCGTACATATCACGGAGCCTTAGGTGTTACAGATTATATTATAATAAAATACCTCCCCTCCCCAGTGGCGTGCATTTTATATAGACAAAGAGACACTGTCTACCCTGGTACTATTTACATAAATACATAAACAAGGAATAAAAATCTAGATCAAAAATAATCTTCAAAATACTGCTATTTCCGGCCGGCTTATGTATAATCGATATGGGGATGATGATAATATTGTGGTATAAGAGTTGAAAAAAAAAGATTGCTAAGTTCTTGGCTACCGTGATCGGAATGCCTGTGCACGTCACTGCCCCTCCCCCTCTCTTGGAACGTCTCTTCACTATATAAGTGTGGCGAAATTGTTCAGTTTTTTTTAAAGTTTTGGAACGATCTGTGGTTTCGAATATATATCATGTATATTTTAGGTTCAATAAAAATTGGTTTGATAACTTTCGTTTTTTATAATAAAATCCAACGTGTATTCAATAACGTAGCAAACTGTACGATTTTGAAACACCTATATCTACTAATCTTTTCCTATAAAAAAATCCATTTTATACGAATGTTTAGAGGTGCCCAACAAATAAAAAATATAGATAAATGAATTCTGTCTTTTTTTAAAGATGCTTTTCACATTTTAACTATTAATATAATATGTGACATTGATTTATAAAGAAATAGACATTGTTTAAGTTATGTCATTTTCTTTTTCGATTCAAAATTGAATTAATTGAAGCTCATTATTTTTACAAAAAAAAAAAATATATACAGGGCGAGCACATCTAAGCATTTGTATATTATATATTTCCACCCTTCCCTTGGACAGCCTCATTGCCTTTCTGTGTGTTCACTACCTAATGTATATAATTCCTTTCTTAAATAAATCTCATTCTCAACGATGTGGTTGGCGTTAAATAAAGTGTGAAATTGCATTAAATATTTATTTGGGCGCGAAAATAACATTGATATTTTACGAGAGAACGTTATTATACCATTTCACATTAAAATAATAAATTTTCTTAATAATTTCCTGGGTATATTTTAAACTAACGCCAACCCCATCGAGTCTTCACACTAAAGTAATTCCTACGCTGCGTTGTGCTTTCCTTAAGTAAATGTATATATTGTTTGTAAGTGTGCGTATTATGTTCGCCGTATATAGTGTATATGCCACGTCAATTATATATACATAATATTATGTGCATGTCTCGTGTGTCAGCACTTTTAATTATCATTTACGGACGCTTCGTACGACGACTATTCTGTACACCTACTACGAGTTTATTTTGACAGTTCTCGATTCTCGAAATCGCCGATAGTTTGAGTTTTGTCCATACATTTGACTAGCAGCGCCACATTGCGGAAACTACTACGAACTAAAAAATGTATGGAGAAACTGTAAACTATCGTAGATTTCGAGAATCGAGAAAAAACTGATACTAAGGATCTTGAACATAATGTCTGATGTATTTTGGAAGATCTCTCTGTTTGGATGTTTATGAAGATGAAAAGATGTTTAATATGTGGTTTTACAGTTTTAAATGTATAGGTAATTAGGTCTCGTTTAGACAAGCGTTTTATTAACGCATGGTATACCGAGTGGCGCCGACATAACGACATTAAATCATACCAGATATGCCTTACAACGTTGCAAGGCTTTGTACCAAAAATCGGTCGAATAGGTGAAATAGTTTAGCCAGAGGATTAATTTTTAGTTTTGTAAATTTTTGGGCGACCTAAAACAGCTGATATTAGCGGTCAAAGACTTTTGTCGATAACAAATATGAACGGACTTGTCCGGCATGCGAGGATCAGGCGCCGCGTACCTACTGAAGTTTACATGTAGATTTTTCCCGCATTATACCGGTTTTACCCAGTATAAATGGTGTGACATTTAGTAACCGAACTTTTGCTATTTATTTAATTCTAAATAATAATTTTGTCAGAATTGAAGTTTTTTTTTATTGGTGTTATCAAATTTGTCATGTTGGCACCACTCTGTTTCATTTAGTAATACTCAACACAGAATGTCAACAATCAGTCCTCAGTAAAATTATTAAACAGATAAGCCACGATTGAAACCTGCATCTGGACACAATAGCCTCAAACGGCTGGGGTGCCTCGGTGCGGGAATCTAACTACTCTAAATATCTTGTTTCTTAGTGAAAGTGTGTGTATAATTCGAAGTACAAACCCGTAAAACATATCTCTGTCCCGTACGAAGCGAACGTAAACGTAATGTGTATTTGCACTTATTTAATAATTCTAAATGAAATAATTGAAATTATTTTTGTATAAGCATTATATCATAAAGTATTTAATCCCTTGTATTCTTACACTTATTTTGTATTCAATATCGGCAATAACATTTCGGTATATGATTAAGAATTTTGTATGTTGGCCTGCCTTGCCTATATACATATTATTTTTTAATATAATATTTTTTATAAAATCATAACAATTCGGTATTCAATATATTTATTAATTTACTAAAATCAAATAATTATAATATGTATTTAATATTTTATTTATTGAGAATAATATTTTTCTGAAATCAACAGAATGAATATGTTACGTTTCATATCTAAAAAGTTCACATACACAGCATGTAGTTACAGTTTATGTTAATAAAGCGAAGTTATGAGACATGGAACATAAGTTGCTAATTCGCTTTTGTTATGTTATGTGTTATAAAAATCACAATGCACTAGTAAATTGGCACTTTGCAGGTCACCTTATAAAGACGCTTTTCTAATATTCTATTTTATTGCTACATTACCTATAAAATTTTGTCTCACATTAACATTACCTAGACACGCCTGAGCCTCATATTATGTATTGTAAAAGCAGATTCGTCTTGTCTTTGCCGTCCGTAATGACGCATTTTTGATGCTTTTCTTTATCTTTATAATATTTATCAATCGCTGCCCCGTTTTATAAGATAAAGTGATTAAATATAACCTAAAATGATTTAAATATAGCTTACAGCTGCTATTAATCACTTTGTTTTATATTTACCGCATTTTATTCATAATATATGTAGCTTTAATCCAAACTTATTTAATCCTTCCTCGTTATTTAAACGTGTGTGGTATCATGCCCATCAAATAATTTTAAACGGTGCTTAACTTTTAAACCAGTTTGTCCCTTTCTTACGTCAAATTATTTGAGAGTGAAAGAGAAACTACACAAGTTACGAACCGCTTTTTTTTCATTCGATCCATAATTGGTATCCCTCAATACTTTGTACACCTCTAAAGTTATTAGATGTTAAACTAAATAACTTGTATGTATTTTTATTGGCCTTTTCCTTTATATATCCCTCGAATCTATAGCACTTTTAAATTCATCTATTACAATAAAATCCTCGTAAGGTACAAAAGACGTATATCAGGCCCGCCCGGCCCCGCGTCCTTTAGCGGTAACAGGTATACCAAACGAATGTACTCCTTGCGAAAATCATATGTACCGCTTTCATTTTCAATGTACCTCTCCAATTTTTAAATTACAAGCGCTTTTTGGTGGCCGGGCCAGCCAGACTTTTTCAGCCCGGCCCCTCTGTAATTCAAAAACTACAAAACGTACTGATAAAATGATGGTACAGATGAAATGTACTCTCCAAATTACGTATATGTACAGCTTAATATAATAATAAAATGCAATATCTGACGAGATATTGGATCAAGAAATTAGGGAATCAGGGCCGGGCTGAAATTATTTTGGTAGCTCTGTACATAAAAAGTACAAGATATAGATATGAACTATCTATGTACATATAATGTACCCTGAATATAGTTCATATGTACTTACTTCATTTTCAATTATATTATGTAGTTACAAAAATATGACCTCTTGTAAATATTTCAGCCCGGCCCTTTACAATCGTCCATATCTTTTAAAATACTGCATCGAACTGGCTAATATCGTGTTTTTTGGAGTTACATACGATGGTACATTCGTACAATTAGCCTTGTGTATCCATTAGCGGCTTATTTAAAAAACATTTAAATTATAACCTAATATTATAAAAGCTGCAGTAAGGTGACCATCAGACACAAATTAATTTTCGGACCACGATGTAAGTATATCATTGAAATATATCGAGTGAAAGAATATTATCTTTTTATTTGTTTTTTTACTTGTTCCATAGAAAACGGGCTATGATCTGAGAACATGTTGCCAAATTATTAGTATACAACTTTTAAGGGCTGATAAGATGTATATTTGTAAGATTGTGGCGCAAGAAAATACACTTTAAACTACTTAGTAACTTATTTATTAAAATAACTGTAAGTTTAGTTTTTACAAAGGTACGCAACGGAGCGAAAAACAGAGACAACAAGATTTTTTTGGCGGGAAAGTGACGCGCGTGACAGACGTCAAAACCACAGACAAAGCGACAAGTCTATGTTTGCGTTCCAATCACATCAATATTGTCCTTGTCTCTCTCTCTCTCTCTCTGCTTATATAGGGGCGGTAAAAGTACCTACAGTGCTAATTTAAAATCACGCGGATGGAATCGGGAGAAACATCCATCTGTAATGTGATCATCTACGTTAAGAGTATAACATAGGCTACTAAACTAAACTTCGAGAGAAAGTACGTGACTTCCCGGTCACACGGGGTGACTGATGAGGTGACGACGGGGTTGTCTGAGATACTGACGTACTTTCTCTCGGAGTTTAGTAGCCTAAGTTATACTCTTATGGTACATTACCTCCTTTAGAATTGTGTTATAGGTGCCTACGACTCACTCTTTCTAACACTCTCTCTCATACGCAGACGAAGTTGCGCGGGTCAGCTAGTAAATAAAAAAGCGAACGTAACTCTGTCTGGCAATATTTAATGTAAGTAGGTTAATAAATGATTATACCTCTCTATATTTATAAAAGTTGATTTATTAAAAAATGTATATTCAATAGAATATAGTTTCATTCGATTATATTTACATCGTGGTCCGAAAATTAATTTGTGTCTGATGGTCACCCACTGCAGCTTTAATAATATTAGGTTATAATTTAAATGTTTTTTTTAAATAAGCCGCTAATGGATACACAAGGCGAATTGAACGAATGTACCATCGTATGTAACTCCAAAAAACACAATATTAGTAAGTTCGATGCAGTATTTTAAAAGATATGGACGATTGTAAAGGGCCGGGCTGAAATATTTACAAGAGGTCATATTTTTGTAATTACATAATGTAATTGAAAATGAAGTAAGTACATATGAACTATATTCAGGGTACATTATATGTACATAGATAGTTCATATCTATATCTTGTACTTTTTATGTACAGAGCTACCAAAATAATTTCAGCCCGGCCCTGATTCCCTAATTTCTTGATCCAATATCTCGTAAGATATTGCATTTTATTATTATATTAAGCTGTACATATACGTAATTTGGAGAGTACATTTCATCTGTACCATCATTTTATCAGTACGTTTTGTAGTTTTTGAATTACAGAGGGGCCGGGCTGAAAAAGTCTGGCTGGCCCGGCCACCAAAAAGCGCTTGTAATTTAAAAATTGGAGAGGTACATTGAAAATGAAAGCAGTACATATGATTTTCGTAAGGAGTACATTCGTTTGGTATACCTGTTACCGCTAAAGGACGCGGGGCCGGGCGGGCCTGATATACGTTACAAAAGACCCCAACAAAGGGTCTGCGACAAAGAAAATATCAGAAGAAATAACCGTATCTTAAATGTATTGCTTCTAGAGGTAATGTATTAGGCTGTGTATACACATAATAATAAAAATTGTAGAGGGGTGTTTTTCAACCCCTGTTTTAAGAGAAACTATTGTGGCAGGGGAAGTGTAGCAATTTTATAACCCTTTTCATTAGAATGCAGGGGTCATTCATTTATAACTTCTCACGTAATCCAGATTAAAGGGGCTGTAAGGGCCAAGGGGTAGTAGTACTACGTCCCCTCTATTACAAGAAAACAGTGAATATGAATCAGTAAGAAGATTTAATTTATTTTTCAGTAAATCAAATGAATGCAAATTATTATTATTGACTGGCACTTTCCCAGTCTATTACCGGGGTCCGTCAACTTATTTATTGTAGTATAAAACAAAATGATTTACATTTGGCGCCCAAACAGGGACCTTACAAACCCTGACGTAATTTATTGATGACTTCTTATAATTATATTGAACGTTGCAAACAAAATTCTGGTAAATAAAGTACTTTAGCGTAAAAAGTTTTTGGAAATGGAGCCACGTTTCTTTATTAGCCATATACTTTTATGTTTCTGACTTGCTATATGAGCGATACGTCCTGAGCTATCGTCCCTTAAACGTTATATGGGCCTAAGTTTTAAATAAAATGTACAACATAATAAGTAGATATGAAACGGGTTTTTATGAAAAACAATAGTAGAAGTTAAATTTATATTCATTGCCAAAAACATTTTTACTTCAAAAGTTGGAATTAACATTAAAGTTTTCTAATCTGGGATAAAGTATCTGCATGAACGAATAAAAAAGAAATATTTAAAAACATCTTAGGTTTATTACAAGCTCGTTTTTGTTGAGGATTTACCTAAAAGACATGCGGGAAAACCTTAAAAAATACATAAACGTCCTTCGAAGGACCTCTATTATCAAATACTTTAGGATCAATGTCACTATAACTGTGTTTATTTTTGTTGTTAAAAACCGGGCTGTGTGGTTTATAGGACCCGGCATTACTACGAAATACGTGTGTAGTATGCCTATTTCTTTCTTTAATAAACCGTTCTTTCATGTATATATTTTCTTTATAAACTATTTTCGATGTTTCACATCTAGCAGGCGTTCGCGACGACTTATTTTTTTTTAAACGTAGGTAAATTATTCTTGAATAAATTTGATAAATAGAACATAGACAAAGTTTCTACATAGGTTGTGTTAGATTAGTGGATAAACGCTAGCATAGTTTCGAAGATGATTGTGATCTGAAGCGAAGACTGGTGGAGGTAACAAGTAGATGGAGCGATACGATTCGATATCTACGCTCTAAATAACTCGACTACTCTGAAGTTAGCTACGAACGATATTGTGACTATTGTTTGTTAGAAATTAATGACGGTGGAAGTGGTAGAGGTCGGGTATGTGGCTAACTTCTAATCAGTCAACTAACTTTGCATTTCCCATGGACATACAAGACTCAATAATGTTTATATGCAATGTAAAGCCAATGGTTTCGAATCTCTACGATAAATCGAATCTTTTAAGGATTTTTCGACGGATGAATTTTATTTCATTCGATTGAACATGACTTTGTAAAGTCGAATTTTGTATGTCAATGAAGTTCGTATAGATGGTTTTAACATGATTTTAGAATGTAACAAGATATTGAGTTGATTAATAATGTATTCGTATTACAAACAAATTATTGCTTTTATTATGCAATAACTAAATCTGTAGTTAAAAGATGGATATTTAGGTCAAACGTATGTATATTTATATCTATATTTGTATATTTTATCAACAATTTAATTTTAATTCTTCAATCTGTTAATGGTCCTTCGAACCAAAACAAGTGTCTAACGGTTTTATTTGCATTTAACAAAGCAGGTATTTATTACTCACATCACAATATTATAAAATTACTATTAAAATTGAACAAATACATAAAGGTATTTACTTAGATCCAATAAAAAAAAATACGGTAATGAGTTTACCAACGTATGCAACGAACGAGATATTATGGAAACAAAGAAATCGACATCTAGGTTTTTACGCCAGAAAATGATTAAAAAACATTCACTTTCACATTACAGTCAATTACTTGACATTTAAGTTAATCTTTAAAAATAACAATAATTATAATATTAAAGAAAATACTCACGTTATTCTGTCTCCTTATTTAAACCTTGTATGTTTATTATTACGTGTAAAACAAAAAGACAATTACGCTGGTATTAAAAAATGCAGTGCATTCCTAAAAATAATTGCGATAATATGACAAAATTATATTTTTATATCAATTAACACACATAGCTCCTGGCATAATGTTTTTTGTTTCTTTGCCTTCGTGATAATTCCGTTTACTTTATATTAAAGTAATGTTTTAGAGTAAGATCGCCTTTTATGAATTAAGCACGTCCAATGTGTAGGGCAGCGAACTATTTCTTATTTTGCTATAGTATATTCTAATGTTAAGTGTATTGTGTTACCAAAACGTTATTATTTCTGGTTTATTGGCGATATTTTTATATGATAAGTAAATTAAGGCTAAGACACGACTGTTCAGAAAGACGAAATTGTCGTTTATCATGATATTGACTCTTTACATGAATAGACAATGATAATTTCGTCTTCCTTTCTTGGTCGAAGTAAGTACACTACGATATCTGTTGATGGTGTATAGAGTAAAGCTTTTTGTCCTGTCTGCCGTCTACAATAGATAGTAATGCCTATGAACTAGAAAAAATCACTTCACACGCATTTACTTTGTTCGGCGCGAGCTTTTTATGTTTAAATTGAGAAAAATATTATGTTTGACATTTATATGTTTAAAATGTCGACAATGGTCGCTGTAACGCGATGATAAAGAATAAAAAGTTGGCGCCGAACATTACTTCACGAATTCCAACGAAAATTATTTGAATTCTATGTATGAGATACAATTTGTATGCTCATGATAAAAACCATTGTGTCGATCACAAGACCCCGCTTTGGTACGTTTTATTGAGATTCTGGTAGGAGTTATGACGCAAATATTGTTCTATCTTTTAAATAAGCTTACGGTATCTTGTGATTCGGCCTTTCGCATCGCGAACAGACTGATAAAATTAAGTGATTAATTCCAAATAACGGTTTTTAAATAATCTGTGGTTGATACTGTTATTAATTTAAGAATCTCATTCCAAAAATGAAAGTGCAATAATACAATTTTCTGATTTGTTTATGAATAATATATTTTTGTTTTGTGAAACATTTTTTTGCTTGCAAAACGCTGAAAATGTTGAATGTCGGGTGTTTGGACAGTTTTGCCGGCTTATATGATTTGTTTATGTTTTGAAATTGTAAGCCTCTCGAAGGTACAGCATCGTTGAATAACATTGTTGTAATGTTGGAAATCATTCCCATTAAAACACATTTTACATATATTTAATATTTTATTTCAATCCTACAACATCTTATAACAAGCAATAGAAAGTGTAACGGTTTTTTTAAATGTAGGATAGTTTTGCGATGCGATTAAAGTTGCTGCAATAATAATTTTAGGAAGCAGCGATAGCTCAGTTGGGAAGGGTACGGACTACCGAGACGAGTGTCGGAGGTTCGAGACCAACCACTAAATAGAGCATACACTTCGACTTTTCTTTGTTAAGTGTATTTTCATTGTGAATTAACTCTTTCTATAACGGTGAAAGAACACATCGAGAGGAAACCTACATACCCGAGAATTTCTTCACAAGAATTTCAAAGGTATGTGGTCTAACAACCCGCATTAGGCCAACGTGGTAGACTAAGTCCTAACCCCTCTCATTAGTAGAGGCCCGTGCCCAGCAGTGGGACAGTAATATTAAACGGCTAATATTATTTCAATAATAATTTTAGTTTAAAAAAAGCATCTACAAATTCAAATACGAGTATCTTCTGCATGCCCCTTGATTTTAATCGGTCCTATAGCATTTTTATGGGTTTAAGGTACTCTCAAATCTTCAGTCGTCACACTATCTAAGTCCGAGTCTAATGTCTGAAACAAATTAATAGTTAATTATACTCCATACCACAACACGCCGGCATAATTCTGCCAATAATATTCTTCTTGCCCTTATCCCAGTTTATTGTGGAGTCGGCGCAACACAATTTTTCAAGCGTGTTGCAAAAATAATTCCGCTTTCCTCTTTAGGATTTGACAACCTCCGTGGCGCAATGGCGTAGGGAGTAGCTGTGAAGCGAGAGGCCGTGAGTTCGATCCCCGCACCGAGACAAATGTCTGTGTAGCCCACAGATATTTTTTTCGGGTCTGGGTGTTGTGAGACCGTAGTAAGTCTCTCGTAGTTCCTGATACACAAGACTAGTATCTTAGTGTGGGGTCAGGACTATGTGTGACTATTGGGTGTTATTTATTAATTTATCTAGTCACGTGGAAATTATATTAAAAAATCTGCTCTGTCTGACCTTGAATTCGAACCCATGACCTTGCGGTCAACAGAATTACAGAAACATTACAACAGACAGTTTACGTAGACCATAGGCCAAGCAAGCGACGAAAATCGAGCTTGGCAAAATGGGAGTTATTTATATCCAAAAACCTGTTGGAAAACTGTCACGCGAGCAAAAGCTAGATGCCATACAAAATGCCGGCTCCGCCCGCCGTCGAAAGCTATAAACCTACCTTCAAGTCCATGGTCTGCAGAGCGTCCTCCAAAGCAAGCAGCCCAGGATCGTCAGGCGTGAAGACGCGGCACTCCTCGTCGAAGAACCTCTCCATCTTGAGTTTCAGTTCGTCGTCAAACCGCCGGAGACGCTCCTGAGTGCTCGACTCTTCAGTCACGTCAGATGTCGACGTTTGGAAACTGGGAATTGCAAATTGCAATATCAACGGTAATGTTTTTTTAAAAAATATGCTGATTGAAAACCAAAAATTGATTTTTTTTTATTGCAGAGATTGGTAAACGAGCAGATGGGTCAGTTATAGTAGATCTGAAAAGTTTAAGGTTCACCAGATATTTTTTTACTATATCAGTGATTGTCAACTAGCCCCCTTGGTCTAGTGGCAGCATATGGGCTGTGGATCCGGAGATCCTGGGTTCGATATACAGGTAAGGCCAAGCAAATTTTCTAATTTAATTTGCCCGGAACTGGATCCCTCAGAGGGGATTGACGTCAGGCAGACAGCCGCTCGTAAAAACTAAGCCAAATCCTTTCTGCAACATGTTTAAAAAGTGTGTTGCGCCGACCCCACATTAAGGTGGGATATGGATTAAGATAGCAGTGACTGTCAAACGAGCAGGTAACCTTATGGAAGATATCTCACCGCCCGTAGACACCCGTGATATCAAAAGGTTCAAGGTTGCATTATAGGAGGGGAATAGGGATCTGGAAGAGGAGGGGATTATATTGATCATAACATACGCTAACGCCTGTATCCCCGAAGGTGTAGGCAGTGCGCACTATCGAACTAGAAACCCACGTTTTGCCGAGCTTACTTCCGTCACAGATGTAAGGGGCATAATAAGGGGCAAGCCTATCGCCATTTCGGGCACCAACTCCAGACTTCTGGCTGATACTGAAAAATCCAATATCACTTTGCCCGATCCGGGGATCGAACCCGTGACCTCAAGACGATTGTCGTACCGCGCACGCAATACCACTACGCCACCGAGGCAGGTATTAGTTAGCTGATATTATATAACATAACACATTATTGAATAATAATATATGGCTTATATTAATGAATAACATTAAATAATTAGATACCTATTTAGTGAAGCAAGATATCCAGGCGGGAAAGCATCAAGTGCCGCTCTCATTTGATCCCAAGGGTTGCTCAAACTTCTAGTTTTGTACTGTAACAGTAAAATCAAATATCCAAGTAAAATTAACTTTAAAATTAAATTAGTAACCGCTTTACTTACGGCCGGTTTCAATAAACGATCTCAGTTTAGAGTGCAGATGGGTCGCGATTATGAACCAATCAAATTCAAAGTCATTTGACGGATTCATGTTCAAACTGTGTTCTTATTGGCTATTTTTTTTATCTGTCTGCACATTCGATCTGAGAGTATTTATTGAAACCGGCCGTTAAACTATATGCAGACCGTGGTCTAAGGTAGTAATTAGTTACCTACAACTTACAACTTAGTTTGAAAATTAAAAACTCGTACCGCCGAGCCGTATGCTTATACACTATGTTGCATTATTATTTTACTTAACTTATAATTTGGTAATTTTTAACGTGACAGTAGTACACTTTTTCAAATTAGAATCGAGTGTTAATAGTCAGCCCCCAGGTTTTGCGTTCCCAGTCGCCGCGCCGTGCTGAAGCTCCGAGTCACAGCTTGGGGTCGAAAAACGCGTCTCATTGTTGATCCCGACAGCGCCTAGGGAAACCCGGAGCCGTCCCTAAAGCGCCGAAGAGGGCCACCGCGGGGTTTTTAGTCGGTATTGCCGGTGTAGGGTGTACATACTGTTAGGGACTCGACCCAGTGTCGCCCGATGTTTCCATCTCTCCTGGGCATTATGGCGCTGGGCCGTAAGACCGGCGACTCCGACATAACCGTTACGTCTCCCACGAGGTGTAGCGGCAGTGATAAAACATTTTTCCCCGCGATAACAAAATAAAAGGAGTTAAGACAGGACAGTCCCGAGTTTAGCTCTACGTGTGTCCCCACACGTTATACTCACAAATAAAGCAACGAAGTGAACGTGATCACGCCGGTGTACGACATGCTTTCTATGAAACGGCTCGAGTACAACTCAAATAATGACGAAATCAAATCCTTTGAACAGACATCGTGTTTGAACACGTCTACAAAAAAGAGACTTCCGTTGCTCTTTGAAGTAGCAGCATAATAAAACAAACTCATACGGGCATAATTTTATTTCATCGCGATTGTAGGATTGTAGATTAGCGATTGTAGTAGCCTATTATACTTTTAGCTAATGATACATGCTCTGGTTGCCTAGAAGAGATTGCTTTTAGCAATAAGGCCGCCACTTGTGACACATTTTTTTTTGTGGTTGTTTAATGTTACCTGTTTTCTGTGTGTGTCGACAATAAAGAGTTACTATCTATCTATCTAAGAAGAACCTAAATAATAATACGGGTACCTAATAGAAAATAGAAAACTAAACTAGAAACGAAGAATAAGGCAATATAATTAGATATAATACATATTTTATGTCCAGGGTTCTGAACTGCATAATCTATAGTTTTGAATGTGCGCCTCATTGGTAAAGTTATAAGAGTACTAGATTTTTGGTCCTTCGAAACAAACTTACCCGCCTCGACCTGCCGTAATCAATCTCGGAGTCGGTCATAGCCCTGGAGAGAGGCAGGCTGGAGTCACTACTAAGAGTCTTCATCTCAAAGTCACTGCTCGTGATCACGCTGTCACTCCGCGTGCTGAGAGTCTCGTCATGGTCCAACCATATGTACGGGGACAGGGTCACTTCTAGTATTTCCAGCTCGTTCACCATTTCAGAGCGGTTCTTTGGTATCGAATTGAGTAGTGTTTCGAACATTTGCATTTTATTTTAGCCCGATGTGGATCAAAGACCTCTCACAATGTCACAACGAAAGATTTGATTTTGTTGTTTATTACTTTGTTTTCGAAATAAAAAATAGTCTATATTAATTTGTTTCCGAAAATAAAAGTGCTTTGAATAATCACAAGTTTAAAAATTTAACAGACCGACTTCAAATCCGATCGTGACCAAATATGGGATATTATATGGGGCCACCCTTGAAATAAGCTCTATCGAACACAAAAATAATTTCGAAAATCGGTCCACATTTGGCGGAGATATCGCGTAACATACATAAAAAATAAAAATACAGAGGAATTGAGGACTTTCTCCTTTTTTGGAAGTCGGTCGAAAATTGAAACGGTGAATACTCTGTCTAACTCAATATAACATAACAAAGAAAAATATTTTATAAAACAATAAAAAAAATAATGAGTTAACTTTCACAAACCCAAACGCCATACATACGCAAAACATAATACGGTGTTCGATTATATAACAATCCATTAAAAACCACAGACAAAATAATTGGACGAGAGATAACGCGTCAGAGGTCACGTACCGCGGACTGCTCGATTTCGCATTCTTCCACAAGACTAGGCCAAACGGACAGCTACCTTAGCCCGATTTCACAGTTTTGTCGATACGTGATGGTAACCATGTGACCGTTTTAAGAATTTTATGATCCTTACTGTATTTTATGAGCATCAATCATTCAAATCAACTTACAAGAACCACACGTTATTAGTATATAGTCACTTGAACAAAATATTATAAAATATATAAGAAATGTCGATGATTAAAGTAACCGGTAACCATTTTGTTTGAGAAAAAGAAGAGATTCCCATCTACAGTAATTTTTACTCGGATTTATAAAAATAAAATAACTGAACCATGGACTAAACATAACACATTATTTTTCTTTTCGCCTTCTTCATCTAGTGGTATCGTAATAAATGGGTTGTGGATCGGTCGTTCGAAATTCGAATGCCCAGGCCGCGTGCTTTTCTGATACGATGTGCTTGGGTCTAGATCCCCCAGAGTGGAATGACGTCAGGAAGGCAGTCAGCCATAAAAACTAAACCCCATTTTTAAGCCATATTATTAAAATGTTGAGCTGACCCCACATTGGAGTGGGATAAAGGCAGGTGGAAGAGCATAAATATTATTATTGTTCAGTTGATATGATTCTATGAATCGTCGTGAATGAATCACTAAAAAGAATTCTTGCAACAGATTTTATCGGTATTTTTATGTTATTTATGAATAACATTAGTTATTGTTTAGTTAATCTATACCTACAATTTATTAATAGAAAAGCCTTATAGTGCGCAACATAATCAACTGTATCAAAATGAACTGAATTCCCGGATAAAAGCATGAGTCTATGTAGATAAGCTTTACCAATATTTGTTTAACTAAGTACCGTTATCAGACTTTTCACAGTGACTCCAAAAATTCTTCGCTACCCCCAAGAAGACTTCAAAATTGTTTCGCGACCTCCCTAAAGCCTCCTACTCTAGTTTTTTTGAAACAAAACACTAAAAACATTTACGCAAAACAACTATTTTATCTGTCACTTTTTCTTTTTTTTTATATCAGAGACTGGCAAACGAGCAGATGGGTCACCTGATGGTTAGTGATCTCCACCGCCCATAGACACCCAAGACACAAAAAGAATCATGGGTGCGTTGCCAACCTAAAGTGAGGAAATGGAAGGGGAGGGAAAAAGGGATTGGGAAAGGAAGGGGTAGAAAAGGGCCACCGGAAATCTCACTCACCGAACGAAACGCGACAGCAAGCTGCCACTTTACGTCGGTTTTCTGTGAGACAGTGATATCAAACCGGTCGAGCCGGCCCATTCGTGCTGTAGACGTTACTGTCTACAGCGTGGCTCTACCACTCAAAAGCTGTCACTTGCTCGTAGAACAACGGACCAAAGAAAAAAGGTATGTTTTGTGTAGGTGTTTTGTGTAATGCAGGAGCCCCGGCTTAACTCAAACAAAAATAATACATACGTAGAAGATAGCGGCTAACCGACCAACGTTTTTGCAACCTCAACGGCCGCGACATCTTTTTTTACAGGTTTTTTGTTTAATTATACCCCGTTTTTAACAAATAAATAAATACACCCATACAGTCACACACCTAGTCCTGACCCCACACTAGGTATAACCTGTATCGTGGGTATCCGAGACTATGAGAGACTTTCGGTCTCACAACACCCAGACTTGAAACAAATATCTGTGGGCCACACAAACATTTGTCTCAACGCGGGAATCGAACCCAAGGCCTCTCGCTTCACAGCTACTCGCCCGCTGCGCCACGGAGGTTGTTTTAACAGTCGTTTATGTAATCGACGTTACATCCAAAGAGATTTACGGCCGGTTTCAATAAACAATCTCAGTTCGAATGTGCAGATAGATTACAAAAATTAGCCAATAAAAACACAGTTTGAACATGACTCCGTCAAATTACTTAATTTGATTGGTTCATAATCGCGATCTATCTGCACTCAAAACTGAGATCGTTTATTGAAACCGGCCATTAGTAGTTTAGGTAATATTAAATCTATTTATTTACACCCTTGCTAAATCGTTGATCCAAATGCCTATGCATGTATGTACACTTAAGATCGCCTTATATCGTTTAAGGCCGTTTATCTGTCAAAATTGTATGGCGAAAATCAATGTAAGAAGCCGTTAAAGTTGAGTAGCGTTTGACCATTCAGTCGTTAGCAAACATAGTTGGTATTGTAATTGTAATGATGTGATTGTAATCTGTTATGTTGTCCTAATAAATAGATAAGTTATTTTATAGGTTCCATGTATGCTTTATGTAAAGCATCCATTCCGAGAAATGTTTGGCAGTCCCGACTCCCGCCACTAATCATAACATTGTAGTTAGCAGAATCACATAACGACCGTATCCGTCCAATGTGTGGGAATATTATTTGCAGCACACGCGTTCTTGTTTCGCTATGCCTATAATAAAAATGTACTGTGAGTTCATTTTCGTCCGACTTCCAAAAAGGAGAATGTCCTCAATTCGTCTGTATTTTTTTTAATGTATGTTACGCGATATCTGCGCCAAATGTGGACCGATTTTCAAAATTCTTGTGTTCGATAGAGCTTATTTCAAGGATGGTCCAATATACATTTGGTCACGATCGGATTTAAAGACGGTCCGTTAAGTTTTTAAACTTGTGATTATGATAAACATTTCCCCTCCTACTTTCCTTCTCTCTTCTCATATCCCAACCCACCCACTTTACATTTTCTTTCATCGAAAAAAAATTTAACTGAATTTACCTCCAAAGGCCTTACCTCTCATAGTTTTTCATTTCAGAATCTTGCTGGTTCCCGAGACGCCTTGAAAAAAATATCTATGCGCCCTAGTAATAGAAGTTGTTTCCCAAGTTTTATGAATTTGATTGCGTTTTTACGACATTTTTGCGTAAAAACGCGATGTATTTGGTAGGAAATCAAAATATGTAGTTACTTATTACTTTTGTGATAACTTTTTCTTATCATTAAAAAGACAGTAGGTTTTTATAGTACGTACTATGTATGGTGCGGCTGAATAAAGAACTGGAAAATGCATCACAATTCACAAGTGACCAGCAAGATCGGTAGAGTCCCAACTCCCAAGCTCTGTATCATATGTGGTGACTTCACTGATTTTATTACGTAATTTAAGACGATTCATTGTCTTGTCGCCTCCTTGGTTGAATAGTAGCGTCTAGAGGATATGGACTAGGTTCGAATCCTAGATCAAGCAACGTGTTTTTCTAACACGATTTGGTGGGGACTGGGTCTATAGGATTTGACCTCAGGTAGGTGGCCGGTCGTAAAAATCCTTTCTACAACAAGCTTGAATTGCTTCAGAAAGTGTGCAGCGCCGATACCACATTGCAGTTAGATAGGGTAGGTTGAAGAATTTAGAAATGAATCTCTAATCACACTAATATTACCAAGATGAAAGTTTGTGAGTGTGGTTTGTTACTTCTTCATGCTCAAACGGCTGGACAAATTTTGGTGACATTTTATATGGAGGTAGCTGACACACTTGATTAACACAAAAGCAAATCAATTTGCCTGTATTTCTGTTATATGTATGTTACGCGATATCTTCGCCAAATATGCACCGATTTTTAAGATTATTTTTGTGTTCGATAGAGCTTATCCCAAGGGTGGTGCCATATTGGTCACGATCAGATAAGTATTGAAGTCAGTACATTAAGTTTTTTAACTTGTGATTTTTATGCCAGAAAATAAATTTCCACGCAAACGGAGTCGCGGGCAACAACTAGTAAAGTATATAATGCTAAACGAAAGCGTTACAAAACAAAACATCTAATGTCACTCTTCGGCTGAGGCACGTCATCAGCGCCACTCTCACTGTAATGATTAATTATTTCACATGTAAGTACCTATATAATACTCAGCCAACTCAAACGCACTCCCCAAATTACTCTACAAATATAATCTAATAATATGTACGGATATAGTTTGGCTACATTATCTTTGCTTGCAGCGGTGGATCACTAAGGCTGAGATCTATAGAGCGAACTTCGAATAAGTCGAAGTCAAAGAATGAAACGAACTCAGTGAGCATTTGGAATTTTTAAATCAAACTTTGACTTAGTGAGAGTCATTTTTTACAAGAAAATCTTTGTTTAGTTTGTCTGTCAGTCTGTTTTTCTTCGAAGTTCGATTTAAAAATTCCAAATCCCCACCGAGTTCGTTTCTTTGACTCAGACTTAGTCGAAGTTAGCTCTACCGATCTCAGCCTAACAATCTCACTCTACATAGGTACATCCAATTTTTAATCTGAATATGTATGTTGACGACTGTCTTGAAGTGGCTACAATACTGTAAGCGCAGTGCAGTTCAAATAAAGCAGCTACCAGCAATTCGGCATGCGCCTGCATAAATGTTTCTTGACACTCCGAAAAGGCGTGAAACAAATGGAGGTCGGCAGTGTCTGTGGACTCGATAGTCCTATCGAGTCCACAGAACAGAACAGAACAGTCCATATGAACGACCGAAGCAAGTATAGGAACCCCATATCAACCTTGTCGTCATGTTACATACTCATATGTACGGTGCTCGCTTTCCGTGCCGATATGATATACCACCACCATCTGTTTCCGAATTTCGCCGTACGCAAAAACTATTTTGCCACACCACTTTGCTGTGAAAAACTTGGCAGATGCAAAAGTTTGACACATTCCATCTTGATCGTACGATGCTGGCATCCATCGCCTCATCCACAACGCTGCATCAATCGGAAAAGGTCACTGCCGTTCGCCTGTATAAAGGCGCGTCTCCCACACAAAACATGGTATTTCTACATTTTTTTTGTCTATGGTCCATCGTTACATGAGCAGGAGACAATGAAAACCCTTGTTTTGTGTACCTGTTTTTAGTGTTTTGTTTCGAAAAAACACGTGCCGCAGACGCGTCTTAACGTATATTAACAAACAATAAACATTGCGTGAACTGTTCTATAGGCCAGTTGTTTACGTTGATCGTAGATGATCGGCGGGTGGCATGCAGGCACGCTGCCCAAACGCACTCAGTTCGCGGGTAGAGTTCGTCCGCTCCGCTCGTGTGTCTCGTCACGCCCTTGTACTTGAATAACGTCGAGAACTCGAGATAAGCGATACGAAGTGAAGTGATATCGGAGTATATCGTCGCGCGGAGCACGTTTGCGGTTTCACAGTCGAGCAGTGAATAGAGCATCGAAGTGCGAACGTTGTTCAGTCATGTTTGGATAGCGCGCGCAAATGGACGTCGCGAATATGATATCGCCGTCGCTGCGGTTGCGCGGCGGCATCCACAGTCAATGTAACAATAAAAAACATGAGTTGAACAAGTGCACTAGTGCCATGTCGCCGGAGACGCAGCGTCTGCTGCCCCCCACCTCGGAGACCATCATGACGAAGCCGTTCCCGATACGAGGTAACTATTTGAGGTTTCACACTAAAATAGAGTGTCGTTGACAGTCGCGCCACTCGCGGCCGGCCGCACGGCGCGCACTCCGCACCTTGCGAGTGTCGCGCAGAAATACACGCTTCATGCTACCGGCGAGAGAATATGCAGCTGTGATCGTGCCACAAGTTTCGGCTTCGGAACCGGACTGTGTTAGTTTCTTTGGGATTTTAAACCAGTGACAATCAATCTTTAGCAGAAATCAACATGAATTCGAAATGTTCTTGTTAGTGTTTTGTTTTTACTATTTTCATAAATCTAAAATTTAATTTAGGTAGGTATAAACATTAAACTTGTAAACATGAAGAGAATAATAAATGAACAACATCACATTATATTTACGAAGCCCGTATTTAATGATTCTACAATACTCTACCTACGGTAGTTTAACAAAAAACCTTAAAAATCTACTTACATAAGCTATGACTACTGGTGTACGTAAAAACAATACATTTATATTCTAAATACACATTTAAATAAATTTTAGGTACATTCTGTAAACATGATACCTATCGCATACTTACGTAATCCCAAATCCAAAACTCTATGCCGTTCGTAAACAAAACTACGTCTCTATTTCTCGTACAATAGATTGAACAAACATTTGCGGATGACACAAACATTTGTTTAGTTATGCAAATCGAATGCATTGTGTATAATCAGTTTTAACCGACGTGTTTAAAACTCATAATCGACGTAAATTATCACGCTCGGCCGGCACGCGTGCTATGCGTGCATCTTGGGTATTGTGGATCTCGTTTTTTTCACGCGTCTGCACTCACGTTCATGTTGAAACCATGGTAAAAAATCCTATAATTACCATATCAATCATGTCTGAACAAGAACACCTATGAAATACCTGGTAGAGGTTATGGCAAAATCGGTCCAAATTCACAAATATTTTAATGTCTGAGCTAGAGTAGAGTAGAAATCACGCAGAGGTTATTAATCTTTAAATTCATGGTAATTATATGTTCCCAAAGCGTTGCAATTATAGTAAATATTTGCAGGAAACGAAGCGACATTTGATTAGAGTGAATAATCGTTGTTATAAATACTTTTGACTGCCTCCGTGGCCCGGTGGTATTTCGGTGCGACTACGGTTCTGAGGTCTCGGGTTCGATCCCCGGGTCGGGCAAAGTGATATTGGATTTTTCCATATCAGCCCGGAGTCTGGAATTTGTGCCCGATATGGCGATAGGCTCGCCCCCTATCACATCTGGGACCGAACTAGGCTCGGCGAAATGTGGATGTTCTAGGTCTCTAGTACGCCTCTGCCTACCCCTTCGGGGATACAGGCGTCAGCTTATGTTATAAATACTTTTATGAATCATAATTCAGTTTAATACCATTTGCTTTCGATTTCATCATTCAAATCTTAACGCTCTGTGTTTGCATCAGATCTAATCTTCTTTTGACTTGCATCATCTCAATTTTCCTACTTTTTCATAGAAACTCGATCCTCGACCACCGACTACCATCCGAAGTCTTGAGTTTGATTCCTGGATCGAAATGAAATGATTTAATGAAATTATAGCCCGAAATCTAGAATTCGCCTAATATGGTGTTAGGCTCACCCCCTATCATATTTGGGTCGGATATGAGCTCGGTGAAATGTGGGTGTGGTATTTCGCCTCTGCCGACCCCTTTGACGTTACACGCTTGAAAATACAAATTGTTTTACTAGGTTAATGCCCTACTAGTGTAGGGTCAGGGCTAAAGCGTGACATCTTATTAACCTAATAAATTATGTCCTGTGTGTGTACCTACTTCATCATCATCATCATCAGCCATAGGACGTCCACTGCTGAACATAGGCCTGCCCCAAAGATTTCCAGATCGACCTGTTGGAAGCGGCCTGCATCCATGTACCTACTTATTACAATATAATAATAATATTAGCCCCGTAATATTACTGTCCCACTGCTGGGTACGGGCCTCCTCTACTAATGAGAGGGGTTAGGCCTTAGTCTACCACGCTGGCCTAATGCGGGTTGGTAGACTTCACATACCTTCGAATTTCTTGTGGAGAAATTCTAGGGTATGCAGGTATCCTCACGATGTTTCCCTTCACGGTTATAGCAAACGATATTTCACAATGAAAACACACTTAACATAGAAAAGTCAGAGGTGTATGCTCCATTTTGGGGTTGGTCTCGAAACTCCGACACTCGTCTCGACAGTCCGTACTACACCTAACTGAACTATCATACCTACTTATTATTTAGTACAAATAGATAATATACTTTTTTCCTTTTATTATGTTAGTTGTTTTTGTATTATTTGCAAACACAATAATATCCTGTTGGATTATCGTACAACTTGCATTGTATATTTGTATTATCGATCCAAAACACCACGTTTCTTTATAATATTTTATTGCAGAGCTTAAAAGATAAATCTTTATTGCAGGATTAGGAAAATAAATCAAAGGGTACAAAGAAAAATAAAGCTAATAAATAATCGTGGGTACGGGTGGGTGTCAGGAACTACGTGAGACTTTCGGTCTCACAGCTTAGATCTGTAGAGCGAACTTCGACTAAGATTTAGTCAAAGAAAGTCAGAATTTTTACTTAGTCCGAGTCATTTTTCGACTGACTTCCACAAAAGGAGAAGGTCCTCAATTCGTCTGTATTTTTTTTTATGTATGTTACTCGATATCTCCGCCAAATGTGGACCGATTTTCAAAATTATTTTGTGTTCGATAGAGCTTAATTCAAGGGTGGTCCCATATTAATTTTACTATAGGTGAATTGGAAGTCGGTCAGTTAACTTTTTAAACTTGTGATAATAACAAGAAAATCTTTGCTTAGTCTGTCTGTCATTCTGTTTTGCTTGTAAAAAATTACTCTGTCTAAGTCGAAGTTTGATTTATCATTTAACAATTCCAAATCCTCACTGAGTTCTTTACTTTGATTTAGGCTTAGTCGAATTTCGCTGTAAAGATCTCAGCCCTAGACCCGACACAAATATATGTGGGTCGCACAAACATTTGTCACTGCGGGTATCGAACCAGCGCCTCTTGTATCACAGCCTACTACTCACCCACTGCGCTACGAAGGCTGTTGATGCTCGGTAATGTAACGTGGCTCTGTGGCGTCTTGAAGATTTATTTTTCTGTACAAACCTTCAACCTATCAGCTCTCAGCAGTATCTTCTTACAATAATTCGCTTGAATTCACTTCACTGGCTTTGGTTATAAAATTACGTCGTCTCTTGTAGAGGCTGCATTCCTTCCACTAATTATGTGAATGACATTGTATTTTTAAAAAAGGATTTGAAGCTATACAATACGTTTATTTGGCTGTTATAAAAAAGGTTACCTCATTCTACGTCTATTATGATTTTTTTAGTGCTTCGAGCCATACGAGTCTACAGAACAAATAACGGCTTGACCGGTTTGATACCACTGTCTCACAGAGAGCCAACGTTAAGTGGCAGCTTACTGTTGCTTTTCGATTGGTGAGTGAGATTTCAGTCTCTCCACGGGTTTAGGTATGTCTATGGGCAGTAGAGACCACTTATCATCAGATGACCTAGCTCATGACCTAGCCCAGATGATTTGCTCATTTGAAGAACTAGATTCCATTTTTTTAAATTCCCATATGTAAATTGCTTATACATGCTTCGTTACTAGTCTGCTATAAAAAAACATCGACAATAGAGCATGTACATTTTTTTTATTATAGCAGGGACTGGTAAACGAGCAGATGGGTCACCTGCAGGGTTACCACGACCTCTCATAGCAGTATTATTATAATCGTTCTTCGTTTGTTTTGTATGGGAATCTGTACAAGTAAGATTATAATAATACTGCTATAAGAGGTGGTGGTAACCCACTTGATGGTAAGTGGTCTCCACCGCCCATAGAAACCCAAGACACAAAAATAATCATGGGTGCGTTGCCAACCTAAAAAGAGGGAAAAGGGATTGGGAAAGGTAGGGGTAAATGGGCCACCGGAAATCTTACTCACCGAACGAAACCAGACAGCAGGCTGCCACTTTACGTCGGTTTGCTGTGAGACAGTGGTATCAAAGGCCCGTCGAGCCGGCTCATTCGTGCTGTAGACATAACTGTCTACAGCGTGGCTCTACCACTCAAAATTTCATGTAGAGTCAAGAGTTTAAATAAATCTTTAAGATTAAAACATTTTGTTTGCTTAGTGCAAGCAGCAAGACCCAACTACATAAGTATTGACGGTTATTATTTATAATTTTATACAATATAATTTGTATTAAGGCCGAAAGTGCCGACCACCTGCGCGTTGCGCTTGCGACCTGTCTTATAATCGTGAATAGACTTCGCAATCAGTTTGTCAAGTATGAGTCAACAACCTTCCGATTCAACAGATGTTTAATTGTTAAACGACTAAAAGCCACGGTTCTCAATTGGGTACTTGACTGTGGTTGATTTTATACACATTTTTATATGTCAATAGCAAATAAAACGAAAAAGAAACCCTTCTGTAAAAACTGCATCGAAATTGATTGAAAAATGAGGCAGTAATTCATATTTTAAATTCTGGAGATATTGGAGATATCTTGCTATCACCTTCCAACGTACGTACCTTTATGGCGTGACGTGATTATACTGACACTTCTCTTTCCCGCAGTTTGAAGGTTACACCAAACATCAAAGACCTTTTTATACCTTTTTTATTTTTGAGAATATTTTTTAATATTTCTGTCTATTCTATATTTTAGACGACGTAAACAAATAAAATAAATTTGTCAAGTACCCAATTTGTCTATATTTTTTTATGTTTATACTATATCTGCTCTTTGACTATATCACTGTCAAATGTGGACCATTTTTTAAGACTCTGTTACGAAGATATTTGATAAGATTTTTACATTTGTCATACTTTTTAAAAATATAAATTTATCGGTCAACAGAAATGCTATGAATTACTTGAACCTTGGGTTAAGTAACTCTAAATGGCCTATTACCTATAAGTGGCTGACGGCTGATGACCGACCTTGATAGAGTCGGTGTCGTTCCGGTTCACGCAGAATCGCTGAAGGGATTAGTTCACATAGCCCATAGAGAATAGATATGTAATATAGTTCGTCTGTAACGAGGTTATAAATCTACCTAGCGTCTAAGACAAGGGTAGGCCTAGTTTAGGCGCTAGTGCCAACTTCATCTTGATTATAGGTATAATAATTTAGCTATAAGAAATTGTACCGCTTATAAAAGCTTATAATAAAGTGATTATATTATTATATAAATAAATAATATTATTATTTAAATTATTACATCGTGTTGATTCTTGGCACATTAAGGACTGAATGACCTTGTGTTGATTACATTGGGGTTAATTAGTATTTAGTCAGTTCTAGTTCATTGCGGAAGGTCACTATTACCACTTAGTAATCCAGGTTGAAGTGTCAGAACTGAGAAGGTATCTTGACTACTGATTTGCTGATTGTCTCTGCTAACAACGATCCTCTGCATGAATATTTTTGCTGAATAACTAACTACAACTGCCTCCTTGGTCTAGTGGCAGCGTATATGGGTTGTGGTCCAGGAGGTCTTAGATTCGAGTCCCAAGTCAGACAACTCGTGTTGTACTAGTATGATTCCAACGATCGGTGAGGGCCGACGTCAGGCAGATATACATACATACATCAGCCATGGTCGTCCCACTGCAGGGCAAAGGCCTCTCTACCCTCTTTCCACTCTTCTCGGTTTAAAGCCCTCTGCGGCCAATCTCTCCAGTATGCGTCTAGTTCGTCTCGCCACCTCTTTCTGGGCCTGCCGCGTGGCCGCGTAACGTTTCTCGGACTCCACTCAGAGTTTTGCCCAATACTCGTCTGTCAGACGACACACGTGGCCAGCCCAGGTCCATTTAAGGGTTGTAGCCCTAAACCCTACGTCTGTGATCTGGGTTTTAGGACGCAGTGCGCTGTTTCTGATGCGGTCAGCCAATCGGACCCCCGGTAGATAGACGGTCGTAAAAAAATTAAGCCAAATCCGAAATAGGCTTGGAAAAGTGCATTGTGACTTGCGCCCCCCATATTGGAACCCTAAACCATAACTTTATTTTGTAACGTAAAGTTTTATAGAATTATCAGTGCCAGATCCTGCCAGGGTTGCGTTCCCGTGGACGGCCCATAAAGCGCTGGCTAGACGTTCTGGAGGAAGATATGAGAACCAATGGCCTCACCATAGAGGATGCTTAAGACCGGGCGAATGGAAGCATTTAATTAGGAAGGCGGACCCTGGCAGAAGGCCGGGATAACGCCAGGCAGAAAGAAAGAAAGTTTTATAGAATTATAAATTTGTGAATAAACTTAACAATCTGATATATTAATCTGCAACGCATAACATAGAATCCATTACTCTTGATGTTCTTTGCCCTGGCCTACATTTTTGCTTAAAAAGTTAAAACCTACCTATTTGGGTGGGAAATAATGGATAACGAGACGACAGCCGCCCTATTTTTAATTAAAATTGTATGTATAGTTGGACAGTCGCATTTCTTTGTCTACATCTTTATTTTTATCTGAGTCACGTGTCGATCTCAAATTTTTCACTACACAGCATGTGGCAGCCGATTAGACGGCACTGTGGATAGCAACAGTGTATTTTTATGTTTATTATATTCGCTCGTATTGTAAGGCGATAACCGGGATTTTAAAGAATAATTTTATTGTATGCAAACTATTTACATATTTGAAATTCAAATGTGGAACATTATTTCTGCGTCCATAGACAAACGCGGCATTGTTTTTTTATTAAAACACGGGCTGTTTCACACAGGTACAAGTTAAACTACCAGAAATGTATAAAAAGTTCAGCCTCCATTAGCTAAATTCTAAATTAATGTAATTTCGCGTGACTTTTTCGATTGTCTATAAACAAAGTGTACACAAAAAATAGGCGAGCGACATAAGTGAAGTGGTAGTGAGAGCAGCAGTGTACTTAGATCTTAGAATTGTTTTTAATTTTTTATATTGCATCGCTTAGTAATAAATGTCCTTATTTATCTTACCTATAATACTGTTTCTATAAAAATATATTATGTACCTAGATTTTTGCATTTATATAAATTAAATAGCCAACCGTAGAATTATTTATAAATTCCATAAAACTATTTTGAATGTTGTAAAAGCAATTTTGCTAACAGTACCAGTCCATTCAAAAGAAAACATATCTATCCACGTGATTCGCAATATGCCGCGGACACACCAACCGACGAGCGATCGCGAATCTATGCCTGTTGGCTGTTGCATTCACACAACAGCGAAAGTTTGTTTTTATGACCGCACCAGGCGTAGATTCGCGAATGTTCGTTCGGTTGGTGTGTACACGCCATTAGTGACCCGAAGGGCATCTCAGTGACTTGTGACTCGTAACTCGTGACCTGCCATTGATATGTGTGCGTATAATACACTCAACTGTATATCAGCAAATAAGGATTTGCTTATATCTCAGTTAGTAGGTTGAGGAAAACTCCGTTAATTACTCTGCGATTGTTTTTTTTTTTACAATTGCGTCATTAGTAGTAGGACTAATGGTAGACAGACATATTTGAAGATGTAAATAAAACAGGTATATACATAATACCTGGATACATAATAAATAGGTAAATACTATATAGTAGGTAGGTAGGTAGGTTGTAGGTCCTCGTAAATAGGCATAGACTATAGAGTGTTACGCTGTCACCTTAGTTTATCTCGGAAAATAGTTAAAAAATGGATTATAAAAACAGAATGTTTTATACTTAATTGTCGTACCAACATTTTTGTGCTAGTAATGCACAATCAAGATCTTTCTTTCCAATTATCATATTATTATCTATTGTCAACGGGAAGTAAAATGGGTACTATAGTCGGATTTCTAATTAAACGGAGTAAACTGACAGATCGAAATGTCACTTTCCAAAATAATGTTGCTTACTTTCAAAACATAGGGATTGATCCAGTTCAATTTTTATCACTCAAAGAAACAATAACTCAGCACTAGCTTGCAAATTTCGAATTTTATTGCGTATTTTTAGAAATTTCAGCTTAACCCTTCGACTAAATGTCTGTGTAAATAATTTTGCGTAAATAATTACATCAGATACGCGGAATTATAACAATAAAAATTACAAATACTATTTATGTTATTTGAGAAAAATTACGTTCGGCACATTCATAGTTTTTGTAAGTTTTGTTTATAATGAACCATGACTATAATTCCAGTTGATATGTCATAACTTAGCATGCAGTAATTTACTATTACTATAATTCAGTAGACATGCAGTTCTAATTACATATTATGCAGGAATTACGATTTTTAGTTGGAATTTAGAAAATGAAAGAATGAAATGGTCCACTGAATTGAAATGTTTAAATAATCTTGATCTTTTTACCGTAGCACTATTTAAAATTCATGAAAAAGTGGCAACATTCGTAATGTCAGTTTACTCCGTTTAATTAGCAATCCTACTATAGGTATTGCAAGGCGCGGTTCCCCAACGAGATATAATTAACATAATGACAGGGAATTCCCTTTATCTTTTAGTTTTTTTTTACTTTACGATCTGTAACAAATAAAATTATTATGTTAACGATATTGGCGTATCTTAATGATGCGTAAACGACCTCTAAACTTAATTATGGTATACCCAAAGAGGTACCATTCTTCTTCTTTATTTATTTTAAATGGCTTCCACGCATTTGCGATGATTCTGCCAATGTCAAGGTTCGATCGCACCAAGGTTTAATATAGTATTGTTCATTATCAACAAAATATCTGTAATTTTGTTTTGAAATCCTTTAAATGTAGAAATTGTAGGAATTTGTGCCCGATATGGCGATAGGCTCGCCCCCTATCACATCTGGGACGAAACTAAGCTCGGCGAAATGTGGGTGTTCTAGTTCGCTAGTGCGCCTCTGCCTACCCCTTCGGGGATACAGGCGTGAGCTTATGTTATGTTAAATGTAGTAAAAGTTAAACAAATATTTTAGACACCTCTGTTCGTGTTTGTTTAGGACCATATAAATTCCATTTCGGAAGGCGCTGGGACATTCGACCACCCTGTAGTACCTGTTGTTAGCATAGAAAACTTATCTGTGCGTGTGTTACTTACGCCCAGTTCCAACAAACAATCCCAGTTCAAATGTGCAGATAGATTACAAAAATTAGCCAATAAGAACACAGTTTGAACATGACTTCGTCAAGTGACTCGATTTGATTGGTTCATTATCGCGATCTATCTGCACTCTAAACTGAGATATTTTATTGAGACCGGCCGTTAGTCGATAATTTTCTGTAATTATAACCTTGGTGCGATCCAACCTTGACATTGGCAGAATCATCGCAAATGCGTGGAAGGCATTTATTATAATAATAATAAGAAGAACTAGTGGAAACACTGCGAAGACTAGAGTATAGACGGCATGCCGATGCCACTAGCTAGGACTGCCAGATATTACGACAGCCCTGCAGAGGGACAGTAATTTTACAGGGCTGATATTATGATTGAAATGTTACGTTATGTGGGTGTTCTAGTTCGCTAGTGCGCCTCTGCCTACCCCCTTCGGGAATACAGGCGTGGGCTTATGCAATGATATTATTATTATTATATTTAAAAACATTTCAAAATTCATAACCTTTGGTCCATGTCATAACATAAAAAGTGATAAAAATGCAGATATTGCAAACCTGCGCCCTTGAGAATTATTATTCTATTCCGCAACGAAAATTTTCTGCTTCCAATTTTTGTCGCGCGCACAGAAAATACTGCCATTTCTGCCAAGCTGTAAACGATATTTACAAATTACAATATACAGCAGTGACACAATGTTACGTATGTCGACGCTTTATGACGTCAATGCGCTGCATAATCGCCAATAAACGACGAGAATAAAATTGGGCCGAAACTCGTGTGCCGATTGTCGATCTATAGTGCGTCTTAAAACGTTTTTTTTCTTGTTGATTAGCCAAATGCTAACGAAAGAGCTAAGCGAAAGAGTAAAATATTTTTAATTATCGAAAATATTAAGTTCGCCTCTGCCTACCCATGCCTCTGCCTGCCACCCTATATATGTATGTATGTAATACCGCCAATGGCATGCATTTCAAATGTATGTTTGTCTATAGACAACGATACATTGTCTACCCTGACAATTTGCTAAAATTACATAATGAAAGAAAAAAAGGTCACCAACAAGAGTATTTCAAACAGCGCTAGGTGTATTACTTTCAATCAACGTGAGAATGATAATTATGGTTAAAATAAAGCAAGAAAATTTAAGAAAATAATTATGAAAGGTTTTTGTCTACCCTAATCTAAATGCCTGTGCACGTCACTGAATACTGCGTAAGTTTATTTATTTATTTCTTTCTTAACTGCATTATTTTAACACACGCAAGCCGCATTACATTCATGTACGGAGCGGACTGTAAGATCCGCATAGTGTCGCGTCACATCATCTCTCATATGAACTAGCCTTTATAATGGCGATATCTCGCTAACACCGGTTTTGCCAAGTTCAGTGCACAGTGCACACCTAGCAAGGGTCGGCACTCGGCAGACATTTGTCTTCTATAATAGCAATGACAATACGATTAAATAATAATAATATACTGATATCTGTCTGCCTCGGTGGCGTAGTGTATTTCGGTACGACTACCGTCTTGAGGTCTCGGGTTCGATCCCCGGGTCGGGCAAAATGATATTGGATTTTGCCATATCAGCCCGGAGTCGGGAATTTGTGCCCGATATGGCGATAGGCTCGCCCCCTATCACATCTGGGACGGAACTAAGCTCGGCGAAATGTGGGTATTCTAGTTCGCTAGTTTACTTCTGCATACCTCTTCGGAGATACAGGCGTGAGCTTATATTATGTTACTGATACCTTAAGTTTACCCGAATGTTATACATTGAAATAAAACTATTTTACGGATTCTATCACGATTTCATTTTAATTTTTATTCCCGACGTTTCGAAGGCTTTGCAGTTTTTGTGGTCACGAGTTGAACTGAGATGTCATTTGACCAAGAATGTTAGTGTTACAATCATCAATATATCTAACTTCATTTTAAAAGAAATAAAAAAATTAAAACCAAATCGTGATAGAATCCGTAAAAATAGTTTTATTTCAAAATAATAATATTAGTTTTGTAATATCACTGTACCACTGATTGGCACGTTGACGTGCCTCCTCTACTAATGAGAGGGGTTAGGCCTTAGTCTACCACGCTGTCATATTTCGGGTTTTATTTATTGTCACCTGTATCTGCGTCTAATTAAAATCTTACAAGGCAAAAACCCACTCTGGGATTGAATTGAAATTTTATATACACATCTACATAATAATATGTAAATAATATATGACGCGACGAGCTCTACAGTTTTGACAGTTGGCAAAAACGATAATATAAATTACATTGATATATTATTTGATTATATGACTTTCCATATTAATAAGCAATATCACAAATTTTCCGCGGCCACTTTCATTTTGCTAGCATATTAATTATTAAGGATTTGGGATCGATTTTTACTGCCTCGGTGGCGTAATTGTATTTCGGTACGACTATCGTCCTAAAGTTTCGGGTTCGATCTCCGGGTCGCGTAAAGTAATATTGGGGTTTTCAATATCAGCCCAGAGTTTGGAATTTGAGCCCGATATGGCAATAGTCGCGCCCCCTATCACATCTGGGATGGAACTAAGCTCGGTGTAATGTGAGTATACTAGTTCGCTAGTGCGCCTCTACCTACCCCTTCGGGGATACAGGCGTGAGCTTATCTTATGATTTTGGAGTTCCAAAAAATAATACAGTTTGAAAGAAAGAAAAAATAATTTATTCTGTTAAATATTTTACATTTTTGGCATAAGACAACCCTGCAAGTAGCTCGTATTGCAGAACGGGTTTCGAAGTAAGCTCTAAATGCGGGCAATTTCTCTACATCTATGAGTTACGACGCATAGGTAATAATGTATCTTTTTTGTCGAAGTCGAGGTTCTCGTGTGCAATTTTCTATATGTAACTTAAGAGAAAACTAGTTTATTTTATAAAAGTTTAATATAGACTGAGACTGAGATTTATAGAGCGAACTTCGACCAAGTCTCAGTCAGAGAAACGAACTCAGTGAGGATTTTGACTTAGTCTGAGTCATCGTTTACAAGAAAATCTTTGCTTAGTCTGTCTTTCAGTCTGGTTTTCTTGTAAATAATGATTCGGACTAAGTCAAAGTTCGAATTACCAATACCAAATCCTCACCGAGTTCGTTACTTTAACTTAGATTTAGTCGAAGTTAGCCCTATAGATCTCAGCCTGAAAACCGACTTCAAAGTTAAATATATAAAACTTTACTGACTGACTTCCAACTTGACCCGATCATGACCAAATTTATATGAGACCACCCTTGAAATAAGCTCTATCGAACACAAAAATAATTTTGAAAAAAAATACAGACAAATTGAGGACCTTGTGGTGTAGATATTCCGTAAAGTACATAGACAAAAATAAAATAAAAAATCAGACGTATAGTTGCGGACCTTCTCTTTTTTGGAAGTTGGTCGGAAATAAAGAAAGATAAGAACACGCAAAAAGTAGGAACCTTAAAAAAACTTTCATAGTAAAAATTTGAATGTATGGAACGCGAAGATAATGCGAAAATTAAAAAGTCGAATCAGCCAATGGCATCGTGAGTCGTAACCTTGACATAGAATGTAAATTATCACGTTCCGACGGCTTCTCATGTGCGAATCGAAATGAAAATAGATTAGAGAAATACGTGTGATAAAACGGTATTTTCGAAGTAGCGCTATAAATCGGGCTATGGAAGTAAGCACGTGCGGATCGCGTGAACTGTGTCCACACACGACGCGACGACAGCGAACACGGCTCGCATAATATAAACGCACAGCAAATCGTGTAATGTGCAGTGTACACCATTACGGCAAATTATTCTAAGCGTTACCTGATTATATTTTCGTTCCATTTTCAAATAGATTAATGGTACAACAGTTCACATTATTCTAAGCGTTACCTGATTATATTTTCGTTCCATTTTCAAGTAGATTAATGGTACAACTATTAATCTAAGGGTACAATAGTTCACATTTTACCGGACTTATTGTTTATGTCCCAGGTGTGATGTGACAGGCGTCTGTCGCCATATCAGGTACAATTTTCCGGGCTACTGCCTGATGCTGAGTATAAAAACCCAATATCACTTTACCTCACTTGGGAATCTAAGCCGAAACCTCAGAACGGTAGTCGATTCGCGCACGCAATACAATTACGCCATTGCATCGAGGTAATCAACGAGTTCACTAACCAAGATGATTTTCAAAAATATCTCTCAATTTTAAATCCGCAAGTTGTATTAAATACGTGAACCAGTTACTGCATATTCTGCGTCATTATAGTGAATTAAATAAATGTTTAATCCTTCACGTGATTGTAATATAAGCCAAGTAGGTTGACGACTGTACTGGCATTATCGTGCTCTCGCCGCCGCCACCGCGACACTCGTTTCCGATGAGATAAATCTATAAATTACTCATTAGACAAAATAATAACATAAGTAGGACAACCATGAGTTTTTTTTATATTACTCGGTAACGACTCCATAAAATATTTATATGACAAACACCCGAACGCCTCTAGCGGAACTGACGTTTTCATACAAATATTTTACGTCCTCGCTCGCATAAATACGTGCAACACTCATGGTTGAGCAGAGAGATTCAGTAATTATACTGTTTAATGTCTTTGTAGTTGAGCTAAAGCTCACGCCTGTCTCCCAAAGGAGTAAAATGTATTCAGTGTTGTTATTCCAGAAAAGTAAAAATATCGAAAATCTAAATATTTATTGTACCCATAAAATGTTTCTACATAATTTTTTTTTTCAATAATGTTACTCAACTGCCCTGCCAGTTCGAAAGACCGCTTCGCCAGAGAACGGGCAAGAAACTCTGGCGTTGCTATTTAGAAATATAAATAAATAAATAAATACAGTTTAGCTGAGCAAATGGTAGAGAATAGCCTGTCCCTTTTATTTTCACACAATGTGAAACAAGGAAAAAAGTGACAGGCTATTCTTAGCCATTTGCTCAACTAAACTGTTGTTATAAATAAGGCCCTAACAGTATAATGATTGTGGATACACTTTTAACAGAGTTGCAGATAATATAACTTAGAGCTACTACTTATAATTATAACGTCCTTGTAATATAATTAACAAGCCCACAGACTATGTAAAATCTACTTTTCCAAAGCTAGATCTCCGGTTGTAGGCACTAGGTCAAAGTTACAATGTTTAATGATTAGATTCATAAAATTATGACGCAGTGTTTAGCTATTTATTATGTTGTGATCGTATCCAGTTTGCTTAATAGTTTTGTTATGGACGCTGCAATAATTTTATAAGTTGTTTACCCTGTATTGTTTACATCCAAAATATTATCTCCTAACTTGACATTGGCATAATGTTATACAAATGCCATAAAAAAAACATAACAAATAAGTTATTCTAATTAAAAACAAAGAAAACAATCAAGTGCGCATGTGACAATGACCATGGACAATAAAGGGTTCCATATTAGGGACCACTAAGGATGAACGTTCACAGTAAACATTCTAACTTCGAAGCCAATTTCATTTTTTTTATCCGGGCACGGCAAAGTGACTACACTGCACCTGATGGTAAGCGTAGTGCATGCAGTCCAAAAAATACTAGCGACCACTGACAAATACTGTGTTTATCACTGGTCGTCAGAATCATGCTGGCCTATTTAAACTTCTTCACACTCCGAATCGGAAGAGGCCAGAAGCAAATCGAGGGGCTTGCGACAGGCGGATGACCGATGCAGAAGCAGGGATACCCCCCAAACAAGCCATGCTGCAAGCCCCTCGAGAGAACTGGAAGTACACTGGCTGATCCTGGAACGCGAACCACACGCGGTGTGTTAGTCACTATGGCAGGTTTTAGCACCATGTGTACGGTGGTTGCCATCCAGTCGGATACGAATATCCTACCACCAGCAATAGCCATAAACTACTCGAAACATTTTATTTAAAATTCAAACTGATATTTTTGAAAGTACATACAAATATTTTTAAACATATTTTATTTTAAAACTATTTAGATTATTTTTTACTATTTTCGCCCGACTTCCCAAAAAGGAGGAGGTCCTCAATTCGTCGGTATTATTTTTTTTATGTATGTTACGCGATATCTCCGCCAAATGTGGACCGATTTTCAAAATACTTTTTGTGTTCGAAGGAGCTTATTTCAAGGGTAGTCCATTATAAATTTGGTCACGATCGGATTTTAAGTCGGTCCGCATCAATATATTATACCCTAGATGCACAGTTCTTTGCAAATATCCTCCTAAAACGTGGTCTCAGAAATAAAACAAAGAAAACGATCACAAGTTGTAATTAAATCAACACAAATATAACCCTAAGCACGTGTTATAAAGTAGGTTTAGACGAAATGAGCAAGCGTTCTTTAAATTGAATTTTTAAATTTAGAATTCTATCGACGACGTCCGACTGTAGGCAAAACGAGTGCTTAAGCACTTCTTTGCTGTCCCATTTTCCGAGCGTCAACTGTGCATCTAGGTCAATAATATATCGATGTCGATCCGTTAAGTTTTTAAACTTGTGATTATGTTCTGATCGGCTAATTTCTATAAAATACATGTCAATTGCCAGAATGCCACTGGAATTGTTTCCACATGCAGTGTAGTGTGTGCAATAAACGATAACCCATATCTCCAATGTTTCTATACACTTGTGTATTCAAAGATAAGACGTTTAATGGTTGTATAGAATGTATAAAACATTATCTTCATAAGCAATATCGCAGATACAAGCCATCGATTGTTTTATCGTCTATCGCAATTTTAAACTTAAATATTTACGGGCGGCTCGGCCCCCAGTGGCCCATACGCTTATATAACATATATATGTGCCACCTCCGAAGCGGCGTCTCCGGCACCTGGTTTTCTTGAAATAAAACACTCTTCGCTGTCTTCTACCCATAGAACAATGGACCATAGATAAATGTGTAGCGAAAACATGTTTTGTGTAGGTCTTTAATGTTTTAAGATATTCGTTTCTACTCCTGAGGGCTACCACAACGTCTTAAGCAATATTATTCTTAATCTTACTTCTACCGATTCCCGCACAAAAGAAACAAAGTAAGAGTATTGAAATAAAACTATTTTTACGGATTTTATCACGATTTGTTTTTAATTTTTATTCCCGACGTTTGCAGTCTTCGTGGTCACGGTGGTGATCGTGATAGAATCCGAAAAATAGTTATATTTCAATGTATAACATTCGCGTAAACTTAAGACAGTAAAGTAAAATTATAATAATAATGCTATAAAACGTGGTGATAACCCCTCAGTTGGTGACACGTCAAGAAAGGTACAATAATAAAATCATATCTATTGCACATAACTTGGTTCGCGTGGAAAATTAAGAAATCTGTCCCATGGAACCATACATTTTTCCAGGATAAGGTCTATCTCTGTGCCAAACATCCAGATTATTTCGGCCATTTTGGCGTGATTGAAGTCGTCGCCTGCACATGTTTTTTCGAACCAAAACTAAAAACACCTACACAGAACAAAGTTTTTCATTGTCTCCTGCTCATATAAAAATGGACCATAGATAAAAATGTGTAGCGACACCATTTTTTTTTGTGTTTTGTAATATTTTAGTGCAGGCGACGCGGCTTCACAAACATTCATCCATCAATAATCATACATTAGAAACTCGGGGTAAATCAGACTGGCTGAGACAAAAAGATTTGATCATGCACGAGATAACTAACGAGCCGTGTAAAATTTACATAACCGGTTGTAATCAGTAATTCATATTTACACTGGGTCGATGCGAATGCAACCAGACACCAGCCAGAACAAATTACGTCAATTTGACCTCATGTGACGTTCGGAGACAGGAGGTAGTGATTTCATCTTGTGTAAACGACATTCAAATTTTTCACTTTCCGGAATAGTTGCATCAGTCGGAAAGTCTTGTTAAACAACATACCGCCCAACGAATGAATGACAGCCTCCTTGGCGCAGTTTGCGAGTGAAGAAGCTGTGAAGTGAGAGGCCGCGGGTTCGATTCCCGCATTGAGGCAAATACTTGTGTTGCTCACAGATATTTGTTTCAAGTCTGGGTGTTGTAAGACCGAAAGTCTTTCATAGTTTCTGATACCAACGATATAAGTTATACCTTGTGTGGGGGCCAGGACTTAGAACTAGATGTGTGACAGTTGGGTGTATTTATTATTATTGTTATTATACTGCTCATACCCTTAAGGTCGCTTTATCTGTCAAAATTGTATGGTGAAAATTAATGTAAGAAGCCATTAAACTTGAGTAGCGTTTGATTTGGGCGTTACTCAACTGAAGGACATTATTGCTTCATCATTATCATTATCATCAGCCACAGGACGTCCACTGCCTCCCCAAAAATTTCCAGATCGACCTCTTGGAAGCTATGGCTTCATATGATTTTAATTACTTGTAATAAACAGAACATTAATTTAAAGGTATGTATCTGAATTAAATTGATTTTGTCCTTACAACAGTTTACTTATTCTTATTTAGCAATTTCTAATAACAATTTTGACAGGAAATGATGGAAATGACAGGAATCTTGTAGAAAATGTGGCTTCAAATGACATAACATGGTCTTAATTAATTAATTTCAGTATTCGAGTGTTACATGAGTAAGGGCGATTTGCTAATCTAGAGTTAAACCTAAAGTCAATTTATCCTACAGCTCACTCAATCTTTAATCAAGATTTTAGATAAATATATATTTATCGCTACTACTACTAGATACTACTGCAAGTGGCCCTAAACTATACTTAAATTCAGCGTAGTTTAGCTTGTGACCAGAGAATGACACATTAATCTACATAACAAACATGGTTATCTTCAACAATTCGCTAATATAGTTTATTACATGATATTATACTGATGGCACTTACTTTTATATAAACACGTCGTAAAGACGTATGTACATACATTGTTCACGGATCTGGTGGTTGATAGTCGGGTGATATTAAGGGTGACTTGCAGCTTTGCGATAAACGACGTTTAATCGTAAAATAAACTCCATTTTGGCATCATTTCAGTTCAACGTCTTGCACGTCGTGGTTTTACCCTTCATCTCGATTTAAATAAACGTTTAACTTAAATGGGCATGGCCGCCGGTTTAAAGTCGCTAATCTTGATTTTATTGACAAACAACATAACCTTTTCACATTATTTATTGTTGTTTAATGAAAATCTATGATAAAAATGGCTTTGTTTTTTACACTGAACACGATTTTGTATCAAACAAGGATGATGAATTCGTAAAATATATAAAAACTCGTTTTTTTTACGAAGAGTACTTTATTATCAATAACCCATACATATACCTTACAAACTAACATTGTATGTACATAATCTCTTGAAAAACCACATAATTACAACACTTCACTATTATGCACGATATTTGTGTGCGCACGTGTGGCACTAGTTCTTGGAAGCGGTGGTATACCACCCACGTCCGACCCAGCACGGCAGTCAAAGTTTTCCTCGATGTCTCGTCGCACCTCGGTGCAGGATACGTTTCGGCACACGCATCACAAACGCCTTGAAACTGGCGCAACTCCACACTTAGTTCATCATCATCACCGAGTACCTTGTTTTCTTGTGCACGCTCGCACTCCGCAATGTTCTTCTATTACAAAGTACATTAGTTATTCTATTTTCTAGGAGAGTGTTCTTTTCGAGATGATAAATTTCACTTAAGTTAACGAATTGCAAAGTTACTTCTTGATAACATTTTATTATACCTCTATTATAGAAATTACCATTGTTGACAATAGACTTGTATAGTTCGCGAACGAACTAGTGCGGAGGACAGCTCCCACAGAAGAAATGAACGAACTAGTTCCCAGATCTCGTTTTTTAGTTCGTTAGTTCGTTTGATAAGTTAGATAGATTCTAAGTCTTGAGTATCGTCCAAGGTAAGACCATTGGTTCTCATATCATTCTCTAAAAAGTCCAGCCAGCGCTTTTGGGGTCGTCTGGATTTCCTTAAAATAACGCTGACAGACCACGTATCGTACATATACACAGAAGTACTGGCCAAATGATGGTCTTGTTTTCGTAACGAAGTCAATAACCACTAGGGAAATATCGTGCTTTTTCAAGCTATATTCGAATATGATGCGAAGCACTTTTTAGTCTCACAGATGGCAACACATCATAATATTTTCTTTTACTTTCTTCGATAAAAAATATTTGAAAACATTTATAAAATACTACGTGTACGCAATTCATGTACTTGATCTTTAGCACATTTCCTTTCAGTCGGCCATTTTTAAGCGGCCCCTAGACGCTGTTTGTCTTAAACATCAGCGTACATGAACACCCACGGTGGTTGCTGAACCTCCATAGTGAACGGGAAAGGTTTGGTGACGCCAAAAGCAGTCCAAATCAAAGACTTTGATCGGAAGAACATGTCTTCGATAACGTCAACATAAGCTTCTGGCACCCCTTTCAACGATCTAATAGCAAACATTTGGTCCATGGTCTGTCCCCCATACCCTGCAAGGCAAGAACCCAGGTTTCGCCAGCACCTAGTCCGTTACTCAGAAAAGTGTACCACATGCAGATAAGGTTGGCTTAAAGCTAAAGGTGTTGGTGGCCTACTGTGTAAGTAGGCCACCGTCATCGTTGGGTTTGTTTGGTAAGGGTTGTCCCTTACACGACGTCACTACTCCCCAAGTATGTACAAATTAAAAAAAAAATTGCAGCATATTATGAAAGAATAAAAAAAAAATCGAATCGGCCCAGGCGTCTTCGAGTAATCCGGGAACATACATAAAAAAGATTCCAACGAATTATTAACCTCCTCTTTTTTAAGTCGGTTAATTCACCTCCTCCTTTTTTGAAGTCGGTTAAAATTCGTGTAAATAATATTTTTTTAGCCTTACTTTGGTTCAAGACGAGAACTAACAGAACGAACTAGTTCGTTGAGGAGCCGCGAACTAAAGTGTACATTCCTTATCGCGAAATATTATACGTATGTCTAGTTGACAAGTCGTAATCCAGACGGTCAACGGTGCATGCGATTCTGCGGGTCAAGGCGCACGCGGAGGATGCAGTTGCCCGAGGTAAGGTGGTGGTGGCGGTGTCGCTCGACATCGCCAACGCCTTCAACACCTTGCCCTGGGCCTGCATACATGAGGCACTGCGGTACCACTTGGTGCCACTTTATTTGCGTCGTCTGGTGCACTCGTACCTATCCAATAGGTATGTAGTGTATCCGGGCGCCGCTGGGTGGCACCGGAGGGCCATGTCTGCCGGTGTTCCACAGGGCTCAGTTCTGGGCCCGCTACTGTGGAACATCGGTTATGACTGGGTTCTCCGTGGTACCAACCCCCGAGGCGTCGCTGTTGTCTGCTACGCGGACGACACCCTGGTGACAGCGACGTCGGGATGTTTCGAGGATGCCATCCTGCTCGGCTCCTCCAGTACCGAAGAGGTGGTGGGCAGGATTCGGCGACTGGGCCTCACGGTGGCCTTGAACAAAACCGAGGCCCTGTTCTTTCACGGGCCTCGGCGGAGGCCACCTGCAGGGGCCCACATCACTGTGGAGGGGGTGCGGATTCCCATCGGCACTACTATGAAGTATTTAGGTTTGATTTTAAGTAGCCGGTGGGACTTCCGCGCCCATTTTGAGAAGTTGTCGCCGAAATTGGTGCGGGCAGCGGGCGCGCTTGGGAGCCTGCTGCCGAACCTCGAAGGTCCCGGTAACCCTTGCCGGAGTCTGTACGCTGGAGTCGTGCGGTCCATGGCCCTGTACGGTTCACCCGTATGGGCCGGGTCCCTGAACGCCCGCTGCGTCGCCTTGCTGCGCAAACCGCAGCGTCTGGTGGCGCAGCGGATAATCAGGGGCTACCGCACGGTCTCCCACGAGGCGGCCTGCGTGTTGGCCAGCACTCTCCCTTGGGACTTGGACGCCCGGTCCCTCTCGTCAGCGTTCCGCTGGCGGGAGGGGGCGTCCCGGAATCGGGAGAGGCTTGCCCCGAGGGAGATTGCGGCCAGGTTCCGCAGAGCCGCCGTGGAGGAGTGGCATGCCAGGCTGGAGAGCCCGAGTTCGGGCTTGAGGACCGTCGCGGCAGTGCGACCTGTCCTTAGAGAGTGGCTAGACAGGCGCCACGGTGCGCCTACATTCCGGCTGACACAGGTGCTGACGGGCCACGGGTGTTTCGGCTCGTACCTGTGTCGTATAGCCGGAAAAGAGGCGTCCGCCGTGTGCCACCATTGTGGCAACTGCCGCGAGGACACGGCCCAACACACTCTAGAGGAGTGCCCAGCCTGGGTGGAGGAGCGCAGCGCTCTCATAGCAGTCGTCGGAGGAGACCTCTCGCTGCCGGCCGTGGTGTCCGCCATGGTCGGCAGCCGGAGGTCATGGCGTGCGATGGTCTCCTTCTGCGAGCGCGCCATCTCGCAGAAGGAGAGCGCCGAGCGGGATCGTGAGCAGAGCGATCCCGCCCGCCGCCAAAGGAGACGTAGGAGGCGCCGGGTGGACGACTGACCGGCGTCTCCCGCCCTGTGGAATGGGGGCGTTTGGAGAATTCCACCACGGTAACCCCTGCCTGTCGTAAGAGGCGACTAATAGGGGCCTTCCGGGGTCGCGGGCGTGCAGCGGGGGGCTGTGCGCCCTTTATAGTACTATTGTACTTGCGACCCCGGGACGAACGGCAGCACGGACGGTCGGCCTCGTGCTGCCGTAGACGCCGAGGGCGTCCTTCGGCGGCGGGGGCTCCTGAGCCCCCCCCAAATCGGAGACGGGCCGCAAGGCGGCACCGCGCAGGGGCGGTTCCGGTAGCAATCCGAGGCTATCTCAGGATACCCCGGGGCCGCCCCACTCATGCGCCGAAGTAGGCCACCGCGGGGTTTTTAGTCGGTATTGCCGGTGTAGGGCATTTGTTAGGGACGCGGCCCAGCGTCGCCCGGATGTCGACCATCTCTCCCGGGCATCACGGCGCTGGGTCGTAAGGCCGGCGAACCCGACATACCCGCCGCGTCCACCCCCCCGGGCGCGGCGGCAGTGGTAAAACACTTTTCCCCGCGACAAAAAAAAAAAAAAAAAAAAAGATAGGCAAAGGAAGCAAGCACATACAGCCTCGTCGTATGTGTGTTTATATTACATGTATTCAAACTGAAAATCAAACTAAATATTTGACAACTATTGACACAAGATAATCTATTGAAATATTATATAAAATAAAATACAATTCTTTCTACGCGAAATTGTGATGATAGATGTTGCGAGACGGCACTATAGATAATAATATAAAATTTACGGAACGTAAATAATGAGTAATTATTGGGATTTATTTTATTTTAAAATGCAAAAAATATTTTTTTATGCGGAATTTTGATTGTGGTTATATATTTTTTGTGAAACGGAACCTATGAACTTGGAGTAGTGGAGACCAGCCTGTCGCAACTACATACAAAAAAAATTATGTATGGAGTTTGCGCATCTGTCTATCTCAATGACATTGTCATGGGCCACTCTACACCATGCTCCAAACGTAGTGAATAACTTTAAACCTATAATGAATGAGGGATATCGACTACAAAGACTTTTATAATCGCCTATGTTTAACTTTTTTCATCATTTAACTCTTTGGTTTATTTTTATCTTAAATTTTTCTTAAAACATATATTTCTTTCATAATCCATACTAATTTATTTAATTATTCCTTCACTGCATTTATACATCAGGTATCTCAAAGACCGAACATTCTGGTGGAGGCATTTTGTGAAAAAAGAAAATGAGGGATATTTGTTGTCGCATTCATGCTCATAGACATTTATGTTTAGTTATCTCTGTCTTTCAATGTCAAAGTTAAAAATGATAATATGGCGGTTACAGTTTAATTTCTACGTACCTATTTTCTCTATTTGTTTTACTGATTTTCTATTGGGTAAAATGGACTAAAAGTGAAAATCGTAAAATAAAGCCAATACTATTAGTGTTTATTGTAATTTTAAGGCAACTTCTACGAAAAGTATACGACAAAAATGTGGAGGAGATGGGGACATAAAAACGTTTGGATTTGGATCAATTTCCATTAGAGCATTTACGGTAAGTAAGCATTCAAATTATATAGTGGTTACTGGTTAAACTATGAATTAATATAAAATTATACAGAACAATTAATGAAGCAATTCGTTTAGGGATGTATGTAGTAGTACTGAATATGTCGATAAACGCTACCAGATGATATTTATATGTCTCAAGCTTAGGTCTCAAGCAGTCAATGTCTAAAGCTTAGATATACATCATCTGACACAAAGTTAAAATTACCAGCTCTGTTTAGAAACGGACTGCCAGAAAGAAATCACATAATTAAAACCATTAGGTGTAGTTATGCTTTGTTCCATGAGCAGGAGATAGAGAAGAACATTTTTAGGTGTATTTGTGTTTGTTTCGAGATAAACATGTGTAGCAGACGCTGCTTAACTTACTCATTTTTTGTTTATTTAATATTTTTATTTCTTTTCAGGTGTAACAAGTGATTGATTCCGGTGTCACATTTTGTCAATTTCTATTTTGTACATATATTTCATGTTGTGAGTTACTATATTTAATAAATTGTATGTCTTTGTTATTGTATCTTTTAATTCATATAAATAATACGATTTATTTCAAGAAATATATGGCATACCTGCCTAAAAAATTATCGATATCGATAAACTTTTATTTACCAAATTGTGGTCCATCTCTACGTAAGTACCAACATAATAGCGCTAAAATGCGTGCATCTGATATTATCTATGTACATCTGTAAAAATCTGTGGCACTGAAAGTGTTGCCAGAGTGGTAGCATTTTCTAGCGTAAGTCATCGTGACATACCGTACACAGATAAAAAAACGTTTTAAATCGGTCTATGGGAGTCCCGTCTCTTACAGTTTACATGCTCTTTGGTGGAGACTTGCAGGCAACTTGCCCGCGTTGCAAAAGTTCCCGATTTATCGGGATATCTGCTGATTTTGATCATTGTCTCACGATGTCCCGATGTAGCAGTCCTATCTGCCGAATTTTTGAATTTTCAACTAATGTAAAATAATATTCTTATAAAAAATGGAAAATAATATTATTAATACGGCAAAACTAAAAGAAACCTGTAATACAATACAATACGGCCTACATACAATACGGCCTATACGACAATACTACATATGTACAATAAAATACGGCCATTCAACTTCGCGGTATATTAAATCAAATTGTACTGAAATACCTTATAATAGAGTTTATTATTGTCTGGTGAGTATACAAGGGAAAATAAATAAATAACACCCAACTGTCACATACATAGTCCTAACCCCACACTAAGATCGAGTCTTGTGTCGTGGGTATCAGGAACTACTAGATACTTTCGGTCTCACAACACCCAGACCCGGAACAAATATCTGTGAGTCACACAAATATTTGTCTCGGTGCGGGGATCGAACCCGCGGCCTCTCGCTTCACAGCCGGCTGCTCGCCCTCTGCGCTGCGGAGGCTGTCAAATGTCTCTGAAGATAACTTCGTTCGGGTTGTTCCCCAAATTGGATAACTTATACTTGCTTTAGTCGTTCATTATAGTCCATTCATAGAATCGCATGCACATGTCATAGAAATATAACACATAGAACGACAGTACACGGCCGCGGCGTGAAGGCTTTCCAAGTGAGACATTAATGTGTCACTACATTGCACGGCGTCAGTATCCAAGGTTAAAACTTAGCAGCTTAACTTAGAGCTCGCACAAAAATACCGGAATAAACTTTCCACTAAGTCAATGGTAGGTCTTCTACACACAAAAATATGTATAGGAGACAACAATCAATGTTGTCGCATTTTTAATAAAGATGAGAAAATGTTCACGAAAATATGTGGTAAGAAGACGAAAATGATTAATCAATGTACAATATATCAAACTATAAATGATTATATGTAACTTACTGATTAAACAAATTAACGCATTATTAACATAAAATACTTGTGTTTCATTCCGAATAAAAATCTCCCGATTTTCAGATGCCTAATCTAACGATTTCTAATTTTACACTTTTGCAACACTGCATCTTACTCTATTCGCCTTTTTATTAATACACGAGTCAGTCCTAAATGTCATTTAAATCAAATGTCCCATTAGTTGTCTTGCACATACACATTTCTGGTTCGATTTAAGAAATCCGAGTGTAGATTATTGATCCGCGATTTCATTACTACTACTCATTCTTTACGTTCCGTTAGATTCATATCTAAAGTTCCGTCTCAAAACATCTATCATAACAATTTCGCATAAAACTAATTCAAGTTTGTTTTATATGATTTTTCAATAGATTCTCTTAAATCAATAGTCGTCAAATGCTTACATGTAATACGAACACACATATGATGAGGCTATTTATTTATTTTTACCAGGAGAAACTTTGCATTTTGTTAGCTCAAGCGGAATTTATCATCTCGTAAACAACTACAGGGTTAACACCACCTCTAATAGCAGTATTATTATAATCGTTCTTCGTTTGTTTTGTATGGGAATCGGTACAAGTAAAATTATAATAATACTGCTATAAGAGGTCGTGGTAACCCCCCTGTCTCCTAAAAATAGGAGAACATCGCGGAGTACATGCGTGAATCAGAAAACGAAGTTTGTTGAAACTGATGAGATGGGTGTCAAGGTAGAAAACATAATTGTGCGTATCATCTGTATGCCGATGACCTGCAATTATATTCTCAGACTGATGTCGACTGTGTATCTTCGGGTATCGCTATCGTGAACAGGGCCCTAGCATATCTAAAGGACTGGTCAGATAATTTTGGTTTATCAGTGAACCCATCGAAATGTCAAGCCATTATCGTGGGTAGTTCCAGACAACTGAGCCGGCTAGACTTATCATCTACAGCTGCTGTCGTATTTGATGGTATTACTATCCCGTTTTCGACTACTGTTAAAGACCTGGGTTTACACATCGACTCCACTCTGAGCTGGCGGGCCCAGGTAACCTCTGTGTGCCAGAGAGTCACCGGTACTCTTCGCGCTCTTTATCGCCTGAAAAACTTCCTACCTTGCAGGACCAAGACAATGCTTGTGCAAACCTTAATTTTCCCTATAATCGACTATGGTGATGTATGCTATTTCGACCTGAATGCAGACCTGCTCAATAAACTTGACCGCCTTCTTAACAACTGCATTCGATTCATATTTAATCTCCGTAAGTATGACCATGTGACATCTCATCGCCTCCAACTAAAATGGTTACCCATACGTCAACGTCGTTATCTGCGCGCACTTACTACACTTTATTCGTTTCTTACTTCTCCTTCTCCACCTTCTTATCTATCTTCTCACTTTCAATATCTTGGCACTAACCATGATAGAAACCTTCGCTCTGCAAACAATCTCCTCCTTAATTGTCCTTCCCATACCTCAAACTTTACTCATTCTGCCTTTTTTATACAATCGATCCACCTCTGGAACTCGCTTCCTCGTGAGATCAGGGGGGTGACTCCTGACGCTCGATTCGATTGTGATTTCGATTTGGTTTCATTTATTGACTTAAAATTCCACCAAAATCTACTTTTAAAGTACGCTAATGTTGCATAATATTCGAGAACTTGTCATATGGTAATTTTTAACGTGAAATTAATGCACTATTTAACTCGATTTCGGTGAAATTTTAGGTCAATAAATGAAACCGAATCGAATTCAAGTTCGAATCGAGCGTCAGGAGTCACCCCCCAGGTCGAGCACTACTCGACTGGCTTTCAAAGCCAGAGTTCGTCAACTGTTGTTCGATGGAGTTGTGGAGTCATGTCACTAGTATTCCAAGATCGCTTTGTATGTGTATGCTTGTATATATTATTCATATGTATTTTGATTATTTATATATTTATTTTTATATATGAACTTGATATTTATTTTTATGAGTATCTATATATGTGTAACATTTTATTAAACCATACCCTAATTTTTTTATTTTTTTTTACTTTTCCTCATCTACACCTGCCTTGTCTTTTCTCTACACCACCCAAAGGTTGACTGGTAGAGAATGCCTCTGGCATTAAGTCCGCCTGTACATGTCTATGTATAAAGTGTTTAAAATAAAAAATAAAATAAAATAATATAAGCTCAGGCCTGTATCCCCGAAGGGGTAGGCAGAGGCGCACTAGCGAACTAGAACACCCACATTTCGCCGAGCTTAGTTCCGTCCCAGATGTGATAGAGCGAGCCTATCACCATATCGGGCACAAATTCCAGACTCCAGGCTGATATGGAATCTGAAATCCTGAAATCCAGTATCACTTTGCCCGACCCGGGGATCGAACCCGAGACCTCAGAACCGTAGTCGTACCGAAATACCACCACGCCACCGAGGCTTAGGTAGACTTGCACCAATTTTGAGGCGTTTGTGTGCGTGTGCCGAATTCTGATCGCCGTACAGGACAAGTGGCTTATGTGGTAGTCGAATAGAATATTCGAATAGAATAAATGTATGGAAATTACATAAGGTTACGCCGCATATAGCGTACTCCTCCGTGCCGTGGCGACGACCACACAGCCCATAGCCTCCGTGGCGCAGCGGACGAGTAGCTGGCTGTGAAGCGAGAGGCCGCGGGTTCGATCCCCGCACCGAGACAAATGTTTGTATGACCTACAGATATTTGTTTCGGGTCTGGGTGTTGTGAGACCGAAAGTATCTTGTAGTTCCTGATACCCACGACACAAGACTCGATCTTAGTGTGGGGTCAGGACTATGTTTGTGACTGTTGGGTGTTATTATTATTATTATTTTCATAAAACAACAAGAAATAATATGAAAATGTTATGTTGTTTGACATTCAATAATCGCGATTAGCCATTTAAACCGGCGGCCCCGATGATTTAACTTTGTCGTTTATTTTAATCCAGATAAGGGGTAAATCGACGACGTGCAAGACGTTAAACTGAAATGATTCCAAAATGGGGTTTACTATAAGATTCATCGTGGTTTACTGCGGAGCTGCGAGTGAATTCGAGACAACTAATATGACATTTAATTTTAATCAAGTTTAGGACTAAGTCGGGGACTAATAAAATGGTGATTATAGTGAAATCCCTGCAAGTCGCCCTTATATTACTAGTTAAAACCTTTATTACTAAATACAATATGTCACTGACGTCATAAAGTCATGTCAAAGTCGTTTGATTTCTTCCACCTGTCCTTAAAATCCCACTCAATGTGCGTGCGCATAGTCTGCACGTCTTATTCAAGCATAAAGAAGGATTCGGCTTAGTTTTTACATCTAATTATCTGCCTGACGTCAACCCCCTCAGTGCTATAACGATATTTGATAATTTTAATGCTGCTACTATCGATTTTTAAAACCTAACCATAATTAAATTGAGATTTTCTTCAAAAATGGCATAAATCTCGATGATGTCTAACAAACAATAATATAAATCACAAGTTTAAAAATTTAACAGACCGACATCAAATCCGATCGTGTCCAAATTTATATAGGACCCCCCTTGAAATAAGCTATATCGAACACAAAAAGAATTTTGAAGATCGGTCCACATTTGGCGGAGATATCGCGTAACATACATAAAAAAATACAGATGAATTGAGGACCTCCTCCTTTTTGGAAACTTTTGAAAATGTACCCAAATTCCAAACCCTAAGGCTGTTTAAGAATATATAACACTATGGTTTTTTTTATATCTAACATGTTTTCTTCGTCATTAGTCAAAGTACACATCATAGTTGCAGTAACATGAATAAAGATTACCCACGTCCTTCATTTTAATACATCATAAATATTATGCGCACAAGTTTTCTTATGTAAGTTTTTCAAAGTTGCACCGACAACGTGACTACTGCAATCCATATAGAAATAAGTTCTAATAAACATCTACTCTACAGGCTTGTGGGCTTGTGGCGTAGGTGTATTGCGTGCGCTGCGAGGTACGACTACATTGCTGAGGTCTTGGGTTCGATCCCTGGGTCAGAGAAAGTTATAATGGGTTTCAGTATCAGCCCGAAGTCTGTTTGTGCCCGATATGGCGATAGACTCGATAACATCTGGGACGGATATGAGCTCGGCGAAATGTGGATGTTTTAGTTCTCGAGTTCGCCTCTGTTTACCCCTCCGGGGATACTGGCGTGAGTCTATTTATGTTCATATGTCTTATAAACAGGGTCTCATCAAGGCCATAGCGGGACCCCGGGACACAAAGTAAGGGCCATTTGCGAAAGCAACGTTTGAGGCGAAATAAATAAAACTTGCCCATAATATGCAAGTAAATGCGCTATAGGGCATGTCCCTCTTAAATATTATCTAAAGCCGGCCCTGGTAACAAGTAATATTACTCATTCTGTAAATAACGTTTGCTCAGAGTTCCGGATTTGTACTATGAAACTGTTTTATTTATAATCTTATTAGTGTCGATGAACTTTTTCAATTACAATGCTGTGATAAAATTCTGTGCGTTATTTTTATATTGTCTACGTGGTCTGGGAATCATTGACCTTTTTACATTACGCCCTAAAATTAGTTTTGATAATCACAAGTTTAAAAACTTAACGGAATGACTTCAAATCCGAACCACCCTTGAAATAAGCTCTATCGAATACAAAAATAATTTTGAAAATCGATCCACAAATGGCGGAGATATTGCGTAACATACATAAAAAAATACAGACGAAATGCGGCCTGAGCAGGAAAATTTCTGACAACCGTAAATGTATTCGAACTCGATGCGCGTCTATGAAATTTGTATGAAATATTAACCAAACGTCCTCAGTGCGCAGCGAACTCGAATACATTTACATTTACATTCGTTTTTCGTGGTCGGGCTACTGTAATCCGCTTGTTCTCTCTCAGGCCGATTGACTTTTTGCATTCTCGAAATATGAATACGTACCTGTGCAATTTATTTTTCATTTTAATGATTGACCGACTTCAAAAAAAGAAAGTCCCCAATTCGTCTGTATTTTTTTATGTATGCTACGCAATATCTCCGCCAAATGTGGACCGATTTTTTAAATTATTTTTGTGTTCGATAGAACTTATTCTAAGGGTGGTTCCATATAAATAATAATTTGGACACTATGAGATAAGTTCAACCGCTTCCAACAGGTCGATCTGGAAATCTTTGGGGGAGGCCTATGTTCAGCAGTGGACGTCCTATGGCTGATGATGATGATGAGATAAGTTTTAAGTTTTTAAACTTGTGATTCTACATATATTCTGAACACACCATTTAGACTCGTCAAAGCAGTTTAGAAGGAATTTGCATTATTCAGTCAGACCCAGATTTAGATGGCGTTTAAATTCTTTGTTTAGATGTTTATCGCTCGAATGGTCAAACGCCACTCAACTATAACGACTTCTTACATTGATTTTCGCCATACAGTTTTAACAAATAAGGGGGCCTTAAACGACATAAGGCGACCTTAAGTTTATCAGCATTCGGCGGTTACTATTTTATGCGGCAGGATTAAGAGGAAATTCTAGTTATTACATATTTTTTTTTGTTGTTGTCTTATAGTAATTACGTAGTTGTTGTTCAAATTATGACTTCATAAAACGTGTAATTGTGTCATTTAAATGCAATATTATGTTATTGAATAATACATACTTTATCTCACAGTACAAAGTCCTCTTTGAAATACTAAAGTCCACGCAATCAAAGTCGATAAACAGTAAGCAATGTTTATTTGATAATAATGTCTGTTCAGTCATACAAAGTTCATGTAATGACGTCACGTTGCTCGTATATTTGTAAACAAGATAGACATATTTTGTACAACAATTTTACTGATAAACACTGTTTTTGCATAAACTGGTAAACCATCAAAATAGGCACGAAATATTTCAGTTTTAAGTTTTAACTAAAAATTGTAGTGTGCTCTAATTGCTGTGGGTAAAGTTATTTTGAATCAAAATATCAAAATTTTTGATATTATCGCTATCATTGTGTTGGGGTAAAAGTCCAAAGTACAAAGTCCAAAAAAATATATGGTCTTTTTTATCGGCCCAGTTTATTTCAGTTCTTTGTTAAGAGCATATCGCATCAAAATATGACCGGCGACCGCATCTCTTCCCCTTGGCCGCGTTTTGCCAAAAACAAAGAATAAAAAACAATAAATGCAACGTTCCAGATTTCGTAAATTAACATTTCTAACATAATCTAAACTAATATGACATAGGTTTGACTGTTTGTATGTTTGTTTGTAGGTTTGTTCATAATCACTTTTTGACCCTACTTATTACATTATAATAATCTTTTAACATTGAACAATCTCTGTGTTTAGAAACTTACGAAATTTATATTATGCATCTTAAAATTACCTCACTTCGATTTAATGGACATCGGACGTAATAAATATTTGCAGAGTCGTACGCCTGACAAAATAACTCGAGATTTAAAGATCAAAAACTATAGGACACTTGTCTCATTTTTCATTATTGCCAAATAACAGTAATTTGTGCAGTCGGACGTAGTTGGGTAGTTGCGTGGGTAGGTAAATCACGTGGGATTACAATTTCCTTCGCATGCATCACGCGCGAGACGCGGGGTAAGTAGCCTCATCCAATTTGTAACTGTAGAAAGCAAGACACGTGTTTGATATTATCCACTGTTGAATTTCTTAGGATATTATAAAGATTCATCTTCAATTCTGGTTTAGCTTAGGGACCCGCAAGTAAAAAAACATTATTGTATTTCATTTTTGAAAAGCCTGATTTAAGATAAAATTATGTAATGTATTTTTAAATCATAATCTATGAGAAACAAATAATAAAAAATATTTGTGATAAACGTATAGGTATACTACGTGGTAAATATATGAGACACATGACGAAAGTGTTAATGTTAAATACATACATACATACATACATAAGCTCACGCCTGTATCCCCGAAGGGGTAGGCAGAGGCGCACTAGCGAACTAGAACACCCACATTTCGCCGAGCTTAGTTCCGTCCCAGATGTGATAGGGGGCGAGCCTATCGCCATATCGGGCACAAATTCCAGACTCCGGGCTGATATGGAAAAATCCAATATCACTTTGCCCGACCCGGGGATCGAACCCGAGACCTCAGAACCGTAGTCGTACCGAAATACCACCACGCCACCGAGGCAGTCATTAATGTTAAATGTTTAACAGTTTAGCACGGACACACGTCACAAAGAAGCCAAACGTATTTAAATGTGCGCGGTGTAATTGGATAAGTCCTAACACCGGTCTAGACATACAGCCTATGGTTTTTTCTAAGATATTATGTTTGTAGTCCACCCACCAAATCGTTAGGAATTAAAAAAAATACGAAAATCCATTTTAAATCCATTCAGTTGTAATAACCTTATTCATACATGGATCTCTACAATTTTATTTAAATATACATAGAAGAAATAAATCTTATGTAAAATGAATTGCTGATTACATTTTAACTTTCACTACATCACTATTACCTCCTATTACAGAATGGTATTTTATATCTTGGCATACATACTTGTGGTTGTTGCCAAAGTCTGGCTCTCCTCAAGGTTTAATAACTCATAACACTTTATTGTTGATGTCATTTTATAAATATTACTATTTAAATAACTATTATTCCGTAATTATTTTTGCCTAGACTACTAATTCGTAAAATATATACTTAGGACCAGATCATAAGCTCTTTAAGGACATTTGGGTACTAAGAGCGGTTTCAGACAAAAATCGCCAAAAACGTTTCTTTTTGTTATTTAAATCTTTACTCTGTAAATAGATCACTGGGGTGTTTATACATATTTATCAGAATATGATTCCAGCTTTTAAATGAGTCTAATGTTTGAGTTTTCATATTACTACGAGGCGTCTTAGTCCGAGAGTGATGAACCAATGATATCTTGCGGGTCCTTATTCCAAAAACAGAATTGACGACTGTGTAATTTTAATTTATAATTCTTTCCAGCATTCGCTAGATTTAGGTCTGAATGACAATAAATATTAATATTTAAACTGTACTTTTTGTGGTAACACGAGTATGTTCATAAAAATTGACCAATAATAACCACTGCACTTTAGGCCATGAGCCAACAATACATAGCCCACCATTGTATAGGTGTCTCAAAGTCAAGGATTGTGTGACGTAGAGCGTCGTGTTCAGACGAAATTAGCGTCCCACCCACAAACTTGATGCTTTCATTCATTGTTGTCACTTGTCGATGCGCATAAACATATTAGTGATCAATTAGAGTCTGTTTACGAACAAAACGTAGCAAAGATAAACGTAATAAGGCGGATAAATGGGAACTTGGATATTACATTACGTATGTATGTTTTTGAATAAATGGTGTAGTTATTGAATTTATCATTTCTTATATTTTTTATGGAATAGGAAATCAAACGAGCAAACCAGACCGGCCGCCTGATGGTATGCGACATGGACGATAATTAATAGAGTAGATATTTTTGTGTCGGTGCCAGTGCCTATGCCCCTACGTGTGCTGATGGTGGTCATCAATAAATCATCAACAACAGATGATATAGTATTTTTTCTATTTATTTACTACCTTCGATATTAGCAGGTAGAAAATTTGGGGACCTGATTATTATTTTTGGGGAATCAACAACAATGCCACTGGAAAATGGCAACACTGACAATATAGCAATAGGCTCACCACTCGTACCCTGATAGGTAAAGAGAGTTAATGAAAATGAAATCAGGGAGATGATTGCACCTCATATCCCATCTGGCTTACATGCATAAGCATACATGCGTAAGCTTTATTCATAAAAACAACCAAAATAGCAGCGGAAGAACAAAATTCCCTCAAATTAAAACTCATGCATTCACCAAACGACATTAAATCTGTACCACACGTGAATAAATTGATAAGTCGATTTAAGATATAATCGACTTACCTTATTGACACGTGGTATATTACATACAGTATTTTTCCTCGATTGAATTTCCAGCATGTCATTTGATCCGAATGGTTGGAGTGCCTACTCGGAAAGGCAAAACCAATAAGTAATTAAGACACTTCTGGATCCACGTCCATAAAGTTGATTAAAAACATCGCAAACATGTAGGTGTGTCATGTTTGTGGTAAACAGTGTGTTGAGTTTTATCATCATTCATCGCTAGTTTTAAATTGAAATCTATTTACACCACTGTAGACACGACTCTCACACGAAGTAGGCATGTTGCTTTTACGAAACGAAAACATTAACAAACTAGGTATATTTTTTTACTTCCTATTAAACTTCCGTTTATAAATACCTAAGGTAGTCTTCCAATGGATGCTTCAAGCGACGTATCTCAAGTAATCTCAACCGATGAGTTTATAACGATGTGCGTTAGGATTCTACTCGAAGACTCTTCAATATACACCGAAGATATAAAACAGTATATTACATCTCTTTGACCTACACACAGCATACAAACAGACAGTCCCAACGCTGCAACCAGTGGCGTAATTATACTGATGGAGGCCCGTGGCAAATTCATGATTACGGTCTTTTAAGGAAGGGTCCCCCTATGGTGAAGTCATTTTCAGCTAAAGACCTTCTTCTAGCCGATGGTGCGGGGGCCTTCTAAGGTCGGGGCCCGTGGCATTTTGCCCGGATGCCACCCTGTAGTTACGCCACTGGCTGCAACGTCGCGTCACCAATGCGTATGTTTTAATGCTACGCGCGATCATCGGGACTCTACATTTAAAGTTATTGTCAGATCAGCGCCCTCAAATAATTCAAGGCGAATCTAAATATAGCTCTATTGATAGATAGCTCGTTTCAACTCATATCTGTCATTGTGTCTGTATTGTGATACAGTCTACGTAAGAGGATTTCCGATGCTAACTGGTAAAAACTGAATGAGTTGAGCGAAGGAACAATTCACTGCAGGATACACGTCCGGTAATAAACTTAGTCAATGAAACAGCTGTAGAGCGGATCTTAGTTCAGTTAAGCAAGCGCGTGGGAATGAGTATTTTTGTTTATTCGTCCGAATCACGAAACAAGTCTCTCGCCTTATGGTCTTGCAATAATGGTCCACATTTCTTAATCCGGCCCTAATTATGTAAATATATATTAGTAATAAGTATGATACAAACAACAAGAGCTCTGACCTTAAGTTCATTTACATCGATATGTAAATAAACAAACTCTTTACATTGCTGGTGACTTTTAACTAGTTCTAGACTAAATTTTTTATAAACACTGAGGTTAGCAGTTTTGTAAACTAAACAGATTTTATGTAATTAGTAAAAGTTGACGAAGATTAAGTGCGTTTGTAGGGACATTTCATCAACTCTACCATTATAAGCGGGGGTAGCCTAATTGGGGGTAGTGCAGGCTGAGAAACCATCAAGTTGTAAATATGAAACCAGCCCTAGAGTATGGAACTCTGTTTTTTTTTAAGTTTAAGTATTAGTTGTAAATTGTTGTTTGCTTTGATTGTAAATAAAAGTATCCTAAAGAACCTTAAATACAAACTTAAATAACTTTAAAACTGAAATTATATGGTTTAAACCTTAAAGTTCACCTTTGTGTCTAAACTGAGTTGGACATTTTAATTAGCGCTAAGATTTCTCATTCTAACTACGTAATAGAAAGACGACGTGGAAAATTATGTGTTATGTTATCATGCAATTTGTGTAGAGGTTATCATGGACTAGTCAACACCGGCAACATCTCGCAGCTCGCCGGTCACAAGTCACCACATTCGTGCAACTCGTGATTCATGACGCATTTCTCTCACTATATTATGTATATAATATATCAGTCTCAATATCGTTAAAAACAAAGTAACGCAAGGAAAAAAATAAAAAAGTATTCTTAAAGATAATACACCCAATATATTAGGATCGACCCTATCACATCTGGGACGGAACTAAGCTCGGCGAAATATGGGAGTTCTTGTTCGCTAGTGCACCTCTGCCTACCACTTCAGGGATACATACGAGCTTATGTTTATGTAAATACACTCAAAAGTCATACACAAAGTACTGACCTCACACACAAGACCCAGACCCGAAACAAATATCTGTGGGCCAAACAAATATTTGTCTCGGTGTGGGAATCAAACCCAACTACTCACCCACCGCGTCACGGAGGCCGTCGTCTTAATAAAATTTAATATTATATTATCAGTCTTCATGTAGGTATATAAATCAAGGACGTACCTACCTAATCCGATGCTTCATTGTTAGGGGCGAAAATCATAATTATATATCTAATACTTTGACTTTATCTAAATAAATACTCTTAATATTAGTTTAAAAAATCTGAATAAAACATCATTAATAAAGCCGGGTCTCCTGCACTAGCTTTTTCGAAACAAAACACATACGCAAAACAACGATTTTAGCTGTCCACTGCTCGTAGAACAATGGAACACAGATAAGAATGCATGTTTTGTGTAGGTGTTTGTGTAATGTTTTAGGGCAGGAGACCCGGCTTTATGAAGTACAATAGAGTCCAATGAAATAAACGCACCACATGCTAGGAATGTTAAAATTCAGATATGGAATAGCGTTCAGAATAGCTCTCATAGGGATATTCGAAATGTAGGTATCGTTATTTATACAAGGTATCGATATCTGCGATACGATAAAATATTAATGCATATAAAAGTTTAATTAAACTTATTTATGTATCACTTCCTTCACGTATCCCCACGAAGTGATAACTCCAGGGTAGGTGTAGCCTGTAGGCACTAAGCAGTCAAGTTTGTTCGTTTTGACTTATTGTGCTCTTTTGGGTTTTTAGTTTAAATCAGCGTATTTAGGGAGCCGTAATGCTAATTAAAGCTGAGACAACCATCGCATAAATGTTATTATTTATTAACCCACTATTAAGAGTTATACGTGCAGGAGAACATTTTTTGAATCAATCCTAGCTTTCAAATCACTAATAAATAGTTCAATGTTAGAATAATTTTTTAAATTTGATTTTTGTTCTAATACAATGTATCGATATATCGACAGCTGTAGTTTCACATCTCTAGTCCACTTGTCAATCGATACTGCTGACATTGACAGTTCACGTCCTGCTAGCGGCTGAGGCCGGGCGAGTGCAAAAACTATTAATTTTATATTAAATTAATTAGCTAATTCCCTCAATCGCGGAAAGTTTCCGCGATGGATTCGGACGACAACCGCGTTGAAGGCTGGAAATACCTCAACAAGCAGTTCTTCGGAGATGGTTCGTACATATAAATTTATAAGAAAATACCGTGGAATTCGCACACTTTATTGTTTCGTCACAATGCCATTGGCATAATTATGAATACGAGCATCGATTACGTGATTTCGGTCCAGGAAGTGATGTTGTATAATTAGAATTAATTGAAAATCTTTGCCAAGATGTGTGTAACATGTTTGGTGATAAGGTCTTATGATAAGTATAACATTGATAAAAATCTATAATCAGGCCTATCGAGAATGATTAACGCGTGTGAAATTGGGTCATAACGTATTGAATTTTTAATTAGTTTTATGGTATAGGTTAATTAGGGCAGGTCTAAGGTCAGTCTGTGTGATTCATAACAATTTGCATTGATAAACTGAGGAAAGTATCAATTTATTATGTTATTAATTTATTGTACAACTTTGAAGATCTATTTACACATTGTGGAGTGTTTTTATTATAGCAGTGGCAAACAAGCAGATGGGTCACCTGATGGTAAGTGATCTCCACTGCCCATAGACACTCAAGACAAATGTATCATGAGTGCGTTGCTATCCGAAAAAGAGAGGGGAATTGGGCAACTGTAAATCTCACTCACCGAATAAAACACAACAGCAAACTGCCACTTCATGTTGGTTTTTTGTGATACAGTGGTATCAAACCGGTTGAGTCAGCCCATTCATGCTGTAGACATTACTGTCTACAGTGTGGCTTTACCACTCAACTCAACTCAACTCAACTCAACAAAGTTGTGACTGCAAGTACCTAAGTGAGTAATGATAAACATAAATGTTCTTATAATAATTATTTGACCAACACAGTACACAGTGTAAATAAAGTTTTAGTGGAAATATTGAGGAATCTGCATTGAGATATTTTTCATGAAAGATATATTTATGTTGCCAAAAATATCAACCGTGTTGAAAGTAATGATTGATTACTAATATTAAAATCTTCACATATTCTTAATTATTCTATGGTATAAGTGTAATTAGAAATACCTAACTTGTTTTTTTAATAGTCAAACCATCGATATATTATTTACCTAGATGCACAGATGACGGTTGGAAAATGGGACAGCAAAGAAGTGCTCAAGCACTTCTTTTGCCTACAATCTGACGCCGATAGAATTCTAAATTTCAGAATTCAAATTTATTTATTTATTTATTTATTTATTATTAAAGAACCATCAACGTAGATTACAATATTATCCTTAAAGCTAATCATTTTCGGTACATTATTCTGATTGCATCCTTAATAAGAGATGGTTACAGCATGACCAAAATTAGACACAAAACAACAAAATTACACTGATCAAAAGCAAAAAAAAAAGAAAAGTGTCACAAATCGCAATAATTTAAGAATGCTTGATCATTTTGTTTAAAAAGCTATTTTATAACACATGCATAGGGTTTTGATTTAATTACAACTTGTGATCGTTTTCTTTGTTTTATTTCTGAGACCACTTTTTAGGAGGATATTTGCAAAGAACTGTGCATCTAGGGTATATTATATTTATGAGTCAAACAATTTGAATAAATCCGTGTAATCTGTACATTTTTACATCTATTTATATATCTAATCACCCTGTATACACACACTGCTGAATGTAACTCTCCTCTTGATCACACAACTCTTTTTGGTTACTTTTACATAGTCCAAGTAGTAATTTTACCATAAATCTCCTAACAATTTCCATTCCAAGATCCTTATGAAACATGGGTATAAAATTTGAAATATTATAGATTAAAATACATATAGTTGTTTATACACATAGTTGAAGAATGATGTGGTGACTAGGATTGAGAAAGGGATGCTGAGGTGGTTTGGACATGTAAAAAGGATGGATGAAAGGCGACTTACGAAAGGTATTTATCGTGCTAAAGTGAATGGTAGGGCCAGAAGAGGGCGCCCGACACGATCCTATATGGATCAAATAAGCGATCTCCTTCGTAAAGGGCAAGTTCGGAGTACCCTCAACCGGCGGAAATATATGAAACGATGCATGAATATGGATGAGGCAAAAGAGGTGTGTCAGGATCGTAGCTTGTGGTGCTCAATTGTCTCTGCCTACCCCTATGGGATACAGGCGTGAGTGTGTATGTATGTATGTATGTAAAACACATATCCTGTTCCTGGCCTGCAATTGCTTCAAACCCCCAATGGGGTACTTGACTGTTTTTTAAATTAATTGTATATGTAATTTACATCATATTAAATACAACACAGAAAATATATTAAAATATTTCAAAAATAAAAAAGTTATAAACCTTTGAAGTTTGGTGTAACCTTCAAACTTTAGGAAAGAGAAGCATCAGTATATTCACGTTATAGGCATAACGGTATGTGCATTGGAAAGGGATAGCAAGATATCCCCAGTTCGCCTCAACTCTTGCTCATTGCAGTATTTAAAGTATGTATTACTGCCTCATTTTACAACCAATTTGAATGCGGTTTTTAAAGAAGGATTTCTTTTATGTTTTATTTGCTATTACATATGAAAATGTGTATAAAATGAATCATATTCAAATACACAATTGCAGACGAGAATCTGGAGAGTATACCAGCCATTTATGTAAATTTTCCGAATCAAAAGCTGTTTGCACCACAAGAGATTTGAACTAAGCACCTCAATGGTTTCTCAGTTTTACGCTGTCACTAGACCAATATTAATCAATTATTCAATGATGTTACCTTATTTTTTTTGTTATATAACATATTGTATTATCTTAAGTCACTTTCTACTATAATTAATCCTTGTGATTACATAACTTTTATCTTCCGGTTGAGATAATATTTTTAATAGCATTCAATGAAGAATGTTGCTAGCTCAGGATTTTTTGATAATGTGCAGATAAATAAAAAGCTATAGTCCAACATTTTGATCAAATTCTTTACATAACATTTATATTTGAGTGGTAGAGGCCAGTGCCGGATCTAGAGCCTGAGGGTGACAAGTTTGGGAGGCAGAAAAATCTAAAGGGCGCCTTAATTTGTGGGCGCTAAAATAGGATAAATTGGCAGCTTGCCCCCGCTTTGAAAAGACCTAGATCCGGTACTGGTAGATGCATGTCTCTAGACATGTCTACTGCACAATGGGGCTGGCTCTAAACCACTATGTCACAGAAAACTCAAATTCCCCTTCATCTTCACAATATGTATTCTCTTCCTTTAATATTGGTGATGCACTACTGATAGTTTGCAGGTCTCAGCTATAAAAAGACAAGTTATTTTCTTACAATGTTTATCATGAAACAACATTTTGTTGGCTACCAGTCTGAACTTCATCATTAAATACCTATCAAGAAAGTTTTCCATTCACTGATTAGAAATCTAATTGACTTCACCTGGATGTTGTTTATCACCTTACTTGCTTTTGCATGCGGTTTTACCCGCGTGAGAAGTTTTTCTGTACTCAATCCTTTGTGGATTGTTATGCTTAGATTGAAAAACCACTGTTTTAGATTTTCCAAGCAAATCCAATCAGCTTTACTACATTGCGAGTAGTGACTAGTGATTAAATGAATGAATTAATTAATGAGTGACGGGCGGCTCAGCTTACCGAGGCTGAGACACTTATGTATCATACATACATATATATGTGCCACCTCCAACGGATTAAAGTTAATTGATTAAATAAATAATGGTCGCCTTCTTGATCTAGTGGCAGCATATATGGGCTGTAGACCAGGAGGTTCGATTCTTAGGTTGGGCAAAGCAAATTTTCTAATTTAATTTGCCCAACTGCAAAAACTTAACCAAAACACTTCTGCAACATGTTTGAAAAAGTGTGTTGCGCCGACCCCACATTAAGGTGGGATAAGGGCAGGCAGAAAGAAAGATTAATTAAATAATTATGTTGGCTAAATAAAGTTCCTTTTTTTCTTTCTAAGTAGTATTCTTTGTTGTCACCAGGGGAACGCGCGAACTATGTGAACATACCGCATGTGATCGCCATGGTGGGGCTGCCGGCGCGCGGCAAGACCTACATATCCAAGAAACTGTCCAGATATCTCAACTGGATTGGGATTAACACAAGGGGTAAGTCTCCTTCTTTTTTTAAATGGCTTCCACACATTTGCGATGATTCTGCTAATGTCAAGGTTAGGGGTCTAGGTGTTTTGTGGCCCTAACGGCCGGTTTCAATAAACAATCTCAGTTCGAATGTGCAGATAGATTACAAAAATTAGCCAATACCAACACAGTTTGAACATGACTCCGTCAAATGACGTGATTTGATTGGCTCATAATCGCGATCTATCTGTATTCTAAACTGAGATCGTTTATTGAAACCGGCCGTAAGTCTTTCATATCCTGATACCAACAATACAGGGTGCCTAGTGCGAGTTTGTGCGAGTATTTTTACGAGTTCGATCGCGATAACGTAGCTGTCATTTTGTTAGAAATGATTGCCAGACCTACGAAATTATTCGTAAATCTACAAAATTTTGATGAATTTATAAAGGTATAACACAAAGCACAACACACAACAACAGGACTACATTAGTATTTGATACAATTTTATGTAGTGTTCAACCTGGGCGAGTACAGACGTCACGCGACGACCGCGTACACGAGCCACGAGTTCTTCCGCGCTGACAACAAGGAGGCCATGGCCATCAGGCAGCAGTGCGCCCTCGACGCGCTGCATGACGTCTGCGAGTGGCTCTCCAAGGGAGGGGAAGTCGCTGTGAGTACTTAAATCACATACTTTGGTCACATTGTTTCATGCTTGTATCCCCGAAGGTAGAGATGAACTAGAACACCCGCATTTCGCTCTCTATTATGGTAAGGAAAAGAACTTGTGTGAAATGTCTTTCTTCTACTTTATTGAAATGTAATATTCTAGTTCTGTTGTACATACATTTCTCACACCTAATGACGAGATTCTTCTCGGATAAATATCCAAGCGCGAGTAAATATCCATAAACACCCGTTTCAACTGAGTATTTACTCGTCATTTCTTTATAGTTTTGTTTGCAATGTTGTGATTGTTTAAAGTTTTATACTAAATCAAACATTAAATTAAGCTTATGCATAATTTAAACTTATAAAGTAACAACAAAGAAATTAGTTTTCGCGTGTTTCTACATAGATTTTATATAAGTTTAAATTATGCATAAGCTTAATTTAATATTTGATTTAGTAAAAACCCTCAAACAATCTCTATAACATGCGAGAAAAAAACTATAAAGAAATGCGCAGTAAATAATCAGTAGAAAGGGGTGTTTACGGATATTTACTCGCGCGTGATGGGATTCTTCTCCGATATATTTATCAGAGAAGAATCCCATCCCCCGAAGGTGTAGGCATAGGCAAACTAGAAAACTAGAACACCCATATTTCGCCGAGATTATATCTGTCCTAGATGTGATAAAGGGCGAGCCTATCGCCATATAGGGCACAAATTCTATTTACAAAACTAAAATGTCTCCATATTTGCCTTGGTTACTGTTTTTTGTCTGTTTGTCCGAGCACGGCAAAATACACTACACCTGATGGTAAGCGAAATGTTGTCCAAAAAAAAATATACCGAAAAAGAACGAGTTGATCTGTGGTGACCAAAATCATGCCGGTGCATGCTTCTTCATACTCTGAAAAGGGAAAAAGCGGTACAGGCATAAAAATGTAAGGGCTGTAAACTTTTTCTAACACGATTTGTCCGGAAATGTATCCCCAGAGAGGGATAACGTCAGGCAGACAGCCGGTCATAAAAACTAAACCGAATCATTACTACCACATGTTTAGAAAAATGTGCTTCGCTGACCCCACAATGAAGGCAGATGGAAAGAATAACACTAATATTGTTTGCAGGTATTCGACGCAACAAACTCTACGCTAGACAGAAGACGCATGATCAGAGACATTGTTGTACATAAGATGGGCTTCAAGCTGTTCTTTGTAGAGTCCATATGTGACGACCCTAGGATTATTGAACAAAACATTATGGTATGTGAGTGAGGCGGATTTGTGAGTGGTAGAGCCACGCTGTAGACAGTTACGTCTACAGCACGAATGGGCCGGCTCGACCGGTTTGATACCACTATCTCACAGAAAACCGACATAAAGTGGCAGCTCGCTGTCCCCTTTCCCTCCTTTTAGGTTGGCATGATTCTTTTTGTGTCTTGGGTGTCTATGGGTGGTGATCACTTACCATCAGGTGACCCATCTGCTTGTTTGCCAATCTATGCTATAAAAAAAAACATGGTAAGGACTGAAAGCTAAGCCTATGGATGATTTAAACCATGGGACCATGGCACAAGGCCAAAATAATGCCAGAACATTTGGGTTCATGACTGTGCTTGATTTTATACACATTTTTATATGTAATAGCAAGTATAACAATAAAGAAACCTTTCTGTAAAAACTGCATCGAAATTGGTTGAAAAATTAGGCAGTAATTCAGCCAGAATGGGAGCGTAGTGGAGATATCTTGCTATCTCTATCCAACGCACGCACCGTTATGGCCGTGACGTGGTTATATCGATACTTCATTTTTCCACAGTTTGAAGGTTACACCAAACTTCTAAGGCCTTAACTTAACATGCTTTTTTTGAGAATATTTCATTCTGTGCTATGTTTTAGATGTCGTAAATTTTATATAAAAACAATTAGTCAAGTTCCCAATTTTTTTGAGTGCTAGGGCCACGCTGTAGACAGTAAGGTCTACAGCACGAATGAGCTAGCTCAACCGGTTTAATACCACTGTATCATTCAAAACTAACGTAAAGTGGCAGCTTGCTTTTGCGTTTCGTTTTGCCCTTGTGCAACATGCTTGAATAAATGTATTGCCAACCCCACATTAAAGTGGCATAATCCATAATCACTGTAGGCGAAACGACCTCTTATGTATTTTTATGTAAATATTTTCGTGTAATATACGCGCGGCGGAGGCAGTACCGGCAACGACAGTTGCAACGGCGACGTCACGGGAGTGTATGCGTCCGCTGTCGCTCCTAGTTTTCGCGTGTTTTAGGTAGCGATGATGTATCGATGTGTGTGCCTAATGTCCTTTAATTAAATCGTTAAATTATAGTCGGGAATAAAATTATTTTTACGGATTTTTTCACGATTTGGTTTTAATTTTTATTCCCGACGTTTCGAAGGCTTTGCAGTCTTCGTGGTCACGGGTTGGACTGAGATGTCATTTGTCCAAGAATGTTAGTATTATAAAATCTACCTTCATTTTAGGATTATACAGATTTTAAAAAAGTGTGACCACGAAGACTGCATAGCCTTCGAAACGTCGGGAATAAAAATTAAAACCAAATCGTGATACAATCTGTAAAAATAATTTTATTTCTATTATAGTCGGGACTTTGATTTGAAAGAACACCGGTACCCCGCGCCAAATCTGCTACAATCACTATTAGCTTGCCAGGATCTCAACCCCATCTGATTCCAGGAGGTGAAAGTAAGCAGTCCAGACTACACAAACATACAGAACACGGACAACGTCCTAAACGACTTCCTACTACGGATAGAACATTACAAGGAGAAGTACGAGCCCCTGGACGAGAGCCTGGAGTCGGACTACAGCTTCATGAAGATATACGACACCGGGGAGAAGGTGGTGGTTCACAAACACGAGGGTCACATACAGAGCCGCATCGTGTACTACTTGATGAATATACACATAGTGCCAAGGACCATATATTTGACCAGGGTGAGTTTGTATTCGTATTATTAATAATATTAACCCTGTAATATTAATGTCCCACTGCTGGGCACAGGCCTCCTCTACTGATGAGAGGGGTTAAGCCTTGGTCTACAAACCTGGCCTAATGCGGGTTGGTAGACTACACATACCTTCGAAATTCTTGTAGAGAAATTCTCAGGTATGCAGGTTCCCTCACGATGTTTCCTTCACTGTTATAGCAAGCGATAATTCACAAAGAAAACACACTTAACATAGAAAAAGTCAGAGGTGTATGCTGGATTTTGGGGTTGGTTTCGAATCTTCGACACTCGTCTCTGCAGTCCGCACTATTCCCAACTGAATTATCACTGCTTGGTATTCGTATTATTAGTTTGAAATTTATTGCCTCGGTGGAACGACTACCGTCCTGCGACATTATGCTCTATGACCAGCCATTCATATGGTCATAGTGAATAAAAGCTTTAATGTCTAAAATAAAAGTTATAGCATTTGAAATTTGGTAGGAGCGTAAATTTCAAAAAATAGAAAAAGATACACCAGTATAGTGATATCACGGTCATAACGGAGCGAACAAAGTGATATCAAGATATTGCCACTATGCGCCCACTCTTGCTCTTGCTATCAAATATACTCACAAGTATAAAAACTTAACGACCGACTTCAATATTTATCCGATCATGACCAAATTTATATGGACCACCCTCGAAATAAGCTCTAAGCACTCGAACACAGTAATAAACTTGAAAATCGGTCCACATTTGGCGGAGATATGGCGTAACATACATAAAAAAAATACAGACGAAATGAGGATCTTCCTCTTTTTTGAAGTCGGTGTACAAAAAACGTATCAAAACAAACATAGGCCTACTTAGTGTTGTGTATGTACTTGCAGCACGGCGAGAGCCTGCACAACCTGCAGGGGCGCATCGGCGGCGACAGCGCGCTGTCCTCGCGCGGGGCGCACTACGCGCGCGCGCTCGCCGCATACATCGAGGCGCAGCGCATCCCCGGCCTGCGCGTCTGGACCTCGTGGATGCGCCGCGCCATACAGACCGTCACCGACGTGCGCGCGCCGCAGGAACGGTGGAAGGCGCTCAACGAGATCGACGCCGTGAGTACACGCACTCAGTAACGGCACACTACACTCATTACCGTCACACTACACTCATTACCGTCACACTACACTCATTACCGTCACACTACACTCATTACCGTCACACTACACTCATTACCGTCACACTACACTCATTACCGTCACACTACACTCATTACCGTCACACTACACTCATTACCGTCACACTATACTCATTACCGTTACACTACACTCATTACCGTCACACGATACACATTATGGCGCGTACAACCGAACCGTACCAACCGAACGAAGGCGAAACAATGTTCGCGAAGGAGTCGGTGTGGATGCAACACTGAAGTCGAAAGAACGAACGAAAGCGTTCTGTACCGTTCGGTCGTGCGCAGGATAACTGTTGTGTGAACGCAACAGCGAAGATTCGCGAATGTTCGGAAACGTTCGATCCCCATCGGCGATGACCCTTCACGAACATTCTTTCGCCTTCGTTCAATTAGGGTGTACCCGGCATTACCGTAACACTATACACTCATTATTATAATACAATATACTAATTATAATAACACAATACACTCATTACTGTAGCAGAATACACTCATTACCATAACACTTTAACGGGTGTTCCTTTACATACGATATTTGCTTTTTTCTATTTTTGGAGTAAGTTTTCATTGTAACCACCGCTGGTTACCATAATACACTCATTACCATAACAGAATACACTCATTATGGTCACACGATACACTCCTCACCTTAACACGAATGAGTCATTACCGAAACACACATCACACATCACCGTAATAATACGATATATTACAAACACATAACATATTTTAAAACATGTCGTCTTATTATCTAGTTAACTTTATAGTTTGAGTATGACTTAGGTTGGACTGTGGTTACGACAAAAACCAGTTTTGACAAATCATAATTTAACAAGACTTGAGTATGAGCGATCTAGTTATTGAGAATTTAACAAATTCCCATTATAAAATTCCCAGACCGGGAAAAAGTTTCCACAATTTTCTCCGGCACGATGAACTCTCAAGAGCGTTAGACAAAACCTAAGCTGAATGTTTACAAATTGTTTGCAGGGCATCTGCGAGGAGATGACGTACGCCGAGATCCAGCAGAAGTACCCGGCGGACTTCAACGCGCGCGACGCCAACAAGTTCGCGTACCGCTACCCGCGCGGCGAGAGCTACGAGGACCTGGTGGCGCGCCTCGAGCCCGTCATCATGGAGCTGGAGCGGCAGGGCAACGTGCTCGTCGTCTCGCACCAGGCCGTCATGAGGTGTCTGCTCGCGTACTTCTTGGACAAGTCTGCAGGTGATTCTCGTTATATTGTATACATTCTGCCAGGGTCCGCCTTGCTACTCCTACTACTAAACTACTACTCCTACTACTACTCCTTTACTGCTACTACTCCTAGTATTATACTACTACTCCTACTACTATACTACTACTACTCATTATTATACTACTCCTACTATTACTCCTAGTATTATACTACTACTCCTACTACTGCTCCCACTATTATACTACTACTCCTACTACTATACTACTAATGCTCCTATTATTATACTACTCCTACTACTACTCCTATACTGCTACTACTCCTAGTATTATACTACTACTCCTACTACTGCTCCTACTATTATACTACTATACTACTACTATATTACCACTATTCTTACTACTATCCTACTACTATTATACTACTACTACGCCTACTATACGTGATTGTCATTACCGTTTCATTTTAATCGAGTTTTGAAAAGGACGTGGTTTTCAATTCGTTGCTTATTTTTCTTTTTGTAACCTGTAGTTGATGAATTTTATTAATATTATTACTAATTAACCTCTAGTATTGTCTAGACCGCTTCCAACAGGTCGATCTGGAAATCTTTGGGGGAGGCCTATCTTCAGCAGTGGACATCCTATTGCTAATGATGATGATGATTGTCACAAAATGTTAAAGTCACTAAAATGATTCACATTCGATCGATACAGCGATTATCATTTTCAAATCGTTTGGCAATAGATTGGGTGGTCAGTCGCCTCAGAAAAGCTGGCCTGCTATTTTTGATATGTAATATCCTATTTGCAGAATAAATTATTGGAATTTGAATAATGTCGGTTATTATTTACCGTTCTTTGTACAGAGGAGCTGCCGTACCTGCATGTACCGCTGCACACGGTCATCAAGCTGACTCCTGTCGCATATGGATGCAGGGAGGAACACATACAGCTCTCTGTAGACGCTGTGGACACGCACCGACCCAAGCCTTCTGTGAGTATGCACCACCACGCACCCTCCGGACCCAACAAGCAATAACCGACTCTATACATAAACAAATAGCGTGTAATATTCAAGCGTCAGCACTTAAGTATGCACCACCACGCACCCTCCGGACCCAACAAGCAATAACCGACTCTATACATAAACAAATAACGTGTAATATTCACGCCTCGACACTTGAGTATGCATCACGACGCACCCTCCGGACCCAACAAGCAATAACCGACTCTATGCATAAACAAATAACGTGTAATATTCAAGCGTCGACACTCGACCCAAGCCTAAACCAAACACCATCATATCCAACAATGAACTCAATACGTAAACAAATAATGTGTAATATTGACTACAGTAATCCGGTGGTATTTTAACATTATCACAAGTAAGTAACGGTGGTCCAAATCCCCACTCCCTGTTCCGATCTTTATTCCTTTAGGGTTGGCTTTATTCGTGATACTTTTGGTTCCGTGGAGATGTATAAGCAGTGGATATCACTTAGTTTCCGACAAATGGCTCACTTGCTCATTTGCCAGTCTCATCTATAGAAAATCCTGATTGAAAACAATACGAAACTTGCATGTAATTTTTAAGCTATTGCATAGCTTCTATCGTGGGCCTTGTGCGTGGAGACCGAATCCAGAAATTCCGTAACGAAAATAACCTAACACTCCGACCGGCACAGCGGTGATACTTTTTAGTTTTGCCATCTATCGATGAATAGCAGAATTTTTAATGACTTTTTTGAAATATCACGCTTGTCTCTTTAGTTCAGCAACTCGCCTCTAGGTGGCGTTCGCCCCGCAATCTGGTGACTCATGCCTGCTTATTAGTTTATTGTAAAGAACTAGGTCTCAAATAAACATAACATAACATACATGTTCTGTCAAATAAACATTAGAAACATAAACATTAAAATATGCACAAATCATTTAATTATCGCAAGTCAAAATAAGACTTACGAAACCCCGCGCTAATAAAGGACGTGACGTCACCGCGTAGAAATGTTAAAGCTATTTCTTTGAATAACGTAGTAAAAATGAGTCAGGAGGCAGAGAAGTACCTCCGAAATATAATTTACTAATCACCACAACAATTTTGGCAAAATGGGGGAAAATACCCCAAATTGGAAACACTGCTCTATGATTCTTTATGCAATGACGTCACTTGGGTTTTGCAGTTACGTTCCATTATACGTAATTTATAAGCAGGATATTTTGTAAAATATCAATTATTTTATAATACAAATTTCGTGATGCCACATTTCATGGTTTTGTTTATTGATTAATCAACATAATTTCTCGTTATAATATTTATGCAAGTTCCCCATTGGCATTGTAATTTCCTAATTACAATGCAAAAGATTTAAACCAAGTTTAAACCGAGACTCAATTTAGTCCACATTTTGTAACAAGCCCCAAAAAGACAATACATTGATTTAAGTAGTGTTTTAAAAATAAGGTGTGCTAAAAATTAAATTTATAATATACAACAGATTTTTTTATTGGTAAAGGTAGGTACTTAATATCATAAGAGTAAGTAGTAATTCTCAAAAAAATATATATTTGCTTCCTAAAAACTGTGACAAATATATTACGAATTTAATTGAAATTATTTAAATCTTTTTTTAAAGGAAATTTGATTTTTTTAAAGAAATACAATAATATTTTTATGTACAATATTTACAGGGTTTTTATGCATTTTACAAAATACTGCTGTATTTTTTGCATTTATTTTTATTAGTTCTAGTAGCAGTCAGTCCTAGAAATAATTCCAAAATTCTATTTCCCTTTTTACATAAAGCTATATTGATTATTAATAAATAGATATAATAATATTGGTTCATATAATGGCCCGGTCAAATAATCTAAAGGTGCTACTACACACTAGACGAATTCCCTGTACCAGAGCTTTATATCATTGACCTGTATTATTTTTACTTTTTGTTTTATTAAAATATTATTCTAAGTATATATTTAGTATAAAACATATTTTAGTTTAAAAATTCGATTATACCTATAGTCAATTACTGTTTATTTAAGTTACCAAACGAAATTGGGTACTTGATTAATTTTTTAAAATTAATTTTATGTGAAATTACTTTAGGCCCCCAATTTGCTCATTGCAGCCTTTAAAATATGAATTCCTGCCTCGTTTTTGAACCAATTTCGAAGCAGTTTAGTTACAGAGGGGTTTCTTTTTTGTTTTATTTGCTATTACATATAAAAATGTGTATAAAATCAAACATAAACAAGTATCCAATTGTTAATATGTGATCCGATAATTTTCAATTTTGGTTTTATTATTAATAGAAAAGTATTAATGAAATTGAAGCATTCACAAAATTTTATTTGTTAATATGTCACGTATTTTTAAATTAATTATAATTATCATGAGCCGCGTCTCCTGCACTAACTTAAACAGAACACTAGAAACACATACTCAAAACAACGATTTTAGCTGTCACCTGTTCGTAGAACCATAGATAAAAAATGCATGTTTTGTGTATTTAGTGCAGGAGACCCGGCTTTAATTATGCTTATATGCCTTCGTCCTACTTTACAATCAATTTATATACCTTTTTGTTAGAGGTAGTAGTTATGGTTGATTATACAAAATTAACAATACTGCCTCGGTGGCGTGGAAGTATTTCGGTACGACTACCGTCCTGAGGTCGCGGGTTCGATCCCCGGGTCGGGCAAAATGATATTGGATTTTTCCATATCAGCTCGGAGTCTGGAATTTGTGCCCGATATGGCGATAGGCTCGCCCCCTATCACATCTGGGACGGAACTAAGCTCGGCGAAATGTGGGTGTTCTAGTTCGATAGTCGCCTCTGCCTACCCCTTCGGGGATAAAGGCGTGAGCTTATGTAACAATATTCCGTTGTCTGTAACTGTTGTAACAGAATGACGCCAAAGTATTGATAATCTACTTAACTAACCGACTATCTAACGCCCGAATGGTCAAACGCTACTCAACTTTAACGACATCTTATATTGATCTCTTATATTGATTTTCGCCATACAATTTTGACAGATAAGGCGGCCTTAAACCGAGATAAGGCGTCCTTGAGTGTATGAACATTCGGCGGTAAGAGTAATTATTATGACACACGACTTTTTTTTTGACATACAAGAAACTCTTGCTCTATTTTGAACAAGTTCTTAAATTTTTAAATAGCGTTTCAGTAATGGGCGTGGGTGAAATAAAGATTTTTAACTGAACTGAACGTAAGTATGAAGTTGGAAGGTGGGACGATTGTGTGTAAACTCCATTATTTCGCCCATTGTATGAATTAAATATTTACTTTCAAAATTTTGGTTTCTTTTATTTTTCAAAATTCCTATTTTTTTTTGTTTCGGTTTCGCTTTATATTCATTAAAGGTACATATCTTTATATATACATATCTTTATATCCCTGAGAATGTTAAAGCTAATTAATATGAATTATTCCGTGAAATTTCTACTGCTTTCTAGAACTTTTGACTATAAATATCTATTAATATAATTTATGTAATTTTATAAAAGTTTGTAACCTTTTATTAGTAAAAAAATTAAAGTCGATCTAGCTTCAGGAATGACATAAAAAATACTAAATCATAGGTTCGCAACCAGTGGTCCATAAAAGCAATAATAATAATGATGGCCAACCAAAGATTTTGTTGAATTGTTGATAACCACTAGTATAAGTTAAAATATACAAGGCTCTAGTTCTGTAAATCAAACAAAAATGCCCCCATTGCAAAATAAACATTTCGCGCCTACGCGTTTTGATTCGCCACAAATCATCTAATCGCTAATAGGAAGGCGAAACAGGCGCCTCACGAATACAAGCCGCATATCTAATATCTTATCTCCTAACACTTTCGTGGACGCCGTACAAATGTATTTCTATTGCTCGCATTTTTATATAGCAGAAACTGAGAAACGAACAAGTGGGTCGCCTGATGGTAAATGATCTTCACCGTGTACCCAGAATAGCAAATCAGATCATGCCATCGCCACGCCATGATCATCAGCATCATCGTTTCATGCCTTCCTAACTTTAAAGGTCGGGAATAAGTATTGAAAACGAAGGAGGGAGGGGGGGTATTTTGGGTCACTGAAAATCTTACCGAACGAAACGCAACAGCCAGCTACTAATTTACGTCGATTTTATGTGATACAAAGTGGTGTTAGACCGGTCGGACCGGTCAAGTCGTGTCCATTTTAAATTCCGACCGACCGCCCTAGTGACCTGGTAGGATTGAGCTTAAACTAAAATCCGTGAGGTCTACAATTTTGGCTTCAAATCCTACTTGGGGAAGTGAAATGGGAAAGACTATGTGGGATTTTCAGTTTCAAAATTTGTATAGAAGTTGCCCGGGTATGCATTCGTTTTAGACAATTTGGGGCCTTACTTTTAAAAATATTTTAACTGAGAAAATGGTAAAGAATTGTCTGTCCCTTTTATTTTCAAACAATGTGACACGAGCAAAAAAGTGACATATTGTTCTTAGCAATTTGCTCAGCTAAACTGGTTTAAAAAGTAAGGCCCTAAAAAATAATTACAAAGATATGGAAATAAGCTTAAATAGTTTTCTTGTTCATCTGTGCGTACCCCCTCTGAGGTACAGGCGTGAGCTTATGTGTGTATTTTTAACAGGATGACGAGGAAGAGGACGCGGTTTTGTCGCCAAAAGTAATCGTATGATGAGTGACCATCGATATATTATTTACCTAGATGCACAGTTGACGCTCGGAAAATGGGACAGCAAAGGAGTGCTTAAGCACTCGTTTTGCATACAGTCCGACGCCGATGGAATTCTAAATTTCAAAATTCAAATTCAAGAACGCTTGCTCATTTCGTTTAAAAAGCTACTTTATTACACGTGCATAGGGTTATATTTGTGTTGATTTAATTAGAACTTGTGATCTTTTTCTTTGTTTTATTCTTGAGACCACTTTATAGGAGGATATTTGCAAAGAACTGTGCATCTAGGGTATATTATATTGATGTGAGTGACGCATGAATGAATTGTATAGTGAAATAGTCATTAGTTACCAGTTACCACTTACCATACCAATGTCTCGAGTCTGAAGTACTAACAACGGGTTATGTATATTATGATATTTAGGGTGACTTTTTAAATAAATAAATAAATACACCCAACAGTCACATACATAGTTCTGATCCCACACTAGGTATACCCTGTATCGTGAGTATCAGAAACTACGAGAGACTTTCGGTCTTACAACACCCAGAACTGAAACAAATAACTGTAGGTCATACAAACATTTGTCTCAGTGCGGGAATCGAACCCGCGGCCTCTTCGTTCACAGACGGCTACTCGCCAGCTGCGCCACAGAGGCTGTCCAAATGCAGCGCTATTACTAATCTAGAGTTACACCTTATCTCGAGTTATTCTACAGCTCACTCTCTTTAAATCAATATTTGAGATAATGAGAAGTTTAAAAACTTAACAGACCGACTTCATCATGGACCACCCTTGAAATAGGCTCTATCGAATACAAAAAGAATTTTGGAAATCGGTCCACATTTGGCGGAGATATCGCGTAACATACATAAAAGTGGTAGAGCCACGCTGTAGACAGTAACGTCTATAGCACGAATGGGCCGGCTCGATCGGTTTGACACCACTGTCTCACAGAAAACCGACGTAAAGTGGCAGCTTGCTGTCGCGTTTCGTTCGGTGAGTGAGATTTCCAGTGGCCCATTTCCCCACTCCCTTTCCCAATCCCCTTCCCTCCCCTTCCCTTCCCTCCTTTTAGGTTGACAACTCACCCATGGTTCTTTTTGTGTCTTGGGTGTTTATGGGCGGTGGAGATCACTTACCATCAGGTGACCCATCTGCTCTTTTGCCAATCTCTGCTATAAAAAAAAAAATACAGACGAATTGAGGTGTTTCTCCTTTTTGGAAGTCGGTCGACAAGACATTTGTATAACTAGGACATGTTTATAGCGCTAAAAATTATACATACATACATAAAGTCACGTCTGCATTCCCGAAGGTGTATATATATAATATATATATTTACAGCAGACAATTTATTAGCAAGATTCTTTCTTTCTACCTGTCCTTATCCCATTCTAATGTGGGGTTGGCGCAACACACTTTTTCAAGCATGTTGCAAAGAGGATTTGGCTTAGTTTTTACGACCGGCCGCCTGCCTGACGTCAACCCCCTATGAGGGACCCCGGGCAAATTAAATTGGAAAATTTACTTTGCCCGACCTGGGAATCGAACCCAGGACCTCCCGGTCTACAGGCCATACATGCTGCCACTAGACCAAGGAGGCGACTTGAATTTATTAGCAAGATTGTAAATATCAAATACGTAACTAATGTGAAATGTACCTCAGAAACCGGACATTGTAAACGTTGCAGAGGACTCGTATTGTGACATGTTTTGTCTCATCTCGTCCAGTGATATTTAACACGAGAGTAAGCAGGACGAGACTATCGAGAGCTATACAACGTTAAGAAATCAGTCTTCATATGAACTACTTTGTTTTCGAAGTAGACATTTCAAGGTCCCATCTTAGTATCGTTTTTTTTGTGAAAACATGTTGAATGGATTCATTTATGTATTTTAAATATTTATAAGCCACTAGCTTTTGACCGCGGATACGCCCGCGTGAGTCTTGACAAACATTCAACCTCCATTACATCCCTTTAGGGGATGAATTTATGCATGTATTAACATATAAACCCTACTCTTGAATCACTCTATCTATTAAAAAAACGCATCAAAATCCGTTGCGTAGTTTTAAAGATCTAAGCGTACATAAGGACAGACAGACAACGGGAAGCGTCTTAGTTTTATACTATAGAGGTATAAGGATAATCAGTTACGGTTGACATCGTTTTAAAAATGATACATGGAAATGTGTTTTTACTTAGAATTACTGCATTATGTAATATAGTGACTTGGTTTTAGATTGTATTTTTTTAATACAAACACGAAAACGAATTAACAAAATCGAATGTGATCCATTACACGCATAATTTGATAACATTATCATACTGATTATCTTAAGTGGCAGAATGATTCATCATCCTCATATTTATTTAAAAAATAATAATTGTCTATGGTATTTACAGGTGATACCAGCGCCGCCTATAAAGCCGCCTGTCCCTCCAGTACTCAACGGGGACACGAACGGAGAACAAAGCGAGGACAGTCCGTCTCACTAACAAAGATCCAACCTACAAATAGATGAAAATATTGTCTATGACAATGGGGTATTTTTGGGAAATTGATCAAAAAATATATCGTGGTTTGAGTTGTTTATGACTGCGTTATAACTAGATATGTTACAGTGTGGTGCACAATTCAAATATGTATAGTCTTACTGATGGAATTGATAGTCTATGGTTTATGAGTTTATAGCTATGGAAAAGACATCTCTATGCTTTTAGCAGTAAAGTTTATCACATTTTTTTATACATAAAAAATCATATGGACAAAAAACACAAAAATAATATTTAAAAGTCTCAAATATTAATATTATTTTCCTCTAAGACTATATAGCTTTTGTAAAATAGATAATCCTATACATATGTTGATTATGTATGTTAAAAGCTTGTAAATATATCAAATAATCATGGAGGGAAAAGACAGTGTAAATTAATGAATAATTAACAATTTCCATTGAAGTAACATTTTCATGTTTTATAAAAATATTTTAAAAAAAATGTTGACAATATATGATATGCTAGAGGTTCTCTCCTGTCTACCCTCCAAGGTATATCAGACAAGGTGTTAAAATATAAATGATAATAATCTATACAATATAGTATGCAAAATAATTTTGTGTATCATGAAGAGGATTTTTAAAATACAGTGGTCATTAACATTTGTGTATAATTTTCTAAAAAGTTAAATATATTAGGCATAAGAATGTGATAATTTCGATATTAAATTATGTGTTATTTTAATACTATTTAATTATTTTTGTTTTTGCTTTTTAAGTAAGGCCTAATAACTATTGCTGTAAACTGAAATAATAATTATAAGCAAAATCCAAGCAATATTAGATGATTTCTAAAGGGCTACAAAATAAAAATCGATTTATGCCAAATCGATGTAAATAAATAACACCCAACTGTCACATACATAGGTCTGACCCCACACTAAGATCGAGTCTTGTGTCGTAGGAATCAGGAACTACGAGAGACTTTTGGTCTCACAACACCCAGACCCGGAACAAATATCTGTGGGCCACACAAATATTTGTCTCGATGCGGGATCGAACCCGCGGCCTCTATATAGAAGATGATTGAAAATCGATCTCGATGAAATTATACCTATAGTTTAATATCATTTAAATTTCGTTTACAATCGGGTACTTGACATTTTTTTTTAATTGATTTTATACAAAATTTACGTCATCTAAAACGTAACACAGAAAGAAATATTGAAATACTCCCAAAAATAAAAAGTTATAAGCCTTTGTATCTTGGTGTAACCTTTAAACAGCGGGATAGAGAAGTATCAGTGAAATCTCGTCACGGTCATAACGGTGCGTGCGTTGGAAAGGGATAGCAAGATATCCCCACTACGCCCCCACTCTTACTCATTGCAGGATTTAAGATATGAATTACTGCCTCATTTTTCAACCAATTTCGATGTGGTTTTTAGAGAAGGGTTTCTTTTTTGTTTTATTTGCTGTTACATATAAAAATGTGTATGAAATGAAACATAGTCAAGTACCCAATTATACTTGACTTTTCAATGCAGGATAACTTCTAATTGGAGAATAATTTTGACAGATTGACAGTTAAAATATCTATCAATATGTCAATTATTCCTACGATAAAATGGGGCTATTGTAAAATCGACTCTTAGTTTTGTCTGTCGAAGGTTGAAAGTACCCCAAATTGATCCCAAATGCCATAATCCTCTTCATGATACCTGCAACGTGCGCCACTCTGCCGTAAAGTCGACAAATTTGAGACTGATAAGTGAGTTTAGATTTTTAAATTTTAAGTCATGTTATCATTGTGTGATGTGATATGGGTTATGCAGAAATAGGACTTAATTAACGCTACATAAAGAGGTTTTTGCAAATTAACAGGTCTGTCTTGAAAGTTTAAAATAATGAAACATTGTTTTAGGGCCTATTTTTCTTTGGACAACTTGGATAATTAAGTATTTGGGGGGATTAATTTTGACGTTTGACAGTTAATTATATAATAAACTCTCAGTGAAATTATCCCTCAGATATAAGTTGCTTGACTTTTGAATAATCTGCCCTTAGACCAAAAAAAATAGTAATATAGCATTATCTTTAGTAGCTCAGAAATCTGTGGTTGTTTTTTTTTTCTATTTTCTGCATCACCCTGTATACGACGGCCGCGACACCAGAGTTAGCAAGGGAACAGTACCGCTTTCTGTTAAACAGAACTTTATTTATTATCGATATCGATAGGCTCAGTCGATGCGAGCGAGTCCGTCAAACGAACACGCTTCAGCCCGAGCTTTCTATTTTTATAATATAACATGTTTTATCTCCCTTTCCTATTTAATATAAAAAAGTGAAATTGTTATGTTTCTACTTTAGTATTTTAGTTTGGGGGTAATAGTACTTTCTTTTATTTTTCCCTGTTGTCTAATACAAATATATAATGTAAATTATATTAATCCTAATTTAAAAATTTACTTGTGTTGACTTGTCATAAGTGCTTTTTTACATGCCTACGTGATCAATAAAGATTTTTATTTTTTTATTTTTATTTCTTTTTTTATCTTTTTTTTTAGTTTTTCCGTCGCTTACATTATTTTAAGTGGAAACATAACGCTTTCACCCGAACAGCTAAGTTAGACTAATGTAAGAAATTTTTACATTGTGGCTATGTATATTAAATGTAATTTTATTGTAAAATTGTAATTTAATTATTATTAAATATAAGCATATTTTAAGTGGGACTGTGTTCTTTTTTCCTCTTTAATTCCTTTTTAGCGCTAAAGTTCGAATGTTTGAAAAAATAACCTTACCATATAAAAATAACATAACATAAGCTCACGCCGGTATCCTCTAAGAGGTAGGCAGAGGCGCACTATCGAACTAGAACACCCACATTTCGCCGAGCTTAGTTCCGTTCCAGATGTGATAGGAGGCGAGCCTATCGCCATATCGGGCACAAATTCCAGACTCCGGGCTGATATGGAAAAATCCAATATCATTTTGCCCGACCCGGGGATCGAACCCGCGACGTACCGAAATACAACCACGCCACCGAGGCAAACATAAAAATAAACCATCCTAGAAATAGTTTGCCTCTTTCCGTCCTGCAAATGATTTACAAGATTTGTTTGTGTTTGTTTCAATGACTTTCTTTTTATGCTACAATGTAGCGCCACCTTTCTTTCTGCCTGCCCTTATCCCACCATGATGGGGTCGCCGCAACACACTTTTTCAAGCATGTTGCAAAAAGGATTTGGCTAAGTTTTTACGACCGCCCTGTCTGACGTCAGCCCCTCTTGGGGATCCAATCCCGAGAAATTAAATTAGAAAATTCACTTTGTCCGATTTGGGAATCGAACCCACGATCTCCCGGTTTACAGCTCATATATGCTGCCACTAGACCAAGGAGGCGTAACGCCACCAAGTACAATTAAACATAATTTATATTAACATACAATGCCCGGTTTCCTCGCGTGGTAGGCGGAGGCGAACTAGACCATCCACATTTTGCTGAGCTCACTTCCGTCCCAGGTGTGGTATATTCATCATCATCATCATAGCCGTAGAACATCCACTGCTGAACTTGGGCCTCCCCCAAAGATTTCCAGATCGACCTGTCGGAAGCGGCCTGCATTCCTGCGACATTATCAGGTCATCTCTCCACCTTGTGCCTCGTGCCTGGACTGCCTCGGTGGCTTGGTTGTATTTCGGTATGACTACCGTCCTGAGGTCTCGGATTCGATCCCCGGGTCGGGCAAAGTGATATTGGATTTTTTCATATCAGCTCGGAGTCTGGAATTTGTGCCCGATATGGCGATAGGCTCGCCCCCTATCACATCTGGGACGGAACTAAGCTCGGCGAAATCTGGGTGTACTAGTTCGCTAGTGCACCTTTGCCTACCTCTTCGGGGATACAGGCGTGAGCTTATGTTATGTTATGTCTCCACCTTGTAAATATTATTACCCTTTAAATCTTAAAAATTAAAATGCGGAATCACACAATTTTAGGCTGCCCAATGATCTCGATTCTAAAGCCGTGTTAACTGCACATGTTTTCGAAATAAAAGCATAAAGACACCTACACAAAACAAGGTTTTTCATTGTATCCTGCTCATATAAAGGCGCGTCTCCTGCACCTGTTTTTGGCAGTTGTCTTGTACCGTGTAATGTTGATGGTTAATGAAAGACTTAGGTGCCAGTAAAGTGTGAGCGATTCAGAGAGGCAACCTAGGCGTGCGCGATCAATGCAAATGGAATACTGTTGACTGAATTTTCTAACACCGTATTTAAGGTGGCTAGTCTGATTCACTGTACTGCTCTATCCCGTAAAGGGTCGCTGTGTCTCTCGCTCTCACCAAATATTTATTAAAATAACAAATCAAATACAAAGGAATGCATAGGGAACAAAGAATACGTTGAAAATACCAAACTAACAAATCATATTAAGTACTGTGCACAAGTAGGTTGACATGGGTAAAAACAAATCCAAGTTTGGTTCACACATATTTTCGATATGCGTCATTGTTCAAGAATGCACTGTGCTGCTACATGTTTTTCTCAAAACAAAACACATAGGTACGCAAAACAATGACTTTTGCTGTCTCCTGTGTGCGTACACACCAATCGAACGATGGCGAAAAAACGTTCGCGAAGGGCCATCGGCGATGGGGACCGAACGTTCCCGATCATTCGCGAATCTTCGCTGTTGCGTTCACACAACAGCGAAGGTTTGTTTGTGTCTCCATCGTTCGGTTGGTGTGTACCCGCCATTCTGCTTATAGAACGGAACATTGATAACAATGTGTAACGAAACCATGTTTTGTGTAATGTTTTAGCACACGAGACGCGGTTTAAATCATCGTTTTATAACATCATGTTTTTGTAATGGGCGAAAATGTTTCAGGATTTATAAAGCCGCGTCTCCTGCACTAATATAAAACATGTTTTCGCTCCACATTGTCATATATGGTTCATTGTTCTATGAGCAGGAGACAGCGAAATTATGTGTTTCAAGAAAAACAGGTGCAGGAGACGCGCCTTTATGTAACGTTATACACCATCTATTGCAAGAATTAGCCATCTTCCATCACTTTAAATATAGTTCTCTAAATGTGACATAGATGTCGCTACCAACATCATATTCAGTTGAATAAGTTCATTGACTCGATGTATTTCCAATTCCAACAACCAACACTTTATCCTGCGTTATCCACAGAGCGCATTAAATATACAACACTTTATCAATATGGTTAAATAAATACGGGAGTCAACACCAAGATTTGGACATAAGATAAATACTGACAAGAGAATATATAAGAAAATTGTATAATTTGACTGAAAAAGCTAAGGAAAAAGCTCCAGTCTTTGTAAAACTGGCTGTGGGTACGAACAATTCAATTATACTACCTATATCAATAGTCCCAAAAAACATTACAAAATGACATCTCGACGTACTGCATAAGGCATATTTTATGATGCAACAACGCTTCCGTATTGATTTATGGGCTGTCCGAGCATTGATGCGACCTACATAACGTCACGAAATACAGGTCGGGAGTCGGGACCACCGAGTACTGCCTAGATATCCAGGCTCGGCCATCATGTGTACATGCGAACATGCGAGTAATCAATAAAAGGCTATAGATTGGCATGTTGCGCCGCGGGCTGTATACTGTATCTGTGTCTAGTGCCCAGAGCCCGGCCGAGCGGAGCGGCGAGGCGGGGTGCGTTGGGTTATGAACTATGATATGAAATTCTATGTACCTACCGCAACGTTCCTACAGGAAATATTTACTATGAATCCGCCGAGAGCAGAGTTTGACGAATTTAAAGCGGATTGCGGCCGGTCCAATTTCGGCATATGTACCTAATAGTAAATTATTCGTAAAATATTATGTTATCGTTTTTGTTCTCACCACAAAATTGATACAGCTAAAATATTATTATTTTGTTGCAAACTATAGCCCGTACTCCAGCTGTGTTACCTATTGCAAGAAAGAGTGGATACGCATTGAATCCACTTTAAAAAAACTGTCACACTTTCATAAATTCGAATGAATTATCAAAAATATTATTATATTATGGCCCCTTATTTATAAAAACTTTTAAGCGCTTCTTATCTTTAAGAATAGTTGTGTCACTCTTTCCCTTGCGTCACATTATGTAAAAATGAAAGGGACAAACTTATTCTTAAAGATAAGAAGCGCGTAAATTATTTTGTAAGTAAGGGGTTATAATATGAATCCGGTTAATACTTAATTAAAAATACTAAAATCTCTAATCTATACATAGTAAGTACTGTGAATACGTACATACTTTACCCCGAGCCCTTTCCGTTCCATGATGGCCACGGCGACCCTCCTTGATCTAGTGGCAGAGAATATAGGCAGTGAGCTGAGAGGTCCTGGGTTTGATTCCCGGTTCGAGCTAAGCGGTTTTTTTAACATGATTTGCCCGGGAGCGTAGCCCAGGCGGGGTTGCGTCAGATAGGTTATCCAGTCGTAAAAAGTAAGTTTCTGCAACTTGCTTAGAATATCATGTTGCACCGAGCTCACAATGGAATGAGGGTAGGTGGAAAGGCTAGGCCCAAAATGTCTATACGTACCGTCAACCAAATGCAAACATTAACAATGGCTGGCTTGCTGGGATTTGAATCCATGACCTCACGGTTCATCATTACGTAATAAGAGATTGGTCAATCGATAATTTATTTTTTTGGGATAAAGGGCAATAGAAACATAATCTAATCCAACAGTCATACACATAGTCCTGATCCCATAGTAAGTATAACCTGTATCGTGGGTATTAAAAACTACGAGAGACTTTCCGCCTCACAACAACCAGACCCGAAAGAAATATCCGTGGGCCGCACAAACATATGTCACATGGAATCGAACCGGCGGCCTCTTACTTCACAGCCTACATACCCACAGCGCCACGGAGGCTGTCATAATAAAATAGGTGACATTAAGGGTGACATTAATAAAAGTTATCACGTCTTCTTCGGTAGCCTCCATGGTCTCCTAATTGCATGCCTGGGTCATGAGCCGTGGGATCCTGGGGTTGAATCCCAGGTTGAGTAACGCGTATTAATTATCTAACAAGATGATTACCAAAGATTGAAGACCCCTAGAAATTGATGTCAGACAGGTAGCCAGTCATAAAACTAAAGCTAAATTCTTTCTGCAGCATGCCTGAATAAAACAATTATTATTATTATTGAGTCCAAACATTACCTTTGGGCTCTAAATAATTAGAATAACGTTGGAATTAGAAAATGGTATGGACTCGACAGTAATCTAGCAGATATTTTTGGTTAAGTAGACTTGTAGTAGGGACTCGATCGATTAAATTATCGATTAGCATCCATAGATCTCACTCATCCAACTCCTTGTCTATTCCTCTCAGCTGTCAATGACATTTCGACATTTGAAACGTATTTTTACGGAATGCAATTTGTACGATTTTTCAATACAATACCATTCTTACATAATTAATTAATGTAAATATTATCCTAGATGTGAGTTCAAATGTATATGTGCAACGAGGGAGTAATATTTTAATCCACAACAATAAAATTTACACAGTAAAAATGGTATCGACTTTGAATTTAGACGAAAAATATAACAGAGGTGCGTGCGTCATTTTTTCAACGTGACCTAATTTGATGAAACAATAGGGAATTTCTGACCACTCTAATCTAATCTAATTATAACACTGTGTTGCAGTGCGAAGGAATTTCTGTTTTTACTTGGACATACAAGACCATGGCCTTGCTAGATCTATATCACGAAGGATACAAGACATGGGTTTGGTAAGTAAGCTTTGCCGCCAAAATACACGAACATTGTTGAATTACACCACATAGTTATACAACATATAAGGTAAAACGTAATTGTTTGTTGGTTATTTTTATATATGATGTTAACAGGGCAATTTTAAGTAGCCCCATATTATTACCTCGGGTTGTTTACATCATGCGTAGTCATAAATTGGTCATATTACTTGCGTGCTGTTTTACGGATAATGTATCCAAAACATAGACGCCCGTTTAACGAAAATATATAAAATTATTTTGTAGACTATCATCCAGAGCCGCATATGTTAATTTTATTAATAATTTTGTTAAAACGTGTGAATTAACGCGGAAATAAATAAATTATTGTCTTGTCAAGAATGATACGATAATGTATCTGTGTTAAAAATTATGTGAATTGGAACGCAACAACAACGCACCAATGGCGCGCTTTCCCCCTTCCACCCGAGATCCGAATACAGCGCCACTTGCGAGCAAAACAAAAACTATCGTGAAATATCTCCATCTTGTGTGACAGATTTGTGTTTGTTGTTACTTTTTCGGTTTTCATTGAGCAAATGTGCATAAATACGAATAAAAAGAATACCAAATATTGCATAATTTACATACAATCATATAATACGTTAATTGGACGAGATATACCAAAAAGACAGAACAATAGAAGGTAAATCTAGCAGTGACGAAGTGGCCAATTCAGTGACTAGTATATAGTTACTTATTTTTGTGATAAGCGGAGCGCGGGGGCCTCGCGGACGGCTTTTATGTAAGTATATACGTTATGTGTTAGTTACTCGTGCGGTCTGACATAGCGGTTGAGTCACTATCGTTTAGAAAACAGTTTTAAAAAGTGTCGCAGTGGCAAGTCGAACGCATAGTTCGCGTCCGATTTTAGGTCATCTTTTGTACGGTCGCCGCTAAAGTGCCGTCGCGCTGCGAAATGCAGCGGGCCGAGGCCGCGTCGCGCGCTCTCTCGCGCCGCGCTGCACTACATCCATTTTAAATACCGTTTGAAATGTAGTTTCCTTCGGGTTACGCGTGTGTCTCGTTAATTTTTGACAGTTGATATTGCCCAGTGAAACGGCAAGGGGATGTGAATTCTAAAGGTGTTGCACTAAGGGTGAGTTTGGTGTGAGCGTTGTGAATGTGTTATTTTTTTGCGCGGGACGGTTGGCGCGAGTGGCGCGGGGCGCGCGGCCGCTGCCGGCCCGCCAGCGTCGCATCGCTCCACCGAGCGTATTTCAAGGAAAACTCCATGATGTGTGTGTGTAAAGGTGCGGAGCGGCGTCGATAAGTGCCGCGCGCTCGCTCACGCCCCGTTACATTGTGTCGGTACTCGGCGCTCGTCGCTGGCCGGTCGGCTCCGCGCGCTCGATACAATCGTTCCGAGAATGCCCCCTGTGTACGCGGCGCGGCCGACGAGCCCGCCGCTCGACTCACTCGCGAGCGCCTCACCCGCCTCAGTGCTCGCCCTCGCCGTGTAGTTGCAACACATACATATGCAGATCAGGTGAGGCCCCATGGCCGCCGCCTCGCCGCCGCGTCCGCCTACATACCGTTCATGCCCAATACAAAACAATTTTTGACAACTCCAAATAGTTCATAATGTCTAATAAGAGTTGCTAGGATGTAATTAGAAATGCCACTAACACTTTTCAAAGCTGGCAACATTCTTGATGTTTGAATCATTTTCAAAACAAATGTGAATGTCCCACACAGTGTTCTGTGTGGTATATTTATAGTGTTTTGTGTGTTATAGTGTTGTGATGCTAATGCTATGTAAAGCAGTTCTCGCCATAGCAGTGTACATGATGATCTTGACCGATGACCCACTGTGTATCATGATAGTTTTAAATGTTTACTTGACGTCGAGGAATAATTGTCAAAGTATACAGATTATTTTACATAAAGATACATTAATGAGAAAATACAAATGTTTAAAGTAAATATAATCACAGATGTCCTTTTGCTAAACATTAGTCAACATTTATTGTGCATCATATATTATAATACATATAAACAAATATTGATTACTCTGTGAGAACCTCATATGCCACTCTAATGTAAAGGTAATAATAATCTTTGAATGACAATAATAATACCAAACAGGTCTGATTTACATAATAATAATGTTTTTGCAAGCTCGGGATGAAAGATGTTAGGATGACGAATCCAGTCATATTCTTAGGGTGCTGAACTAATTGTCAATTTTATCAAAGGGTTTTTAAAAAGGTGACCTTCAAGACACCTGGACCCTTGACCAATTTTGTTGAGTCTGGGACACTAATGTTATTTAAATCTGAATTCATTTTTCCTGCCTTTTGTACTTAGACAAGAAAGGAAAGTACCGTTTTTTTAACATGGTTACGTCCGGTTATTACAAAGTTAGGGGACCCTCTTATAATAAGAATAATAAAGTACTACTAATATAATAAGAAAGCAATGTCATGTGGCAATATAATAATATTGTGAAGGTTACAGTTTATTACTATACTTGGCATCGGAATAAACTGTAGTCCTCATACTGATACCTTAATGTACTTCATACTTATATTATGAGACAGGAAGATGCGTTTTATTATTATATGTATGGTTATGCAGTATGCTACACGTTTTTGCATATTGTATGATACCTACATTGTTTCATAAGTAGGAGACGTGTGTCTAAACAGAAACATTTTTTTGTGTAGTGTATCAGTGCAGGAGACTCTTGTTGCCTTCTTGGTCTAGTGGCAGTGTATATGGGCTGTGGACTGGGAGGTCGTGGGGTAGATTCCCAGATCAGACAAAGTAAATTTTCGAATTTAATTTGCCTGGGACTGGATCTCCCACAAGGGCTTGATGTCAAACAGGCAGCCAGTCTAAAAACTTAGTCAAATCCTATCTACAACATGCTTGAAAAAGATTATGCTTCGAACCCACAATCAGTGGGATAAGGGCAGGTAGAAATGAAGATCAGGGGGTGACTTGACGCTCCTTTCGAACTTGAATTCGATTCAGTTTTATTTATAGACTTAAAATTCCACCGAAATCGAGTTAAAAAGTACATTAATGTCATGTTAAAAATTACCAAATGACAAGTTTTCGAATATTATGCAACATTAGTGCACTTAAAAAGTCGAATTCGGTGGAATTTTAAGTCTATAAATGAAACCAAATCGAAATCACATCGAAATAGTGTCAAGAGTAAGGAGGCAGTGCAGGAGACTGGATTGAAGAGTGTGGTTTGTTTCAGCAACAAGAGGTGTTCCTAACGTCGCGCGTGAGCCACGTGGTGCGCGACCGCAGCCCCGCGGCGGCGGCGGCGACGGCGGCGCCATGCGTGAGGCGTGAGGGCCGCGCGCGCGCCGATGCGATGCTGCAGCGCGTGCCGCAGACACACGAACCGCCGCCGCAACAACACGCCAGATACGTGCAGATCACTGTGCAGAAGGTAATACACTAGCTGTCCCCACTTCCTTTCAACCTGCCCTTATCTCATCGTAATGTGGGGTCGGCGCAACACTTTTTCAAACATGTTTTAGGAAGGATTTGGCTTCGCTTTTACGGCTTACGACTCTGGGGATTCCAATCCCTGGAAAATTGAATTAGGAAATTCTCTTTTCCCGACCTGGGAATTGAACCCAGGTCCTCCCCTGTCCACAGCCATATATGCTGCCACTAGACCAAAAAGGCGACATAATATTGAGACTTTTTAAAATGTGATAGTTCTTATGGGTCTAGAAAATTGTGTTTCATTTGTATTTGAAGACAATGTAAACCAAGTCATACTAGACTGTTATAAAAACATAACATTCACATTAGTACCATTGCTAAGTTATAAGTAAAAGACCAGCTATGAAATAACAAGAAATAATTACTCAATCCAAAATTCACCCCAATTTTATCTAAGTATGAGTTATTGCGTCAGCTAAAACTTAAAATGTGTGTCAAGAAATTCTGTGTAATTTTTGTGTTGACTCACCAAAAAGTTGCTTAGTTATCCAAAAATAAAACTGCTTTGTAAAATCACTATATTTCGCACCTAAATGTTGCATGCAGCTTTTTTATATTTTGCAACCTATCTAAAATTTCTACTCTGTCTACTAACATGGTATTATATCTGTTGTTTGTATGCTTGATGTATCTTTATATATTTTACAGCATATTTATTAATCTTTCAGGCTATAAATCTATTGGATAAACTGTATGACACATTCTTCACGGCGCAGCGTAAAGCGCATGTCAGGCTCTTCACTAAACATTTTATCAAGATTGAGTTTTTGGACAAGTATGAAATCTTTATAAAAGCAACATCAGCTACTCGTTACCAACAGCGAGAATACAATGTGCTCCTTAATGTTACAGAGTGTGCAGACCTGTATACAAGGAGTTTGATGAATGGCCCGAGATATCATTAGAGCCTGACCCACCAAAGGACAAAAAAGAAAAGAAAGAATCACCAGTAAATCTCATTACGTTGAATCATAATAACAACATTGCAGCAGGTCAGAAGTAAGTGATATATTTGGAAATGCGATGTTTTTTATGTTTATTGTGATTTCTAAAGTTGTATGTTTGTTTGCAGAATGACACGGAAAAGTCGGCCGCGAATAAAAGAAAAAGAAGATAAAGAACAGAAGGGAGGTTATTGTGAGATGTGCAACAGTGACTACGTGGACGCGACATTGCACCGACGCTCACCAAACCATTTGGCATTTGTTAGAGACCACACAAACTTCCTAGCTCTGGATTCCCTCATAAGTTCTGGCGCTGATGTGTCAACATTCTTGGACAAGGCCACGCCGTTGAATGGCGAGCGGAGATCCCTACGTAAGATGTGTAATGGCGACGTCGATCAGCCGAAAAACAAACGTTCGAAAAGGTCTCAATCCCCAGACTCTACAGTCAACTGCAATCAAAGTCCACGACGCAACGGCGCCATCGAAGACGAGCGGAAACACAACACCCGGTGCAGTACTAAGAGGCTAAATGAGTCTCAGGAAGACCGCCAATATTACAAAGTCGTGAGTACCAAACTAAGGTCCAGTGGTGGGTTTCAAGCGAAAAGAAAAGACTCCCCGCCGACGTGCAACGGCACGAAGCCGCTAGTAGTAAAATTCAGGAAAGTAAGACGATCAGAGCTGTCGGTGCTCAGTGACGAGGCAGAACAGTTCATGTTCCCGAAACGCGCGAGTTCGACGAGCTCGTCGTCCAGCGATGAGGAGGAAAAGGAACCGGTTACCAAGCGCAAGGTGACGCAACCATCACCGCTGCCGACCATAGAGAGGCGGCGACTGGCGCGACCGCTAGCTTTGAAAGAAGAATCATCAGAGGAGGATAGTTGGTCAGAAGACAAGCGGAGACGAAAGCGACGAGTACCCGCTGTCGCCAGGCGGTCAAGGCGGACACCTTGCAAACCTCCAGAACCACCCAAAGAAGAGGAGGTGAAAGAACCTCCAAAGGAACCTAGTCCTACTCCCCAGCCAGAGCCAGAAGTGAGTCCCTTGAGAGAAGAACCAATGGAGAGGTGTATGAAATGGGAAGATGGAAAGTTGAAGTACACTCCAGCTGTAGAACAACTGGAGTTTGCTTTTGAATCGGTGCCATGCAGTGAACCATGGTATGAGACTTTTAAAAGACAGGACCAGGATAAAGTGCTGATTAGAAATGTCCCGCAATACTTTGGTAAGTGTACAAAATTTCGACATTTGTGTAGTATTCAAAATTTAATTGTCAGGTCAATATTAATAAGTGCATCATTTTTTTGCAGCTCTTTATGCGAAATCACCAAAGTTACCATATGAGGTTGGTCAGTTACCACCACTGAAGCCAAATTGCTGTCCTCTCAGTGACCTGGTTAAACGAGAGGAAAAGCCGGGTCCTTCTCGGTCGTACGGCACGCGTGGGATGAAGAAACAAAAGATCCGGAAGCGGACGGCCGCCATCATGGCGCTCGAGTGTCATCCGAGAAAGTCGCCGAGAGAACACGCGTCTACTCTAGCCATTCTTGGCTCCGCCGGTCTCCTACACAGGCGGAGAAACGCTGAAGATACCAAATCAACAGCTTCTGAGGACACAATCAGTGATACTCATAGCAATTTGAAAGTAGAGCCAGTTGTCTCGGAGACTCAGGAAGCCTCAGAGAGACTCCAGCAGTTCCTGTCTGAGGTATTCGAAGATGCGGCGGAATATGACATGTCGGAAGAAGTCATGGAGGGCGACGCCGCTGTCACCGCGTCTACCAACATACCTGACGTGTCGAGCCTAGTTTCAGAGTGCGACGGTTGTGACATTATACGGAACGAGATCAAGGAGTCCGCCAACCGGCCGCGCATCAGACGTGGCAAATTCAAGAAGAAGAACCGAACGGGATGGCCGAACAAGAGGAAACAGAAAAAAGACTCGACGACCAGCAGCGTGGAGTACAAGGAGGATCGGTCCTCCGCCGAGCCGCCCGACGACGACACCACGCAGGGCACCAACAGTGAACACGACACCACTTCGGAGACTGAAAACGAAAAAACTATCATAGAGAAACACGTCGAAGATTCCGACGAAAACAGAACGTTGACGGAAAGCAATAACGTGTCTCGGGACTGCACAGAAGAGGAGGTGGAAAATGACAAAACACCTGAAATAAAGTTAGACGAGAAGGAATCGAAGAGAAGTGATAGCGATGAGAAGAAATCTCGAAGCGAGGAGGATGGTAAGAGGAAGCGTGTGTTGTCGGGTCTGGGCGGCGGGTGGCTGCAGCCGGTGGTGCGCGTGGCGCGCGTGGACCCCGGCGCGGCGCGGCGCCTGCGCTCCGCCGGCCGGCTGCGCACGCGCGCCAGGTAGCGCCGCCCCACTGACAACACATAAACTGACCCGACACCCACCACTGTGGCATACGCGCGAACAAGACTTGTGTCGTGTCACATGCCCACATAGAGGCCTAGTATAATAGTTGTCCAGATTGTACAATTTTATTGTCCTATTACCACATAAATTGTTTGGACTTTTAAATGAGCTGCAATCTGGGGATATTTTAAACAGAACAAAATAGACTCTGCCAAACAAATAACGACCACTTTGGAGATATTTCAGTGTATAAAATAAACAATTGTGACATTTTTAGTTACGCACTGTGACGTAGTTAGCAAGATGTGGCCCTAATGGACATTATTAGAAAGAAGACTATTTAGTTTAATTAATGTTTTAAAGTTATTTATTGTGTAAATATATTTGTGTACATTGTACTTGTACAGTGGTCAGTCACATTGACTACAAAACTGGAAATATCAGTATTTGTTTTCTTTTTTATTCATTTTATAAACACAAGGTACTACATTATTGTGTGGGTAAATTCGGAGGTATATTTTTCTAAATTATATATACAAAAAACATTTTTATAAAAACATGTCCCCAATGATCTATTTTACGCTTTTTTTATGATTCAGTTTATATTTATCTATTTTTAATAACTTTTGTGACCTCGAGCTTTAATTATGGATTGACATATTGTTTACCAAATTGAAAATAACTTGCCTTGTCTGAATTTAAGAACGCCATCTTGCTTTAAGTCTGTGCACCTGAAATCTCAGGAAGTAATAGTTGCAATCCTGCAAGGAATCTTCAGCCAAGTTATTGAGACATTTTTTACTTCGATTTTAACTGTACTATTTATGTAACATGTAGCTAATTCTCTACCCATTTTAGACATGATGGCGGGGCGGGTACACACCGGCCGAACAAAGGCGAAGGAATCTATGTCTGTTTCATTCGCACAACAGCGAAAGTTTGTTTGTGTGAACGCAACAGGTATAGATTCTTTCGCCTTCTTTCAGCCGGTGTGTACCCGCTATGAGGGGACGGATGTTGAAAATAATTCCACTCAATAATGTACCCTTACGTTTCGAGGCTCGAAACTTGTATGTAAATACTGTTTATAATATTTAAATGTCTAAATATCTGATTATATGCATGTGTGTGTGTAAGTGCGGTGCATTAGATGTCGCGAGCTTAGACTGTACATATATCTCATAAAATATGCCTAGATAATACGTTAACTCTATAAAAACGAATTATCGGAGATGGGGTATCAAATTGTGTTAATGCCCATGTGAATGAGACGGCGAAACTGTGATTACCCGTTATTTGTATTTCCGCAAGCAATTTTGACTAAAAAAGAGATTTCCCATACAAGATTTGCATTTTAATTTAAAAAGTGTTTGTAAAATCAAATAGGTAGTTTATTGTATGTATCGCCATTGTATTATTATGCAGGTCAAAATCTCAATCTTCTAAGTAAAGCGATTGGGTTTGTACATTGATTAATTAGACATTTAGGTCATAAAACATTGAGTATGTTGTGACAAAGAGGAAATACTTGACATCCATTGATTCCGATTCGCTAGTCGCTACTCCAAACCAAATATTCAGTTTCCTGTCTGATTAACTCGGGGAAAATTGAAGTGATTTGTCTATTTCATCAGGATAACGCCAAAATTATGAATGTTTTTTATTTAAAAACACTAGAAATGTCTAAATTGTTAGTTTCCAGTGAATAATTTGTGTTGTTAATTTTGATAAATAGTATTTTTGTATAAACATTCCTATGCATGTGTGTGTAGAATACAACTGTTGTTTGTAGGTGTGTTGTCATTGTTGTTGTTGAAACTGTGACAAAATCCCGTTCAGAGATGATTGTATGTCGCCCCATCTCTTTGAATTTCATCATTAAAGTTGTATAAAATATGATACTAATTACTGAAGTTTTATTATGCTCTTATTATTGGTTAAACTAAAGCCAGTTCTCCTGCACTTAAACATTACACAAAACATGTATTTTTTTATCTATGGTCCATTGTTCTACGAGCAGATGACAGCTAAAATCGTTGTTTTGTGTACGTGTTTTGTTTCGAAATGCGAGTGCTGGAGACCCGGCTTTAGAAACCATGTGACAAGATTCAAGTCTCAAATCGGACAATTATGCCCAGTGTGCGTTTTCATGCGAAATACTCATCTGCATCACCATAGAAATAAGTTTGTGTGGATGCACTTGTGCCACTGCCTCTCCCTTTCAGACAGGCGTCAATTTATATCGAACAAAAATAGTAAATATTATGAAGTTGAATTTTGAAGTGGGTTAGCATCAGAGGATTTATAATCACTTCATTACGGGCGACTTCCACCACTATTACTAACCTACGGTTAGTCCTTACCTCAAGTTAAATTGAAATAGAAATATATGAAGGACATGTAATTCGTAACATGTAATTAATTTAATGTCACCATATATTATCTGTAATTAGATGTAGTACATTACATGTCCTTCACATATTTCAATTTAACTTGAGGTTAGGACTAACCGTTGGTTAGTAGTAGTGGTGCAAGTCGCCCTAAGTAACCAATGATACCATAATTAGCCACAGCCCACAGGACATCCGCTGCTGAAAATAGCGTAACATATTTCATAAAATGCAAATGCAAAATTTATACTAAAATTATAGTACCATCTGCGCCTACTGTATTCTTATAGCAATAATAATTGTTCCTGCGTCATTTTACTAACATGCGAAATTGAAGTAAATAAGGCGTACCTACTCAAACTTGATTCTTGCGACTTATGTATTACGAAAGCCTCCGAGGCGGAATAGTCGACTGCGAAACAAGTTAAATATTTGTGTGATTCACAAATATTTGATTTGGGTCTGGTGCCCTTGCAGTCGGTTCACCGATATTCATGACAAGATAATGTTATCAGTTATCATATTGTGGGGTCAAATTTATGCTGATCTCTATATAGAGCGATTTATGGTAGTAAACATAGTGTAGAGAAATATCAGCTTTGGCTCAGATTTATCGTTTCATGGGAAAATCCCAATATTTACAGATAGGTTTGGCATATTTTATGGCGTGGCTCCTGCATCTGTTTTTGTTTTCTCAAATCAAAACACATACAGCCGCGTCCCGTGCACTGAAACATTAGGTACACAAAACATGATGCCCCTTAAAAAAATATTTAAGCGCGGCTTATATTGAACTATAGGATGTCCCTTTCATTTTTAAACAATGTAACGCAAGGAAAAAAGTGACAGACTATTCTTAGCAAAACGTTAAGCGAAAATGTTTTTATATTTCTAATTTTTTTTGTCTATGGTCCATTGTTATATGAGCAGGAGACAATGAAAATCCTTGTTTTGTGTAGGTGTTTTTAGTGTTTAATTTATTTTAATGAAAAAACATGTGCACGAGACGCGGCTTACGCATAATAATGATTTTCGTTGTCTCCTGCTCATACAATGGACCATAGATAAAAGGGAAAATAAAAGGGACAGACCATTCTATACCATTTGCTCAGTTAAACTCTTTTTATAAGTATGGCGCTATGTATCTCCGAGGTTCAAATGAAATAACCCTATAGTATTAAAACATGATACATTACAGAATGTATTATTATAGATCAAATGAAATACAAATGATCTACTCTAACAGGCATATAATTAATAAAAACGCAATTTACACTTTATACATCGCTTCAGATGGTTTAAATCTTTCACATTATTCATACTTGAACAATGACAAAACCAAACAAATTGGAGCTAATCCCTAAAACTGAATGCTTTGGCATCTTAGACCAGCTGCAAATTAAAAACACTTTCAATTTTGTTTATGGTGCATTTCTTAATTCAAATTTTACAACTGGTCTAAAATACAGATAGTTTGTGTTATATTATTTATTCAAAGACATCTTCCTTGTCTGCAATGTATTGGATGATGTCTTTGGGTCGGACCAATCTCTCTGCATCACCATCGGGAATTTCAAAACCAAATTCATCTTCCATAGCCATAATCACTTCCACATGGTCCAAAGAGTCTAGACCAAGGTCATTCATGAAGTGACTGTCTACAGATAGCTGAAAACAAAAACAAAAACTTTAAGTTGATAATATTATTCAAAAGCCATGATGTATGTAAAACTGATAACATAAATATATACACCCAACAGTTACACACATAGTCCTGACCCTGACCCCACACTAGGTATAACCTGTATTGTGGGTATCAGAAACTACGAGAGACTCTCAGTCTCACATCACCCAGACCCGAAACAAATATCTGTGGGCCACACAGACATTTGTCTTGGTGTGGGAATCGAACCCGCGACCTCGAAGTTTTACAGCCGGCTACTCGCCCGCTACGCCACGGAGGCTGTAGATACGAGATGTAAAATTGAACATTTTTGAAAAGTAAATAACATTAAGATCTTAATAAGCTACCTTTTCAGTGCTAATTTTGTCATAAAGTTGGAGTACAAGAAGCACTCTACTTTTAATAAGTTCTAAAGTGAGGGGAGCGCCCTCACTGTACTTGCGGACGCCGAATTTCTCGTTCTGAAACAAAATGATTTATAAAAATAATTTGTACCTGACTAGCACTCAGTTTGTCGTATGCCCTGCAAACTTTCAGCACTCGCTCCTCGATCTCGTGTACAGAGGGCTTAGACTGCGCCCCCGACGAGTAATGCTGTATACGCTGAGAGGGCACCTAAACAGTTTGAGCAACATTGTAGAAGTTTGTTATGCAACATATTTTGAGGTTATAATATGTTTGCAGTTAATGATTATGAACACTGCGAGCATTACCCTAGGCTGTGTATATAGCTTTCATTATATTGCCTTTGTTTGGCCTATTGCGTAAAAACCATGTATTGATTGATAAAGCCCTTACCCCATTTTGTAGGCACTGTATATTGTATAGTTTTACAGCTGCTTTTACTGTTTGGAATTTTTGTTGCAGGGCTACGGTTGAGAGCCGACATGTCACCGGTGTTCTATAAGTTGCGGATTTTCGTAACAATCCACCAAAAGCACTTCGGAACAGATTTGCAGCAGCCATTTTTCCCAACCCTTACAAAATGCTTCTGTTATTTTTTTTCTCACTGCAAAATGACATAGACATTTAGGACTGCCAATAAATTGTATACAATTCTTCAGTTCTTTCTTTATTTTTCTTTTCAAGTCTCGCCTTCGATCAGTATGCTTTTGATACAAAAGATACAAATAATAATTAAATATTCCTGGGGAGATAGCTGTACAAGCCATTCTAATAAAATACGTTGCTCGCAAATTTTTACTTTAAAAACAAATCCTGAGTAAAATAATTTACTGTTATTCAGTAAGTACAGTTACTTTATGAGCCTCTCTTTTTTTACGGTTTTTGTATCTAATTAATCTGGTAACCCTCTAATAAATCATAAACAATACAAAATTGTGTACATAGATAATAAAAGATACTGACAAGAGTAAAGGCGCGTCTCCTGCACTAGTTTTTCTCTAAACATTACACAAAACATATAAGCCATATAGCCGGATCTCCTGCTCTAGCTTTTTCGAAACAAAACACATACGCAAAACCACGATTTTAGCTGTCACCTGCTCGTAGAACAATGGACCATAGATAAAAAATGCATGTTTTGTGTAGGTGTTTTGTGTAATGTTTTAGTGTAGGAGATCCGGCTTTAAGCTTTTGTTTTGCGTATGAGATTTTGTGTAATGTTTCGAGAAAAACTAGTGCAGGAGACGCGACTTAAGGACAGCACGGATAATATATAACAAATTGATTTCGATTTTCTGATTGGTTGATGAAAAACAGTGTCTTTGACACGTCTACTGTCATTTGTCAGCTTGACATTTTCATTGTTTTGTGCGAATGTTTCTTGAAATGAATTTTATTATATTTAATTAAATAAAATCATCTGAAATGGGTAACGCTGACACAAAATTGAATTTTAGAAAGGCGGTGGTGCAACTGACGTCAAAAACACAGGTATGATAGATGATACATAATAAAATTTATTGTTTAAGTAAATCGGTCACAAATATTGATGGTTTTCTCGTTTTAGCCTATTGATGCGACTGACGACAGTTTTTGGGATCAATTTTGGTCTGAGAGCGTGACCAACGTGCAGGATGTGTTCGCACTTGTGCCAGGAGCTGAGATACGAGCGTTAAGGGAAGAATCTCCAAACAATCTTGCGACACTCGTCTACAAGGCTGTGGAAAAAATGGTGAAAACTGTGGACAGCAGCTGCAGGACACAGAGGGAGCAACAAACTGGTATACCGAACATTACTCATAATAGACATGATATATTACTAATATTAGTATTAACAAAAATAGGTATGTATCTATAATATTGTTACTGAAACCAACATCAATAATGATTCATCATGTTATTCGGAAAATGGAGTAGGAATTTTTCGGTGAATTTATTGTGAAAATTTAATAATACATATAAGATATCATTATGGTTTTTTATGGCAATCAAATGACAAGATGAGCCTCTTCTTTTAAAATAAATAAAGATGTGCCCTTTATCACATCTATGACCAAAATGATCTCTATGAAATGTGACGGTTCGCTATTTCGCCTTGGCCTACCCCTTCATGGGTATACAAATCAAATCATCATGCAGGTCATGAGTCGATGTATGTATGAATATTAGGGCATTTGGAAATTATTCGGACTTTAAAAGAGGCCATAGAAGCCATCAAACTTTGATGGAGGCCATATTTTAAATAAAGAGGCGATAACCCTTTAGTTTGTTTCAACATTTCTTGTCAGGGATCGCCACGAAATGTCTACGTCATCATTATTTTTTCAATATATACTCGTAACTGACATGTAAAAGTGATATGAGATATCCTATTTGCAGAATAAATTATTTGAATTTGAATTATTGGCCTAAGACTGATAACTCTGTGAAGATTAACCTGTGAAGATATTTTCCAGCCCTGAACTGTGCACGCCTCCTGACCCGCGTGCTGCCCTACATGCTGGAGGAGCCTGAATGGCACAGTTTCTTCTGGTCATCGCTACCAGCTGCTGCAGAGAATGAGTCTGTACCACTTGCTCAGTCACTCATCAATGCTATATGTGTAAGTTGAAGTTGAATTTATTTACTATTCACGGGTGAATAGAAATGAGATTTTTGTTAAGATTGATTTTATAACACAATATAGTAATTGTAGATTTTTTGTTTCTATTTACCGGGAGTTTCTGTCTGATGTAAATGGCCCTTAATGTTTTTTTACTGTTTAGCCCAAATATAATATTGATTTTGACAAAAAGAAGCCCATTGTCTGATCTTATATTTTTATTATGTGTAGTGTGTACGTATATACAGGGTGTTTCATAAAGTTGGTACCCATGAAAAGTCCACACATAGAGCCGGTGATTGGCAACTTTTTCGTGAAGTTAAAAACTCCATAGGCCTTATAGTTACTGAGCAATCAGACTTCGAAAATAATATGAAATCTTTCGTTGTGATGACCCTAGATCAGCTGGCAGCGGTCAACAACACATGGTAACAAAGACTAAATAAAACTAGATGTGTCTAAACCTGCACACAAAACTTTACTAACTTAACGAAATGAACGAATGGAACGATTTCGTTTTGTGCGCGATGACTAAAATTGAAGTATTTTACATACTTAAAATTTATACGAATATTTTTTTAAAGTAAATGCGTAAATTATAATATTACACTTGCTTAGTGACAACAAAATATTGATCAACTTTTCACTTCTTTCATTTAAAAGCACCTCTACATGTCTAAACTAATTAGGTATGTATCAAATCGCCCATATTTCACAACGAACATTCACTACTCTTTGTTAGTCGCGTGCGCAGAGGGTTAGGTCACTGTCTTTTGTTATACCTATGAAGTCCACGTGGACTGTCGCAAGAACTCAAAGAAAAGTCGGTAGTTTATCGCCAATCAGACATTAGCGGCAAATATTTCAAAAGCGGTAGCTGTGTCTTTTGAGTATTGCCTGTATTACCGCGCTAGGAATGGGCGGTTGATAATTATTAAATATGCAATGAATTGATTGATTCAATCGATTAGAATGATTCAATATTTAATACCAAAGTTAATTCATTATTCTAATTAAAATTTACATCCGTACTTATCGTAATTTTCCTTTCTACAAATGAAGTACAACTTTTACTTGTATGAATATGATGCATTGTCTTAATCTTTACGAACTATTTTATTTTCTGAGCTGATACGAATAATGTGGTGATTGCAATAACTTTACCCAAAACCTGGACTTCGGTTAAGCATTCATACAGGGTTTTTTTCACCTACCTGAAGGTAGTATTAATTTCCATTAAAATTATTCGAATATTTAGTACCTAGTTCTAATGATTATCCGAATAGATCATACTAAAGCATCACTATGTTCGAACTGCCATATTTCCGCGGCACTTTTTTAACTCTTTGCCAATGCGCCGCTACGTGCGGCAATCCTTTGATAGGAAGCCGGCGCATTCCTTGTCGGCAAACTTTTCGCCGTCAATAAAAACACACTACACGACAGAACGCTAAAAAATTATGAAAATAGATAAAATGGTTCTGCATAATTTTGTAATTGTAGTTAATGTTGATTTTTATCCTATAATACTGACTTTTTTTTAATGATGCTTGATGCGGATAAATAAAAACGTATCAAGAAGTTATTTTTAATTTTCCGTTGGATGTTTTTTTTTCTTCAGTTCATAGTAGGCTATCGGGGTTTCTTAATTATGCCTTGTTGAACTCTACCGCCGTATTGAAAATTATGTACCTTCATTTCGGCAGTTGCTAACTAACCGTAAAGTTGTGAAGTCGCTCTCAACTTTTATAAAAATGTTGCGATCGAGTGTGTATTTGAATAGCGAGTACTATGAAATGATTTTATGTGTCGGTGCTGCTGGGGGTAGCTGTCGTAGGGGTCGGGAGCTGTATCGGTGGCGTTTCATCGAGGCACGTTTCATCAAAATCCGCTTTTGAATCAGTAATCCCACAAATGTTAAGAAACACTAGGTCCTTGATATACCACAGAATAATTAAGTGTTTGGAAAAAGGAGGAGCTCATTTCGAACCCTATTTGTGAAGTAAGTGTTCATAGAAAAGTGTAGTACAAAGTTCTTGCTGCACGAAACGCAACATGTGGTAAGTGGACAATTACACTACTAATCTTTTAATACATTGTTCAAACTCAGTACATGACGATTCTTTTCTATTAAAGGAAATAAATTACATTTAATAAAAAAATAATCCTCATAGAAAGCCACCACGCTGCCGCGGCGTCACCGCCCGTGCTATCTGTTGGAGTACAAAGAGAATACCGCGCTCTGTGGTGTATGTACCTACATCGCGCGTCGCGTCGTCAATGAAGTCAGCTGATTAGGGTTGCACGATTTATTATTCCACAAATATTAAGTATGAAACGTATACAAATTCGAAATCGCGTGATAAATTTTTTTTCTCTTCACGGATATGTTGTTAGACAGAACCTCAATCTGTGTACCTTTTATGGATACCAACTTTATGAAACACACTGTATATCATCATCCAGCCACCACTTAAATTAATTTTTAGTTCTTTCTTTCTTTCTGCCTGGTTTTATCCTGGCCTTCTGCCAAGGTCCACCTTCCTACTTAAACTTAATAAAAATAAATAATAATCCCTGAAATTGGCCTAAATACTATTTATAATATTTCTATCAATATTGGAAATAATTAGCAACCTTGTTTGAAAAAAATAGCCTTATTTTTAACAATAACAGTTGTTATTATTACAACCATAAAGTGTTTAAATGGCGAATAATGTAATCTATTTATAATTTAAAAACTAGTTTAAGTCATTGTTCAGTGATCATCGAGTTATACAATGTACAAGGTTTAGATGTAAATGTTAACACTTCATTAGTAATGAAAAATTTAGTATCAAAAGAATGCATTTTAGCTTGGTTTTGTTATGTTAAATACAATAAATAAATACACCCAACAGTAACACACATAGTCCTGATACTAAGATCGAGTCTGGTGTTGTGGGTATCAGGAACTACGAGAGATGCACGTTCTCACAACACCCAGACCCGAAACAAATATCTGTGAGCCACACAGACATTTGTCTAGGTGCGGAAATCGAACCCACGACCTCACGTTTCACAGCCGGCTACTCGCCCGCTGCGCCACGGAAGCTGTCTTGAAATAACAGAAATGTTTAACTAAAACATAAATATTGTGCTGCACATGGGTCCTCAGTTTTCACCGCCGATTCTACGCCAAATGTTATAATATAAGGATACATTATTTTTGTTACAGGATCTCCTGTTTTGTCCAGACTTCACAGTGGTTAGCACGAAGCGATCCGGCCCGGTGAGTACCGAATATTGATTCATTGATAGCGTCGCGTCGTCAGGGTAACGTTATCAATTAAGTGCTATACACGATGCGTCACCTACACGCCGCTGATATAACTGTAAATGACGTAATATTTATATACTTTTATATCGCTGGATGCAGGCCGCTTCCAACAGGTTGGTCTGGAAATCTTTGGGGGAGGCCTATGTTCAGCAGTGGACGTCATGTGACTGATGATGATGATGATGATGATGATATCATTGAAGTAACGATGAGTACAATTTCTCTACTAGGTTAAGCTAGCCCTAAGTAGTTGTTATGCATTTGATAATATGACTATAAAATTAATAAAAAAACGAACTATAACAACATTTGAAATCACGCAAACAAATCTCTTTGTAATAAATTTTCGTTGCCGTAAGAAAAACATTGATAATATCAATTATATTTCATTGAAAATATAGTGTTGCATCTAGTAGGACATACTTGTAAATAATAATCACAGTTTAAAAATAGTCTTTTTAACATTATACAATGAATTATGTCTTGTATAGGCATTTATCCAGTATATATATATTATATTTGAGTGGTAGAGCCACGCTGTAGACAATTATGTCTACAGCACGAATGGGCCGGCTCGACCGGTTTGATACCACTGTCTCACAGAAAACCGACGTAAAGTGGCAGCTTGCTGTCGCGTTTCGTTCGGTGAGTGAGGTTTCCGGTGGCCCATTTCTCCTTGCTTTCCCAATCCCTTTTTCCCTCCCCTTCCACTTCCTCCTTTCAGGTTGGCAACGCATCCATGATTATTTTTGTCTTGGGTGTTTATGGGCGGTGGAGATCACTTACCATCAGGTGACCCATCTGCTCGTTTGCCAGTCTCTGCTATAAAAAAAGAAAAAAAATCAAATGTACCAAATCTAGTAAGCACGGTGTTCCTTTCGTTAAAATAATTTTACAGCGTTCCCTCCTTATTTGAAGTGAGTAGCCGCGCCGGCGAATATGCGTTTACTCTCATGGAAAAGTCCATTTCAAGCACTGCATGTATCTATTATAGATAAACATATTATCAGTCATGTATGTATTTAGTATTACATGAAAATAGTCTCGCATGAAGTTGTTTATCTTCATTTAGTAATAGGTTAAAAAAAAAGATTATATATAAAAATTCTTTTACGTGAAAAAAAAGAGCCGTTGTCAAGCAGAAATCATAAGCAATGTAGCTTTCTTATAGTGAAATTATTTTCATAATTTGTTCTCTGTTCTGATATTAGGGAACGTACCCATATTACGTGACCCATTTCTTACATTTTTTTTATAGCAGAGATTGGCAAACGAGCAGATGGGTCACCTGATGGTAAGTGATCTCCACCGCCCATAGACACCCAAGACACAAAAAGAATCATGGCTGCGTTGCCAACCTAAAAGGAGGAAATGGAAGGGGAGGGAAGGGGATTGGGAAAGGGAGTGGGGAAATGGGCCACCGGAAATCTCACTCACCGAACGAAACGCGACAGCAAGCTGCCACTTTACGTCGGTTTTCTGTGAGACAGTGGTATCTAACCGGTCGAGCCGGCCCATTCGTGCTATAGATGTTATTGTCTACAGCGTGGCTCTACCACTTGAAATTTATTATACATCACCGCCCTCCCCTCGGTGATCACCCGTAGTCAGTGGCGAATTTACACATTTGCCCAATAGGCTATTTAACTTTTGCCGTCTCTACTGAGATCTGAAATTCCAAACGTATTCCACAATTATATTAATTACATTTTTCTATAAATAAAACTGCCAACTTTATGATTCGTGCTCTATAATCCTTATTACATCAACTTTTCTCGTGATTTTTTCATTGAGAACTAGGGTACCGTTATGTCAGTTCTAAGAACTTCGAACTACCTTTGGAAGGTGTCTGAAGCCTTCAGACACCTTCTTTTTTTATTTTTGTAAATCAAAACAAATAAATGGCTAAATTTGCCGCCCTAGACTTCCGCCGACTTCCTGCCCTTAGTATATGCCAACACCCCCCCCCCCCTCTAGTTTTCATTTAGTAACTTATAAATATAGTTGTAAATCATTTTTTGTTGAAGAAAAGTTAAAAAACAAAATTTTATGATGTGTTGCCACATCAGACATCTTTGACTTTATCTGCCTCGCGAAGGCCCTTTACATTTATTTTTTTTATAGCAGATATTGGCAAACGAGCAGATGGGTCACCTGATGGTAAGTGATCTCCACCGCCCATAGACATCCAAGACACAAAAAGAATCATGGGTGCGTTGCCAACCTACAAGGAGGAAATGGACGGGGAGGGAAAAGGGATTGGGAAAGGGCGGGAGGGAAATGGGCCACCGGAAATCTCACTCACCGAACGAAACGCGACAGCAAGCTGCCACTTTACGTCGGTTTTCTGTGAGACAGTAGTATCTAACCGGTCGAGCTAACCCATTCGTGCTGTAGACGTTACTGTCTACAGTGTGGCTCTACTACTCATAAATGTAATGTCGCCAGACTTTACCATAGATGACTAATTCATTTGATCACTTCTACGCTCAAAAAAGAACGTCATTTTAAAAGCGTGTTTGTACGGGGCCTCACAAGAAGCCCCTCTTATTGGGTAGATCTTGGGAACGAAAGAAAAGGGGCCTCGCTGATAAGACTTCGCCCACTTCTATATTAGTCTACACTACGCCTCTGCCCAAAATAATATGTAGATGACAAAACATTTGAGTTTGGTCCGATGGTCGAAACCTTTTAATATTTTACTATGATAATTAAAATATTTCAATAATCACAATGTATAATCACTGCAGGCAGCCGGATGCATTTATCCTGTTTCGGAAGTCAGGGTCACGCGACACTCCTATTTAGTGTCATCTATATACATTTTTATTTATAATTGAAGTCGGCTCAATGGCATAGTTTGACAGCCCCCGTGGCGTAGCTGGCGAGTAGCCGGCTGTGGCGTGAGGTTGCGGGTTCGATTCCTGCACCGAGACGAATGTTTGTATGGCCCCAACTTTCAACACTTCATAGACGGGACAACGTAAATAAATAAAAAAGAAATTGACTTCTTAGTTCGACTACCGTTCTAACGCGTCGGATTCGATTTCCAGGACGGGTAAAGTGGTATTAAGCTTTTTAGTTTCAATTTGGAATTGTTTATCACATAACATAACATAAGCTCACGCCTGTATCTCACACGCCGGTACACCCACATTTCGCCGAGCTTAGTTTCGTCCCAGATGTGATAGGGGACGAGCCTATCGCCATATCGGGCATAAATTCCAGACTCCGGGCTGATATGGAAAAATCCAAAATTTTGCCCTACCCGTGGATCGAACCCGTGACCTCAAAACCGTAGTCGTACCGAAATACCACCACGCCATCGAGGCTGTGGAATTGGTTATCGATTGACGCAAAGCAACGATTAGTCGTTACGGTTGGTACGGTCCGTGTATAAATAAAATAAATAAAAATCTTTATTGATCACGTAGGCATGTAAAAAAGCACTTATGACAAGTCAACATAAGTAAATTTTTAAATTAGGATTAATATAATTTACATTATATATTTGAATTTGACGACAGGCAGGCAAGTATGGATTGGACGATGATGGCTAAGATAGGGTGATAAGAGGAGATAGGAATAGAGTGTAAGGGAATGGATTGTATGGGAATGGCATATGGCAGGAATGGTGGCAGGGGATTGACTGGAAATACTGGAAGCAGTTGGGATTGGTGCGTGAGGCCCTATCCTAGCTAACCTACCAGCCTTTCTTTAGCTACCTACGGATGACGACCCGAAGAAGAAAGGCAGAAAGAAACTCCGGGCTTATTTTTTTCATCATCAATGTATAACGTCGGTCCCCGGTCCCAGGAGCGCGCCGAGGAGCTGTCGTCGCTGGACAGCTGCGAGTACATCTGGGCGGGGGGCGTGGGGTTCGCGCGGTCGCCGGGGCGCAGCGCGGCGCACGAGGCGGCGCGCGCGGAGCTGCTGCGGCTGCTGCTCACGTGCTTCAGCGAGACCGTGTACAAGCCGCCGCAACAGGCCGCCACGCACCACAACAAGTGGATCGCGTATGTATCTACCATGACCCCCATGCTATTCACGTTTTCGACGCTGAGATAGCGACGAACTGTATGAAAATTAAGGTTTCCCTCCTATTGGGTATTTGACTCATATTTTTTTTAAAATTTTATTTGAAGTTAACGCCATCTAAAATATAGCACTGAAAGAATTATTGAAATATTCTCAAAGAGAAAAAAGTTATAAGCATTTGAAATTTGGTGTAACCTTCAAACTGCGGAAAAGAGAAGTATCAGTAAAATCACGTCAGGGCCATAACGGTACGTGCGTTAGAAAGGGATATCAAGATAACCCCACTACGTCCCCACTCTTGCTCATTGCAGAATTTAAAATATGGATTACTGACTAATTTTTCAACCAATTTCGATGCAGATTTTACAGAAGAGTTTTTTTTTGTTTTATTTGCTAGTATATATAAAAATGTGTACAAAATCAAACATAGTCAAGTACCCAATTGCAGCGTCCAATGCGAGGCTGTTTTATTTGGCGAATCTTGGTTCTCTTTGCTATTTGGTTTACATATGCATGAAGTTTATATTTTGTTCCCATAATTTCAACAAGAACTTTCTTAACTCAGTGATAAATGTAATTCGCACTGGTGTTAATTCCTCTCTTGAATACACCGTAATATAAATCCTAAAAAATGCAATGATCTGTGTGAAACAAATTACTTTCAATTGTCTGTTAATTGCTCAGAATGTTTTCATAAAATGTTGCCTAAAATAATCTCTAAAGGCGCATCTCCTGCACTGAAAAATTACACAAAACTTGGGTTCGCTACACATTTTTGTCTATGGACCATTGTTTCATGATCAGGAGACATCGAAAAACATTATTTGTGTAGGTGTTTTGTGTAAAGTTTCAGTGCAGGAGACGCGCCATGCAAGCTATTAAGACCCACTTGCAGCGCTACTACTAATCCAGAGTCAAACCTGAACTCGATTTATCCCACAGCCTATTCCTATATTTAAACCGAGATTTGCGATACATCGAGATTTATTTAAGTGCTGCAAGTCGCCCTATATAAACTATTTGAATTCAAAAATTTAAGTACAATTGAAATTAAACTATTTTTACGGATTCTATCACGATTTGGTTTTAGCTTTCGAAACGTCGGGCATAAAAATTAAAAATTAAAACCAAATCGTGATAGAATCCGTAAATATAGTTTAATTTCAATGAATAACATTCACGTAAACCTAAGAAATCATAATTTAAGTATATTTTCCCTGCAGTTACTTCACAAGTCCAGAGAATCGCCACGCTCTGCCGCTGTTCACTTCTCTACTGAACACGGTGTGTTCGTACGATCCCGTGGGTCTTGGGTTGCCGTACAACCACTTACTCTTTGCAGATACCCTGGAGCCGCTTGTGGAGGTAATTTGTATTGTTATTGCTATAATATGCCTGACTGCCTCGGTGGCGTGGTGGTATTTCGGTACGACTACGGTTCTGAGGTCTCGGGTTCGATCCCCGGGTCGGGCAAAGTGATTATGGATTTTTCCATATCAGCCCGGAGTCTGGAATTTGTGCCCGATATGGCGATAGGCTCGCCCCCTATCACAGCTGGGACAGAACTAAGCTCGGCGAAACGTGGGTGTACTAGTTCGCTAGTGCGCCTCTGCCTACCCCTTCGGGGATACAGGCGTGAGCTTATGTATGTATGTTATGTTATGCTATAATATTAGCAAACTAATACCAGTGAACCTGAAGTCACCTGTATCTAAAACTTAAAATTAATTTTGCAAAAATCTGATATGGATCTCAGGATGGTAGTCGTACCGAAATACAACCATGCCACCTAAGCAATGTGGAATTTGCGCCCGATATGGTGATAGGCTCGCCACCTATCACACCTGGGACGCAACTAAGCTCGGCGAAATGTGGGTGTTCTAGTTCGTAAGTGTGCCTCTGCCTACCCCTTCGGGGATACAAGCGTGAACTTATATTGGTTTATTATGATAGCATAACATAAGTGAAACTGAAGTCATCTGTATCTAAAACTAAAAAGCTACAATATAACTAAAATTTTACATAAACCGACTTAAAAAAAAGTTAACAACAATGTTTTGTCTGCTTTATAAATGTGCATTTTCATTTGCTATGTCCGATCCAACGAAAGAAGAAAAGAAGAAATTGTTGGTATTATTGACTTTTGGAAATCGGTTTGTAATAATTGTTGACATATCTTTTTTCGTCTGCAGGTGGCGCTTCAAATCCTTATAGTAACATTGGACCACGACACCAGCAATGTTGTCAATGAAGAGTCTGATGAAGTGAGTATAGTATTCTCGAGTTTTTAGATTTACTCGATTCGATGAGAATATCGACAATAGCATGAAATTTTGATGCGTGATAGAGACATAAATGATATAAGATACCCTCTGACCGGGATGGTGACTCCTGACACTCGACTCGAACTTGAATTCGATTCAGTTTCATTTATCGGCAGACTTCCCAAAAAGGAGGAGGTCCTCAATTCGTCGGTTTTTTTTTATGTATGTTACTCGATATCTCCGACAAATTTGGACCGATTTTTTAAATTCTTTTTGTGTTCGATAGAGCTTATTTCAAGGGTGGTTCCATATAAATTTGGTCACGATCGGTAAATTGGAAGTCGGTCAGTTAAGTTTTTAAACTTGTGATTATTGACTTAAAATTCCACCGAAATCGAGGTAAAAAGTGCATTAATGTCCTGGCAAAAATTACCAAATGTCAAGTTCTCGAATATTATGCAACATTACATACATACATACATAAGCTCACGCCTGTATCCCCGAAGGGGTAGGCAGAGGCGCACTAGCGAACTAGAACACCCACATTTCGCCGAGCTTAGTTCAGTCCCAGATGTGATAGGGGGCGGGCCTATCGCCATATCGGGCACAAATTCCAGACTCCGGGCTAATATGGAAAAATCCAATATTACTTTGCCCGACCCGGGGATCGAACCCGAGACCTCAGAACCGTAGTCGTACCGAAATACCACCATGCCACCGAGGCAGTCTAACATGTATGCAACATTAGTGCACTTTAAAAGTCAAATTCGGTGGAATATTAAGTCAATAAATGAAACCGAATCGAAATCACAATCGAATAGTGTCAAGAGTAAGGGGGATGGTGTCCTCGTGACGTTAAGTAACGGGACACCCTGTATTTTTGTGTTTGTCTCCTGACGCGTTTCGTTTCATCAAGTTTCAAATCACAACAATTGTTATTTTATTTATTTATTTTATTTTATGATTCTTAAGCATCTGTGGTAGAGCCACGGTGTAGACAGTAACGTTTATAGCACGAATGGGCCGGCTCGACCGGCTAGATACCACTGTCTCACAGAAAATCGACGTAAAGTGGCAGCTTGCTGTCGCGTTTCGTTCGGTGAGTGAGAATTCCGGTGGCCCATTTCCCCACTCCCTTTCCCAATCCCCTCCCCTCCCCTTCCATTCCCCCCTTTTAGGTTGGCAACGCACCCATAATTCTTTTTGTGTCTTGGGTGTCTATGTGCAGTGGAGATCACTTAGCATCAGGTGACCCATCTGCTCGTTTGCCAATCTCTGCTATAAAGAAGTTTCACTTCAAATGCCTTCGAGTTGAGAACTTGGTGAAATAAGACTATTTTTACGGATTCTATCACGATTTGGTTTTAATTTTTATCCCCGACGTTTCGAAGGCTTTGCAGTCTTTGTGGTCACGGGTTGGACTGAGATGTCATGTGTCCAAGAATGTTAGTGTTACAAAATCTACCTTCATTTTAAAATTATACAAAATTAAATAGTTTTATTTCAATGAATATACATACATACATACATAAGCTCACGCCTGTATCCCCGAAGGGGTAGGTAGAGGCGCACTATCAAACTAGAACATCCACATTTCGCCGAGCTTAGTTTCGTCCCAGATGTGATAGGGGACGAGCCTATCGCCATATCGGGCACAAATTCCAGACTCCGGGCTGATATGGAAAAATCCAATATCACTTTGCCCGACCTGGGGATCGAACCCGAGACCTCAGAACCGTAGTCGTACCGAAATACCACCACGCCACCGAGGCAGTCAAGGCAATGAATATCATTCGCGTAAACTTAAGAAATCAGCTGAAAACTTGTCTTTTGAGCTCCTCATTCCGCAGACCCTGCCTGACAACCTGTTCATAAACTACCTGTCCCGCATCCACCGCGACGAGGACTTCCAGTTCCTGCTGCGGGGGGTGACGCGGCTGCTGAACAACCCTCTCGCGCAGACCTACCTGCCCAACTCGGCCAAGAAGGTCGGCCTGCATCAGGAGCTGCTCGTGCTCTTCTGGAAGATGTGCGACTACAACAAGGTGAGGGGCCGTGGGATCGATTCACGTGCTGAGGATAGGTGCTGATCTACAAAGGTCTATTGTTTTTTCTATTTATTTCACAAAATTGACGTAAAAATGTTATAGATAGATAACTCTTTATTGAACACCTTAATAATTATCAACTTAAACAAGATAAACCTTAAACTATAAAATGTTACAATAGGCGGTCTTATCGAATGAAGCGATCTATATAATACAATAAATAAATGTTTTTTGACGACATCCTTAATTGACGTCTACTTGATGTGAAGATAGCTTCCATTTAAAAAAAATCTATGAATTAGGTACTCACAAATTTATGTGAAAGGAATAGTTGGAAATTGAGGTTAACATGGTTGAGTAATTATGAAAATCCTTTTTCGATAGCTTCTTGAGACTTATTTTACTGAAGGCTACCGAACCACGTAATATATCAAATTAATTTTGTATGGAGTTGGCTGAATTAAGCATCCTGTACATAGGCGAGTTTAGACCGGAATAATTTCCATACATTGGAGCAACAAAAGTTTTGCGGTTATGTAGGTGACTACAAGGACGAGGAATATTTATATTTATTGAGGATAGAAGCTTAGGAGCGTCAATTTTGTAATTTTTAGAGTTAAAGAATTTTAATAATTTGTTAACAGAAATTCATGTATTACGTGTTGAAGAGTAGCGACGTGTTGGAAGTATTGGTGCCTATATTGTACCATCTGAATGACTCGCGCGCGGACCAATGTGAGTATCAAATATTATTTTTAAAAACCTGTGACGTCATACGGTGACATTTATATTTCCACATCATATCAGAAATTCTTCTTTAAAGTATCCAACATTTCTGCTTACGGAATATATTCATTTTTTTGTGTTTAATGTTATACATGTATGTTGCGTCCGCGTCGCCTCCTTGGTCTAGTGGTAATCAATCTGAAATTTATCGATATCGTTAATCCACATGAAATTTGTAGATATCGATATAAAGCGGCCTGCATCCAGCGACTTCCTGCAACCTTTATCAGGTCGTCGGTCCATCTTGTAGGTGGACGTCCTCTCCGTCCGCTTCCAACAGGTCGATCTGGAAATCTTTGGGGGAGGCCTATGATCAGCAGTGGACGTCCTGTGGCTGATGATGATGATGATAGTGGTTAGCACGTTCGTATCACGTGTCTGTTGTCGTGGTGCAGCCCGCGTCGGGCTCATGCACATCGGCGTGTTCATCCTGCTGCTGCTGTCCGGCGAGCGCAACCTGGGCGTGCGCCTCAACAAGCCGTACGCGGCCGCCGTGCCCATGGACATCCCGGTGTTCACGGGCACGCACGCGGACCTGCTCGTCGTCGTGTTCCACAAGATCGTCACCACGGGCCACCAGAGGCTGCAGCCGCTCTTCGACTGTCTGCTCACCATACTCGTCAACGGTGATCTTTACATTCACCTTTTGAATTATTTGTCACTAGTTGGATTTGGATGATGTCAAGTTTTAACCCGTTGGCGTTGGACTGCCTCGGTGGCGTGGTGGTATTTCGGTACGACTACGGTTCTGAGGTCTCGGGTTCGATCCCCGGGTCGGACAAAGTGATATTTGATTTTTCCATATCCGCCCGGAGTCTGGAAGTTGTGCCCGATATGGCGATAGGTTCGCCCCCTATCACGTCTGGGACGGAACTAAGCTCGGCGAAATGTGGGTGTTCTAGTTCGCTAGTGCGCCTCTGCCTACCCCTTCGGGGATACAGGCGTGAGCTTATGTTATGTGTTATGTTTAACCCGTTGGATGGCGACACATGTATATGTTACATAAGCGTCTTAGCCACCATCACTATTTAATTAAAAACGGTCGTCTCCTTGGTCTACTGGCAGCATATACAGACTGGACCGGAAGGTCCTGGGTTCGATTCCCAGGTCGGGCAAATTTTCTAATTCAATTTGCTGGGACTGGATCCCTCAAACGGTTGAAGTCCCCGGTTGACGTCAGGCAGACAGCCGGTCGTAAAAACTAAGCCAAATCCTTTCTGCAACATGTTTGAAAAAGTGTTAAAGAAATAAAATGTGGACCGATCTTCAAAATTCTTTTATATATAAATTTGATCACGATCGGATTTGAAATCGGTCCGTTCAGTTTTTTTATAATGATTTTCCGGATGTAGCATAAATACAATAACTATAACACCCTAAATCATAAAACTCTAAACGTTTACATCGACATGTGTACAGTGTCTCCATACCTGAAGACCCTGTCAATGGTGGCGTCCACGAAGCTGCTGCATCTCCTGGAAGCGTTCAGCACCCCGTGGTTCCTGTTCTCGCAGCCCCATCACCACCACCTCGTGTTCTTCTTACTGGAGATGTTCAACAACATGATACAGTACCAGTTCGACGGTAAGTTAAATATTCATACATACCGTCATGATCGTAGAATAATGTTGGTTCTGGAAAATACAACGAAATTCAGTTTTTATTATATTTGGATACTATACTGCCTAAATATTATTCGATTCGGAATCGAAATCATTGCTTCTCATTTCACAGCTGGCTGCGCTATAAAAAAAAGTGGCAGATGATGATAGCAAAATTAAATTACTTACTTTTTTTTATTTATTCTTCATTAGTAGCAGTAGTGTCCAAAAAGTATGATCAAGTGTTAAGAGCAATGATAGATATCCCATATCTTAATGAAAATGGAATAGCTTTTTTCTTTCTGCCTGGCGTTATCCCGGCCAAGTGCCAGGGTCCGCTTTCTTACTTAAACGCATCCACTTCGCCCGGTCTTGAGCATCCTCCACAGTGAGACCATTGACTCTCAAATCATCCTCCAAAACGTCCAGCCAGCGCTTATTGAGTCGTCCGCGGGGGCGCACCCCTGGTACGATCTGGTCCAGACACCTGCGACCAACGTACTCCTGTGGTTTTCTCAAAACGTGACCGTACCATCGCAAGTAACATTCTTGTAGTTTATCCGCCGCGTCACGGACACCAAGACTACCGCGGATGTACACGTTACGTATTCAATCTAGTCGTGTAACGTTGCACATCCACCGCAACATCTTCATTTCCGCGACGTGGATTTCCTTAACATGGCGTTTAAGGACAGGCCACATTTCGCACCCATACAGAAGTACTTAACTACATAATGAAATTGTAACAGCAATTAAAAAAAAAATCATTCGTCATTAATTGTATTGAATCTACAGGTTTTATCTCTAACCTTTTGCATGACCATACTTTATCTTGTATTTTAAATAGTTGCGCCTCAGACTTCGGAGACTATAGCCATAAGTGTTACCGAGTGCGCCAACCTAACGATATTAAATTAGATAATGAATAGCATAGATACTTTGAGATTTTGCCGAACCAATAGAAAAAACTAAAACATAAAAAAAACAATTATAAATAAAATAACCAACAGTTCCGTTACTAGAAGTCACACCATTTACACTGTTTATATGCGGTATTATGGGCAGGACAATCTACATGTAGGTAAACTCTAGTAGGTACGCGGCGCGACGCTCGCTTCCAAGTCGCGTTGGACAAGTCTGTACATAGTTTTAATCGACAAAAGTCTTTGACCACTATTACCAGCTGTTTTAGAATGCCTCGAACATACATCATATCCAAATATTTAGAAAACTGAAAATCAATCCTGTGGCTGAACTATTCTACCTATTCATTATTGACTTTTGGTATAAGGCTTTGTAACGTTGTAAGGTATGTCTGGGATGATTAATGTCGGTAGGACGACGCCACTCGGTATATCATGACAGTTTATTAGCGAGGTCCTATATTTTCTTCGGTTTGAGTTAAGTAGTTTGGACCGACGACCTGATAAAGGTTGCAGGAAGTCGCTGGATGCAGGCCGCTTCCAACAGGTCGATCTGGAAATCTTTGGGGGAGGCCTATGTTCAGCAGTGGACGTCCTATGGCTGATGATGATGATGATGATGAGTTAAGTAGTGAGAGGAGTACTTTTGTCCGTTAGGTAATTCAAACCTGGTGTACACTATAATCCGTAAGCGTGCGGTGTTCCACGCGTTGGCGAACTTGCCGCACGAGCACGGCGCCATCGCGCGCTCGCTGCAGGCCGCCAAGGGAGCCGCCTTCCTCAACAGCGCCGCGCTGCACAGGTATACTGAAACATAAACACTAAAACAAACAATACACCAGTCACACACACATAAACGCACACCGGAATTTATTAAAAATCTACTCAATGCCGATATCGAACCCGCAATCTCACGTTTTATACCTCGTTCACTACGCAATGAAAGCGGCTAAGCCCATAATGTCTTTTTTCTACAAAGTCAACACTACCGGACATATTAATTTGTGTTTTGAGTTTTATACAGGGTGATTTATAAAGGTGGTGCAATTTTTAAACCACATATAGGCGGACGATTTGTATACAAATCAAGTTAACTATAAATTTTTTCACATTTTTTCCAAAGTTTTAGAATGTCGATGAGGCAAGAGAGAGTATCTTGTCCGTTACTCTCTGGCAAAACAGCCTTCCGAACTGGCGGGAGAGGAAATTTGACTGAATTTACATAAATAATTTAGTAACATTTTATGGGTTCAATAAATATTTTGATTTGATTTGATGTTATGTATTGTTCAATAATTGTTGCAGCTTCTTATATATTGTCAATGTATGTAATTTTGTGACATGTAGGTCGCGTAGCTCCGAGTCAGTGGCGGAGACTCCGATGGAGGGCTCCCGTCCTGCGCAGCCCGCGGAGCCAGGTACCCTAAATGCCACGCTGCCAGAAACGCCAGGTTTGTCACATGTTTGATTAATGCCTTAAGAATTTAATTAACAAATTTGTTTTTGGTAGAGGAGCATGTGTGTTTATTCGAGAAAACTATCATTGATTTCACATATCGACATAATTGTAGTGATCAATTTCATTGTGATTATTTTTGATGTACATAAAGTTATATAAAAGTTAACTATTTAAGCATAGACTCGCGTATATTGTCAATTCATTTCCATTCATTTATCAATTGTAAATAACCATCAGTTTATCCACATCTTTATTCTATGCGTTCAAGTGTGTGAATCTTTTTAAATTACAGTTGAGGCCGTATTTCAACATAAATCAACTTATTGTGACATGGGGTGTGATTAGCTCTAGCCGACCGCTTTAAACGACCCTGACAAAAAATATCATCCTGTAGACCAAATAACATAGCTATGATAACAAGTGCCCAAAGGTACAAGGTTGAGGTCAAGATCTACCTGCAAGGTGGACCGACGACCTGATAAAGGTCGCAGGAAGTCGCTGGATGCAGGCCGCTTCCAACAGGTCGATCTGGAAATCTTTGGGGGAGGCCTATGTTCAGCAGTGGACGTCCTGTAGCTGATGATGATGATGATGATGATAACAAGTTGTGTATGACAGCGATCGGTGCGATGACGGAGCGTGAGTCTGCGCATCCCCCCCGCGCGTCCCCCACGCCCGCCCCCGTCCCCCCCGCCGCGGCCGCCCCCACCCCCGACACCCGGGAGCGGCTGCTGCCGAGCCGCGCCGGGCCCGACGGAGAGGATCAGCCTCAAGATGCCAGTGATGATGGGGAGGAGAAGGGCAGAGCGGTGACTCATGTGAGCACATCACAATCATGCAGGCTGTTCGATCGATTTCCAATGCAGAGCATTTCAATATTTTAAGCGTCTCCTGCTGTCAAACATTACATAAAACATGGTATTACTTTTTTTTGTCTATGGTCTATTGTTGCAAGAGCAGGAGACAATGAGAAACCTTCTTTTGTGTAGGTGTTTTTTGTTTTGTTTCGAAAAAACACGTGCTGGAGACGCGCCTTAAAACATACCTTTTGGAATAATATTCTTTGGAATGTTTACTTAGCATTCATTTTATACAGATGTTTTAAAAAGTTGGTATAAATAATATATTTTGTGATGACATCTAATTACTTGGAACTTAAGTTACCAAGCTCAAATGTGCACCATAAATGCTATAGTTGGATTGCTAATTAAACGGAGTAAACTGACAGATCGAAATGTCACTTTTCAAAATAATGTTGCTTGCTTCCAAAACATAGTGATTGATCTAGTTCAATCTTTATCATTCAAAGAAATAATAACTCAGCACTTGCCTGGAAAAATATAATTTTATTGCGTATTATTAGAAATTTCAGCTTAACCCTTCGAATAAATGTCTGTGTAAATCATTTTGCGTAAATAATCACAACAGATACGCGAAATAATAACAATGAAAATTACAAATATTACTTTTATTATTTGAGAAAAAGAAAGTTCCGCACATTCCTAGCTATTGTAACTTTTGTTTATAATGAACCATGATTAGAATTCCAGTAGACATGCAGTACTAATCACACATTAGGCAGGAATACGACTTTGAGTTGGACTTTAGAAAATGAAAGAATGAAATGGTTCACTGAATTGAAATGTTTAAATAATATTGATCTTTTTACCGCAGCACTATTTAAATTTCATTAAAAAGTGGCAACATTCGAAATGTCAGTTTACTCCGTTTAATTAGCAATCCTACTATATATAGTTTCCATTAGATTCAGTTACTTAAATTAAGTTCAATTTTTATCTTTTAACTTAAATTTTACAATTGCACTTTAAATCGTTCCACCTGTATGTGGAATTGTTATTAGTGCCATTTTTTCGCCGAACTTAGTTCCGTCCCAGATGTGATACGGGGCGAGCCTATCGCCATATCATATACAAATTCCAGACTCCGAGCTGATATGGAAAAATCCAATATCACTTTGCCCGACCCGGAGATCGAACCCGATACCTCAGGACTAGTCGTACCGAAATACAACCACGCCACCGAGGCAGTCTCAGACACTTAATACTTCAGTATTCAATAGTAAGACGCTACAGACTGTTAGATCGATTTCCGAAGCCGAGCATTTTAATAATTTAATCTGCGTCTCCTGCAATAAAACATTACACAAATCATGGTATTTCTAAAATGTTTTGTCTGTGGTCCATTGTTACATGAGCAGGGTACAATGGAATCCTTGTTTTGTGTAGGTGTTTGTGTCGAAAAAACATGTGCTTGAGAAGCGCCTTAAACATACCTTTTGGAATGTTTACTTAGCATTCATTTTATACAGGATGTTTTAAAAAGTTGGTATCAATAATATATTTTGTGATGACATCTAATAACTTGGTATTTAAGTTACCAAACTTAAATATGCACCATAAATGCTGTAGTTTCCGTAAAATTCAGTTAAGTTTTAACTTTACATTTTACAATTGCATTTTAAATCATTTTCCCTGTACATCGGCATCCGGTATATTGGCTTGCCAGCCTGGAATTAGGAACAATTGTAAGGATTTTGGCCGCTTAATATTTACAGAGAGACAGTATAACAGTGAGCAGCGGCACGGCGCGTAGAGAAGAGGGGGGCAGCGAGTGGCGCCCCACCGCCGAGTGGGTCGCCTCCTGGCGGTCCAAGCTGCCGCTGCAGACCATCATGAGGCTGCTGCAGGTCCTCGTGCCGCAGGTCGAGAAGATATGCATCGACAAGTTAGTACACACTTCATACAACATGCTGTACAACGGGATAAGTGATATTTACCACTGTCTCACAGAAAACCGACGTAAAACGGCAGCTTGCTGTCGCGTTTTGATCGGTGAGTGAGATTTCCGGTGGCCCTTTTCCCCCCTTCCTTTCCCAATCCCATTTTCCCTTCCCTTCCATTTTCTCCCTTTAGTTTGGCAACGCACCCATGATTGTTTTTGTGTCTTGGGAGTCTATGGGCGGTGGAGATCACTTACCATCAGGTGATCCATCTGCTCGTTCGCCAGTGTCTGATATAAAATTAAAAAAATAAAATAAATTTCACACATTTTGTTATAGTAGAAAATAGCAAACGAGTATATGGGTCACCTGAGGCTAATTTTTTTTGGATGGAGTTTACACTGGCGTCCGAAAAGTTATGTGAATGTTGCCAATCTTGGTTGATACAAAAAAAAAAACATTAGCGTTAATGCCTAGCGTTATCAAACGTCATGCTTGATTTTTGTCTAGGGCTTGATGGTAAGTGATTACCACCGCCCATAGACACCCAAGACACAAAAAGAATAAGGGATACGTTGCCATCCTAAAAGTAGGGAAATTGGGACACTAAATACTACCAATCGAAACACAACAGCAAGCTGAAGATAGGGCTGATGTGGGTTTGGTTGAAAATGATCAATACAGATGTTATTTCGTGTTCGCCAGGGGCTTGACGGACGAGTCCGAGATCCTGCGGTTCCTGCAGCACGGCACGCTGGTGGGGCTGCTGCCCGTGCCCCACCCCATCCTCATCCGCAAGTACCAGGCCAACGCGGGCACCGCCGCCTGGTTCCGGACCTATCTCTGGGGCGTCATATACATCAGGTAATCTCACTGACGTCATACATCCGCATCCGCAAGTACCAGGCCAACGCGGGCACCGCCGCCTGGTTCCGGACCTATCTCTGGGGCGTCATATACATCAGGTAATCTCACTGACGTCATACATCCGCATCCGCAAGTACCAGGCCAACGCGGGCACCGCCGCCTGGTTCCGGACCTATCTCTGGGGCGTCATATACATCAGGTAATCTCACTCGTCATACATCCGCATCCGCAAGTACCAGGCCAACGCGGGCACCGCCGCCTGGTTCCGGACCTATCTCTGGGGCGTCATATACATCAGGTAATCTCAATCGTCATACATCCGCATCCGCAAGTACCAGGCCAACGCGGGCACCGCCGCCTGGTTCCGGACCTATCTCTGGGGCGTCATATACATCAGGTAATCTCACTCGTCATACATCCGCATCCGCAAGTACCAGGCCAACGCGGGCACCGCCGCCTGGTTCCGGACCTATCTCTGGGGCGTCATATACATCAGGTAATCTCACTCGTCATACATCCGCATCCGCAAGTACCAGGCCAACGCGGGCACCGCCGCCTGGTTCCGGACCTATCTCTGGGGCGTCATATACATCAGGTAATCTCACTCGTCATACATCCGCATCCGCAAGTACCAGGCCAACGCGGGCACCGCCGCCTGGTTCCGGACCTATCTCTGGGGCGTCATATACATCAGGTAATCTCACTCGTCATACATCCGCATCCGCAAGTACCAGGCCAACGCGGGCACCGCCGCCTGGTTCCGGACCTATCTCTGGGGCGTCATATACATCAGGTAATCTCACTCGTCATACATCCGCATCCGCAAGTACCAGGCCAACGCGGGCACCGCCGCCTGGTTCCGGACCTATCTCTGGGGCGTCATATACATCAGGTAATCTCACTCGTCATACATCCGCATCCGCAAGTACCAGGCCAACGCGGGCACCGCCGCCTGGTTCCGGACCTATCTCTGGGGCGTCATATACATCAGGTAATCTCACTCGTCATACATCCGCATCCGCAAGTACCAGGCCAACGCGGGCACCGCCGCCTGGTTCCGGACCTATCTCTGGGGCGTCATATACATCAGGTAATCTCACTCGTCATACATCCGCATCCGCAAGTACCAGGCCAACGCGGGCACCGCCGCCTGGTTCCGGACCTATCTCTGGGGCGTCATATACATCAGGTAATCTCACTCGTCATACATCCGCATCCGCAAGTACCAGGCCAACGCGGGCACCGCCGCCTGGTTCCGGACCTATCTCTGGGGCGTCATATACATCAGGTAATCTCAATCGTCATACATCCGCATCCGCAAGTACCAGGCCAACGCGGGCACCGCCGCCTGGTTCCGGACCTATCTCTGGGGCGTCATATACATCAGGTAATGTCACTGACGTCATACATCCGCATCCGCAAGTACCAGGCCAACGCGGGCACCGCCGCCTGGTTCCGGACCTATCTCTGGGGCGTCATATACATCAGGTAATCTCACTCGTCATACATCCGCATCCGCAAGTACTAGGCCAACGCGGGCACCGCCGCCTGGTTCCGGACCTATCTCTGGGGCGTCATATACATCAGGTAATCTCACTCGTCATACATCCGCATCCGCAAGTACCAGGCCAACGCGGGCACCGCCGCCTGGTTCCGGACCTATCTCTGGGGCGTCATATACATCAGGTAATGTCACTGACGTCATACATCCGCATCCGCAAGTACCAGGCCAACGCGGGCACCGCCGCCTGGTTCCGGACCTATCTCTGGGGCGTCATATACATCAGGTAATCTCACTCGTCATACATCCGCATCCGCAAGTACCAGGCCAACGCGGGCACCGCCGCCTGGTTCCGGACCTATCTCTGGGGCGTCATATACATCAGGTAATCTCACTCGTCATACATCCGCATCCGCAAGTACCAGGCCAACGCGGGCACCGCCGCCTGGTTCCGGACCTATCTCTGGGGCGTCATATACATCAGGTAATCTCACTCGTCATACATCCGCATCCGCAAGTACCAGGCCAACGCGGGCACCGCCGCCTGGTTCCGGACCTATCTCTGGGGCGTCATATACATCAGGTAATCTCACTCGTCATACATCCGCATCCGCAAGTACCAGGCCAACGCGGGCACCGCCGCCTGGTTCCGGACCTATCTCTGGGGCGTCATATACATCAGGTAATCTCACTCGTCATACATCCGCATCCGCAAGTACCAGGCCAACGCGGGCACCGCCGCCTGGTTCCGGACCTATCTCTGGGGCGTCATATACATCAGGTAATGTCACTGACGTCATACATCCGCATCCGCAAGTACCAGGCCAACGCGGGCACCGCCGCCTGGTTCCGGACCTATCTCTGGGGCGTCATATACATCAGGTAATCTCACTCGTCATACATCCGCATCCGCAAGTACCAGGCCAACGCGGGCACCGCCGCCTGGTTCCGGACCTATCTCTGGGGCGTCATATACATCAGGTAATCTCACTCGTCATACATCCGCATCCGCAAGTACCAGGCCAACGCGGGCACCGCCGCCTGGTTCCGGACCTATCTCTGGGGCGTCATATACATCAGGTAATCTCACTCGTCATACATCCGCATCCGCAAGTACCAGGCCAACGCGGGCACCGCCGCCTGGTTCCGGACCTATCTCTGGGGCGTCATATACATCAGGTAATGTCACTGACGTCATACATCCGCATCCGCAAGTACCAGGCCAACGCGGGCACCGCCGCCTGGTTCCGGACCTATCTCTGGGGCGTCATATACATCAGGTAATCTCACTCGTCATACATCCGCATCCGCAAGTACCAGGCCAACGCGGGCACCGCCGCCTGGTTCCGGACCTATCTCTGGGGCGTCATATACATCAGGTAATCTCACTCGTCATACATCCGCATCCGCAAGTACCAGGCCAACGCGGGCACCGCCGCCTGGTTCCGGACCTATCTCTGGGGCGTCATATACATCAGGTAATCTCACTCGTCATACATCCGCATCCGCAAGTACCAGGCCAACGCGGGCACCGCCGCCTGGTTCCGGACCTATCTCTGGGGCGTCATATACATCAGGTAATCTCACTCGTCATACATCCGCATCCGCAAGTACCAGGCCAACGCGGGCACCGCCGCCTGGTTCCGGACCTATCTCTGGGGCGTCATATACATCAGGTAATCTCACTCGTCATACATCCGCATCCGCAAGTACCAGGCCAACGCGGGCACCGCCGCCTGGTTCCGGACCTATCTCTGGGGCGTCATATACATCAGGTAATCTCACTCGTCATACATCCGCATCCGCAAGTACCAGGCCAACGCGGGCACCGCCGCCTGGTTCCGGACCTATCTCTGGGGCGTCATATACATCAGGTAATGTCACTGACGTCATACATCCGCATCCGCAAGTACCAGGCCAACGCGGGCACCGCCGCCTGGTTCCGGACCTATCTCTGGGGCGTCATATACATCAGGTAATCTCACTCGTCATACATCCGCATCCGCAAGTACCAGGCCAACGCGGGCACCGCCGCCTGGTTCCGGACCTATCTCTGGGGCGTCATATACATCAGGTAATCTCACTCGTCATACATCCGCATCCGCAAGTACCAGGCCAACGCGGGCACCGCCGCCTGGTTCCGGACCTATCTCTGGGGCGTCATATACATCAGGTAATCTCACTCGTCATACATCCGCATCCGCAAGTACCAGGCCAACGCGGGCACCGCCGCCTGGTTCCGGACCTATCTCTGGGGCGTCATATACATCAGGTAATCTCACTCGTCATACATCCGCATCCGCAAGTACCAGGCCAACGCGGGCACCGCCGCCTGGTTCCGGACCTATCTCTGGGGCGTCATATACATCAGGTAATCTCACTCGTCATACATCCGCATCCGCAAGTACCAGGCCAACGCGGACACCGCCGCCTGGTTCCGGACCTATCTCTGGGGCGTCATATACATCAGGTAATGTCACTGACGTCATACATCCGCATCCGCAAGTACCAGGCCAACGCGGGCACCGCCGCCTGGTTCCGGACCTATCTCTGGGGCGTCATATACATCAGGTAATCTCACTCGTCATACATCCGCATCCGCAAGTACCAGGCCAACGCGGACACCGCCGCCTGGTTCCGGACCTATCTCTGGGGCGTCATATACATCAGGTAATGTCACTGACGTCATACATCCGCATCCGCAAGTACCAGGCCAACGCGGGCACCGCCGCCTGGTTCCGGACCTATCTCTGGGGCGTCATATACATCAGGTAATCTCACTCGTCATACATCCGCATCCGCAAGTACCAGGCCAACGCGGGCACCGCCGCCTGGTTCCGGACCTATCTCTGGGGCGTCATATACATCAGGTAATCTCACTCGTCATACATCCGCATCCGCAAGTACCAGGCCAACGCGGGCACCGCCGCCTGGTTCCGGACCTATCTCTGGGGCGTCATATACATCAGGTAATCTCACTCGTCATACATCCGCATCCGCAAGTACCAGGCCAACGCGGGCACCGCCGCCTGGTTCCGGACCTATCTCTGGGGCGTCATATACATCAGGTAATCTCACTCGTCATACATCCGCATCCGCAAGTACCAGGCCAACGCGGGCACCGCCGCCTGGTTCCGGACCTATCTCTGGGGCGTCATATACATCAGGTAATGTCACTGACGTCATACATCCGCATCCGCAAGTACCAGGCCAACGCGGGCACCGCCGCCTGGTTCCGGACCTATCTCTGGGGCGTCATATACATCAGGTAATCTCACTCGTCATACATCCGCATCCGCAAGTACTAGGCCAACGCGGGCACCGCCGCCTGGTTCCGGACCTATCTCTGGGGCGTCATATACATCAGGTAATCTCACTCGTCATACATCCGCATCCGCAAGTACCAGGCCAACGCGGGCACCGCCGCCTGGTTCCGGACCTATCTCTGGGGCGTCATATACATCAGGTAATCTCACTCGTCATACATCCGCATCCGCAAGTACCAGGCCAACGCGGGCACCGCCGCCTGGTTCCGGACCTATCTCTGGGGCGTCATATACATCAGGTAATGTCACTGACGTCATACATCCGCATCCGCAAGTACCAGGCCAACGCGGGCACCGCCGCCTGGTTCCGGACCTATCTCTGGGGCGTCATATACATCAGGTAATCTCACTCGTCATACATCCGCATCCGCAAGTACCAGGCCAACGCGGGCACCGCCGCCTGGTTCCGGACCTATCTCTGGGGCGTCATATACATCAGGTAATCTCACTCGTCATACATCCGCATCCGCAAGTACCAGGCCAACGCGGGCACCGCCGCCTGGTTCCGGACCTATCTCTGGGGCGTCATATACATCAGGTAATCTCACTCGTCATACATCCGCATCCGCAAGTACCAGGCCAACGCGGGCACCGCCGCCTGGTTCCGGACCTATCTCTGGGGCGTCATATACATCAGGTAATCTCACTCGTCATACATCCGCATCCGCAAGTACCAGGCCAACGCGGGCACCGCCGCCTGGTTCCGGACCTATCTCTGGGGCGTCATATACATCAGGTAATCTCACTCGTCATACATCCGCATCCGCAAGTACCAGGCCAACGCGGGCACCGCCGCCTGGTTCCGGACCTATCTCTGGGGCGTCATATACATCAGGTAATCTCACTCGTCATACATCCGCATCCGCAAGTACCAGGCCAACGCGGGCACCGCCGCCTGGTTCCGGACCTATCTCTGGGGCGTCATATACATCAGGTAATCTCACTCGTCATACATCCGCATCCGCAAGTACCAGGCCAACGCGGACACCGCCGCCTGGTTCCGGACCTATCTCTGGGGCGTCATATACATCAGGTAATGTCACTGACGTCATACATCCGCATCCGCAAGTACCAGGCCAACGCGGGCACCGCCGCCTGGTTCCGGACCTATCTCTGGGGCGTCATATACATCAGGTAATCTCACTCGTCATACATCCGCATCCGCAAGTACCAGGCCAACGCGGGCACCGCCGCCTGGTTCCGGACCTATCTCTGGGGCGTCATATACATCAGGTAATCTCACTCGTCATACATCCGCATCCGCAAGTACCAGGCCAACGCGGGCACCGCCGTCTGGTTCCGGACCTATCTCTGGGGCGTCATATACATCAGGTAATCTCACTCGTCATACATCCGCATCCGCAAGTACCAGGCCAACGCGGGCACCGCCGCCTGGTTCCGGACCTATCTCTGGGGCGTCATATACATCAGGTAATCTCACTCGTCATACATCCGCATCCGCAAGTACCAGGCCAACGCGGACACCGCCGCCTGGTTCCGGACCTATCTCTGGGGCGTCATATACATCAGGTAATGTCACTGACGTCATACATCCGCATCCGCAAGTACCAGGCCAACGCGGGCACCGCCGCCTGGTTCCGGACCTATCTCTGGGGCGTCATATACATCAGGTAATCTCACTCGTCATACATCCGCATCCGCAAGTACCAGGCCAACGCGAGCACAAAAGTATAAGCATCTTGTTTTTATTAAAAAATGAAGGCCGACTTTCTTTCTTTCTACCCGTATCCCACCTTAATATGGGGTTGGCGCAAGACACTTTTTAAAGTATGTTGCAAAAAGGATTTGACTTAGTTCTTACGACCGGCTGCCTGTCTGACGTCTTTCTGAGGGATCCAGTCCCGGGTAAATTAAATTAGAAAATTCGCTATACCCGACCTGGAAATCGAACCCAGGACCTCCCGGTCCACAGCCCAAATATTCTGCCACTAGACCAAGGAGGCGACTATCGCTACTTCATTAACTTTATTTATCAACTTAATTAAAAAAAACGGTTCCAATTATATACTTTAAAATAGACTGCCTCGGTGGTGTGGTGGTATTTCGGTACGACTACGGTTCTGAGGTCTCGGGTTCGATCCCCGGGTCGGGCAGTGATATTGGATTTTTCCATATCAGCCCGGAGTCTGGAATTTGTGCCCGATATGGCGATAGGCTCGCCCCCTATCACATCTGGGACGGAACTAAGCTCGGCGAAATGTGGGTGTTCTAGTTCGCTAGTGCGCCTCTACCTACCCCTTTGGGGATACAGGCGTGAGCTTATGTATATGTATGTATGTAATTTAAATATATTTTGTACAGAAACGTGGACCCGCCCATATGGTACGATACGGATGTGAAACTGTTCGAGATACAGCGAGTATGATCGGACGACGACACGACGTTTGCGACATCTACCACTTATTAAGGTTTATTTGTCAGTTCTACTTACCTATAGTACGCGCGTACATCTTATCCAGTGGCGTGCGTAGGCATTCCAGTCAGGGTAGACAAAAAACTTACAACTGATTTTTCTCGTTTCAACCATCGTCCCCATGTCGATTTAAAATATAAGATAGGCGCTGCTATTTTGAAAAATGGTTTTTGGTCATGATTTTTTTTGCCTATATGGATTCCACGCCACTGATCTTATACCTGCAGGAAACTTTCGCGTCAACTATTATGAACTTTTATTCTTTCAACTAACTATTGACGTCTTATGAACCGAACCAAAAGTATAAATTAATTTTTCTAATATATTTCACTATATAACTAGTTTAGTCGCGGATTCAGACAAATTTTTTCGTTGGGGGGTCAAGTCCCCTGACATTTTCTTTTGGATCCGCTATTGTTTGAGTGACTTTTTCTGATCGCATTGATCAAACACTGAGGACCTTACTTATAAAAATAGTTTAGCTGAGCAAATGGCTAAGAATAGCCTGTCACTTTTTTCCTTGTGTCATATTGTTTGAAAATAAAAGGGACAGGCTATTCTATACCATTTGCTCAGTTAAACTGCTTTTATATGTAAGCCCCTGACGCTGATAAAATCTCTAATTCAATTCTGCATGTAACCATATAGAAGCTTTTGTAAGTGAATGTCAATTGACATTTATGTGATGGTTTGTTGCATTTTAATATTTTTATGGTAACAAATAAAACTAGTGAGTGGATGCTAGATTTTTCTCCTGTATTTATTTATTTAAGTCTAAAGGCGCGTAACATGTTACGTTGCGTCTCTTGTTTTTCTCGAAACAGTACACAAAAACACATACACAAAACAATGTTTTTAGCTGTCTCTCGCTTATAGGACAACAGACAAAAATGTGTAGCGAAACCATGTTTTGTGTAATGTTTTAGTGCAGGAGACGAAACTTAAGCATAACAATGAGACAAGCGTTAGTTTAGCGAAGTATGGAATATTTGACTAAATATAATTTCCATTTAATGGCCTAAGAATCTAAGAATCTCTGCCTGTTGCGTCCACACAAAAAAACTTTCGCTGTTGTGTGAATGAAACAGGCATAGTTTCTTTCGCCTTCGTTCGGCCGGTGTGTACCCGCCATAACGAATATTCTATTACGTTATCATAAAAACAAACTTTTTTTAGTTTTATCCGCAATTGAGTTGGTTTGTTGCTTGTGTACAGTATTTACAGTTTTTATACTGTTAAAATTATGTTTAACATAATGATGTTGAAAATTCTTTTAAATTCAGGTTTCATGCATCTTAGATAAAGTATAATATATAATTTTAATATAAAAGTACATAATCGAATAAATATTAAATTGGGTACTTGACTAGTTTTTTAAATTAATTTTATATGAAATTTACGTCGTCTAAAATATAAAACAGAAAGAAATATTGAAATATTCTCAAAAATAAAAAAGTTATAAGCCTTTGAAGTTTGGTGTAACCGTCAAACTGCGGGAAAGAGAAGTATTAGTATAATCACGTCACGCCATAACGGTACATGCGTTGGAAAGGGATAGCAAGATATCTCCAATATGCCCCCACTCCAGAATTTAAAATATGAATTACTGCCTCATTTTTCAACTAATTTCAATGCAGTTTTTACAGACGGGTTTCTTTTTTGTTTTATTTGCTGTTACATATAAATAAATAAGTATAAAATCAAACTTAGTCATGTACCCAATTATAAATGACAAATTAAGGCTTTTAAAAAATATTTTACACCAGTTTTATGTAAGGCTTAGAACAATATTATGTAAGTAGTGATTTTATATCATCAGCCACAGGACGTCCACTTGGACATCGGCCTCTCCCAAAGATTTCCAGATCGACCTGTTGGAAACGGCTGTTGCTCTCCTGTAGCTGATGATGATGTTTATATACCTAATCACAATTTGTGGTGGATCTGTAAAACTAAAAACACATTTTTTAAAGTGAAACTAAAGGTGTGGAAATAACTTTTTTTTTCGACCGACTTCCAAAAAGGAGAAGGTCTGCTATTCGTCTGTATTTTTTTGTTACGCTATATCTCCGCCAAATGTGGACCGATTTTCAAAATTCTTGTATTCACTAGAGCTTATTTCAGGGATGTTTTAAATTTGATCACGATCGGATTTGAAGTCGGTCTGTTAAGTTATTAAACTTGTGGTCATCACTAGTTATAGAAAGTTTTCTTTCACCCTGCCCTTATCCCACTTTAATGTGGGGTTGGCGCGACATACTTTTTAAAGTATGTTGCAGAAACGATTTCGCTCCATTTTTACGACCGGCTGCCTGCCTGACGTCAACCCTCTCTGGAGATGCTACAAACTGCTAGTTACAGGAACCAATTATCTTATATTACAGTTAATTAGGCGGAATTGCACCATTTGTCGGTTAAAGCTAACGCTATCGATTATTGTAACAAACAACAATTTGACATTGTTTAAAAATCGTTTAGCTTGTTTTCAGTACCCCTAGTACGAGTTTATTTTGACAATTCTCGATTAACGAAAACGACGATAGTTTGCGTTTTGTCCATACATTTGACTAGCAGCGCCACTTTGCGGAAAGTACAACGAACTAAAAAATGTATGGAGAAACTGTAAACTATCGTAGATTTCGTTAATCAAGTAAAACTCGTACTAAGAGTACAGATCTATCAAAATGTCAAAATAGTTACATTTCGAGGACCATTGCTTGATACAATAACGGAAAGTGATACTTTAACGTCGCTTGCGCAAGTTTCACTAAGTACTAAATACTAAAGAGTCGTCAGTAATTTTGAAGAATACGAAATCGTTTCTTTATGTTAATGACTTGGTACATTATTTTATGCTAGTATTTATTAAATTGCACTATAAATTAAAATATAAACTATTTGTGCATTATCGGACAAAAAAATATTTTTGCAAACAGTTTATGGATAACAATCTTCATTCTTTGCTCTTTTATATAGCTTTATTTAAATACATTGACAACTAGTCATATTTTTGTCTCTTAGTGCTATTTGAAATATATCTGTGTTTTATAATTTATTGTAAACGAATGTGTTATTGTGAGCGCAGCTGAGTAGGATAATTACGTGAAAAATATTTCATATTCAATACAGGGCCGGATCCAGAACTCGAGTAAAGGGAGTCAAATAAAAAAAATATCTTCGAACTTTACGATTATAAATTACTCTAAATATTTTTATTAAAAAACTCGATAAAACAAATTGAATACTTAAATAAACAATATTAGTTCTAATTTCGGTAAATTTTAGTATTTTCAATGTGAAGCTATAGACATTCAAAATTAACATTCCTTTTCTGTTAATAAAACAAATACATATGGTTTAGAAGCAAATATAAAAGCTTATGAGATGTATTATGAATTGATCTTATGCGTAACATGAATTGTTATATTTAGTTTAATAAATAAAAAAAACTTTAAAAAATGGCAGCGTGTTCCTTTATAAAATGTATTATAAATAATGTTCTATTTTCATTTTGTGGCTGTTTGTATAATTTACCAAAAAAACAATTTATTAATATTATCTGCACTGCACCACGCGTCTTATTGTATAAAGTACCCATATAGTTGTATAACTTGGATGGAAACTATTTATTTCACTTGTGTACTTAAATGTTAATGAAGTATATTATTATATGAGCTTAAATTACTTGTTTTATTTATTTGGGAACTGTGAGATATGCAGCCAACTATGAGGAGAATATCAAGGCATTATTTTGTGATTATAGGTTAACATTGTATTATTTTTTTAAGTGTAACTTGTTACGGAAAATAAAATTTTCAATATAAAAACTACTGAAGATGGATGGGTAATTTACGTATGAGATTGAGGCAAAACACTTTTTATTCGTCACTTTTTGTAAGTTTACTAATTATTTTTGAAGTGATAACTTCTTATGGGAAGGTAAACCGCTTCGTAACGTAACGCGTTACGGCGCCACGCTTTCTGGCTTCTTATTATATTAATATACATAAAGTTTAAGTAATAACCTAAGTTTTTCTCAAGTTAAGCAATTTCAATATTAAATAGTTCAACTTAGATTAGTTTAAGTTATAACTTCTGTCGAGCGTCCCGAGACGCACACTTTTTTTTCTTTAATAAGCCAAAACCTAATAGAGCAGGAATAAAACACCACATCACAGTTACACAGTTTATTATAATTAAGCATCGGTTACAAAATGAGAAACGGAATCAGTCCTACAAACAAATAACGTGTAACAACAATCGTAACATGCCAACAAATTGAACATCACATTGATTACTCTAACGACTAGACCTTCTTATAACTAAACTGACGATCAGATTGAAAAGTTTATTGCATCTATCTTATACAAGGTTCATAGAGAAAATACATTGGATTCTCGCATTTTTTTATATTCCTTTTCAGTTACTTATAATGGGATTACCAATTTTAATGTTGAAGCAAGGTTATTTGCAGGGTTTTTTGACTTCTGAGTGTAATTCTTAAATTAATCAATTATTTTTTATGAACCTAATAATTATTTTAATTCATAAAAATAGATTGCCATTATTCAATTTTAACAACATATTTTATTGTTTCCATTTAACACAACTTTTATTTAAAAATATTTTCAGATACCCACTTTCGAATAATGTTACACAGTGATTTTACATTTTTTAATATTGATCAAGTGCAAACAAAGCTACTTTTAAAACAATTTTATAGGCAATATATGTGTAATTGTGTTTTAATGTCTATAACAAGAAAATGGAGCTAAACTTCAGAAGTTGGTGATATTTCAAGGAGTTGGTGAGTGAAAATGATTATCTTTTGTGTTTAGGTTTATTGTATTGGAATCTATGTGGACAGGTGCGTAGTGCAAGTGTAAAGACAAGAATTAAACTCTTACTACAAGTTGAATTAATAGCTGGTGGTGTATGTGCATAGACATTTAGGAATATTACCCATAGTAATGTAAGTCGGGGACGTCTTGTTCTTATTTTGAGAGTGAAAACTTCTGATATAATAATTACTGTATTATTTCCACTTACACGTTAAAATGATTATCAATTTGATAAAAAAATTACGGGGCCCAAATGCCCCTTTCCTTTCCCTTAATCTGTCCCTGTCTTACATTGCTCCAAAACTCGATACCACTACCAAGGGCCTATAAGTTTAAAGCTAAGACAAAACAACACAAATTATCAGAGAATTCACTAAAATAAGTACAATAAATTACAAAATCTATGTCATAACTTTTTAATATCACCCAATTAAAAACCTTTTTGTGCGTAATCCTTTTATACATACAATTAAATATAATGAGATCATCGTAAATACGGATACGTCTAAATTATATAAAAATAAATTACTTTGGTATGAGATAGAGATACATGCGTTTAGAACTACTGGCCGTGCTTTGGGCAAATCGGCCGTCAACACCGAATTTAGTACTCGACTATTTTTTAAAAATAATTTTATATGAAATTTACATCATCGTAAAGTATAACACAGAAAGAAATATTGAAATATTCTCAAAAATAAAAAAGTTATAAGCCTTTAAATTTTGGTGTAACCTTCAATTTTCGGAAAAGATAAATCAGTATAATCACGTCATCGCCATAACGGTGCATGCGTTGGAAAGGGATAGCAATATATCCCCAATACACCCCCACTCTTGCTCATTGCAGAATTTAAAATATAAATTACTGCCTCATTTTTCAACCAATTTCGATGCAGTTTTTACAGAAGAATTTCTTGTTTGTTTGCTATTACATATAAAAATGTGTATAAAATGAAACATAGCCAAGTACTTGTTCCATTTAAATCCGCATATACTGACGCGTAAATATATGCGTCCTAATGACTGGGGATCATCATGCTAGCGATTTATGCAATATGTAACAAGCCTGTTGGGCATTTCACGGCCTGTTTCAATAAACTATCTCAATTGAAAAGTGAACACTAACACTATGGACAGATCAACAAAATCTATATTTATTTATGAGTGCATTACATAATCAAACTTTGTTCTTATTGGCTGAGTTTTGCGATCTAACACTGTCGGTTTGAGATCGTTTATTAAAACCTTTAACTGTTGTATCAGAGTCACGATTCATATAATAATGAAATAAATCGCTTACGAAAATTATACTATGTACATTTAATAAGTTTATCGTTTGTTAAGCGTATTTGGATTGCTTTGCCCCCTGCAAAAGTGTTATTTTCTCTTAAGTTATAATATAAATTTCTAATGAAACAGTTAAACGCCCAACAGGCATTTTGTCACATAGCCCCTTACTTATAAAAATAATTAAGCGCTGTGTATCTTTAACCATAGGTTGTCCCTTTCATTTTTAAACAATGTAAAGCAAGTAAAAAAGTGACAGGCTATGATTACCGAAAAGATAAGCGAAAATGTTTTTATAAGTAAGGCCCATAATATATAAAAAAATATTCCTATTTTCGACTTTTATGTCATACACGCCTTTCCTGAATTTTACTTATCGCATACTATGATCGAGCGATCATTTAAATTGAGCCTCTCTCTTTTCAAAGTAAACCTTAAATATATTGATAAGTTTATATTACATCATATAACTGTTACGTAATATCCGCTCAATACTCAAACAAATGTAAGAGATAATGATATTGTGCCCAACATTACAATAAATTCGCCATACACACTATCCTTCACAGTTAAAAAAGATGCACACAGATGTGCTCTTATTTTACCAGCCTTCATCCCACCTTAATGTGGGGTCGGCCCAACACTTTTTCAAGCAGAAAGGATTTGATTTAGTTTTACGACGGGCTGCCTGCCTGACGTCAACATTTCTCATATACAAAAATAATTGGATATTCACATTCACCACCCACTCTGTATTAATGATACTAAAACTTGTCGAATGAAATATCGATATCGATAGCATGATAATCGAGCCCCAGCACAGCACTACTCTACACCAGACGACACCCTAAACTATACTAGACATACATAAGATTATAGTGGGGTTTCTCCAAAATTACACATTATTTCAAAACGGATACAAAACTATAATGACATTACATCTAGGAGTATTCGCCGATTACTTGAACACCTTGTTTATTGTTTATGTACAATAAAATCGCAATTACAGCACAGCGTCGTCACGTGACGCGTATAAAAACTACAAATGTAACTAAAAAAAAAAACAGGTGCGGACTCAGTAGGTCGGTCGTGGGCCATGACCCCCCACAGTCAGTTACACATAAATACATTTACACGAAGTCTAACACATACATATAAATTACACATTAAATTGTGACCTTTATTCTGAATCCACTCCTGGATACGTATACTACAAATCAGTAGGGGGATAAACGTAATATAATTCTAACTACGTACATACATAAATAAGACGAACTCTACATTGTTTTAGTAGATGTAAGAGTACATCTACTCGGTGAGACAGGAATTGGTAAAAATATAGACTTACGAGGGCTGGGTAAGGTTTATAGTTCATAAAATATTATTTCAATAGTAGTACAGTTGCTAAGCTTAAGAAATTAACACTTTTATGTAATCTGTATTTTGTTATAGAATATATAATTTACAATTTAGCATTGTAAAAAATGTTTTATCTTGTGCTGGATTTTTAAGAAGGGTGCAAATTAAGTTATTACACAAAAATATAGCCGTGTTCGTGGCATATAGTTGCAAGAATTGCTTTAAATTGTGTAAAAAGCAGTTGCAAGTGTACATAATTGTGACTTATTGGCTTGTTATGCTTTCAACAAATTAAGGATTTTCTTTACATAATATTATTTTCATTACTCAACACAATCATATGAGAAAATTAATTTATTTTGTTTGGATTTCTCGCAAGATCCTTTGTTTTCTCATATTTTTTCTTCCATTCCATATATTATAAAATTAAATGTCCTGGGTCACATCCAGTTCGACAGATTATTTTGGCACCGCTTATTGGGGCACAATTAAAACCAAGGAAGCGTTCCTTTCAAGACATAAGCGTAACCTTACCCGTGTGGTGTCGCCACAGTCTATATGATGAACTCCTGACTCACCGGTGTCTGCAGCTAGCTGAGCTCACTGTAGGCGGGGGGCGGGGGGCTCGGGTCCCGCGCCGGCATGAGTACCGCGATCTTGTAGGGGGGCGGCGCCTCGGTGGCGGGCGTGGCTCGGGTGCGCTCTGACGGGAGCAGGCCCAGGGAGATGTCGTCTGATGGCTCGGGGGGTGGCTAGAGTAGCACGTAAAGTTTTAGTAGCTTATGTTCTAACTTTTGGTACATACTTAATACAAACGTTGATATTTATAATGTGTTAGCAGGAATACATTTAAATTAGAACAATAATTTAACCATACGGGCCATTTAAAGAATTCCAATAAACAATGAAGACAAACATCTAGATCTAGACTAGAACGTATTTAACTGGTTCAAGCTGGCACCAACTGGTGACCACCAATAAACTGATGTTTGTTGGTGATCGCTGATTTTTTTTACTGCACAGCGCTTACAATCAACCAACCCCCTTTCTCTTGACACTCGATAAGATTGTGTTTTCGATTTGGTTGCATTTATTGACTCAAAATTCCACCAAAATCGACTTTTAAAGTGCGCTATGTTGCATAATATTCAAGACCTTGTCATTTGGTAATTTTTAACAAATTAATGCACTTTTTAACTCGATTTCGGTGGAATTTTAAGTCATTAAATGGAACCGAATCGAATTCAAGTTCGAATAAATAACATAAATAACAACACCCAAGTCACATACAGTCCTGACCCCACACTAAGATCGAGTCTTGTGTCGTGGGTATCAGGATATAACAAATTTGTAGGCCATACAAACATTTGTCGCGATGCGGGAATCGAACCCGCGGCCTCTCGCTTCACAGCCGGCTATTCGCCCGCTGTGCCACGTAGGCTGTCGAATGCGAATCAAGTGTCAGTAGTCATGGAGCTGATGTAACACGTTTTACGAAGTACATTAAATAATGTAATGGGTGATCTAATCGCGATTACCAGTCTTATCCAGATTAGAATAAACTAAATTATCAATTTTTTAAATGTAAATATTATAAATTACCACAAATCAATCTGTTTGAAAATTCATTAATATATTTACCGCCGAATGTTCATACACTTAAGGTGGCCTTATGTCTTTTAAGGCCGCCTTATCTGTCAAAATTGTATGGCGAAAATCAATATAAGAAGCCGTTAAAGTTGAGCAGCGTTTGACCATTCGGGCGTTAGGGTTGCTTTCCTGAACTGATTGGTGGATAAGGCAAATAAATCCACCTTAGAAAAGATGTCAATTAGTAAGATGTTAAGTTACCGGTCGGTCGCGCTGCGCCGTGGAGGAGACGCGGTCCGGCGGCGCCACGGGCGGCGGCTTGGTGCGGCACAGCGACAGCGCGCAGCCGAGCCCGCACACGCACGCCACCGCCGCGCACACCACGCCCGCCTCGCCGCCTGACGAGCTGCTGTGCTCGCGGACCACCTGCACAGAACACTAATATGATAACCACAAATTTAAAAACTTAACAGACCGACTACAAAACTCATCCGACCGTGATCAAATTTATATGGGACCACCCTTGAAATAAGCTCTATCGAATACAAAAAGAATTTTGAAAATCGGTCCACATTTGGCGGAGGTATCACGTAACATACATAAAAAACAATACAGACGAATTGAGGACCTCCTCCTTTTTCGATGTCGGTCAATGAACAAAGCCACCACAAGTTTCTTATTTGTTATTGTCGGCGCAGATAAAATGGTTAACGTCCTGGGGGTTACCACCACCTCTTGTAATCTTACTTCGTTTTTTTATACAAGAATCGGTACAAAATTATAATAATACTGTTATAAGAGGTGGTGCTGACCCCCCTACAGGCTTAGCCAAGTGGCTTATATGCTAGTCGAATGAAATACTAAATGTATGCTATATATGATATGCTAGCTCAACACCCAGAACTGGACATATTTTATGATAAGATCGGCACATTTAGAGTACTACTGTTGGCCTACCTTAGGTTTGCCTTGTAACGAATTGGATTTGTCTGTAAGTTACTTGTGTAAATGAATAAATAAAATAAATAAATAAATAAATATAGCGTACTCTTATGTCATTCCCATACATTTACTATTCTATTCGACTAGCGCATAAGCCACTTGGCTAAGCCCACTGATCTAGCCCACATTTGGATGTGGAATGCGGAAGAAAGCAGAAGAATCAGACATAACCTTTTCCCCCCGTTTAGAAGATATTTTCTACTAATCAAATCCATGTCATCGAAATTTATAATAATGGGCAATAAACTTATCGCCAGTCGACTTCTTGGTCTGGTGGTATATATGGACTGTGGACCGGGAGGTCGTGGGTCGAGTCCCAGGTCAGGCAAAGCGAATTTTCTAGTATAATTTGCCTGGGACTGGATCCCACAGAGGGAGTTGACGTCAAGCAGGCAGTCGGTCGTAAAAATATAGCAAATCCTTTCTGCAACATGCTTGAAATGTCTATGTTGCGCCGACCCCACATTAAGGTGGGATGAGGGCAGATAGAATGAAAGTGTATAACTAACACGCAGTAACTTAAAATTTTCACCAATAAAGTAAACGCCCCCACACGACCCCCACCAAATCCACCCCTGACAAAAACCAACCTGCCGATCGAAGTAATACTTAGCCCCGGCCAGGAAGACCGTGGCCAGGGCGAAGGACACCAGCATCCCGAACTTGAGATGCGGGGCCATCATGGGCGTGTGGTGCAGTCCCAGAGCCGCGGTCCGCAGCAGCGTGTCGGGGGTGACGCTGCGGGCCGCCGCGAGGCTCGCGATGGTGGGCTGCTCGGGCGCGGCGGGGATCTCCACGTAGAGGCTGGCCTCGTCCCCGCGGCGGGTGGCGTGCACCGCAGGCATCGGCGGCGGACTATAGGACGTTATTTTGTTATACACGGCAGTTAATCCGTCGGAGGCGTCACATAAATATGTAACATAAGCGTATGGGCCACCGGAGGCCGAGCCGCCCGTCGCTATCTACCATGACTTATTCAACAGAATCAGTGGCGGGGGTAGACCAAAATTGGACCGTGTCGTGCAGGTTTAACCAACCAACAAAAAAATGTGATGATGCCAACATGTTCTAAACCATTAATAGACCAATATTGGTGTCAATAATGTTTCTGGTCTTTTTGTGGGTTGGTTCATTTCTGCACAACACGGTCCAATTGAACATCGGCGACATCAGCTTTACGAGGCCTCTTTCCATTCTCGTTTTCCACCAAAAAATACTGGTAGTTCTATCTGATGAGGCCCCTTCCGAGGGCGGGTGCGAGATTGTCGGCGGTCAGCGACGTTACGACGCCTAACGCCACCACTGCACAGACTTCAAAAGGTATTTTTATGTATATTACGAACCTACGAGATATCTCCAGCAAAGCGATTTCAAGATTCGTTTTGTGTTCGTCGAGCTGCACACACCAATCGAATGGACGTTCGCGAATCTACGCCTATTGCATTCACACAACAGAGACAGTTTGTATGAACGCAACAGGCATCAATTCGCGAACGTTCGTTCGGTTGGTGTGTACCCGGCATTAGAGCTGACTCCAAAGTCTAAGGGATCATCATCTTCAGTTACAGAATGTCTACTGCTGGACATAGGCCTTTCCTAAAAATTTACAAATATACCTGTTGGAAGAGACTGAGGAATGCCTTATATATCAATCTGATGGAGTACGAAGCTCGTTACAAAATTACAACATGAAAATTGTTATTGGTGTAAAAATAAAATAAACTTTAATGATATTTTATTCATTAAATTGTTAGTGTGTATAATCAAATAAAGTATAAATGATAAAAAAAACTACAAGACATTCGTATTGGAAGAGATTACTGAAATAACCGAAAAACGATCCCCAGGAAAAAAATCAGTCATATTTCTAGCTGTGCAGTAATCACTATCAGTTATCACTGGTCTGAATAACCATTGCGGTCTAGGTATACAAGCAGGACCGTCTTAAAGCATGCGTGGGTTCCTGGGCATACAAGAATTTGGGGGCCCCTTGGAAAGTGACATTTCTTGAAGAATCAGCTAATTGGGGGCCCTGGGCACAGGCCCTTATGGTAAAGACGGAATTGTATACAAGTAGTAAGATCATTTGTAACATTATCAATTAGAAAATTTCATCATGTAACAGCTTTTCCACTGAAATATTTTAACTTGAATTTTAATTGCATGTTAAGCAATAACAACGGAATACCTAATGAACTCTGTTACCAAATAATTCACATAGTTAATATTTTTCTTATATTGGGTATGGTATTTCAAAATAAAGCTTACATACATAATATCACGCCTGTATCCCCGAAGGGGTAGGCAGAGGCGCACTAGCCAACTAGAACACCCACATTTCGCCGAGCTTAGTTCCGTCCCAGATGTGATAGGGGGCGAGCCTATCGCCATATCGGGCACAAATTCCAGACTCCGGGCAGATATGGAAAAATCCAATATCACTTTGCCCAACCCGGGGATCGAACCCGAGACCTCAGAACCGTATTCGTACCGAAATACCACCACGCTAAGGAGGCAGTCCTAAATAAATATTTCAACTTGAATTTTAATTGCATGTTAAGCAATAACAACGGAATACCTAATGAACTCTGTTACCAATTAATTCACATACCACAAAGTTAATATTTTACTTATATTGGGTATGGTATTTCAAAATAAAGCTTACATACATAATATCACGCCTGTATCCCCGAAGGGGTAGGCAGAGGCGCACAAGCCAACTAGAACACCCACATTTCGCCGAGCTTAGTTCCGTCCCAGATGTGATAGGGGGCGAGCCTATCGCCATATCGGGCACAAATTCCAGACTCCGGGCTGATATGGAAAAATCCAATATCACTTTGCCCGACCCGGGGATCGAACCCGAGACCTCAGAACCGTAGTCGTACCGAAATACCACCACGCCACGGAGGCAGCTTAGTATAGACATTTACTATATCACTAGCTTTTGCCTGCGGCTACGCCCGCGTAAGTCTTTACAAACATTTATCCCCCATTAGATACCTTTAGGGGATGAATTTATGCATGTATTATACATATAAACCTTCCTCTTGAATCACTCTATCTATCAAAATCCATAGCGTACTTTTAAAGATCTAAGCATACAGACAGACACAGCGGGAAACGACTTTGTTTTTACTATGTAGTGATTAATAGTTGGCTGTAATAATATCGGACTAATAACCAGTGGCGTAAATAAACTTATAATGTTGGGACCGTGGCAAATTCATCAGATGGAACACTTTTTCTTTGGGAAGGTGACTTATCTGTCGTAACACTTTCGTTTCAGCTCAGAGCCGCCTTCAGGTCGAGATGGGTGACTCTTATGGTCGGGGGCCCGTGGCATTATGCCAGTAGTTACGCCACTCAGAAATTCATCTGTCTATTCATGATACCAATAACAAAGACAATGTTTAGAGTTGCAGGAAACTGGCAGGTTTCAAAACACGAATATTTATGCTGTTGTTTATTATAGACTCCCTACTCCATGATTTGATACTGACCAAAGTTTTATGGGATCATCTGCTGGAGATATCTGTAGCCTAAGCACGAAAAACTAATGTAAATGTATTCGAACTCGATGCGCGTCCATGAAATTTGTATGAAATATTAACCAAACGTCATCAGTGCGCAGCGAACTCGAATACATTTACATTTACATTCGTTTTTCGTGGTCGGGCTACAGATCTTAAAAACTGTATTTACCATCCGTCATTTTTGCAGTCAGTTAAAAAACATGGTACGTACGCATAATGTCGCTGCGTGCGGAGCGGTCGTCTCGGCGGGCAGTCGACGGCCGCGAACCTGTGCACCGGCGCTGCCATGCCCTTGCGCCCACCCACCCCCACTCCCACGCCCAAGCCGCCCGCGCACACGCGCCCGCGGGCCCTCCCTACACATACAACACACATACACTGATCTAGGGGAGGGGCCTTGATATGATGGACATGGAGAATTGGGTACTTGATTATTTTTATTTAATTAATTTTATACAGAATTTGCGTTATCTAAAATATAGAACAGAATAAAATATTGAAATATTTAAAAAAAAAAAATAAGCCTTTGAAGTTTAGTGTAAGTATGTATCAGTATATTCACGTCACCTCCATAACAGTATGTGCATTGGAAAGGGATAGTAAGATATTTCCACTATGCCCCCACTCCAGAATTTAAAATATGAATTACTGACTCATTTTTCAACCAATTTCGATGCTGTTTTTACAGAAGGGTTTCTTTTTAGTTTTATTTGCTATTACATATAAATGTGAGTATAAAATAAAAAAAGGTACCCAATTAAAAAAAGGGGAAATTGTCACAGGCAGAGCTGTAGGTGAAAAGCTTGTACTACTTGTAGATAAATAAGATAGCACCTAAGCCCAAATCTAATCCTTCTCAATACTACTTTATTCAGCACTCAAGTGTTTTCCAATTTTATCATTTAGCAGATAGCAGTATTTTTATCCTGTATAAATTCATAGACCTAATCATTTGCTAGTTATGTCATTTTTTCCTATCTTATCTTAATCTCCCATTTTCTCTCAATCTTAATCTCTCTATCAATTTATTATTACTATCGTAATTTACATTAACAACTCAACCAGAAATGTCTTTATTGGGACTTTTTTTTATTCAGCCTACAATATGTCCCACTGCTGGGCAAAGGCCTCCCCTTTATTCCTCCACTTGTCCCTATCTTCTGTTAGCTCTCTCCAATTGGGTTCGAATCCATCCAGCTTGCCTCTCCACCTCTTTTTGAACATTTTAGTCAGTTTAATTTAATTTAATTCCATCATCATCATCATCATCATCATCAGCCATAGGAAGTCCACTGCTGAACATAGGCCTCCCCCAAAGATTTCCAGATTGACCTGTTGGAAGTGGCCTGCATCCAGTAACTTCCTGCGACCTTTATCAGATGGTTGGTCCACCTTGTAGGTGAACGTCCTACTCTGCGCTTGCTTGTGTAAATTTAATTCCATACCTTAGCCTAATCCTGTTGTGCAGTGATATTGAATCAAACAAAACATTACCATTTATTATAGTCATAATAATATTTAATAACGATGCCCCTTACCAGCAGACAGTGAAGATGGCACCCTGTGACGGCCGGTGTATGCACACTGGCTGCGTTTGTCTATCCAGAAATGCATCGGAGAGCTGGACTGTACCACGCCTTCACAAATCAACCTCCAACACCAAACCTATACCCCCTTCATACTTGCACAGTGCATGAACACTAAAGCACAATGCTTACTGTAAGAAGGACCATAATTTAATGTGGTTTTCTTAAGGATTCAGTAATAATTATATAAACAAGATAAATAAATAGATTAAGGTTTTACTGTGTGCCAAAATCAATAAAATTATTTATGTATATTTCTATGAATGAATAAAATAGGCAAATGGGTTAATGTTTTTGAAAAAGGAATTAAATTACCTTTTCGGTTATATTAAATTTTTATGGCATCAAGAATTATCACTAGCCACTTGTTATTAACAAAATTATTTTTCTAACTATTTTAATTAAGTTATCCAGATAATTAACACCACATATTTACAGCGTTCGTTTGATTAAACGACACTAAATACTATAGTTAAATCTATACACTACACAAATAGGTGATTAATAAGCTAACAATTATGTAATAAACGAAATATTAGAAAATATTAAAATGCATTTTTCAGTGAGCGACTACGCTTGACAGCCATTTATGGGCGGGGTGCGCGGCGCAAAGCTAAACAATCAGAACCGCCAACATCGCGATATTTAGCAAATCAATAGATCGCAATATCGAAAATTAACGCAGCAAAATCAATACATTACAATGGTTTATGGGGTTTACCGTATAAGCAATAATAATTGATGTTATCATCGATGTTAGTAATAGAAATAAAAATGTGTGGATATATAATATCACGACTAACTTCATAAATTTCAATGATATTATTTGCCTCTTTGCTTTCATCGAATTACATAATAAATAATAACATTCCAACATTATCATTGTGTTTAAAGTTAAATGTGCGTAAATGTTTTTATCTAAGGTTTTTAGGTAACGGGCAATGTCATTCATTGCGAGATGCGAAGATATTTTTAAATTTCCCGCAATTTAAATTCTAGCTATTTCCGGAAAGTTCGATTGTATCCGTTCGTTCATAAATTGAAATATACTAATGTTTACAATAAAACATTTCCTCCGCTAATACTAGTGTACAATACAATATTTATAACTTCTATCTACGCATAGGTTAATAACGTAATTAATATTATCAAATTAAATTAATTTTTAATTTTTACTTCATAAACTGAAAAATTATATTACATATTGATATATAAGAAAATAATTTCTAAACGAAACATTAAAAGTTTATAAATACCCCCACCACTCCTGCTACCGTTGTAATTTTTATTTTGACGTGTAAAGTGTGTGGTGTATTTTGTGTTCATAATATTAATATAAATCGGTGCTTTTTGTTAGTATATATCGCGGGTAGAGCCACATATATGTGTTCAATATGTTCGTTTCGAGTGTTGGATGTAATCCGAGATCGAACAGTGATCGTGAGCGGTCAAGTAGGGAGCCGAAGCCCTATTGTCAGTGTTGGAACAAGAGAACTGCGCCTATGCCCTGGAAACAGCTGAGCGCTTGTGCATGTGGTGAAGAACATGACGGTACGTATTCACATTTTGTTTTATAAAATTTTACAGTCACGTTTCACAGTAATATTAATTTAAATGCTGTTAGGATACGAGTTCAAAGCCCTCTTTTGTTAGTGTCTCATATTTGCAAATTGCACACTTTCATCATCGCCATGTAGGCGTTTCTGCATAAGGAAAAATTATCAAAAAATTTCGACATGATTACGACGTTCGATTATAATTTTTTGTTTACATGTGATGAGTCACCTCCTTTCTCTAGAGGCAGTGTGGCGACCTGTCCGCCGCAATTTTAAACTTGGACCCTCGGCTTACAATTTGCTTTATCCGCTCATATATATAAATTAAAATAATAACGACTGCCCCGGTGGCGTGGTGGTATTGCGGTACGACTACCGTTCTGAGGTCTTGGGTTCGATCCCCGGGTCGGGCAGTGATATTTGATTTTCCCGTATCAGCCCAGAGTCTGGAATTTGTGCCTGATATGGCGATAGGCTCGCCCCCTATCACATCTGGGACAAAACTAAGCTCGGCTAAATGTGAGTGTTCTAGTTGGCTAGTGCGCCTCTGCCTACCTCTTCAGAGATACAGGCGTGAGCTTATGATATGTTAAAATAATTTATATAAATATTAACCATTATACATATTTAAATTAAAATATCTGTTCTCTATTAAATTATATTCTTCATTCTTCGTGTTTCGTATCTTTCTTCTTCCATTCTATCTATTCCTTGAGTGGTTAGTTATTGGGCTGATCCCAAATGTGTAGGGGTTCGACGAGCTGAACACCCCCCTACAGCAGCATGTATGGGCTGTGGACCGAGAGGTTGTAGGTTCAATTCCCAGGTTGAGCAAAGCAAATTTTCTATTTAAATTTGGCCGGGACTGGATCCCCAGAGGGGGTTAACGTCAGGCAGGCGGCCGGTCGTAAAAACTAAGTCAAATCCACTCTGAAACATGCTTGAAAAAGTTTGTTGCGCCAAACCCAACATCAGTGCTGAATAAAGTAGTATTCAGAAGGATTAGATTTGGGCTTAGGTGCTACCTTATTTATCTATGAGTAGTACAAGCTTTTCACCTACAGCTCTGCCTGTGACAATTTCCCCTTTTTTAATTGGGTACTTCACTATGTTTTTATTTTAATCTCATATTTATATGTAATAGCAAATAAAACTAAAAAGAAACCCTTCTGTAAAAACAGCATCGAAATTGGTTGAAAAATGAGGCAGTAATTCATATTTTAAATTCTGGAGTGGGGGCATAGTGGAAATATCTGAAGGGATAGCACCCTTTCCACATTAAGATGGGATAAGGGCAGGTAAAAAAATACCGATAACTGTATGATATACTGATTATTGTCTACAGCGCAAATGGGCTGGCTCGACTGGTTTGATACCACTGTCTCTTCTTCTTTATTTAAAATATAGCCTCCATCAAAGTTTGATGAATTTGCCAATGACGGTGTTTAATAAATCCATTACTCAAAAAAATTGCTAGTCAGACAGACATCTTGAAAAATCCTACCACTATCTCACAGAAAACCAACCTAAAGTGGCAGCTTACTAACGCGTTTCATTCGGTGAGTGAGATTTCCCTTCCCTTTCTCAATCCCTTTTCCCTCCCCTTCCATTCCATCCTTTTAGGTTGGCAATGCACCCATGATTCTTTTTGAGAGTCAGGTGTCAATGGACAATGGAGATCACTTACAATCAGGTGACCCATCTGCTTGTTTGCTAGTCTCTGCTATAAAAAAATAAACATATTAGAATAAAGACAATTTTCATGTTAACAAGCCATATCTTTACCATTCTAGTTAGTGAATGGAAATGGGAGCAACCAGATACATCAGGCACAAGCTGGGTGGTGGTGAGCGAGGACAAGAGGCAGGTGACGTTCCATCCGTTCTACAGTTCTGGCACGGCTGCAGTGAGGGGGGACACCCCACTATTGCCCAACTACCACTACTACTGGGAAGTGAAGATGCTGACTGATACGTATGGGACTGATATTGTAAGTATTTTAATTATAATATTATAATACAAAAAAAATATAGTACTCTATCCCACTTCTGATATCGGCCTCTTCTACTTATGGGAGAGTTTAGACTGCCTTCTGGGGGGTTACCACCACCTCTCATAGCAGTATTATTATCATCTTACTTGTACCAATTCCCATACAAAACAAACAAAGAACGATTTTAATACTACTGCTATAAGAGGTTGTGGTAACCCTGCAGGGCATGCATGGCATGCATGGGCCCCTGGGCACACAAGAATTGGGGGGACCTTTAGGAGTAAAAAATATTGTGTAAGACAGTGGTTCCCAAGTTTATTGTTGTCTTTGTTTTTTTATATTTGCTCAAACCTTACCTTACCTGGTGACGGCGACCTTTTTTTTTTGCGAACTTACTTTATACTTCATACCTCTGGTGTAAGAGAATGTAACTACATATCAGCCTTTGGGGGGCTGCCTAGAGTCGGGGGGCCCTGGGGACGGGCCCCGTGCGCCCTTATGGTAAAGACGGTGACTGCCTTGATGGTGTAGTGGTAGTAGTGGTATTGCGTGCGCGATACGACTACCGTGCTGCAGTCTCGGATTTGATCCCTTAGTTGGACAAAGTGATGTTGGGTTTTTAATACAGTATCAGCCTGGAGTTTGGAATTTATACCCGATATGGCGATGGCCTCGCCCCCTATCATATCTGTATTCTAGTTCGCCAGTGCGCCGCTGCCTAGCCCGCTACAGATACATGCGTGAGCTTATGTTACTATCCCACTTCTGAGTCAGGGATCTTTTCTACTAATAAGAGGGGTTAGCCCTTAGTATATCCCTCTAGCCTAATGCAGGTTCATAGACAAAAACAAAAATACAACATACATACAAACAAAATACTACCAACAAAATTCTTGTAGATAAATTCAACATATTGGAACATTTTAAAATTCTAGTAAATTATAGATCAGCTGTTTAGTGAGACAATGATATGTTGCCAAATAATATAATAACAAGATACTCTAACCAAAAGCTGCTGTTTATTTTTCTTTGCTTTGGCGTTATGCCATGCCAGTATTAAATTATATTTACAAAAGCTTATATTAAGGGCCTTAGAACAACATGTCAATTGCGTATTCGAATTGAATTCGTTACGCCTTCTTTATTTAATTAAACTTCGTACAAACTTTATGGCACAGTGGTTTATAAAACGAGCGTTTTTTCACGTTTGGTTGTTCCAAGACAACTGCTGCAAGACTGCCTTGGTGGCGTGGTTGTATTTCGATACGACTACCGTCCTGAGGTCTCGGGTTCGATCCCCGGGTCGGGCAAAGTGATATTGGATTTTTCCATATCAGCCCGGAGTCTGGAAATTGTGCCCGATATGGCGATAGGCTCGCCCCCTATCACATCTGGGACGGAACTAAGCTCGGCGAAATGTGGGTGTACTAGTTCGCTAGTGCGCCTCTGCCTACCCCTTCGGGGATACAGGCGTGAGCTTATGTTATGTTATGTTATGTTATGGTTGTTCCAAGTCCGCAGGTCTCCGAGTCCCTGATACCCAACACACAAGACTCATAAATCATAATTATCTTAATGTGGGGTCAATACTATATCAGTTTATTAGTTCAATATGGGAAATAATTTTAAAAATATAATCACTTAGTTCATTAACTAAAGTATATAATTCTTTTATTTGTGGGTTTACAAACTGTATTAACCAGGCATCTTGCGTTTGTGTGGTTAATTGTTCTTATGCCCGAATGGTCAAACGCTACTCAACTTAAACGGCTTCTTACATTGATTTTATTATGGCCTTCCTTTTTTTTATAGCAGGCAAGCAAACAAGCAGATGGGTCACCTGATGGTAAGTGATCTCCACCGCCCATAGACACTCAAGACACAAAAAGAATCATGGGTGCGTTGCCAACCTAAAAGGAGAGAATGAAAGGGGAAGGAAAAGGATTTGGAAAGAGAGAGGGGGGAATTGGGCCACCGGAAGTCTCACTGACCAATCTCAATTTATATAATTTATTCTGCAAATAGGATATTTTATATCATTTTTATATGTCTCGGCTTTTCAAAGCTATCCATGCTGAAACAAACTCAGGGGCTATCGCATCTTTTAAAATCTATAATAATAATTAGCTGGTGAATATTCGTATCCAACCGGATGGCGACCACCGTACACATGATGCTAGAACCTGCCATAGTGACCCACACTCCTTGTGTTGTTCGCATTTTAGGATTAGCCAGTGTACAGTGTGGCTTGCAACATCACTTGATGGTTGGTTGGGACGGGTATGGGTATCCCTATGTACATCGGTCATCCGCCTATCTTTTCGCAGGCCCCTCGATTTTCTTCTTCGCTCTTCGGATTTGGAGTGTGAAGAAGCATAAATAGGCTGGCATGATTCTGGTGGCCACTGATAAACCTATTTTTTGGACTGCATCACGCTTACCACCAGGTGTAGTGTAGTCACTTTGCCGTGCCTGGATAAAAAAATACATTTTGTAACAGATGGTAGGCGTCGGCTCAAGCAAGGTGAACATGGTGGACTCCCAGTTCAAGTTCACGTCCTTGCTGGGCCAGGACCCGGAGTCGTACGGACTGTCGTACACGGGCGCCGTGCGACACAACGCGACAGTGATGCGCGACTCCGCCGGCTTCTGTCGCGGCAGCATCATCGGCGTCAGGGTCGACATGTGGCGGGGGACGTTGGAGTTCTACATTAATAGGAAGTCGCAGGGTGAGTTACTAACTGCCGGCCAATACACGAATGGGCACATAGATCGCGAATAACGTAATAATAAATAAATACACCCAACAGTCACACACCTAGTCCTGACCCCACACTAGGTATAACTGTATCGTGGGTATCAGAGACTATGAGAGACGCGCGGTCTCACAACACCCATACTTAAAACAAATATCTGTGGGCCGCACAAACATTTGTCTTAATGCGGGAATCGAAACCGCGGCCTTTTTCGCTTCACAACCGGCTCGCTCACTGCGCCACTGACGCTGTCAAAATAAAAAATCTGTGACAACATAACATAAGCTCACTCCTGTATCCCCGAGGGGGAAGGCAGAGGCGCCCTATTGAACTAGAACACCCACATTTCGCCGAGTTTAGTTCCGACCCAGATGTGATAATGGGCGATCCTGTCGCCATATTGGGCACAAATTCCAGACTCCGGGCGGATATGGAAAAATCCAATATCACTTTGCCCGACAAGAGGATTGAAGCCGAGACCTCAGGACGGTAGTCGTACAGAAATACAACCACACCACCTAGGCAGTCAATCCCGAATATTTCGCGAATAAGTCGATATGAACCAATCAAATTATTCGACAGTGTTATTACTCATGGTTGAGAGTCGCCCAAATGGTCAAACGCTGCTCAACTTTAATAGCTTCTTACATTGATTTTTGCCATACAATTTGGACACATAAAGCGGCCTTAAGTGTAGGAACGTTCAGCGGTACTTTTATCAGTATTTTATCATTAATTATAAAGTAGCTACTAAATGCTTAAATCCTATTACATATAGATTAATAAGTTTACAATCTACAATTTACTTTGTGAGAGAAATGTTCAATGCAAACAAATACACGTTATCATTACGTGATATAAGTGATATTATCCGTGAATGTGACGTGCAGCATGTGCAGGACTAAAGTCAGAGCAACAAAAAATTATGCAATTAAAAAATTTACATACAAATAACAGATAAAATATTATTATTACATCATAAAAATTAATTGAATTTTGTGTGTACATATGTATTTTTCGATCGACTTTACAAAAAGGAGAAGGTCCTCAATTCGTCTGTATTTTTTTTGTATGTTACGCGATATCTCCGCCAAATGTGGCCGATTTTGTTGATTTTTTTAAGTTTTATTGAGCTATTCCAAGGGTGATCCCATAATGATAAATTTGGTCACGATCATATAAGTTTTGAAATCGGTTCGTTAATTTATTGTAAATTTTTTTACTGCCTCGGTGGCGTAGTTCTTTTTCGGTAAGCCGCGGCGTACGACTACCGAGTAATCGTGAGAATTCGATCCCCGGGTCGGGCAAAATGATATTGTGTTTTTTCAATACAGAACTAAGCTCGGCGAAATGGGGGTGTTCTAGTCTGCTAGTGCGCCTCTGCCTACCCTTGGGAGACATAGACGTGAGTTTATGTATGATGTAATGCTTATTTATTTACTTAAAAAAATACTACTATGCAAAACAAGTCCCTGATATGTTTAGCTACAACTCACCCCTATCAAATCATGGGATGGAAATAAACTTGGTGAAAAGTTGCACTAGTTGCGCCACTGCCTACCCCTTTGGTATTGGTTGTGGGCTCCTTTTTCCGCACTTAGTTCGTTAAAATAATCGAACCGTTGTACTGTCTACCCCTTTGTTGATATTATAAGCGTGAGGATGTATGTATGGACAATGACAGCCTCCGTGGCGCAGCGGGCGAGTAGCCGGCTGTGAAACGTGAGGTCGCAGGTTCGATTCTCGCACCGAAACAAATGTCTGTGTGGTCCACATATATTTGTTTCGGGTCTGGGTGTTGTGAGACCGAAAGTCTCTTGTAGTTCCTGATACCCACGACTCAAGACTCGATCTTAGTTTGGGATCAGTAGCCCGAGCACGAAAAACTAATGTAAATGTATTCGAACTCGATGCGCGTCTATGAAATTTGTATGAAATATTAACCAAACGTCATCAGTGCGCAGCGAACTCGAATACATTTACATTTACATTAGTTTTTCGTGCTCGGGCTACAGGACTATATGTATGTGTGAGTCTTGGGTGTATTTATTTATTTATTTAATAAAATAAATATGTAAATCCATACCTTTTCTCATCGTCAAATTGTCACACTTAACAACAGCTTATTTAACACACTAGTAGATGGCCGTGACATTACTGACACTACTTAATTAGTGTAATCAATTAAATGATTCAAGGCGTTCGGTCGGTACAAAACAGGAATAAGCAAAAATAGGACCTTCACACTTGTATGTGGGCTATATTGTTGGGAATCGAGACAAAGGCGGGCCACGAGCCAGTGTGACCTCTGGAGTGTAGGTGATCTCCAATGACCATCGACAACTAAAATACAAAAGAATCATGGCTGCACACAAGTTCTAATTAAATCAATACAATTGGGTACTTGACTAACTTTTTTTTATTGATTTTATACGAAATTTACGTCATCTAAAACGTAACACAGAAAAAAATATTGAAATACTCCTAAAAATAAAAAAGTTATAAGCCTTAGTAGTTTGGACTTTGGTGTAACATTCAAACAGCGGGAAAGAGAAGTATCAGTAAAATCACGTCACGGCCATAACGGTGCGTGCGTTGGAAAGGGATAGCAAGATATCCCCACTACGCCCCCACTCTTGCTCATTGCAGAATTTAAAATATGAATTACTGCCTCATTTTTCAACCAATTTCGATGCGGTTTTTAGAGAAGGGTTTCTTTTTTGTTTTATTTGCTACTAGCTGACCCGCGCAACTTCGTCTGCGTATGAGAGAGAGGGTTGAAAGAGTGAGTCGTAGGCACCTATAGCACAATAATTCTAAAAAGGTAATGATATGTTTTGCTAAACTTCGAGAGATAGTACGTGACTTCGGTGCGGTTCCGTCAATCACCCCGTCTGTCACCTCGCCTGTCACCTCGTCTGTCACCCCGTCTGTCAACCCGTCTGTCACCCGTCTGTCACCCCGCATGTCACCCAGCCTGTCACCCGTCTGTCACCCCGTCTGTAACCCGTCTGTCACCCCGTCAGTCACCCCATCAGTCACCCTGCCTGTCACCACATCTGTCACCCAGTCTGTCACCCTGTCTGTCACCCCGTTTGTCACCCCGTCTGTAACCCGTCTATCACCCCGTCAGTCACCCCATCAGTCACCCTGTCTGTCACCCCGTCTGTCACCCCGTATGTTACCCCGTCTGTGACCCCGTCTGTCACCGCGTCTGTCTTCCCGTCTGTCACCCCGTCTGTAATCCGTCTGTCACATCGGCTGACACCCCATCACTCACCCTGTCTGTCACCCTGCCTGTCACCCTGTCTGTCACCCTGCCTGTCACCCCGCCTGACACCCTTCTGTCACCCCATCAGTCACCCTGTCTGTCACTCTGCCTGTCACCCCGTCTGTCACCCTGTCTGTCACCCCGTCTGTCGCCCCGTCTGTCACCCCGCCTGTCACCCATCTGTCACCCCGTCTGTCACCCCGTCTGTCACCAGTCTGTCACCAGTCTGTCACCCCGTCTGTCAACCCGTCTGTTACCAGTCTGTCACCCCGCCTGTCACCCGTCTGTCACCCGTCGGTCACCCCGCCTGTCACCCCATCTGTCACCCAGCCTGTCACCCATCTGTCACCCCGGCTGTCACCCGTCTGTCACCCCGCATGTCACCCGTCTGTCACCCCGTCTGTAACCCGTCTGTCACCCCGTCAGTCACCCCATCAGTCACCCCGTCAGGTATCCCTTAGTCACCCCATCATTCAACCCGTCGGTCAACACTAAAAGAATTTTTCAATTCGAACCAGTAGTTTCTGAGATACCAACTTCCCCGGCTTTAAACATTTTTCATTTCTGCTCCGCTCCTATTGGTCATAGCGTCAAAAAGAATTTTTCAAATCGAACCAGTAGATACTAACGACACTCAATTGTTTTGCCTTCCCGGAACCTCTCCACTAATACTTGAACTTTATGGTATGGTATTAAAGTTCAAATTGACTTTTAAGTATTATTACGAATCGATTGTATGGGAGTACAGAAAAGTGTTGTTTTTAGACTTTTTCAGATGATTTTTCATTTTTTTCTCTCCGTAAGAACCATCCTCGTACTTCGAGGAATATTCTAAAAAAAGAATTAGCGAAATCGGTCCAGCCGTTCACGCGTGATGCGATGACAACGGAAAACGGGTTTCATTTTTATATATATAGATTACATACAAAAATGTGTATGAAATGAAACATAGTCAAGTACCCAATTATAACCCTGTGCACGTGTTATAAAGTAGATTTTTAAACGAAATGATCAAGCGTTCTTAAATTTAAATTTTGAAATTTAGAATTCCATCGGCGTCCGACTGTATGCAAAAGGAGTGCTTAAGCACTCGTTGGCTGTCCCATTTTCCGAGCGTCAACTGTGCATCTAGGTAAATAATATATCGATGCATAGATATGATAAAGTTGTGTTTTTAATAGTATTACTATACAATATAATTGATTAATCGTGTAAACGTAAAATTGTTTTTTTGCATTGCTTGTTTATATAATTATGTGTAATCGATGTTTCTATAAGTTCCTGACCCTTGTTATCTATTAAAAAGAGTTCAAAGTCCGAGATCATATTCCATCATTCACGCTTTGCACGGGTAGATCGGTCGGTTTAGATTGGGATGTAGCTTGGTTATTATTTGCATGAGTGTTGGTAAGAATCGACAATTGGGTAATTGTTTTTTATTAAATTAACATGAAATTAAAGTCATCTAAAATATAAAACAGGAAGAAATATTGAAATGTTCTCAAAAATAAAAAGTTATAAGCCTTTGAAGTTCGGTGTAACCTTCAAACTAAGGGAAAGAGAAGTATCAGTATAATCACGTCACGGTCATAACGGTGCGAGCGTTGGAATGGGATAGCAAGATATATCCGCTATGCCCCCACTCCAGAATTTAAAATATGAATTACTGCCTCATTTTTCAACAAATTTCGATGCACTTTTTACAGAAGGGTATATTTTTTGTTTTATTTGCTGCTACATATAAAGATGTGTATGAAATCAAACATAGTTTTACCCAATAGTCATTTATCAATATTACTCACGTGTGTAATGATAATGTGATTACTTTGTGATTATTAGTATAATAATTGACGGAGGATTGCCTCGGTGGCGGGGTTGTATTTCGGTACCACTACCGTCCTGAGGTCTCGGGTTCGATCCCCGTGTCGGGCGAAGTGATATTGGATTATTGATATCAGCCCGGAGTCTGGAATTTGTGCCCGATATGGCGATGGTCTCGCCCCCTATCACATGTGGGGTGGAACTAAGCTCGGCGAAATGTGGGTGTTCTATTTCTCTAGTGCACCTCTGCCTATCCCTTCGGGGACACAGGCGTGAGCTTATGATGTATGTGTTATGGAGGTAGTCATTAAATAGCCAATTTAGCAAATTTGAAAGGATTAAGAGCAAAGTGCCAGGGACCCTTTGAATTGGATTGAAGCAGTGGAGAGTTGTGACGTCTGTTCTATCCTGTGGATTCTTCTTCTTGTCTTCTATTTTATCTATCAAATAAATAAATAAAAAGTTACAAAATCAAAATCAAAATCAAAATCATTTATTGAATCCATGAAATGTTCAAACATTATTTAGATTCCGTCAAATTTTAACTCTACCGCCTGTTCGGAAGGCTGTTTCGCCAGAGAAGAACGGGCAAGAAACTCTGACGTTGCTCTTTTTAACACCAATTTACAGTCAGCTACTAATAAAGTACAGCACCAGATACAGAAAGAGCTTGAATTAGAGCAGCTAAACCATGATAACAATAGTATAGGACATCTAATAATATAGGACAAAGTAACATACAAGATACACTGAGCGACCCCCGCAGCCACGGCAAGTTGAATTGACACAAGGGAAATAAAAATAAAACAGTCCAGGCAGACCAGTCTCCACAAGCAGCACCCGTTCACGAGTATGACGCATGTGCCAGCCATCGACCTCCTCAACCATGTTGCAGGGAAGTGATCGACCCGGCACACGACGCCGCCACAAGCATAGACCTTAAGTGAGCATGACTACCTAGACTGATGCAATGGGCAAATAAAGTACGCCACAATACAACAACGCTGCCACGAAAGCCACACAGCATCACTATAAATAAAACATATGAATAAACTAATAAGGCTCCCTGAAACAGCAACTGGTTATACTCCTAAAATAGTTTCAACCTACTCCCAAGCCTCCCTATCATCTAGATGTTCAGAAAGCTTGTAGTAGGCTTTATTACACAACTTACGTTTAATTGTAATTTTAAATTCATTCAATTCTAGCTGTTTGATACAGAGTCTGACGTAGTCCTGTCTTCTGGTTCCTGTAATAGAACTCGTTTAATCTATCGTCATGGCTTTTTGGTCCGAGACTTTCGTTCGGTTCGTTTGGTTTGGTATCGTGAATTCCATTTCTAGTTTCACAACAGTCGGATCAGGATTATATGTGGATTTCACAGTTGCTCACACATCAATCTCTGTGGCAATGTGAAAAATTACATTACGTGACTCTTAAGAAACTTAAATATTGGTTCACAGGCATATCATTCTACAACCTGCGCCGTCATCAAGCGTTGTTCCCGATGGTGAGCTCGACGGCGGCGCAGTCGTCGATGCGGCTGATCTACGCGGCGTCGTGGCCGGCCTCGCTGCTGGTGGAGGCGGCGCGGTGCCTGTCGGTGGGGGTCGCGGCGGGGGTCGCGGCGGGGGGCACGGCGGGGGGCGCGGGGGACACGCGGCCGCGCCTGCCGCCGGGCCTGTGGCGAACGCTTAAGTCGCACTTTTGGCTAACACTGCCCACTGAAGGTGAGTGTAATTTAGATATTTTTTCAGCACCAAACATACGTTAACTGTTGAACATAGGCCTTACCAATTTTTTTTTTAAAAGTGACTTTTTGACGCGTTGAGTACGTGACGCATTTTGTTTAGTGGGTATTGAATGAGACTGACCCGTCACGCTTGGTTATGTAACGTTTGTATTTAAAGGTTTGTGTAAAGTAAGCACGCACCGTTTTTTGTTATTTCAAAATATTTTAAATCTTTATAGATTATGCCACCCTCATTGTGGCATACATTTACATTTCATCATACATACATGATAAAGTGGCGTATGTTTTTACAAGGAGAAAATATTATAATAGTACATAAATTACATTTGAATTGTTGGTAGATTATTAATTTAATTTACAGTATACAATCACTGTTATTAACTGTTATATGATTTCGAGAAGCTTAGTTCCGTCCCAGATGTGATAGGGGATAGCCTATCACCATATCACATCTGGGATGGAACTAAGCTCGGCGAAATACGGGTGTTCTAGTCCGCTTGTCTAGGGATATAGGCGTGAAGCTTATGTCAGGTTATAATTTCGCCGTGTATGTTCGCTAGAGGATATTATTAACACTTAATTAATAAATAATAATAATATAAATAATTGTTGGGTAACAATCATACACATAATCCTGACCCCACACTAAGATCAAGTCTTGTGTTGTGGATATCAGGAACTACGAAAGACTTACGGTCTCACAACACCCAGACCCGAAACAAATATTTGTGAGCCACACAAACATTTGTCTCAATGCGGTAATCAAACCCGCGGCCCCTCGCTTCACAGCCGGCTACTCGCCCACTGCGCCACGGAGGCTGTCAAATTATATGAAATAATTACATGAGTATAATAAATCTGACTGCCTCGGTGGCGTGGTGGTATTTCGGTGCGACTACGGTTCTGAGGTCTCGGGTTCGATCCCCGGGTCGGGCAAAGTGATATTGGAATTTTCCATATCAGCCCGGAGTCTGGAATTTGTGCCCGATATGGCGATAGGCTCGCCCCCTATCACATCTGGGACTGAACTAAGCTCTGCGAAATGTGGGTGTTCTAGTTCGCTAGTGCGCCTCTGCCTACCCCTTCGGGGATACAGGCGTGACCTTATGTTATGTTATGTTTATAATAAATCTATGCTTCGTACAAATGAATCTTATCTTTTGTTAGAAGCGTCACTTGTGTACTGATAAACTGTAAACATTTCACATTGATTGCAAACAATATAAGTGCATAACGGCAACAAACGAGTGCAGGGTCATTGCAATTGATCTGTACTTACAGGATCTCTATTAATATTGTTTGTGTAACTTATTGTGATAATTATAATCGTTTGAAGATTAGCTAATCGTCTCCATGGTCTAGTGGTGAACCTTGAAGACATTTTGAATTAGGTACTATGTTCTACTTAAGTTTAGGTTAGGTGTGTGTCAGAAACTAAGAGAGACTTTCGGTCTCGCAACCCAGACTTGAAACAAATATCCGTGGGCCAAACAAACATTTGTCTCAATGCGGGAATCGAACGCGCTTCACAGCTGGCTACTCGCCCGTTGCGCCACCGAGGCTGTCAAATAAATTAACAAAAACCGACTTCAAAAACGAACACTTAAAATAAAAAAATAACAATTTCTTGCTATCTTTGGAGTCGATGCTGAGGCCGAAGCAGATTAAATGAAAAGGCACCGACTCCAAAAATAGTAAGAAATTGTTATTTTTTAAATCAAATCAAATCAAATCAAATCGTTTATTGAATCCATAAAATGTCACACATTGTTTAGATTCCGTCTAAAATGTTTACTCTACCGCCAATTCGGAAAGCTGGTTCGTCAGAGAAGAACGGGCAAGAAACTCTGACGTTGCTCCTTTGGAGAATAATAACCAGTTTACAGTCAGATATTAATACACAACCAAAATAAGAAAACAAAAAATTTCAATAATTTACATTAAATTAGAGCAGCCAATCTACAACAAGGTAACCTCCATGTAAAATAAAAACAATAAAACGTACAATTTCGATTGCTGAGCGACTCCCACAGGCACGGCGAATAATCGCCAAACTAAACGGATGGATAAAATTAATGAATGTAATAAAGTCAGAGCAGACCAGTCCACACAAGTAGCACCCTTTCACGGGTATGACGCATGTGCCAGCCATCGGCCTCCTCAACCATGTTGCAGGGAAGTGACCGACCCGGCACACGACGCCGCCACAAGCACAGACTTTTAAGCGAGCATGACTACCCAGACCAATTACAATAGTAAAAAAAAAAACCGCCATAACATCACAACATCGCTATGAAAGCCACACAGCATCACTGTAATAAATATTAAAAATTAAATTAAATACAGCTCCTAGGTACCTAACAGTTAAATGTAAATTAAAGTAGTTTACTCCCAGGATTTTTTATCAACTAAATATTCAGAGACTTTGTAATAGGCTTTATTACAAAGTTTATGTTTGATAACAGTTTTGAATTTATTCACATGTAGTTCTTTGATGTGAGTGGGAACCTTATTGTAAAAACGTGTACAAAGACCCTTAAAAGAATTGCCGATCTTGTGGAGCCTAGTTTTATGATCAGCTAGGTTCTTTTTACTTCTAGTATTCAAGCTATGTACATCAGAAACCTTATGAAATTTATCTATATTTTTCTTAACATACATTAAATTAGCAAATATGAATTGTGATGCTACTGTCATTATATTTATTTCTTTAAATTTTTCTCGTAAGGAAGTTTTAGGGCTTAGCGAGTAAATAGATCTTATAGCTCGCTTTTGGAGGACAAAAATAGTATTAATGTCAGCAGCACCACCCCATAACAAAATTCCATAACACATCAAACTATGGAAGTATGCAAAGTAAACCATCCTAGCCGTGTTAACGTCCGTTAGTTGGCGTATCTTGCTCACTGCATAGTTGTTTTGTTACTGCATAGTTCTTTACTTTTAAGTGTTCGTTTTTGAAGTTGGTTTTCAGTTTTTGTTAAACTTTAATTATCATTTATCTATTTTTAGTGTAATATAAAAATAATCATACACCAACTCCTAATGGTTAAGGAGTTATATTTTCAATCATCAGCTCAGCAACATGAGATGATGTGTACCAGACGCAAATACCTGAATAGTTTTAGGAAATATACAGTGTGTTTCATAAAGTTGGTATCCATAAAAGGTACACAGATTGAGATTCTGTCTAACAACATATCCGTGAAGAGAAAAAAATTTTATCACGCGATTTCGAATTTGTATACGTTTCATACTTAATATTTGTGGAATAATAAATCGTGCAACCCTAATCAGCTGACTTCATTGACGACGCGACGCGCGGTGTAGGTACTTACACCACAGAGCGCTTGTACTCCAACAGATAGCACGGGCGGTGACGCCGCGGCAGCTTGGTGGCTTTCTATGAGGATTATTTTTTTATTAAATGTAATTTATTTCCTTCAATAGAAAAGAATCGTCATGTACTGAGTTTGAACAATGTATTAAAAGATTAGTAGTGTAATTGTCCACTTACCACATGTTGCATTTCGTGCAGCACGAACTTTGCACTACACTTTTCTATGAACACTTACTTCACAAATAGGGTTCGAAATGAGCTCCTCCTTTTTCCAAACACTTAATTATTCTGTGGTATATCAAGGACCTAGTGTTTCTTAACATTTGTGGGGTTACTGATTCAAAAGCGGATTTTGATGAAACGTGTCTCGATGAAACGCCACCGATACAGCTCCCGACCCCTACGACAGCTACCCCCAGCAGCACCGACACATAAAATCATTTCATAGTACTCGCTATTCAAATACACACTCGATTGCGACATTTTTATAAAAGTTGAGAGCGACTTCACAACTTTACGGTTAGTTAGCAACTGCCGAAATGAAGGTACATAATTTTCAATATGGCGGTAGAGTTCAACAAGGCATAATTAAGAAACCCCGATAGGCTACTATGAACTGAAGAAGAAAAAAAAACATCCAACGGAAATTTAAAAAAACTTCTTGATACGTTTTTATTTATCCGCATCAAGCATCATTAAAAAAAAGTCAGTATTATAGGATAAAAATCAACATTAACTACAATTACAAAATTATGCAGAACCATTTTATCTATTTTCATAATTTTTTAGCGTTCTGTCGTGTAGTGTGTTTTTATTGACGGCGAAAAGTTTGCCGACAAGGAATGCGCCGGCTTCCTATCAAAGGATTGCCGCACGTAGCGGCGCATTGGCAAAGAGTTAAAAAAGTGCCGCGGAAATATGGCAGTTCGAACATAGTGATGCTTCAGTATGATCTATTCGGATAATCATTAGAACTAGGTACTAAATATTCGAATAATTTTAATGGAAATTAATACTACCTTCAGGTAGGTGAAAAAAACCCTGTATGAATGCTTAACCGAAGTCCAGGTTTTGGGTAAAGTTATTGCAATCACCACATTATTCGTATCAGCTCAGAAAATAAAATAGTTCGTAAAGATTAAGACAATGCATCATATTCATACAAGTAAAAGTTGTACTTCATTTGTAGAAAGCGAAAATTACGATAAGTACGGATGTAAATTTTAATTAGAATAATGAATTAACTTTGGTATTAAATATTGAATCATTCAAATCGATTGAATCAATCAATTCATTGCATATTTAATAATTATCAACCGCCCATCCCTAGCGCGGTAATACAGGCAATACTCAAAAGACACAGCTACCGCTTTTGAAATATGTGCCGCTAATGTCTGATTGGCGATAAACTACCGACTTTTCTTTGAGTTCTTGCGACAGTCCACGTGGACTTCATAGGTATAGCAAGAGACAGTGACCTACCCCTCTGCGCACGCGACTAACAAAGAGTAGTGAATGTTCATTGTGAAATATGGGCGATTTGATACATGCCTAATTAGTTTAGACATGTAGAGGTGCTTTAAAATGAAAGAAGTGAAAAGTTGATCAATATTTTGTTGTCACTAAGCAAGAGTAATATTATAATTTACGCATTTACTTTAAAAAAACATTCGTATAAATTTTAAGTATGTAAAATACTTCAATTTTAGTCATCGCGCACAAAACTAAATCGTTCCATTCGTTCATTTCGTTAAGTTAGTAAAGTTTTGTGTGCAGGTTTAGACACATCTAGTTTTATTTAGTCTTTGTAACCATGTGTTGTTGACCGCTGCCAGCTGATCTAGGGTCATCACAACGAAAGATTTCATATTATTTTCGAAGTCTGATTGCTCAGTAACTATAAGGCCTATGGAGTTTTTAACTTCACGAAAAAGTTGCCAATCACCGGCTCTATGTGTGGACTTTTTATGGGTACCAACTTTATGAAACACCCTGTATAAAACACACTATGGGTCCCTATAAAATTTGAGGGTTGCCTTCGATTTTTCTAGGATCCCATCATCACATCCTGACTTGGTGCCAATGAGACCACCTGAGAAGCATACCCTTTTAAACAATAAAAAGATTTCGAATCAGCTCAGGCGTCTTCGAGTAATCGGGGAACATACATAAAAATAATCAAGTTTAAAAAAGTTAACTTTTTTTAAACTTGATTATCAAGACCGACTTCAAATCCGATGGTGACCAAATTTATATGGGACCACCCTTGAAAGAAGCTCTACCGGACACAAATAGAATTTTGAAGATCGGTCCACATTCGGCGGAGATATCGCGTAACATACATAAAAAAATACAGACGAATTGAGGACCTTCTCCTTTTTGGAAGTCAGTCGAAAAAGATTCCGACGAATTGTTAACCTCCCCTTTTTTGCAGTTGTTTGAAAAGAAATAAATACGTTTTTTTTATATGCATTAATACTGTTCATAAATCAACCGCTTATCACGTACAGACAAAATAATCGAATTGTTACCACCGATGTGTTAGCAAACAATTCCACGTGTCCTAATTTCGATATCGCGGCAGGCGTGAAAAATCTCAGACGAATTAATACACGTGTAGATAACCCTTAAACTTTTACGATTACTAAGCCGGGTCAATGAGGCTATATGTTTATCCATAATAAACAATATATTCATCGTGTTTACGACCGACTTCAAAAAAGGAGAAGGTCCTCATTTCCTCTGTATTTTCCGACCGACTTCAAGAAAGGAGAAGGTCCTCATTTCCTCTGTATTTTCCGACCGACTTCAAGAAAGGAGAAGGTCCTCATTTCCTCTGTATTTTCCGACCGACTTCAAGAAAGGAGAAGGTCCTCATTTCCTCTGTATTTTCCGACCGACTTCAAGAAAGGAGAAGGTCCTCATTTCCTCTGTATTTTCGACCGACTTCAAAAAAGAAGGTCCTCATTTCCTCTGTATTTTCCGACCGACTTCAAAAAAGGAGAAGGTCCTCATTTTTTCTGTATTTTCGACCGACTTCAAAAAAGGAGAAGGTCTTCATTTCCTCTGTATTTTCCGACCGACTTCAAAAAAGGAGAAGGTCCTCATTTCCTCTGTATTTTCGACCGACTTCAAAAAAGGAGAAGGTCCTCATTTCCTCTGTATTTTCCGACCGACTTCAAAAAAGGAGAAGGTCCTCATTTCCTCTGTATTTTCGACCGACTTCAAAAAAGGAGAAGGTCCTCATTTCCTCTGTATTTTCGACCGACTTCAAAAAAGGAGAAGGTCCTCATTTCCTCTGTATTTTCCGACCGACTTCAAAAAAGGAGAAGGTCCTCATTTTCTCTGTATTTTCGACCGACTTCAAAAAAGGAGAAGGTCTTCATTTCCTCTGTATTTTCCGACCGACTTCAAAAAAGGAGAAGGTCCTCATTTCCTCTGTATTTTCGACAGACTTCCAAAAAGGAGGAGGTTCTAATTTCCTCTGTATTTTCGACCGATTTCCAAATAGGAGGAGGTCCTCAATTCGTCTGTTTATTTTATGTATGTTACGCGATATATCCGCCAAATGTGGACCGATTTTCAATTTTTTTTGTTCGATAGAGCTTTTTTCAAGGGTGGTCCCATATAAATTTGGTCACGATCGGATTTGAAGTCGGTCTGTTAAGTTTTTAAACTTGTGATTATTTTATTTTATTTCTATGTATGTTACCCGATTTCTCCGCCGAATGTAGACCGATTTTCAAAATTATTTTTGTGTTTGATAGAGCTTATTCCAGGGATCCCAAATACTCTAATAATTTTGTCACGATCGGATAAATTTTGAAGTCGGTGTGTTAAGTTTTTAAACTTGTAATTATATGTTGTCCTCATGCGACCGCGTTGGGCTAATTCTGGTATGGCTAATTCGATTTTCTTCTAGAAAAATCTCAGCTATGCAGGTTTCCTCCCGCCATGTTTGTTCACCGTAACATCTATCCATCATTCACAATGTATACATAATAAGTACCTAGTAAGTCTTGCCGTAAGCGTTCGCAAAACTACGCAAGGTCTTTTCGTCCAAAATACCTCAGTGCTTAAAATCAAAAGTCTTTGATAGTTGTGTGTTACCGGTGATGACTTACGGCACTGAAACGTGGCCTCTGACTATGGGCCGCATAAGAAAGCTCACAGTCACGCAGCGCGCTGTGGAGAGGGCTATGCTCGGTGTTTCTCTACGTGATCAAATCAGGAATGAGGAGATCCGTAGAAGAACGAAAGTCACCGACATAGCCCAGAGGATTAGCAAGTTGAAGTGGCAGTGGGCAGGGCACATAGCTCGTAGAACTGATAGCCGATGGGGCAGAAAAGTTCTCGAGTGGAGACCACGTACCGGCAAGCGCAGCGTAGGACGTCCACCTACAAGGTGGACCGACCACCTGATAAAGGTCGCAGGAAGTCACTGGATGCAGGCCGCTTCCAACAGGTCGATCTGGAAATCTTTGGGGGAGGCCTATGTTCAGCAGTGGACGTCCTATGGCTGATAATGATGATGAAGTCTTGCCTTCTCCTAGGTCTAGGGAATAAGGATTCACACTATTTGGGGGGGTCTAAAATGCAAACTAAATATCAAATTAATTTATAATAAACTTGATACTGGTCATGTATAATGATTGATAACACAATTTGGTTAAACGCGTTTGAACAGCTTTTTACTCTTTATCTATTATTACTTACTCACCCAATTTCAATCCACGATGATTCAGAAAATAAAACTGTCTCAGACGCTCTGAGGTCAACGCTCTAGTTTAAGATAACCGATAATTGTTGTTATACAGAAAAAAAGTTGCATATTTTATTAAACAAGGCGTCACCGCCTTCGAAATGTATTTTGGCGTGTTTTTAGACCGCAAATAATGTTGGTAATATCTATAATGTTATTTTGGGATAGGGTATAGGCGTTAAGGACATTTTCGGAGTGACAATTATGACCCCCAACGTAGATGGTCTGAAAAATGTTCTCCCTTTCACCTCTCATATACAATGGCGTAACTACACTGCTGGCTGCTGTCCGTTGCAAATTCATGATCAGGGCCTTTTCGGCCAGAGGCTCCCTATGTTCAAGGTATTCTCGGCGAGGGGCCTACTTGGAGCAGGCGGCCCCGCCTTCTGTAGTCGGGGGCCCGTGGCATTTTGCCCGAATACCACCCTACAGTTCCGCTACTACTCATATACAGAAAATGTATTATATTTGTAACTAAATAACCTGTCATTGTTTTGTTCCAGGTTGCATTCTCGATGAAGATGAAGAGGATTCGATGGAGATGGACACCACCGTCAAAATGGCCACCAATGTTGTAAGTATTCATCTAATACACGACGTTCAATTTAATTAGCACCAGTTAAGTAATATTTTTTTAATACAACACGCGGTGATTTAAAAAGAATATTTATGTTTTGTTACTGAAAATGGTATTCAGGTGGAGCAGGCGCCCAACTATAATAATATACTCCACTCCATATACATTTGCTGGAGTGCTATGTAAGCTCATTGTGAAATAATGGGTAAAATATTTATCCACAAGTTGTATTGAAAAATACAGCATGCACTATTTTTTATTAAATAGTAAATATTTAAACAAAGCCTTGTATTAACATAAACTCAAGTCTAATTTACCTTTTTTTATAATGCGTTATTGAATTTTGGAAGTGGCATATGATACTTCAAATATTATATTAGTTGATATTCCACAAACGATAAAGTCCTCTATCTCTCTCTACACAAAATAAATTATAAAATAATATCAAATTGATATTATTTATAATAAAAAAGGTTTTGAACTAAAAAAGCGCTGGCTAGTCCTTTTTGAGGAAGATATGAGAACTAATGGTCTTACTGTGGAGGATGCTCAAGCCCGGGCGAAATGGCAGTGTTTAAATAGGAAGGCGGACCTTGGCATAATGAAAGGCAGAAAGAATGAAAAAAGTTTGTAGTAATATTTCGTATTACACAATTTTAAAGTGATTTATGGAGTATTTTAGCATCTTTCTTTCTACAGACTGAACTTTACTACACTGCGCTTGCCCAGTAGTCAGCTAACCTAGATTGAACCTCTGTCGACGGCCTAAAATTTTAAACTAGACTGGCTACAATGTTGGTTACTTTTTTTTTTTATGTGTTTTACAAAAGGGTTTTGTATTTGGTAATAAAATAATATCATTCGTTTTCCTATATAAACCTGTCATAAGTACTCAAATACGAAAATAAAATAGCAAAATACACACCGCATTGAGATCCTCATTCATTTTTTAAATTGGTTGATTAGAAACATACATACACATGTATTGTTACATACACATACATACATATGGTTGATTTGAATTTTGAGATTTTTTCTTTACAACTAACTAGTAACTTCTAGACTACCTAGTCTACCTCTTTTATATTACTTTTTAATATCGTTTCTTTGCCCTGCTTTTAGAATCATGCTTAATAATTTTCGAACTATGAAGTCAAGTAACTTCACCCAAGTGAGATTGTTAATAAGTTATAACGAATGCAAAAAGAGTTTTGAAAATCGGTTCACATTGCCTGGAGGTACAGAGTAATTAACATACATGAAAAATACTAACGAATTTAGATCCTCCTCATTTTTTTTTCATTGATTTTTGCTATCTTATTGTACATAGTACTGGCTGTATACTAATTATATGTGTATGTAATTTTAACAAAATATATTCTAGACTCTTCGATAAAATAATTTAACATCTTTTCAATATTTTGCACTTACTCGAATATCATCTTAAGCTCATATTGTCATCAAATGACTCATAAAACATATTATACTAAACCATACCTACTTAATAATGTTGGATAAATAACTTCTAAGACTCACATTAAAAGGTAAAAAATAAAAATTATATGTATTTTCGATATGATACCACTTTGGTCTCTATGAAATTAGCTACAAATATCATGTTCCACCATCAGATTGTTTCAATTTTCCATTGTCATTGCCCATGGCCTCGGTCAATTTTCTTGTCTATACTTTGTATCATTTTCAAGATAGATCATAGAAGAGCTCAAAAACGTATACCAATAAGTAATTAAATTCGATGCACTCTTGGCTCCGTCATATAAATAAATGGACAGAGCAGAGTTTCAATTGAACAACTTTTCACATAGAGAAAACAATAATAATTTATAGTGCATTAAAAATAAAGAAATTAAAATAATATTTTCGTTAAGATTTCACTATGGGCTCTATGAAATTGAATACAAATATATCCCACCGTCAGGTTGTTTCAATTATCTAAACTCTAAAACCATTGTCTATGGAGCGCTCAGTCCCTTTTGTTGTCTATGGGTTGACCCGTAGTGTTGTCCGCAGTTGTCGAGCGGCATGAAGCGGCGTTACTGGCAGATGGTGTCGAGGCCGACCTGCGTCGCGCCGCAAGAGGACACATAGCCGAAACATAGCTACGTCATATTACTATAGCGTGAATATATACATAAGTTGAATTGTGATATTGTGTCAACATTATATACGCACCGAATTGAGAACCATTTTTAGTCAGTTAATAAAATGAATGCGCGGAATAATTATATTTAATAGTGACCACACACTAAGTTACAAGTGGCAATATCAGACAAGATATTCGGTATTTGATAGTCGCTGGATGCAGGCCGCTTCCAACAGGTCGATCTGGAACGTCCTATGGCTGATGATGATGATGATTCGGTATTAATCTAGTTTATTTAATTTATATGACAGGGAATATTTTGTTATTTAGGGGGAGATTTTTCAATAGCTAGATAACTGTTAATTGGCGGATAATTTTGTATTTCAACATATTATATTTCATTCATTAACTGTTAAAATGTTAAAATCATTCCCCAGATAAAAAATCTAAATATTGAAAATAGGTAATATATATATTAAGTCATTTAATGACCATTAAATTAGGCAATTTTCTTATCAATATTGGTACAATATTGTAAATCAACTTGTCTACATATTCACGTCAGTTGCGGATTTCACAAGAGTAGACCCTGAGGTACTGTGAAAAGGAAGACATTGAATAGTGGCAACATGTTAATCCAGCCAGTATAAAGCTAATTCTTTTCACATCATTGCCACACTGACAGGACTAAATGCGATGAGGCATAAACCAATTTAATACGATTTTGTCACGCAGACAGGTGGTAGGCGCTTGTTTAACTACTTTTCCACTTGCCCTTAATTTACCTCAACTGTCTGGCCCGGCTATATACTTTTTGAAGCCTTAGCAGAAAGGATTCGGTTTAGTATTTATTAGTCTGGCCGCTAACCTGATATCCATTCTGGGAAAATCCTGTCAACTCAGTGCCCGACTGGAATTCTAACTCAGAACCTTCTGGTCCACAGGTCATATACGCTCCTACTAGGCCATGAAGGCACTTGTACAACTACTGATAGTAATAAATCCTAATTTAAATAAAATATTCAATTAAACCAATTAAACTAATCTATGAAGACGGTCTGGCACACTTTAATTAAATTGGTGGCTTCCTTGACACATCTGAAATGGTGACCTTAGGCTGTTAGATGTACAAAAAGGGACAGAAAATTTTCCCTATCCCTCTCGGTAAAGAATTAGGCTTGGCTGACGGCTCTAAATCGACTGATACATTTCATTCATAAATACTGTAAAATTTATCTTTTATTTATTTCATTTTGTATTAGGATTACTATATTATTTTGTAGATCTCTTAACTCTTTTAGAATAATTCGATGTATTTTCATTTCTGTGTTAAGAACTTTCTTTCAACTGAAAAAAACTAAATATAATATGGACAATACCATTTCAATCAAGAGCTTACTTGACTTAATCTTGGTATATAGATCGATTCATTTTAGCATGCATGACCTTATGTTGTGGTATCTCATGAAAAAAACACAACAAGAATGTGTAAGAATGGGTTGAACTATCTTAAAGTTGAAGAATTAACTAACTTAGGGGTATATCGCGAAAATTGTATAACAGTACATTGTTTGCCTTATCATTTAAAACATCTAGTTGAAAACTTAATGTGATACGTAAATTATTAACGTTAATAAAACCTGATATATTAATTGTACTTCGAATGTTATGGAGTCAATGGATGAATGGAATGATTTAAATAAATGTCAAAGTGAACTAATGGAGAGTGAATGGCAAAAGTTATATACAAATAATTTAAAGTTTTAAGGCCAGTATAGATTCGAATTTTAAGTCAGTTCAGCAACAAATACCTTTGAAATTATAGGGGTAATTGACAAAACCCTATAAATATAAAAGTCATAATGATAATAAAATGATTCTCCAGTAAAAACACTGAAAAAAGTGTTAAACAATAATAATTGAATTGTACTAGATAAAAAACGTAGTAATACATGTTCATAAAAGTGTATTCATGTTGTACAAAAAGTTTTAGTTGTAAGTGAATAATCGAATGAGTGAATGATCTAGGGTCATCTGAATGATACATGATACTTACTAAATCCGATAAATAATTACAAGTGTTGGCCATTAATGCCTTTGCCATCTTATATTAATAATTAAGCACAATTGTTAAAGACTTAGATATTTTGCCAATTAATAAATATTGTAGAATTTGTATGGAATAAAGAAAATATCTGTGATACAGTAATTCTGAGATTTTATTTTTATTTCCCAAAATACAAGGCTTTGTTCCTTATTAATGTTAAAAAATAGAAATCCATTGACATATATTATCATATTCGCTTTAAAACAACTATGGCTCAAATTAGATCCACCAGACATAATTAACGAATTCCTATTCCATAGATGCCACCTGGAATTTTCTGGAACTTTGAAAAAAAAAAAATCCTTTTAAATGTAAAGTTTAAAACAATGGTCTTACAATCTTACTGGAAGTTTACGTAGTAGTATTTCAACAGACTTTTATAGTCCAATATTCTTCTACCCGCCTTTATAAAAAACTAGCCTTGTCATTTTAGTTGTATTTAAGAAGACCAGTGGCCGTAACTACAGGCTAAATGCCCGAAGATAAAGCGCCCTCGCGCCGCCAACCAGAAGGACCCTGGCCGAAAAGACCATGACCATAGAGGGCCTCCTGGCCAAAAAGGCCCTAACCGTGACTTTGCCATGGGCCCCCAGCTAAAGCTAGTTGCGCCACTGGAGAAGACTTACAATTCGGCTATTTATGCTTAGTTCGTGACAACATAATTAACTTATATTTTGTTTATTTTCAGTTAGGTGAGGTGTTGCCGAGCCAGTATGCGAATGGGTTTTATGTGGACAATGTCGACCGCGACTACCGTATCGTTGTCTGGGAATAAAACTTGTAGAAAATCATAATAGACTTCAATATAGATGTAGCACCATAGCTGAGGATATAGAACATACAGTGATTATAATATATATACATTTTATAACTTCATGTGCCAATAATGTAGTAGTCTCTTACATTAAGCACATTAATGCCCGGTTCCAATAAGCAATCCCAGGTGGAATGTGCAGATAGATTACAAAAATTAGCCAATAAGAACACAGTTTGAACATGACTCCGTCAAATGAATTGATTTGATTGGTTCATAATCACGATCTATCTGCACTCTAAACCGAGATAGTTTATTGAAACCGGCCGTAAAGGGATTAAAAATTGAAAGTACCTCTGCCATGGGTGGCCAACTCTATTCGGTGCAAAATCGAATGTTTTTTGACAAAACCCTGCGCGATCTACCAATTACATACTGGATACAATATGATGCGCGCAGCAGTTGGTAATTACGTTGCGGAGATTGTTTTTCGTATTTTATTTTAATTTTTAATTTTGATTATATGTTTTCGCCTTGCCACGTTCGACTGGACAAATAGCCGCGATCGACCGGTTAGCCACCCCTGACCTATGTCATTACACACATAACAAGCTCGCGCGAATTAGAGCCCCACATTTCGAAGAGCTTAGTTCCGTCCCAGATGTGATAGAGGGCGAGCCTATCGCCATATTGGGCGCCATAGCCTATGTCATTAATTACATTTAATTCAGTTAATCGTGTTAGAAAAACCGCTTTGTCCAAACTGGGATTCAAACTTAGGACCTCCCAGTCCACAGCTCATACTTAACGAAGACAGATCATATATTAGGACTTAGGAGTAGCGTGCTTTTAGGCTTCATACTAAGAACATGATGTAGACCTATATTTAGAGTTAAAAATAGGATTAGATAAATTGCTATATCTATTTAAAATCGTCAACAGCAAGTTGCAGCCAATGTAATTGTTTTGCACGAATATGTAGGTATAATTTTCCTTAATGTATTTTTCTGCTTATACAGCTCGCAACTGGAATGGGACACGAAGGCGGAATAAACCATGGTGGTTAAAAGCAATTTTAAGACTATTTTCCCGCTCTTTATTTGATGTCACGCCATGGATCTATAATAATCAAGTTTTCTTTTAGTGTTTTGGCCTAAGGCTAACATTAATGATGAAATACGTTAAATATGAAGCATCGTAAATAACGTTAAACTCTTTAAAAAATATTGCTACGGACGAAGAAAAAAGAGAACGTAACGCTAGGAACATTTAAAGTGAAACAGGGTTTTCTGCCAATCCGACCTATCGACATTCGACACGTAATGGCGGTGACTGAGTGTTAGTGTGCGTAGGACATTTTTGTAGCTACGCGTCTGTGAGCGATGATTTAATTTAAAAAAGAAAAAAGCCAGTTGGCTGTTTTTCCTTAGGTTATGTAGTTGCGAGAGAGTTAGTGAATGCATTTGAATGTACCCATTCACCAAATTCCCTAAAATATGCTAAAATATTTATTTTAAAATTGGATACTTAGATTATTGGATATCCATATATTTTGACCACGTATAAACTAAGTGACAGTAAGGTTCTTATGGGATTGACATAATTGTTCGAAAATCTTACAAAAGTGTAAACGTGATATACTACTTTATACACGTTTTGAAACATTCGTCATGTAATGATGGTTTACTTTATACCCTTTATTGTGTATAGATTAATTATGAAATAAAAGATTAATATAACAATGTTGTTTCATTTCATTGATTTAAGTTTTATTATTATTTGTCATATTGTTATATCTGTTAAATGTATCGGTTTGATATACGTTCCTACCTACTAAATTCTAGATTTAGCAACATCACTACAACTGTCAATCGTAAGTCTTTGTGACATTTTACGGAGTTTTGGTGGGAATTCTGGCGGTGCGCCGTGCGGGTGGTCGCTTGTATTAATGATTTCATATTCTACCTCTAGTCTAAAGTGGTGCTTGTGGTGTAAATGTTATGTGAATTTATGCGATAAACATCAACGAAGATGGACAGTATGTGGAAGGTTTGAAATAAGTGATTTTAAACGCTTTTTGTCGGGTGGGTGGGTCGACCACGTTCGATTCCTCCACTGCGAGAAAATCATCTAAACAGCATCAAACTGGAAGGAATTAACGCCAAAACTCCAGCAGGGCCTTGAAATCGAACACATCCGATTTCATTGCACTTGTGAAAAATTAGATATAAGCAAATAAAGAAATAAAAAGCACTAAGACGAGGCTGTATGGGCTAGATCCCTTTGCCTTCCCGAAAGGGAAAATAAAAAAAGAAAAGCTCTTTGGTTTGGGCGATTGGCTTAGAGAAAGAATGAATAGAGTAGCCATGCGCGTATACCCGTAAGGGACAGAATATAAGACACAAGGATACCGTGTTGGAAAAATGTACCCATCATTTATTTGAAATGTAGTTCATATTAACATTTTTTTAAAATATTTTTTTTGTAATAAACATTTAAAAGCGTTATTACAGCAATAACTAACGAGTATATTTTTGGTAATAATTCCTCAGAAGTCGCCTTCTTGGTCTAGTGGCAACATGTATGGGCTGTGAACCGGGAGGTCCCTGGTTCGATTCCCAGGTTGGACGATTCTTATTTAATTTGCCCGAGACTGGATCCCTCATAGGGAGTTGACGTCAGGCAGGTGGCCGGTCGTAAAAACTAAGCCAAATCCTATCTGCAACATGATTGAAAAAGTGTGTAGCGCCGACCTCATATTAAGGTGGGATAAAGGCAGGTAGAAAGAAATTAAAAAAATCAAAAAGATATAGAACACAAGTTGTAGGTCTCCTGCACTAGAACATTACACAACACATGAGGAGCTGGGGGGCACATGGTTTCTGCTTCTTCCGGCCTTAATCCCATTTCTATTTGGGGTCGGCTCTCCTAATCGTGTGTCTCCAGAGGTGTCTATTCTGGACCGTCCACAGGTTTATATTATTATATTTTAGGTCTTTATTAACTACAGCAATCCATGTTAGTCGGGGTCTTCCGGGCTTCTTACTGTGTTTTTGTATTTCAACACTTTTCTGACCATGTGGTCCTCCGGTCTTCTCATGACGTGGCCGTACTATCGCAGTCGCGACTCCGTAAGCTTTTCCTGAATAGGCGTTACTTTTAAAGTTCCCCGGATATAGCGATTCGGACACATGGTATTTCTATTTTTTTTTGTCTATGGTCCATAGTTACATGAGCAGGAGACAATAAAAACCTTGTTTTATGTAGGTGTTTTTCGTGTTTTCTTTCGAAAACTATTAATAATTAATAATACTCGAAACAAAACACAAAACACATACGCAAAACAATTAATTTCGCAGTCTCTTCCTCAAAGAACAATGGACCATAGATAAAAATGTGTAGCAAAACCAAGTCTTGCTTAGGTGTTTTGTGTAATGTTTTAGTTCAGGAGACGCGACATAATGTAAACTTCCCGTTATTTGGGAAATTAAGTTTTTGTTTTCCTGGTAACACTTAATTCCATTCATGACACCAAATCCGAGTTGGAGTCGGACATTAAAAACGTATACGCAGAACGAGGTAAAAAATAATTCGTCTGTCTCTATCACTCACACTCCAAACTGCATTTATCTATCTTACTTATGCTTGATTTTACTACTTAGACGCTCGATCTATAACATTCTTCATCTAAGGCGATTGGCTGTTGGCATAATTTTCATCTCTATTGCACAAACTACAATAGAGATACTACGTCTCTATTGCCTAGTTGGGTAATTGGACTGATTTGAGATGGTAGTGCTTTTTGGAGTTCTATTAATTTTGATAAAAGGAAAACGTTAAATTCAGTGAACGTTTGTGTGGGAACTGATAAAATTATAACGGCGATTTCCTACTGTGTGTCTTCTCATAGTGTGTGCTATTTATCGTCCGCTTTTACTTAGTGCAGGCATTTAAGTCGTCCTACATAATTTGCTCGGAATCCTTTACGTCTCATCAAAATGGCCTTTCAAGTAAGTACTTCCTTTTTTACATTCAATTTCAAAGTTATGATGAATAAGAGAACATTATTCACAATGTTATTATCACACATATTAAAGAAAAGAGTACTCGGTAATTTGACTGAAAGTGGGTGTACCTTTTACCGCACCCTATTTGGGGTGTTTTGGATAATTTCTAACTGGGCAGGACTTGGTGACATCATTTGAATAAATTATAAGGTGTGTAAGGGTGTTCCTGACCTATATTCTCATAGACTAATCAGTGTTTTACAGAATATTAGAGATGAAGACTTTACTACCGCCACGCGCCGCGATGTTTTACTGTATGATTCAGTTGATTAAGTAATTCAAACGTCATGTCATTATCATTACAGACAATAAGATTGCAAGAACTATGATTTTATAGCTGGTTCAGCTTTTTAAATTATTAAAATATTTAAAATTTGGAGGGTGTGCCATCAATATATTATTTACCTAGATGCACAGTTGACGCTCGGAAAGTGGGACAGCAAAGAAGCACTAAGCACTCCTTTTCCCTACAGTTGGACGCCAATAGAATTCTAAATTTGAAAATTCGAATTTAAGAATGCTTGATCATTTCGTTTAAAAAGCTACTTTATAACACATGCATAGGGTTATATTTGTGTTTAATTTAATTAGAACTTGTGATCTTATTCTTTGTTTTACTCCTGAGACCACTTTTTAGGATGATATTTGCAAAGAACTGTGCATCTAGGGTATATTATATTGATGGGGTGTGCAGAAAAAATATGTTAATACTTATGATAACCCTCAAAAAAACTATACTTAAATTATACAATTGGGTACTTGACTATTTTTTAAAAAGTATACAGGACTGAGGGCGATTCATTAGATTATGCTAAACATGTAAAAGAATATTAAAATATAAATAAGTAATTTATTTTCACATATTTAGTTAAAAAAAATCAAAAACTATTATGTATAATTTAATTTGCCACCAAAACGCTATCTGTTAACTGTAGATATGGGTGACGACATTGTTCCTTACAATAGATACAAAATTGCTAATAAAAAATCATTGAAGAAATAACATTTATTATGTATGTATAATTTCAACCTAAAAAAAGGGTCAGTAATTTCGTCGAGCGGATATCGATCGTTGATCACATCCGCATTGAAATTAGGTTGAGCTTTAAACAAAAATATGAAAAAATATACCAAATAACCTGGCAATATGACTTTAGATCTTAGGTTATAGGCCCTTGTGGAACAAATATAAAAGAAAAATGAGTAATATGATCAGGCAACATGATTGGTGTTTACAGTCACGTGACACAGATAAATTAAGTATTTAAATTAAAAATAAAATTTTCCTTGGAGTATTTTTAATAAATTCCTATTGCACACATTATTTCAACAATAAATCTATGTTCCTACAGAAATTCATTGATATTGGTAACTATTGTCACCCAGTACCCAGTTATTGGCATATCAAGTTAAAAAAAGTGTGCACAGACCCCAAATTGAAGTGACAAGTTGGTGAAAGAAAAGAAATGGTAAGCTGCATTTTCGAAAAAGCACAAATATATTCACAAGTTTAAAAACAGACATCAAAATCCATCTGATCTTGACCACATTTATATGGACCTTCCTTGGGGTACTTAAGCTCTATCAATCATAAAAATTGAAAATTGGTCCACCTTTGCTTCAAATATCTAAAAATACCAACAATTTTAGAACCTCCTCGTTTTGAAATGAGTTGATAATAATAATTTTGGGGACTAGTGCAGTTTAAAGTAAAAGAAAATCTATAACAGTACTTCACAATTATTATATCTGTTGTCCCATATTACATTGCCTCCTTGGTCTAGTGGCAGCAAATATGGACTATGGACCGGTCCATTTCCAGGTTGGGCAATACAATTGTTCTAATTTGATTTGCGGGGAACTGTATCTACCTGAAGAGTTGACAGACAGGCAACCAGTCGTAAAAATTAAGCCAAATAATTTTCTGCAGCATGCTTGAAAAAGTGTGTTGCGCGAACCCTACATTAGAGTGGGGTAAGGACAAGTAGAAAGAAAGATGAACTTCACAATTATTACCTACTGATTTCTTATACATTGAAATAAAACAATTTTTACAGATATACGAATCTGTAGAAATAGTTTTATTTCAATTATTTCCTAGTAACAAATTATAAAACCTGAATACCTGAGAATTTCTCCATAAAAATGTCGTAAACATGTCAAGTGTATTAACCCACATTAGGCCAGAGTGGTAGACTAAGGCCTAAGACCTCTCATAGGTAGAGTGCCCTGCAGTGGGACAATGATATTACAAGACTAAAATATTCATATTATTCTGGCATATTATTCTGTATAACATGTATTTGTAGGGGACAATAGGATTAAAAGCCACAATACCTACACTCATTTATACATATTTATTAAGGACAATGTTTAGATAATGTTACAGGGAAGTTAAAACCAATACTGGATGTATGTTTTTTGAAAGTGGGGGCAAGCTGCCAATTTGCCCGATTTACTAGAGTAGACTAGAGTAGTAGAACGCCCACATTTCGCCGAGCTATGCAATAATTAGTATTATTAGATGTTTTATTGTGTAAACAATCACAATACTGTGGTCATAATGCTCAAGGAAATTTAAAGTATTTGTTTCTAAAAAGCAATTACACGCTCATGCCAGCCCGCCCAGCATGCGCGCCACGAGAAAATTTTGTCTACGCACGCTTTTTGTCATGTCAATCGGTCTACAAACACTAACATGCGTTTTCGTTTATTTTCATACAATACTGCAGAGAACATGTAGACAACATCTTTACAGTCGGTTATCGAGATATATCGTGACACGCATGCTAGGCGGGCTGGTATCTCTGAAGGTGTAGACAGAGGCGCAATTAGTGCGCCCACTTTTCGCCAATCTGATTTCCGTCCCGTGACGAGCCTATCGCCATATCGGCAACAAATTCCAGACTCCAGTAACTCAACCATGAGTTTGTTGCAAGTATTTACGCGAGCGAGGACGTAAAATATTTGTATGGATAACGTCAGTTCCTCGCGTAACCGCTAGAGACGTTCGGGTGTTTGTCATACAAATATTTTACGGAGTCGCTAGCGAGTATTATGTAAAACAAACTCATGGTTGGCCTACTGGTAGACTGTGAAAAAAAAAACTACCTTTACCCGACCTGTAGATCGAACCGTAGACCTCATATGGGTATTCAAACCGCACGCAACCCAATGCAACCATACCACGAAGGTAGTCTAGCAGAAAGTATATTGATAAAGATTAACAAGCGAGTTGTAAGCTCCATGTAAAGCTTATAATTATTTTCATGTCCCCACTACACATTTGCAATTTGTGTTGGCTGATTTGGACATTATTTTACATTTACTTTGTGTGACAAATCAAGTGAAACTAGGTGTTTAATTCCTTTTGTGATATTTTTTGCTTTACTTTTGGTTCACCACGTTAAGAAAACGTTGCGCGCTTTCACTTTTCGGATGAATGACCTCGTTATGACGAAAACTATCTTACAATATTAATATTTTAAGTAGGTAATTGAAGTAAAATACGCGCAAATCGCGCATCCCAATGAAAGACATTGGTCTAAAATCTAAACCTCCCATGGCACACCGCCTAACTAATCTTTTGATAACAATACATACCAACTTACTATTAGATATAGTAGATTGAAACCTATTTTACCTTTACTATCCGAAGCAGCGATAGCTCTGTTGGGAATGGTATGAACTGCCGAGACAAGTGTCGGAGGTTCGAGACCAACCCCAAAATGGAGCATACACCTCTGACTTTTCTATGTTAAGTGTATTTTCATTGTGAAATATCGCTTGCTATAACGGTGAAGGAAAACATCGTCAGGAAACCTGCATACCTGAGAATTTCTTCACAGGAATTTCGAAGGTATGTGAAGTCTACCAACCCGCATTAGGCCAGCGTGGTAGACTAAGGCCTAACCCCTCTCATTAGTAGAGGAGGCCCGTGCCCAGCAGTGGGACAGTAATATTACAGGGCTAATATTATTATTATTATACATCATTTATTTCAATTAATTTTTTTTTTACATTTTTAAATATAAATTATATAAAAATAAATACATTTAAAAATATAAAAATAAATAAATATCACCCTCCCGATGACGAGGCTTGAGACCCAAGCCACCGGTGGTTAGGGGCTCAGAGTGAGGAATATATATATAGTTATTATTATTATTATTATCCGTACCTATATACTATGTAAAAATATTAATGTAAACGCCGTTGGTTTCTTAATAAATAAATATGTCATGTTCGAAATTATAAACATATTTTTGACCGATTTCCAAAAAGGAGAAGGTCCCTAATTCGTCTGTATTTTTTTATGTATGTTACGCAATATCTCCGCCGAATGTGGACCGATTTTAAAAATTCTTTTTGTGTTCGATACATTTTATTTCAAAGGTGGTCCTATATATATTTGGTCACGATCGGATTTGAAGTCGGCCCGTTAAGTTTTTTATACTTTTTATATGAAATGTGGCGACCTAACGAAATAAAATATCGTCTAATATAAATAAAAATACCTGCATACATTTACAAATTAAATAATTAAAAAAGTGGGTACAATCATATTGTTACTAACAGCGCGAGCCAACCGTGTATGGTGTGCAACACTTCAACGCGGCGGAGGATGCGGCAGCGCTGCGGGCCGCCATGAAGGGCTTCGGCACCGATGAGCAGGCCATCATAGACATCCTCACCACGCGCAACAACCAGCAGCGGCAGGCCATATCCCAGGCGTTCACACACGAGTATGGCAGGGTGAGTAATAAAGAAAAATGATTTATTTTACACAATGACACGCCTCTACAGTTCACGTGAGGTAATAAAACAAAAAAGAAACCCTTCTGTTAAAACTGCATCGAAATTGGTTGAAAAATGAGGCAATAATTCATATTTCAAATTATGGAGTGGAGATATCTTACTATCCCTTTCTAACGCACGTACCGTATAGCGGTAACTTAATTATACTGATACTTCTCTTTCCCGCAGTTGAAAGGTTACACCAAATTTCATAAACTTATCATTTTTTTATTTTTGAGAATATTTCAATATTTCTTTCTGTTCTATATTTTAGATTATGTAAATAACATAACATAAGCTCACGCCTGTATCCCCGAAGGGGTAGGCGGAGGCGCACTAGCGAACTAGAACACCCACATTTCGCCGAGCTTAGTTCCGTCCCAGATGTGATAGGGGCGAGCCTATCACCATATCGGGCACAAATGCGAGACTCCGGGCTGATATGGAAAAATCCAATATCTCTGCCCGACCCGGGGATCGAACCCGAGACCTCAGAACCGTAGTCGTACCGAAATACCACCACGCCATCGAGGCAGTCAATGCAAGGCAGATTATGTTAATTTAATATAAAATTAATTTAAAAAGATTGACAAGTACCCAATTCGACTACCGGCATCAAATATAATATATTCCCGCCTTTTCCCATAGATGTAGATAGATACAACTGATTTCCACATTCATTATTATATGTATAACTAGCAAACCCGGCGAACTCCGTTTCGCCACCAGTGGCTTCATTTTATGTAACATTTCGTTTTTTTGTATGTGAAAAAAGATTTTCCCGCTTTTCTGTTGAAATTTTTTACTGAATTTTCTTTGCTATAAACCACACGGAGCCCGAGACCTTTCCAACGAATGCAAAACCGTGGAAATCGGTTCGTGCGTTCTGGACTTATAGCGTCAGGAAGGAAAACCCGACTTATTTTTATATAGTAGATATAGTTATTTTTAAAGCGTCAGTGCAACAGTGACCATAAGAAATACAGGTTTCGCCTATCTCATCGCCATCAGGAACACAAGAACACAACTTTATCAAACTTGTTCTATAATGTATGAGTAATGCAAACAGTTTACTTCGCCCCATGGTGATTAATCACAAGATTGGTTGAGTCACGGACTCGGCGCAGCGTAGGTACACCATTGTTAATGATATCAAGGTCGATTGTACTCATTGGCGTGGTGGTATTTCGGTACGACTACGGTTCTGAGGTCTCGGGTTCGATCCCCGGGTCAGGCAAAGTGATATTGGATTTTTCCATATCAGCCTGGAGTCTGGAATTTGTGCCCGATATGGCGATGGGCTCGCCCCCTATTACATCTGGGACAGAACTAAGCTCGCCGAAATATGGGTGCTCTAGTTCGCTAGTGCGCCTCTGCCTACCCCTTCGGGGATACAGGCGTAAGCTTATGTTATGTTTATCAAGGTCGATTGTACTCATTATGTATTCTCTAAGAACATTGTAAGACGTGTAACAATCTGTGAGTATACTATTAATTAACGCTCTATCTTTCTACCAGCCCTTATCCCATCTTAATGTGATTTCGGCGCATCACACTTTTTCAAACGTGTTGCAGAATGGATTTGTCTTGGTTTTTACGACCGGCTGCTTGCTTGACGTTAACCCTCATCTGGAAGATCCAGTCCCGGGAAAATAGTGTTAGAAAAACACCACTCCCGATCTGGGAATCGAACCCAGGACCTCCCGGTCGACAGCCCATACATGTTGCCAATAGACCAAGGAGGCGACGTAGTTTTATATATCTTATTGTTTTGAATATTGCTATAAGGCTGAGATTTATAGAACGAACTACGATTAAGCCTAAATCGAACTTTGACTTGGCCCGAGTCATACGGAACATCGGAAATCTCACTCACCGAACGAAACGCGACAGCAAGCTGCCACTTTACGTCGGTTTTCTGTGAGACAGTGGTATCCAACCGGCCGAGCCGGCCCATTCGTGCTGTAGACGTTACTGTCCACAGCGTGGCTCTACCACTCAAAAATCTTTGCTTAGTCTGTCTGTCAGTCTGTTTTTCTTGTAAAAAATGTCTCGGACTAAGTCATAGTTCGATTTCAAAATTCCAAATCTTCACCGACTTCGTTTCTTTCACTCAGACTTAGTCGTAGTTCGCTCTATAGATCTCAGCCTAAGACATTGGTAAGACAGCCAAGCTAGCCCATATCACCACATCGATCCTCTGCCACCAGGACCTGATCGAGGACCTGAAGTCTGAGCTGGGCGGTAACTTCGAAGACGTGATCGTGGCGCTGATGATGCCGCCCGCGGAGTACCTCTGCAAGGAGCTGAACAAGTGCATGGAGGGGATGGGCACTGATGAGGACACCCTCGTCGAGATACTGTGCACGCGCACCAAGAAAGAGATAGCTGAGATCGTCGAAACATACGAGAGGAGTGAGTTCTTCTATTTATTAACCGACTTCAAAAAAGGAGGTTATCAATTCGACCGGTATGTTTTTTTTTTTTTTATAGCAGAGATTGGCAAACAAGCAGATGGGTCACCTGATGGTTAGTGATCTCCACCGCCCATAGACACCCAAGACAGAAAAAGAATCATGGGTTCGTTGCCAACCTAAAAGGACGGAATGGAAGGGGATTGGGAAAGGGAGTGGGGAAATTTATCACCGGAAATCTTACTCACCGAACGAAACGCGACAGCAAGCTGCCACTTGACGTCGGTTTTCTGTGAGACAGTGGTGTCTAACCGGTCGAGCCGGCCCATTCGTGCTATAGACGTTACTGTCTACAGCGTGGCTCTACCACTTGGAAAGTAATGTATGGGCTATATGGGCTTCTGAACAAATGTGCCAAATTTCATAAGTGTATGTATGTATGTGTGTATGTATGTATGTGTATATGTATGCATGTATCTGCGTATGTTTGCATGTGTGTATGTATGTATGTATGTTCACGTATATCTTGGAAACTATTTTAACATCAAAATTGGATAATTCTTTTTTATTGGACTAGGTATCTTCCCATTTAGGGAATAACGCAAGTTTCATCAAAATCGGTTTAGTCGTTTTCAGGATATGGACTTAAATGTGTACCAATTACGGTTCTTTTTTTCTTTTTTAATTATAAGTGTTCAGTTTTGAAGTTGGCTTTCAGTTTTTGTTAAACTTTTATTATGTACTTGTTGTTGCTCATGGCTCTGCTCTTTTGGTACATACACAAGCTCAAACCTGTATCCTCCAGGGAGTAGGCAGAGGCGGACTAGTGAACTAGAACGCCAACATTTGGCCGAGCTTAGTACCGTCCCAGATGTGATAGGAGGCGAGCCTATCGCCATATCCGGCACTAATTGCAGTCTCCGAGTTGATGTTGAATTGACTGCCTCGGTGGCGTGGTTGTATTTCGGTCCGACTACTGTCATGAGGTCTCGGGTTCGATCCCGGGGTCGGTCAAAGTGATATTGGATTTTTTCATATCAGCCCGGAGTCTGGAATTTATGCCCGATATGGCGATAGGCTTGTCCTCTATCACATATAGGACGGAACTAAGCTCTGCGAAATGTGGGTGTACTAGTTGGCTAGTGCGCCTCTGCCTACCCCTTCGAGGATACAGGCGTGAGCTTATCTTATGTGTGAAAAAATCAATATCACTTTGTCCGAACCTAGATCGAACCCGAGACCTCAAGAAGGTAGACGTATCGATATACAACTGCGCCACAGAGGCATTCTATCAAAAAATACATATTATATTATTTTACACGCTACAATTTATATTCCATTCAGCTAACACAGTAGTCAACAAATTTAAATATTCAATAACATGTATAAACACACAATACTAAAATCGTTTACTAGAATTCGTGACTAGAGTAGTAAACGGTAGCGAATGGCGATTAACTTGCTAAATCGATTTAATTCGGTTTGAAAACGAAATCGGAGTAAATTCAGTGTCTATACATCCAGGCTTTGGTAAAATAGTTTTAACACTGAGGAAAACCTAAAAATAAAATTGCACTATTATCACGCCCGGTTTCCCGAACGTGGATAGTGTTAAAATTAACTTAACGCCTGTCAAATCTCGTGTCGATTAGGAAATGCACGCTTCCGATTATTTTGATTGCCGTGTCAAACCCAAACGAAAGTTCTGTCAATTGAATATTAATTTAATCACGCTTTAAGAAAACGGAGTTTAAAAATGAAATCTTTTATTTAAGAGGTAAGGTGGTAAATAACAATTTTATATAATAGCACAGTAGTCTACTATATTTAAAAAAGTATTCTGAAAATGACTTTTTAATTTAATTATTCACTGCAGTGTACGACCGTCCCCTCGCCGAGCACATGTGTTCGGAGACCTCTGGCGACTTCAGAAGACTTCTCACGCTCATCGTGGTTGTAAGTACTTACAACGTAACTAACACACTTTTCTCATGACGTTCAGTTAGTTTAATATTAATTTAAAAAAATATTGTGCGATTTTCTATCATTTTTGGTGGATGTCAATATCAATTATGATGTAACTGGTACTGTAAAATACATGATTGTTTAAAATATTTCAGCTCACTTATAAGTTTTTCAAATACTACTACTCCAACAGTATTTTGCCTCTTTCATTCAATTTTGTGTAAGAAAGAAAGGGGCAAATTAGTAGAGTTAACCACTGCTTAAATATTAATATTAAGCATGGGGTAAATGTATCTAACCGATGTCGATGTATTTGTGGAGTGCTTATGCGTTGATTTTCGTTGCACATTAACATATGATCAACTACCATGTATGTTATGAATTGAATGACGCAGTGGCGACGCTAGATCTATATTGAACTTCGGCGAATCAGCTTCGCGACGCCCCTTGACTTTTATGGTAAAGTACAGGGTGTTTTATAAAGTTGGTATCAATAATGGCTAGCAATCTCTTCTTCTCTTCTTATCTTATTAGCCCATATCATCCCACTGCTGGGCAAAAGTCTCCCCTTTATCTCTCCACTCATCACGATCAGCAGCAAACTCCCACCAGTCGTCGCGGAAGGTATCCAAGTCATCTCGCCACCTTTTACGTGGTCTGCCCCGGCGACGCTGTCCGTCCTGAGGTACCCATTGCGTGACAATATGGGCCCACCGCTCAGGGCCCATACGGCTAACATGTCCAGCCCAACTCCACTTTAAAAGAGCAGTCTTCCTACCGACATCAGCAATACAGTACAGTGTTTCTTACACGGTCCACTCTTTTTAAACCTAAAATACTGCGATCCATAGCCCGTTGACATATCTTGAGCTTAGCCTTCACTTTTTCAGTAAGGGACCACGTCTGAGCGCCGTATGTTAGGACGGGCAGGACACACATGTCGATAAGCTGTCTTTTTAATGAGATGGGTAGATCTCCTTTCATTAAGTTTTTCATGGACCAAAACGTCTTCCAAGCATTGGCAATTCTGCGTTCAACTTCTGCCTCTTGTCTGTTGGAAAAAGAAACGATTTGGCACAGATATATGTAATTATCGACATATTGTAAATCCTGACCGCCCACCGGCTAGCAATCTAGTGGTAAAATTTAAAATTTCGTAAGGCTCATAGTTTTTGAATTATGGAAACTTGAATTTGTGACGACAATTTATTTTCCGGTCAGCTGCAGTACATTTGCATTACATGGGGTAATTCATTATTTTTAACATAAACAAAGCCATTCCTACGCTAATAACGACGATTTACAGGTTTTAAATTCCGATTCCGCATTCTAATTTTAAAATTCCCATGCTTAATAACATAAGCTCACGCCTGTATCCCCGAAGGGATAGGCATAGGCGCACTAGCGAACTAGAACACCCACAGTTCGCCGAGCTTAGTTCCGTCCCAGATGTGATAGGGGGCGAGCCTATCGCCATATCGGGCACAAATTCCAAACTCTGGGCTGATAGTAGGTAGTTTTATCCGACGAGGCCCCCTTTAAATCAAGGGTTGGATGCGAGGCCCCCTTAGGCGACACAGTCGGTGGTGGCCTGATATGACCTATAAAGTACAGAATAGAGTACAAATCAATACAAATATGATGCTTTGTAAGCTCGCGATATCGCCTACTGTTAGTACCATGTTTGTATCTTTAGGCGGTGAAGGTTGGTAGTAATCAATTTTAGGCTGAGATCTAGCTCCTTACTTATAAAAATATTTAAGCGCTGCTTATCTTTAGCCATAGGTTGTGCCTTTCATTTTTAAACAATCTAACGTAAGGAAAAAAGTGTCAGGCTATTCTTAGCGAAAAGATAAGCGAAAAAGTTTTTATAAGTAAGGCTTTATAGAGCGAACTTCGACTAAGTCTGTGTCAAAGAAACGAACTCGGTGAGGATTTGGAATTTTCAAATCTAACTTTGACTTAGTCAGAGTCATTTTTACGGCCGGTTTCAATAAAAAATCTCAATTCGAATGTGCAGATAGATTACAAAAATTAGCCAATAACAACACAGTATGAACATGACTCCGTCAAATGACATGATTTGGTTGGTTCATAATGGCGATCTATCTGCACTCTAAACTGAGATCGTTTATTGAAACCGGCCGTTAGTCAGTTTGTCAGTCTGTTTTTCTTGTAAAAAATGTCTCGGACTAGTCGAAGTGCGATTTAAAAATTCCAAATCGTCACTGAGTTCGTTTCTTTGACAGACTTAGCCGAAATTCGCTCTATAGATCTCAACCTTAGAGTCGGCAAAATTAGACACTAAAAATGTTACTTCTAAAATGGTTTTCTTTTCGACCGAGTTCCAAAAAGGAGGAGGTCCTCAATTCGTCTGTATTTTTTTTGTATGTTACTCGATATCTCCGCCAAATGTGGACCGATTTTCAAAATAATTTTTGTATTCGATAGAGCTTATTTCAAGGATGGTCCCTTATAAATTTGGTCACGATCGGTAAATTGGCAGTCGGTCAGTTAAGTTTTTTAATTAATTTTAATTAACATGAGCTCATGCCTGTATCCCCGGAGGTGTAGGCCAAGGTGCATTAGCGAACTAGAACACCCACATTTCGCCGAGCTTAGTTCCGTCCCAAATGTGATAGGGAGCAATCGTCATATCGGGCACAAATTCCGGACTCCGGGTTGTTATGGAAAAATCCTATATAACTGTGCGACCCGGGGATCGAACCCGAGACCTCAGGACGGTAGTCGTACCGAAGTATAACCACGCCACCGAGGCAATCTTTTTTTACTGGCTTATTAAGGCAGACAGGCAGACAGCCTATCTGATTGGAAGTGGTTACAGGCAATGCAAAGAAATATCCTTTAGATAAAAGTTATTATGATAGGGTGTACACACTAACGAATGTTCGCGAATTTACGCCTGTTGCGGTCATACAAACAAACTTTTGCTGTTGTGTGAATGCAACAGGCATAGATTCGCGTTCGTTCGTTCGGTTATATTTAGGAATTTTATAACAACTGTTAAGAGCATGTGAAATAAAAGCACTCTGATTCTATTTCTTTCGCTTCAGCCGAATAATTTGAGGCCTTGGACGAGTGTTGTTTTGTGTTGTTTCATATGTAGAACTGTAATATACTTGCACGTGTAAAAATCAATAACTGTGTCATTAGTGATGTGTTTTTAATAACTTTCGTATCGATTTTGTTCAAATTGTAAGAGGTGAGACGGTATGCAATGTAATATTAATATTAATAGTACGTTTTTCTATTTTTTAATCAATTAAAAAGTAATTTTAAAGGCATAACATAAACATAACATAACATAGGCTCTCACGCCTGTATCCCCGAAGGGGTAGGCAGAGCCGCACTAGCGAACTAGAACACCATATTTCGCCGAGCTTAGTTCCGTCCCAGATGTGATAGGGGGCGAGCCTATCGCCATATCGGGCACAAATTCCAGACTCGGGGCTGATTTGGAAAAATCCAATATCACTTTGCCCGACCCGGGGATCGAACCTGAGACCTCAGAACCGTAGTCGGTTTAGTCAGTCGTAATAGTCAGTTTAGTACAACTATCGCATCCAGTTGGTTTGTTCTATTTTTGCCTGTCAACTGGGCTTGAATTTGGTTTGTCAAAACTAAGCTTTAAGGCAAGTCTCATGCCAATTTTTTTTTAAACCTTACACAAAACATGGTTTTGTTACACATTTTTGTCTATGATACATTATTTCATGAGCAGCTTGTGTATAAACATAAATATTATTTCGTATACATGTTCTCGTGTAGTGTTTCGAGGAAAACAAACGGAGCCTTTAGATTTGATGATGATAAGAGTCCAACCAGGCTTTGATGTGACTGGTTGCCTAGTGCCTTTTGGTTACTTCACTCGAATCGATTCTCAATTATGTATGCTTGAATTAGATAAATGAACACAAAACGCCCTCAGTCCAAGGCCGTACAAGAGCCGTGTATACATGTCGTTGATTCAGTCTGGTTGTAAGGGCGCTCGCGACGAGGAGTCCATCGTGGACGTGGACAAGGCGCGGGAGGACGCGCAGGCGCTGTTCGACGCGGGCGAGGCCAAGTGGGGCACCGACGAGGAGGTCTTCAACAGGGTACGGCATCTTGAACCTGTATAATTGGGTGTTTGACAGTGTTCGATTTTATACAAATTTTTATATGTTATAGCTAATAAAACAAAATAGAAACCTTCCTGCAAAAACTGCATCGAAATTGGTTGGAAAAGAGGCAGTAATTCATATTTTAAATTCCGAAATGAGCAAGAGTGGGGGTGTTGTGGGGATATCTGGCTATCCCTTTCCAACGCACGCACTGTTATGGCTCTGACGTGATTATACTGATACTTCTCTTTTTCGCAGTTTGAAGGTTACACCAAACTTCAACAGTGACGTGCACAGGCATTTCAATCAGGGTAGACAAAAAACTTGCAAAATTCTTTTCTCAACACTGACATCAATATATTATTATTATTACTATCTTAATACATCTCCAATTTGATTTAAAATATAAACCATTATCCAGTTATTTTGAAAATGTTTTTGGTCACGATATTTTGGGCAAAGTTGGGACAGGTAAGATAGACAGTGTCTCTTTGTCTATATGGACTGCACGCCACTGAACTTCAAAGGCTTATAACTTTTTATTTTTGAGAATATTCCAATATTTCTTTTTGTTCTATGTTTTAGACGACGGAAATTTCATATAGAATTAGAAAAAAAAATAGTCAAGTACCCAATTACTAAACATGAATCTACCATGCTACCATCCCTCATGGTAGAATGGTAGCTTAGTAATGTCACATGCGAGAGTCTGTGTTTATCTGTCTGCAGTACTAATGTCTCAAAGTAACGAATGTAGAGCAAACTATAGAGTCTAGACAAAGTAGCATTCCATTGTTGTGAAAAGTGTAGTCACTTCCGCCACCGAGGCAATAATACGAGTATTAACATAGTGATATGTGTTCAGATTCTGGCGCACGAGAGCTTCGGCCAGCTGCGTCAGATATTCGAGGAGTACAAGAACATATCGGGCCGCACCATCGAGCAGGCCATCAAGGCCGAGATCGACGGGGAGCTTAAAGACGCGCTCTCTGCTATAGGTTGGTTACATTGTTAATTTTTTACCGACTTCAAAACAAGAGGTTCTTAATCTGTTGCCTTTAATATAATATGTTACTGGGTATATTTTTTTTATAGCAGGGACTGGTAAACGAGCAGATAGGTCACCTGATGGTAAGTGATCTCCATCGCCCATAGACACCCAAGATACAAAAAGAATCATGAGTGCGTTGCCAACATAAAAGGACAGAATGGACGAGGAGGGATAAGGGATTGGGAAAGGGAGGGAGATAAATGGGCCACCACAAATCTCACTCAGCGAACGAAACGCGACAGCAAGCTGCCACTTAACTTCAGTTTTCTGTGAGACAGTGGTATCAAACCGGTCGAGCCGACCCATTCGTGCTATAGACGTCACTATCTACACCGTGGCCCTACCACTTAAAAAAAATCTCCGATAAATGTGAACCGATTTTCAAAACTTTGGTCTTTCTGATAAGGCTTGTTCTAATGGTGGTTCTATATGGTCAAGATTTGATGTTTAAAGTTCGTTTTTAATATTTTAAACTTGTGATTATTAATTGGTTAGAATGTTCATAACTTATGCTATTTATTCTTTTCCATTTGCCCTATTGTGCACTACATTTTTTAAAGCCTGTTGCAATATGGATTCGGTTCGTTTTTACAACTGGCTGTCTACTTAACGTCAACCCTCTTTAGGGGATATTGTCCCGAGCGAACCGTGTTAGAAAACCACGAGCCTGATTGGAATTGAACCCAGGACCGCTTGACAGCCCGTATACACTGCCAAACCATGACTGCAATCGATTAGAATAAAAAAAAAATGCATGCATGTGAGTCGATGAAACCTATAGAGTGCATATTTTCGAACCCAGGATCGGTTGACGGCCTATATACGCTGACAGACCTCCTGCTATGAATTAGAATCCAAAATTTATTCATGAACTGGTGACACCTACCGAGTGCATATTTTCGCGGCTAACCCTTAACATTCCAGTGGAATGCGTCGAGAACGCTCCGGCATGGTTCGCATCCCGTCTGCGAGCCGCAATGCAGGGGCTCGGGACCGACGACAACACCCTCATCCGCATCCTCGTCTCACGAGCGGAGACGGACCTCGCCGCCATCAAGCGGGAGTACGAGCGGCTCTACGACAAGACCCTCGAGAGCGAAGTCAGGGTACGTACATAGTGCGTGTTGGTGTTCCAGTCGAGTGCGTGGAGAATGCGGCCGGCTGGTTCGCGCAGAGACTCCGCGCCGCCATGCAGGGGGCTGGTACTGATGACCAGGCGCTCGTGAGGATCCTGGCCTCGCGCGCTGAGCTCGACCTCGCGGCTATCAAGCGGGAGTACGAGAGACTCTACGATAAGACGCTGGAAAGCGAGCTGTCGGTACGTGACAATTGGAGAGCGAAGTGTGTGGATAGGTGACGGTTCAGAATAATCACAGTTTCAAATGGGGTATAGTTCATGTTCATCCATATTAAATGAATACACCCAACAGTCCACACATAGTCCTGACCCCCCGCTAGGTAAAACTTGTATCGTGGATATCAGAAACTACAACTTTCAGTCTCAACACTCAAACCCGAAACAAATATATGTGGACCACACAAACATTGGCCTCGATGCGGGAATTGAACCCGTGGCTCCTCACTTCACAAAAACTCGTACACTAGGCATTATGAGATATCTAAAACCGCAGTGTGAGTTACAGTGCTTTACTATTCAAAGTACGGATGGTGCTGCTACTGCTCGTAAATTATATCGCTCGCCATTAGACGAGTGATATGCTCGTCTCATCAATATTTCCTTTCCATCTTGCCCCTACTTGACTATAACATACTTCGTCAAGCATGTTACAGAAAGAATTCAATCGTTCTCCAAGTATGTCGAATTGTTATTGGTACCAACTTTATGAAACACCCGGTATATATAATAATCTCGATTTATCCCACATCTTGATTTAAACATAGGAATAAGCTGTAGTTTAAATCGAGTTTAGGACTAACTAGATTAGTGATAAAGTTACAAGTCACCCTTAGATACATTGGTCTCAGATAGAACATTTTGTAGAGCTTAAAAAGGGAAAAAATGTTATCTACTTTTTATAAGGTTTTTGGTAGCCTGATTTAGAAAAATAGTACCTATGTACATTTGTTAAAATCTACTTTAAAAAAATTAAATTCACAAATCTGAATCTCGGCCCGACACTGACTTTTTTCAAATACAATTTATATTGAATAGAATTCCGCTTTCGATGTCGCTTGCTGTCTGTATGTAACATTACTTTTATGTATTTATAATGTGTTTTAACATTTCCTCATTGTCCCTCGCGGTGGCCGGCACAGGAGGTGAGATCAGGTTTATTATGTTTATTATAATAAATAGCCATTCATTTATAGCTCATAAAATGTTTTAAAGTGTCCCTATTGTATGAATATTACATGCTTGATATAAAAAGTCGAAAATATTATTCTAGTCAATAGTCATATGGGCTGTGGACTGGGAGATCCTGGGTTTGATTCCCAGGTCGGACAAACCGAATTTTGTGGCCTGTTCAATTAATTGGCCTGGTCTCGATCCCTCAGAGGGGTTTGACGTTAGACAGGTAGCCGGTCGTAAAAACTAAGCTAAATCCTTTCTGCTACATGCTTCGCAAAAGTATGTTGCGCCAACCCGTTAAGGTGGGATAAGGGCAGAAAGAAAAAAATCGCAGCAATTCACTCCCTCGGTGGCGTAGTTATATTGCGTGTGTGGTACTACTACCATGCTGTCTCCGGTTCGATCCCGGGCAGGGTAAAGTGATGTTGGATGTTATTAGTTTCAGCACGATATGGTGATAGGCTTGCCCTCTATGATATCTGAGACGGATATGAGCTCGCCGAAATATAGATGTTCTGGTTCGTTGCTCCCTAAACTTTCGGGGATACGGGCGTGAGCCTATATATATATATATATATATATATATATATATATATATATATATATATTTAATTGCGACAAAATCACTTCTAATCTAATATTCAAGAGCTATAACCTACTCGTATCTATTGTATGAGCTTGTGGCTAATATCACCGCGTTTCCCCCCACTGCGCATGCGCCGCATGTTGGTACAACGCCACCTGTCGTCGCTCGATGGTAACTGTTGTCGCGGGCCGCAGCAGGGCGAGACCTCCGGCGACTACAAGCGCGCGCTCGTGGCGTTACTCGGACCCGTATAAGAGCAGCGGTGGATCTACTGCCGAACTTAGCTTATTGTCAATTTATTATTGTGCCGAGATTTGTGTTAAAATCAATGACTAAAGAACTAAGAGGACCCGGCATAACAACGAAAAATGTGCGTTTACTATGAAGCAGGCTCCGCCATTTTAGTTTCGCGATCTATTTATATGTAAGTTGTCGCGGTGTCATAAGAATTACACAACGTATAAATACTTATTGATTTTATTGCCAATACGGTGTTTTATTTACAATAATACTAATTTCGGTATATAAGAAGATACCTAACTTATATTAATGGGATCTTTCTTTCACAAAGTCGCCATTTTGGTTTCGTTGCATACATTAGGAATGCTTCATTTTTTCATAGTTATGCCTTGTCCTCTATCTTCTTTTGTCTAAAGTTAAAATTGCATAAATGTTGTCAACGTATAAGAGCACTAGTTACAATAGTTTTCTTGACAATTAACGTGTCAAAAAGCAAAAAAAAAGTACTTGAAATACTGTCACATTTGGTTGTCGCCTCCTTGGTCTAGTGGCAGCATGTGGGCTGTGGATCGGGAAGTCCTGGGTTCGATTCCCTGGTCGGCTAAAGCAAATTTTCTAATTTAATTTGCCCGGGACTGGATCCCTCATAGGGGGTTGACGTCAGGCAGGCGGCTGGTCGTGAAAACTAAGCCAGATCCTCTCTGTAACATGCTTGAAAAAATGTGTTGCGCCCACCCCACATTAAGGTAGGATAAGGGCAGGTAGAAAAGAAAATGTTGCTTTTGATAGCTATTTATATTGATGTCTTAAATTAAAAATCCTTTACGAAAAAGTAACTATGTTAAAATAAATGAATGAATAATTAAATCTCGGCACGTCTCTTCAAATCGCACTTAGTATAAGTTCATGTAAGCTCTAAATGTCTTTTTTCCATTAGAAAGTACAATTAATTTATTTTCGTACACAAGTGTATAAGATCTAAGATCAACTAGCTGAATGTAGAATCTCCGAATGATAGCTTTTTGAATTGTTATTTCTGTTAACATTTATTTTGTGACAAATTATATTTTTATACATATCTGACATTGTATATTTTACAATGTATTTGAAGGATTAAAAATATGTACGTTAATTTTATTGTGGTTCTTGGTTGCATAAAAATACAGGCTTTTCAATAACCAATCTATTTTTCGATAGCCTTAGCGGTTAGTGCCTTGAATGTTAAAATAGTTCAGAAAGTGTTAAATTCAGAATTAAGAGTATATTTATCTAAGTTATCGGTGTGCTTTATATTATTGAATTCGTCTCGAATATATTGTATTTTGATTCCAATATCTGATTAGCTTTAATAAATGTATTAATAAAAAGTTGCATTTTTCTTTGTTAGTATAAATTATACCCACCCCATGGGAAACAAGCGTGATCGTAAAAATTAAAAAAATTGAATATGAATATTATAAATAAACGATAATGAGTACATAATATTGAAGTTTTCGATGGCATTGGCTCTGACAAACTCCAAAGAGAGTACCAACCTACTCCAAAAGAAAGAGTCTGTCAATTTGTAAGTCAGTTGGGTAACTTTCGACAATTCGATTACGACTACTAGACTTAAAAAGTGCACTTTTTACCTCGAATATGGTGGAATTTTGTCAATAAATGAAACCGGATCGTCAAAATCGTATAGTGTCAAAGTCAGTATAGTGTCAAAGGGCGGTTTTTGTTTTTACACTTGTGATTATTTGCTGTGTTTTGTTATAATTAAATTTTTATTGTTACAATAAAACACATGGAATCTTCGAAACATATTTATTTTCACGTACGCACGTACTAACAGCCATACAAATCGATACTCGATATTCATACATGTCCACAAAAATACTCTCGAGGCTCCTCGCATTTGCAACACGCGTTCAATATCATCTACTATTTACAAAACATAACCGTGAACTTAGCTTTGAATCATGATCTATGATAATTCATAATCAAAATCAAATTTATTATTATGTAATCGGGTGAAATATACGTTTAAAATTGTTTTTTTTTTATAATATCGCTTATCAGCTGATTTTTGCTGGTAAGAGCCTGAAGTTAAGTTTCATATTAGAATAGGATTTCAAAGCTAACTTCACCGTTGTAAAACTAAAATACACTTAATTACATCAAGATAATTTACTAAATTCACACAATGTCTACAAATCAACCGCTCAGGGAAGCGAGGCGTATACTTTGTCCTCCACACTACAAGTCATTTGTATTGATTTTACGTCTGTAATAAGTCAAATATAATTAAAAATGAAGAAACTACATTGTAATCAGTAATCTTGGAAACGACATACATAACATATAATAATATAATCACAATTAAGCATTGAATGATTTGGGATTTCTTTTTCGCATTATTTTTCATATGCAGTATAGTTTGGAATATAATTACAATTCGTTTAATTTAATCAAAAATATAATCTCTTGGCTATGTCACTATAGTAATAAAGAACTTACATAAATAAAACATATTGAATATATAAAATTGAAAGAGTTCATAATAAATTGAGCAGTCACGTTGGTGTCTGAAGCTTAATGATATACCGGGTATATATGTTATATACCGGGTGAATAATAGCTGGTTTTAATAATCCATCTCAGTTCGAATGTGCAGATAGATTACAAACAATTAGCCAATAAGAACACAGTTTGAACATGACTCCGTCAAATAACGTGATTGGATTGGTTCATAATCGCGATCTATCTGCACTCAACTGATATCGTTTATTGAAACCAGCCGTAAGTTGACAAGTCGACTTCTAATCGAAAAACGGCACCTAGAATTTGTATTATAACGAATAAATTACTATCTCTGAGACTGAAGTCGCCTAACTATCGAATCAGACAATTATTCACCATAATATGACTTTCGGTCATCGATATAATAATATACCTAGATGCACAGTTGACGCTCAGAAAGTGGGACAGCCAACGAGTGCTTAAAATGTAAGTAAGCACTTGTTGGCTGACAGTCGGGCGCCGACCGTTCGTCTGTGAAGATGCCTAAATGCTCTGTGAAAGAGTGCAAAAATAACACTCTTACAAAGCGCAAAACACATGGAATTTCATATTTTAAGTAAGTATAATTCCCTTACTTGATTCTTAAAACCTTAATCATGTTAAATTAAGTATTAAACGTGTATAAATAATTAATTTAACAAATTCAGTTAATAAAATATTTTGTCCCTTTTGAAATCATGATTTGGAACAATGAAATATATGGAGTCGTTTTTTTTTGTAAATATATTATATTTATTTTAAATTTATGATTTTTTTTATTAATTTTATTTATTAATTACAGATTTCCATGAAATGAAATAGTAAGAGATAAATGGCGTAAAATTATTTCCGAAGAAAGGAGAGAAGAAAATTTTAAACCCAATTACTCAAGTGTGGTTTGTTCAGACCATTTTGCCGATTCCGATGGATATTATACAGAAAAAGGGATTAGGAAAATTAAAAAAAATGCTGTACCAAAAATAAAGGTGATAAATTGTCATCAGCTACATTGTCCTTAACTAATGTTTACTATTTAATTTAACAATATGTATGCTGTTGGTGTACCTATAAATAAATAAATAAATAAATATTGCCACATTTATTGACTTTATTTTAGATTGTCGTAACTACAAGTTTAAATGAGGCAGGGTGCAGTACAAATGTAATAGTTGAAAAATATTTGATACAGAATTCATCAATAGCAAGCATATACTAGGTACATACTGCCATGTAAAATGACTATTTAATAATTTGCGGCTAATTCTAATAAATGTTTTCAATCAAAGTGTGCAGATCATAAAAAATTGCCAACATGAACAAAGTTGAACATTCCGCTGTCAAATAATAATTTTAATGGTTCATTCTCGCGATTTTTCATTTTTTAATTTTTCATTTTTATCTTGGATTCTCGGATTGAGATCATTTATTGGAACCGGTCGTTAGGCATAATTACTACAACAGTGATTGTGGCGTCATCATTTATTGGAAACATATTCATTTCCAGGAACCAGCAATTGAACCAATAAATAATGAAGGATCACCAATACCATCAGAATTTTCATCAATCTTTAACACACCTAAGACGTTATTTTTGAAAGATAATTTGAAAGAACGCAACCAAAAATTTAAACTTAAATCTAATTTAGTGCGAAACTTAAAAAGGCAGAACAAAAGATTAAGAAAACGAAATGATAGTCTAAAATAAATTATTAAGAATCTAAAGAGCAAAGGACGATCTTAGTGTGGGGCCAGGACTATGTATGTGACTGTTGGGTGTTATTTATTTATTTATGAATCACGCTAAGGCAAAACAGTGCTTATTTCATATTCATAACTCATAAGCCTTGTTATCTTCTAAACATTTATACTCTATCTATCTCTTAATGTAAGTAAAATTATTATACAGATATCGCCATTCTCATCTACATTGTACGCCACGTGGTCAAAATTTCTCACAGATAAATACAAGAACTATTCGACTCCATTCAATCTTTGTCCAAGTGACTAGAATGTTTCTTTTCATAATGTCAAATTATCGTCAAATTCAAAAACGATTAGAAATTCAAAAATTTCGAATATAGGAACGTTTAAACATTCAATTTAAAAAGCTACTTTATGCCGCGTCTATAAGGTCATATTTGTGTTAATATAATTAAATTTGTGATGTTTATTTGTTTTGTCTGTCGAGGACACTGTTTACAATGATATTTGTATGGAACTGTGCATCTAGGTATATTATTATATCGATGCTTTCGGTAGTCTAATATGCCACTTTTCGAACAAAAGACGTCTTGGCTACACACACTTGGTATTTACACGTACTTTAATCGAAATAACGACCGAGTCATATCGATATTTTAAAGTAATTTATCGATATTAAATGAGATCAAAGTCAAATGATACCTTCTTGAACTAATGTTAATTTCATAGATGTTTCAAATGGATCAACTTCCTACAAAAGTGAATACTGAACTTTTAACATTAGATCTAATATGGATTTCCTGCTTAGTCGTCATTTCCCAACGATACAAGTAAACATATGTACAAGAAAAAACGAGAATTAATGATTTCAATATTTTTTGTAAACTATATTTATAAATTGTGCTTTAGTGTATCGATTTAAATGTATTCGATTTTTGAAGCACACAATTTCCTATGAGATATTTCGATTATTTTAAAACCCAGCGCACATTAAATTGGCTGCCATTTATCGGCCAAAGCTATACGTTGCGATACGGCCTACTTCAATATGCGATGGGTACAGTGGCGTAACTATACTGTTCGGGGCCCGTGGCACATTTATCGGATGAAACCCTTTCGGGCGCGCGGTTCTTTATGGTCAAGGTTTATTTGGCCGAGGGCTTCCTTCTGGTCGATACAAGGGCCCCATATGGCCAGGGGCGGTGGCATTTTGCCGGAATGCCACCCTATACTTACGCCACTGGACGGGTATAATGCGAATGTATTAAAATAATGAAAAAATAAAAACGTCGAGGTCCCTTATTCAATTCAATTGTGCGTCAGTAAGCTATGACTTCATTATTGTTAATTTATTTTACAAGTATAGAGTTAGGGCGGTGCGGGGAAACCTTTCGAGAAATATCTTAAAACCTAAAGCTACTTTTTACATCGCTTTTTTATCAATATAAATTATTTCGTGTAGCAAACTACAGATATGTACATTTAGAATTTTATATGATTTTCAAAACATTCATCTATGAATTTGATTCAATTTAAAAAGATTTTTTTAAATTTCACGGAGACTAACATTATCAAGTTTACATACTGATTTCTTAAGTTTACGCGAATATTATACATTGAAATAAAACTATTCTTACGGATTCTATCACGATTAGGTTTTAATTATTATTTTTTTATTGGTGGGAATAATAATTAAAACCTAATCGTGATAGAATCCGTAAGAATAGTTTTATTTCAATTATCAAGTTTATTTGTCGCATAATTATTTAATAGTGTATCCATTACTAACGATATTAATAATAGTATCTCTACGAGATCATTTAAACGATATAGAAAGTTTGTTAGAAATTTATAAAGACTTGAAGTTTTCCCAGATCCGCCGTTAACTTGCAACAGAACAGCTATTCTTTTCGAGGCTCTATCTTAGACCGCATTTACACGATGCAACATCCGATTTTAGAGTTGCTTCGACTATGATTTAAATCTTAATGGCGCCGAAACGACAAATCCACCACAGGCAAAGACAAGTAAACAAATTTTTTCAAGCATCTCTCTTGTTTTGTGCAAATTTTGTAAAATTTAGAAACATTTAAAAAATGAGGGGTCAACAACAGATGAGGGTTTCAGTATTTGGACTTGCCGTTATATTTAAACAGACGTTTAGTTTATTTACCAGCCTTACGAATACGGGCCATTAGTGACGTTCAAATAAATCAATCTCAGCCTCACTCGCAATGGATTTGTCTTTCACAATTCCTAGTGTAAGTAGTTTTACTTTGGATTGCATCCTGCAGGGAGTTGATGTCAGGCAGGCAAGAAGTCGTAAATACTAAGCTAAATCTTTTCTGCAACACGCATGAAACTTATGTTGCGCCGACTCCACTAAAGTGAGATTTAAAGGGTGGGTGGAAAGAAAAGATGCCGTTGTATTTTTCCATATTGTCGTTAACGTTAACGCAATCGAATTAGTAAAACACTCACACACCCATAGCTCTCGTAACTAAATGATAAACTATGCTATACGTAGCGTCGTAATGGCGGCGCCGTTGACTGGCGCGGTCGTCTCACTAATTTATTTGTATACGTATACTAACACCATCTATGTAGGCCACAATTGACGCGCAACATGTTGCCAAGCATGTTGAGCAACAAGAAACTTGATTGGATAAAGGGCATCAGGGTAATTGACTATCACATACTTTAGTTTTCTTTAATAAATTGATAATTTATTAACTAAAATAGTGGTCGGCAACCTTTTGGCAGGCAGAGGCCGCAAGGTGGCAAAATACAGTAAAGGCGGGCCTCACCTCATATTTTCTATCTATAGAGGTATAATCTATAACATTTTAGATATTTATGACTAATTTACAAAACAATCACGGGCTGCAAATAGGAGTGCACGGGCTGCAAATAGGATTTCACGGGCCGCATGCGGCTCGCGGGCCACGTGTTGCCGACCGCTAAACTAAAATATGGCTAATAACTTGAAAAGCAGTAACCATTTTTATTTTCAACCTTATTTTAATTACAATTAAGAGTGTTAGTATCAATAACTATTTAAATATTTTATAGATCAATGTGTGCTGGCCCTTACGTGGCAACATCACACTGTTCTGCAACGTTGCCCAACATGTTGCGCGTTAAATATTGCCCACAAACACAGCTTATTACATCTAAGATATTTTTTCGGAGGTAAGGCAGTGAGTAGTGACTCGCTGAGCAATCGAAAATAAAACACAATGACCCTTTTTGTTCTTCACAACATGTTTTCAATTTTTCATTATAATTTTGTAGCACTCCATATAAAGCGAGTTGTCGACCAAGAGCTCGTCGCTGCTTATCTTTAACCATAGGTGTCCCTTTCATTTTTAAACAGGGGCATAGGGCCTTACTTATGAAAACATTTTAGCTCAGCAAATGGTTAAGAATAGTCTGTCCCTTTTATTTTCAAACAATGTGACAAGGAAAAAGTGACAGTCTATTATTAACCATTTGCTCAGCTAAAATGTTTTATATGTAAGGCGCATCAAATTCCGATTAACTTCACTCTCAACTTCTGTCAAATTCAAATAATTTACGCCCGAATGGTCAAACGCTACTTAACTTTAACGGCATCTTACTTTGATTTTTGCCAAACATTTTTGACAGATACGGAGGACATAAGGCGACCTTAAGTGTAAGAACAGTCGGCGGTTATTCTGCAAATAGGATAATTCATATAATTTTTACACGTCAATTATATATTATGGGCCTTTCTTTTAAAAACAGGTTAGCTGAGCAAATGTCTAAAAATAGCCATAGTCCAGAAATAGTCATTTTTTCCTTGTGTCACATTGGGCCTTACTTATAAAACCCTTTTTTGCTGAGCAAATGGTTAAGAATAACCTGTCACTTATTTCCTTGCGTTACATTGTTTAAAAATGAAAAGAACAACCTATGGTATAAAAATAAGCAGCGCTTAAATATTTTTATAGGTAAGGGACATTGTTTGAAAATAAAAGGGACAGCCTATTCTTAGCCATTTGCTCAACTAACCGCCGAATGTTCATACACTTAAGGTCGCCTTATGTCGATTAAGGCCGACTTATCTGTCAAAATTGTATGGCGAAAATCAATGTAAGAAGCCGTTAAAGTTGATTAGCGTTTGACCATTCGGACATAAATTGTTTTTATACGTAAGGCCCTTAAAAAATAAAAATGGCGTCGGCATTTCGTGGCTATCCCTGAGAAGAAATGCCGACACAAACTCAACTTAGACATTGAATTCCATACATGAAATGTCTCAATGAACCGTCTAACCTCGCCACCGTTCCAACGGCCTCGTATACAAATAATTTAGGTTTTATATACAAGTGTTGTATCGCGGCGACTCACCGCGGTAGTGTGGTCTGCTCAGTCGTTGGGGGCGAAGAACTTGGCCTGCAAGTGTTCGAGGGGCATCACCTGCTCGTCCCCGAGAGACGGCTGCTGTTCCGCTTTAGATTGCTCTCTTAGTTCTGGAACAATAACAACAACATAAGCTCACGCCTGTATTCCCGAAGGGGTAGGCAGAGGCGCACTAGCAAACTAGTACACCCACATTTCGCCGAGCCTAGTTCCGTCGCAGATGTGATAGGGGCCGAACCTATCGCCATATCGGACACAAATTCCAGACTCCGGGCTGATATGGAAAAATCCAATATCACTTTGCCCGACTCGGGGATCGAACTCGAGACCTCAGGACGGTAGTCGTACCGAAATACAACCACGATACCAACGCAGTCTGTATATATATATGTATATAAATACAGTCAGTATAATTGTACAATATATGTATAATACTATTAGTCCTGTAATTTTACTGTCCCACTGCTGGGCGCGGGCCATCTACTAATGAGAGGGGTTAGGCATTAGTCTACCACGCTGGCCTAAAGCAGGTTGGTACACTTTACATATCTATACATATCTTGTGGGTTCTTAACTATATTTTTATTAGTATTCAGGACTATTTATTAGTTTATTCTAGACATGTAAAAAAAATCGTAATTTATTTTCATATATTTAGTTTAAAAAATAAAAAATTATAGCGTATAATTTAGTTTGCCACCAAATGCTATCTGTTAACTGTGGGTATGGGTGACGTCATTGTTATTGACCATAGATATAATCATCATCACTCATAAAAAAAAATATAATTAATTATTAAAACGATTTTTAAGATTTCAAAACAAAAAAAATTGTATCCGACATTTCGTCGATCAGATATCGATCGTCGATCACATTCGCGTTGAAGTTGAGTTTTAAATAAAAATATGAAAAACAAACAAATGACCTGGCAGTATGACTTTGGATCTTAGGTCCTTGTGGAACAAATATGCAATCATGTAACGTAATTGGTGTTTACGGTCACGTGACTCACAGATAAAAAATTGAGTATTTAAATTACTAAAATAAAATTATCCTCGGAGTACTTTTAATAAATTCCTAATGCACACGTTATTTCGATGATAAATCTATGTTCCTACATAAATTCATTGATATTGGTCACTACAGTCAAGTAACCAATTGTGTGTCGTTAGTGCTTACCGTGCCAGTGTTGCAGCACCCTGTTGTAATGTTCGGCGCGGTCGTGCTGCTTGAGCTGCGTGAACACGTGCACCAGCCCGCGGTAGTCGTACTCCAGCCCCGAGTACCGCGACCCGAACAGCTTCAGACCTGGCGAGTTTACATTCACAGGTGAGTGGTGGCAATACTGTCGCACGCGGGGTAGACCTGTCTATGTCACCTTTCTTTCTATCTGCTCATCATCATCAGCCACATCCACTGCTGGATATAGGCCTGCCCCAAAGATTTCTAGACCGACCTGTTGGAAGCGGCCTGCATATTCGCTCATATCCCACCTTACTTTCTATCTGCTCATCATCAGCCACATCCACTGCTGGATATAGGCCTGCCCCAAAAATTTCCAGGTCAACCTGTTAAAAGCGGCCTGCTCTTATCCCACCTTAATGACACCATCTTGACAACCCCCGTGGCACAGCGGGCGACTAACCGGCTGTGAAGCGAGAGGCCACGGGTTCGATCCCCGCACCGAGACAAATGTTTGTGTGGCCCACAGATTTTTGTTTCGGGTCTGGGTGTTGTGAGAGCGTGCGTCTCTCGTAGACATGATACCCGCGAGACAATACTCTTATCTTAGTGTGGGTTCAGGACTATATATGACTGTTGGGTGTTATTTTTTTAATGTGGGGTCGGCACAGCACATTTTTCAAGCATGATGCAGAAAGGATTTGGTTGTTATTACGACCAGCTTCCTGCCTGGGGGATCCAATCCAGGGCAAATCAATTTAGAAAAATTACACACAGCCCATATATAGACTCCACACCAGGGAGGCGATTAGCGCCTGAACATCTAATGTCACAAAATGATGGATGCATTGTAATGTTATTCAAAGTGTTGGTGCTGCTACTGGCTCATGCTATCACTTACCTAATGGTACGTGTTAAATTTCCATAACGCCTAATGATAAGCAGCTTGTTCTTATGGAAATTGAGTAAAGTCATAAAAACTAGTTTTAGCTGTAGTTTAGTTCGCTAAACATAATTTCAGCTCATAATAAAATTTATAATAATCAATATCCTATTATTTGATAATTTCTACTACTTTCTCATAATTTCTACCACCATCTCATAATTTCTACCACTATCTCATAACGTCTTTAACTATCTATATACATGATACTCACTAATATTGATGGACCGTAAATACAATTTCTCGGCGGCGCAGTGCATGTTCATGTGGTAGTTGTACAGCGAGGCAAGATGGCCGATGCTGAGCCCCACCTCGTAATCCTCGGGCCCGAGCAACTCCTCCTTTATTGCGATGGCCTTTAGGTGCATCGTCTCCGCGTCCTGGAACGATATTAACATACTTTAGGGTCACTTTAATATACCTTCTTAGTAGTTAAATAATAACTACTTGTTATTTAAAAGTCTCAGTACGATTAATTATTCTCCTAAGGGACGATTCGGGTTCGATTCCCGAGTAAAATGATTTTTTTGTTCATTTATAGTCAGTAGTCTGTAAATTGTGTCCGATATGGTTTTAGGGTCAGCCACATATGGGAAATAAGCTCGGTGGTGTTAATAGTCATACAATGATATATCCAAGGACGTAGATATATTCCATAGTAATATCAACCATTATAAAACCACGACAAGAACTCTAATTACCAGGAAACACGGAACAACACTTGAAAGAGTGTATTCAAATGTTGTGCGCGGTATTCATCGGTGTACAAAATTGGTATTGTAAATCTTGGATTTTTAAACTTACGATAAATATATTTTGTGCATTGTAACTGTGACAAATAAAAAAAAAAAATTGTTCTTTGGGTCGCCTCGACCTAACCTTTCGGGGGTATAGGCGTAAGTCATATGCATTATTGTATTCAAAATATTTATTTTTAACACATGATTTTTATATACATTTACTACTAATTTATGACTACATTTGAATTTTCCATCATTTTGAAGAAACATTTGCCAAAAAATTCCAAAAATGAAAATTCTGACTAAGAAAGTCTGTTTTTTCACAAAGGGTGTAGCCGCACCTGGAACTTCTGCATGCTCTGGTAGAGCCTGCCGAGGTTCCCGTAGTGCTTGGCGGTCTGCACGTTCTTCTCGCCGAACGCCATCATGGAGAGCGCCAGCGCCGCCTTGTGCAGCGACTCCGACTCCTCCAGCAGCGTCGGCTCTGGAACCGAACGATTGTTTGTTACCACCTTACTAAACTATTACCATCAAACTGGCTAACATAAGGCACCTTACTTATAAAAATATTTAAGCGCGGCTTATCTTTAACCATAGGTTGTCCCTTTCATTTTTAAACAATCTAACGCAAGGAAAGGAAAAGGAAGGTTGTGTCCTGAGGTCTCGATTTCGATCCCCGGATCGGGCAAAATGATATTGGATTTTTCCATATCAGCCCGGAGTCTGGAATTTATGCCCTATATGGCGATAGGCTTGCCCCCTATCACATCTGGGACGGAACTAAGCTCGGCGAAATGTGGGTGTACTAGTTCGCTAGTGCGCCTCTGCCTACCTCTTCGAGGATACAGGCGTGAGCTTATGATATATGATGTAATGTAACGCAAGGAAAAAAGTGACAGACTATTCTTAGCGAAAAGATAAACGAAAATATTTTTATAAGTAAGACCCAAGGTGTCTAAGGGAGTGAGCACACAAATTGACGGAGAATCCTGCTTGAGACAGTTAGAAAAGTCCTTTATGGCAATTGAAATAAATGTTCACACTTTTCATATGGTTTCTGTTTAGTCAACAATTTCGATGCGATTATATTAATAAAAGTAACTTTCGAAGCGATCGAATCCGGTTCTACGTCGATTTATTTATTTCACACAAAACAGGTTACAACCATTAATACACAATTATTGTTAGAATGGGGAACTTGCACGAAAATTAAAACGAGCAATTGTGTTGATAAATCAATAAACAAAACCTTGAAATGGGCTATGATGAAATTTGTAGGATAAAATACTTGATATTTTACAAAATATCTTAATTATAAATTACGTATAATGGAACGTTATTGCAAAACACAAGTGACGTCGTTGCATTAGGCAGGGTTTCCAGGTTGGGGTATTTTTCCTAATTTTGCGGAAAACAGTTATTATGTTTAGTATGGTGATTGATGAATGAGATTTCGAAGGTCCTCCTCTTTCCAAATTCTTTTCTTCGTTTAATTTTCCCATCGCTCCGCTCAAGATTCAAGAGTGCAATTAATTTTTACTTCGTTATTTAATGAAATAGCTTTTGGGGACATTTTTGTTCGGTTTGGGGAAATTTTAAACGATAGGCAATTATAGCGGTTCAAACGTCATTCTAGGCAATGTTCAAACGTCATTGTAGCCATCAGTGTCAACTGAGATGTCAATAAAAAGCAATTTTTAAGCGGTGACGTCACGTCCTTTTTTGGCGCGGGGTTTTGAAAGTCATATTTTGACTTGCGATAATTAAATGATTTGTGCATATTTTAATGTTTTTCTTTCTGGTGTGTTTATTCGAGACCTAGTTCTTAACAATGAACTAAAAAGAAAATTACATGCAAGTTCCCTATTATTAAAATTATCGATACGATTAGATAAACATACGACTTTTCGGACCGATTCACGCCGATTCTACGTCAATTAATAAAATTATCGATGTGATTAGAAAAAAATCACGAATGAGCCGGCTCGACGGGTTTGATAACACTGTCTCACAGAAAACCGACGTAAAGTGACAGCTTGCTGTCGCGTTTCGTTCGGTGAGTTAGATTTCCGGTGGCCCATTTCCACACCCCCTCCCTTTCCCAATGCCTTCCATTCCGCTCTTTTAGGTTACCAACGCACCCATAATTCTTTTTGTGGCTTGAGTGTTTATGGGCGGTGGAGATCACATACCATCAAGTGACCGATCTGTACGTTTGCCAATCTCTGCTATAAAAAAAACAAGATGTTTCAAGCCACTTCTACATCGACAACAAAAATATCTTTGCGATTAAATAAAAATAAGACTTTCGGACCGCGTCAAGTGGATTTTACGTCGATAAATATAGTAACCATAAACATTTGCACAATTTTCAACAAGTAAATTGAAGGCTCGAATTAAATAATTCCAAATAACTTATGTCATGCATGAATAATGTGATGTAACATTAATTTGGAAGCAGCAGTGGCAACTGCTGGTCACGGGTCATATCTACTAATTTGAGGAGTCAGGCCTTAGTTCACCACACGGGCCTAATGCGGGTGCAGGTTGGGGGACTTCACATATCTTCCAAATTCTTGTCAAGAAATTCTTAGATTTGCAGGTTTCACGATGTTTCCCCTCACTGTTATCTTTCTTTCTACCTGCTCTTATCCCACCTCAATGTGCAGTTGACGCAACACACCTTTTCAAGCATGTTGCAGAAAGGATTTGGCTAAGTTTTTACGACCAGCTGCCTGTCTGACGTCAACTCCTCTTGGGATCCATTCCCGTGCAAATTAAATTAGAAAATTCGTTTTGATAGACCTGGGAATCGAACTCACGACATCCCGGTCCACAGCCCATATATGCTGCCTAGACCAAAGAGGTGCACTCATAATGTACATGTAATCTATTACCACTCATGTCCTGCCCGGCGGGGGTGTCGAGCGCGATCTCCTCCAGGATGAGCGCCTTCACGCGCTTCGCAGACGCCAGCAGCAGGTGGTCGCGAGGCACCAGGTTCTAGGGACGATACAACATACTCATGTACATAGATCAATATATAGCGACGCTGTCCTGCGCCGTGGTCACGTGTAGTGTAGTGTAGTGCAGTGTAGTGTAGTGTAGTGCAGTGCAGTGCAGTGTAGTGTAGTGTAGTGTAGTATAGTGCAGTGTAGTGTAGTGCAGTGTAGTGTAATGTAGTGCAGTGCAGTGCAGTGTAGTGTAGTGTAGTGTTGTGCAGTGCAGTGTAGTGCAGTGTAGGTACCTCTATGATGCGTATGGCCCGCTCGGCGTGGTCGCGCGCCTTGTAGAACCGTCCCGAGGAGTACTCCAGCACGTACAGCGCGTACGCGAGGTCCTCCTGCGCCGTGGCCACGTGCAGGCTGCTGCGGCCGAACACGCGACGCAGGGACGTTAGCGCTTCCTAAACATGTGGGTATAGTTAATAATAATCTCAAGTCATAGTAGTGTAGAGTGACGCTGAAGTGACGACATTAAATCATCCCAGAAATACATTACAACGTTGTACACACAGGATTACACAGAATGGATTTTTGATTTTCTCAAGTTTTGCACATGATGTACGTTCGGAAGTATCTAATCAGCTGATATTAGCGGTCAGATTTCTATCGAAAATAAACATGAACGGACTTGTCCAGTGCGACTTGAATGCGAGCGCCGCGCCGCGTACCCACTGAAGTTTACCTACTTGTATATTTGAGCGCATTATACCGCTTTTAGACATTATAAATGATGTGACTTTTTTTATTCATCGTCATCAGCCATAAGACGTCCACTGTTGAACATAGGCCTCCCCCAAAGATTTCCAGATCGACTGATTGTCCTTTTTTATTGGTGCGGTAAAGATTAAATCTATCTGTTACTTTAATGTCGTTAAACTGGCGCCACTTGGTGTAACGGTATGCCCCTTATTTATAAAAATATTTAAGCGCTGCTTATCTTTATACCATAGTTACGTTATCACTTTCATTTTTACACAATGTAGCGCGAGGAAAAAAGTGACAGGTTATTCTTAACCATTTTCTCGGCTAAAAATGTTGTTTTAAGTAAGGCCCTAACACCCGAATGGTCAAACGCTCTTCAACTTTAACGGCTTCTTACATTGATTTTCGCCATACAATTTTGACAGATAAGGCGGCCTTAAACGAAATAAAGCGACCTTAAGTGTATGAACATTCGGCGGTATACCTCATAGACGGCGACACTGTGCACGACGCAGTCGACGTTGAGCAAGTAGAAGCCGTAGTCGAGCAGCGCGGCGGCCGTGCGCGGGTGCGCCGGGCCGAAGTGCGCGCGCGCGAGCGCCACGGCCTGGCGCACGAGCAGCGCGGCCGCGCCGAACCGCCGCTTCACCACGCACGCCTTGCCGCACGCGCGCAGCACCTCCACGACGACCCTGCGACACGAGCGCGTCACGTCACTACTGCGCATGCTCCACGCGTGCGTGTAGTATGTACTGCACGGTGCAACCGTACACCGTGTCCAACTAATGCGCGATCACAATAATCACAAGTTTAAAAACTTAACAGACCGACTTCAAATCCGATCATGACCAAATTTATTTGGCACCACCCTTGAAAGAAGCTCTAGCGAACACAAAAGACTTTTAAAGATCGGTCCACATTCGATGGAGATATCGCGTAACATACATAAAAAAACAGACGAATTGAGGACCTTCTCTTTGGAAGTCGGTCGAAAATCATTTCTATAATAATCCGTGCATTAATTGGGCGAGTCAGTATCATCGTCTATCAGTAACCGTGTCGCGAGTACTCAGTCAGCATTATCAGGCATCGTCGACTATCATCAGCGTCGAGTACACAATCATTCATTATCGACCGACTTTCAAAAAGGAGAAGATCCATAATTCGTCTGTTTTTTTTATGTATGTTACACGATATCTCCGCCAAAATCAGACTAATTTTCAAAATTATTTTTGTGTTCGATAGAGCTTATTTCAAGGGTGGTCGCTGGTCCCATATAAATTTGGTCATGATTAGATTTGAAGTTGGTCCGTTAAGTTTTTAAACTTGTGATTATCATGTATCAAGTGATGTCGCAAGCTCGAGAGGTCACTGTGTAGACACGGTACATTTTCACCCCCCCCTGTGTAGTATACCTGGGCGGCGTGTCCGCGGTGAGAAGAGCGAGGGCACGCATGCTCCACGCATGCGCGGCGCCGTAGTCGCAGCGCACGAAGAACAGCGCGCTGAACTCCTTGCAGAGCCGCGCGGCGAGCGCGTTGCAGCCCCACGCGCGCTCCCTGCCACACCCCCCGCCGCCGCCGCCGCCCCCACCGCCCCCGCTGCATGAACAACGCCATCGAGACCGCTCCGTGCTCTCTGAATCTGAACACTCATTTTCTATCCTGCAACAAATTATTTTTTACTTGCAACAAATAATTTTTACTAGCGTTTACCCGCGACACCTTGGCGTACAATTTGTAGCACTGAAGGAAGTTTTTGATTTGTCCATCCGTTCTGGCGTTTTTACTTTTTTCAGTTTTAGCACCGGGTCCATCCTTTGCGACTATGGGGCGACCCAGATATCGATTTTGAGGACAATTCGTTTTTAAACAAAGATTAACAAAATGACGGCCACTTTTTCAGTTTTAGCACCGAATTCATCCTTCGGAACTACAGGGCGACCTAGATATCGATTTTGAAATCAATCGGTCTTAACAAAAAAATCATTTATCTTCACGAAATATATTATCAAACTATATTACAATCTATCCCGTAACGGTCTGTAGAAAATAAACTTTTACCATAATATTTTTAATATGCCTCAGCTACACCATGGGTACCCTCTAGATATAGATATATCTCCGCCACTACTTCGATCATCTACGACTGACCTGTCATTGTGTTGGTCATCAGTCTGCAGCGCCTTGGTGCAGGTGTCCCCGACGGCGAAGGGTCCGTCCGGCAGCTGCTGCGAGTCCTCGCTCATGCCGAGCAGCCGCAGCGCCAGCGAGTACGTCTCCGCGGCCGCCGGGAAGCAGCAGTACGCGGACTGGGTGTTTAGTAATCTGGAAAGTGGAATAATTTGTTGGCTCACGTGTTTCCTCTCTCCTATGATAGTTGAAGGAGCATTTATGCACGCCGATAACTGGCGACCATCGATAAACAGTAGATTATTGATGGTCGCCAGAATATAGCTTGGGTTAGAGTGAATGTGGTGGTTATGGGGAGGTGTTACGACCCAGCGACCGGGACAACTGGCTTACTGATCTCACGCTCTGATACTGATGATGACTATGATGCACTCATACTGAGCTCACGAGGCCACAAGGCTCTCAACCGGGACATGTCCAGATGTGCCAGAACGTATGGCAGCCTCAGGGTAGGTAGGTAGGTAGGGAATACTCACCTATGGCAACATTCTAGCGTGAGTCTCTTGTAGTATGTGGTCTGCGCCTGCGCCTGACAGAGGTCGCGGCACTGCAGCAGCACGCGCTGAGCGTCCGCGTACCAACCGGCCTCGTTCAGGAAACCGCCTGCAAAATAACACCAGTCTATTATTACCAACCTACGTGGCGCAGTGGGTGAATATCCGGCTGTGAAGCGAGAGACCGCGGATTCGATTCCGGCACCGAGATAAATGTTTGTGTGGCCCACATATATTTGTTTCGGGTCTGGGTGTTGTGATATCGAGTCTCTCGTACTTCCCGATACCTACGACACAAGACTCATATCTTAGTGTGGCGTCAGGACTCAGGACATGTGTTATTCTTGGCCTAACAGTGTTGCATGTTATTTATAACCAATTATTGCTCAAGTTTAATCAGCAAGGCGGACTATTATTATGTTTTGCTACATATACAATATACATGTTTTAAACGCAAATTGCAGCAGTGAAAGACATAGACAGAAATTAGGCTACCTGGCCAGACTGAAGTCAGCCACTTCACCCGCTCTTTAGGCCTTACTCCATCACCGCTCGCATCTTTTATCATATTGCAATCGTATAACTATACGCTCGCCTGATAGTTATCGATTATCCATGGACAGTAGCAATACCACTTTTACTTTGAACAACAGATTAGAGCACTACGCTAATCACCTTAAGACATTAGATGCCAAGTCTCATAATTCCCAATACTTGCACTTACTACTTCAATGTATCAGATAGCTCACCTAGCCTAAGTCCCAGATGTATCAGCGCCTCGTCACTCCTCGAGTTGAGTTCACACTTGGCCGTGTACGCGGCCGCCAGCTCCGCGGACAGCTTCGAGCCGTGCTCGATCACCGCCTGACAACAAACAACAATACATTATACTGATTCTTAAGTTTACGCGAATGTTATACATTGAAATAAAACTATTTTATACACATTATTTAAAAACAAATCTTGATAGAATCCGTATAAAGTACTTTTTCGACTGACTTCCCAAAAAGGAGGAGGTCCTCAATTCGTAGGTATTTTTTTTTTATGTATGTTACGCGATATCTCCGCCAAATGTGGACCGATTTTCAAAATTCTTTTTGTGTTCGAATAAGCTTCTTTTTGGGAAATACATCATTATTATGCTGCACCAGAACATGTCTGTGTGCTGCATACTTCTTTCTTTCTTTCTTTCTTTCTTCCTTATCCAACCTTAATGTGGGATCGCAACAGATTTTTTTCAAGCACGTCGCAGAAAGGATTTGGCTTCGTATTTACGACATTATAGTCTATTGTTTATTCTATGCACATTGGTGTCTATGTTCAGGCACGATCTGTCTCGAGTACATTTTATCTAAGGCTGAAATCTATAGAGAGAACATCGACTAAGTCAGAATCAAAGAAACGAACTCAGTCAAAGTTCGATTTAAAAATTCTAAATCATCACCGAGTTCGTTTCTTTGACTTAAACTTAGTCGAAGTTCCCTCTATAGACCTCAGCCTAAGACACCATCGAGTAGATAACATTTTTGCTGTGGCATTACTAAAGTCCATACTCATAAAACCATAAAAAGTGTGACTAAAGTCAGTAGTCAGTAGTCACACCTAAAAAATAAAATATAAAAACAAAACCATTCAAAGGCATCATATTAATCGTCATAACCGGTGTTTACCGCGAAATCGAAAGTAACAAAAAACCTGATTTGTCGAGATGAAAGTATTCTATGCCAGATGGGTTTCTTGTAAGTTGTACGACGTGGTGGCACGACGATCGACGCATGCGCATGGTGACACACAGACGACGCGACGCCGATACAGCACAACGCAGGATCAATGCCAAAGATTGCAATGATTTCCAAATCACCCCTACAATTTTTTAAGTGAAAACTTCTTCAGGCGCGCTGAGGACTTTATTTCGTGGGTATTGAATGAGACTCAGCCGTCACGCTTGGTTATGTAACGCACGTTCAGGTAAAGTCGACACGAGTCCACTAAATCGAAAATTACCTTGCCTTGATGAAGTTTTTACTTTTCTTTTTTGCAAAAAATGACAATCCGAGCAAAACCGCTTACCTGTTGGTAACGAACTATCCATGAACAGTAGCAACACACCGCAACATTGAATAACATAGCACTGAGTTTCACTACACTACGTCATCCTGGACATTCGATGTTAGTGTCCTAATGTCCAACAAACCCTATTCCCTTCCTTTAAATTTGACAATGCATCCATGATACGTTTCATCATCATCATCATCATCAGCCAAAGGACGTCCACTGCTGGACATAGGCCTCCCCCAAAGATTTCCAAACCGACCTGTTGGAAGCGGCCTGAATATAATTTACATACGTTTACAATTCTAAAATTGTCTGCTACACATTTAAAGGCCGTTATTCAATAACTTATTTTGGGGCAGCGCTTGGGCGATGTAATAGATATCAAAGAATGATATTTAATATAAAATGGCATTAAAAGTTTCTGCACTGCGTCGCCTGCGCGTCATGGCGCCACTACTGATCCTATTCACAAGGGTCTACACTCTGGTGAATACATCATGTTTTTTCTCTATATGATCGTCGCGCTAATGTAAAATTGATGACTGTCATCTGATTCTAGAAGGCCAACAGATGCTCTGAAGTCTGAACGGTTTATAATTTAAATACGGTATTTGGTTTTTGTGCGATTTGTTGTTGCGGTATAGGTATGGTATGATTGAACTTGATAAATCGGTAATGTACAAACCAGTTGTTGCTTCTTGACAGACTTCCTAAAAGAAAGGTCCTTAATTCTTCTGTATTTTTTTATGTATTTTACGCGATATCTCCGCCAAATGTGACAGATTTTTAAAATTATTTTTGTGTTCGATAGAACTGATTTCAAGGGTGGTCCCAAATAAATATCGTCATGATCGAATCAAGTTGAAAGTCGTTCACTTAAGTTTTTCATTTATGAATCTTAATAAACCACAAGAGTACGTCGCGTCGGTCGCAGTGTCTAGCCCAGATCGTACCAGGGGTGCGTACCCGTGGACGGCCCAAAAAGTACTGGCTAGGCTGGACGTTCTGGAGGAAGATACGAGAGCTAATGGTCTCACTATGGAATTATTATGTGAAAAGAAAAACGTTATATTCAATGTAGATAATGTGAAAAACAACCGTCAAATAATAATGGTTCTAAGTTAATTGCAGTAATTTGAAATATGACGTTTTAATTGAGTGTTGGTTATAGTTCCCGTGATGAATAGATAAGATATAATGACGACGGACAGACCAAATTCAAAGAGTGTTAAAAATAAACATAACATCACATAATATGCATGACGCAACGCTAAAATTGCTGCAGTGGCGCAATTTACTTGCATATGAACAATTGGCACATAATATAAGCATTTTATGGTTCTGAATATAAAAGGCAAAAACGTTATGTATAACTTTCTTTCTACCTGCCCTTACCCCACTTTAATGCGGGATCGGCACAACACCCTTTTGCATGTGCAAGCATGTCGCAGAAAGGATTTAGCTAAGTTTTTACAACCGGCTGCCTACCTAACGTTAAACCACTAACGCCCGGTTCCAATAAACAATCTCAGTTCGAATTTGCAGATAGATTACAAAAATTAGCCAATAAGAACACAGTTTGAACATGACTTCGTCAAATGACGTGATTAGATTGGTTCATAATGGCGATCTATCTGCACTCTAAACTGAGATCGTTTATTGAAACCGGGCGTTAGGGGATTCAGTCCCGGGCAAATTAAATAAGGTAGTCACCAGAGACGAGTGATGAATATTTACCTGGAAGCACTGGAGCAGCTTCAGCTGGGCGCCAGCGAACCTCAGCAATCGCTCAAACACGTCCAACTCGGAGAGCTCCGCGCCGAGGATGCATAGCCGCTTTTCCTGTAGCATCTGTAAAAAGAGATAGATTGTTATACTTGAAACGTGTACAGATTATGAGGAAGTACTTTGTAATTGGTAATTTGTAGAGCCACGCTGTTCCTGAAGACAGTAGTTAGTAAAATTTCTAGATCATGAGTGGGTCGGCTCGATTGGAAATCGAAGACAGTTTTATTAGAGCATGAGTGGGCCGGCTCGGAAATCGACGCGAAGTACAAGCTTGCTGTTGCGTTTGGTATGGCGAGTTTTCAGGAGATTGCAGGAGCCCCAAATATCCCCTCTTCTATGGTAGGTGGCGAATTGACTCCGTCCTGTATTTCCTGTTCTCTTTCCTGTCTATAAGCGATGGCTTCGCTCACCATAAGGCGGGTCGTATGATCGTATCCCGTAAGCCAATCTGTTTTCATAGATCAATAAAAAAAAACACAATGTAATAAACAGTTCGCAAACTCTGGAATTATATTGTCATCTGAACGAACTTAAATGTTACGCGTTATATGTATTATTCGCGTATGCGTATTCTTACGGTTTTATGCCACAATACCTACCCACTAGCTTTAAATTCAGATACAGTACTGTAATCTTCATCAAATAAACAATACGTAGTATTTACATTCGTGGGTGCAACGTGAGTGGAAAAACACGGCGAAAGTCATTATAACTAATACATTTTTATGATCCATGTTAACACATTTTATATCGCATGCAGCTACATGTAATATTCACGACAACGACACAAATTAAATGGGTCATAGAATTTTATTGCTTTGAAATTATAAGGAAAAGTCTCTGTGGTGCAACAGGCCAGTAGCCGGCTGAAGTGAGGCCGCGGCTTGGATGCACCGAGAGTCGAGGCAAATATTATAGAGCGAACTTTGACTAAGTCTAAGGACGAGATCACAGAGGGAACTTCGACTAAGTCTAAGGCCGAGATCATAGAGCGAACTACGACTAAGTCTATGTCAAAGAAACGAACTCACGAGAGTTTTTGGATTTTTTAAATCGAACATTGAAAAACAGACTGACAGACAGACTAAGCAAAGAGTTTCTTGTAAAAAATGCCTTGGACTAAGTCAAAGTTCGATTTAAAAATTTCAAATCTTCACCGAGTTCGTTTCTTTGTCTTAGTCGAAGTTCGCTCTAAAGATTTCAGCCTTAGTGTGACTCACTAATATTAATTTCGGGTTCTGTGTTATGACACCCAGTATCCTGTAGGCTCCACTGTAATTACCCACGAGTCCCACACAATTAATGGCCACTGTAGCTCCGCGATAAATCTCTATTTATCCCAAATCTTGATTTCAAGATAGGAGTGAGCCGTAGGATAAATCGAGATAAGTTGTAACTCTAGATTAGTAATAGCGCTGCAGGTCGCCATCAGTGCGGAATCTAAATGTTTGAACATTTTCAATAAATATTTGATTTGATTTGATTTGACAGCCTCCGTGGCGCAGTGGACGAGTAGCCGGCTGTGTAGCGAGAGGCCGCGGGTTCGATTCCCGCATTGAGACAAATGTTTTTGTGTCCCAGATATTTGTTTCAAGTCTGGGTGTTGTGAGACCGAAAGTCTCCCATAGTCTCTGACACCCACGATACAGGTTATACCTAGTGTGGGGTCATGACTAGGTGTGTGATTGTTGGGTGTATTTATTATTTATTTATTTATTTATTTTGTGGCGTTAGGTCCTGACCGTCAGGTGTGGTTCTGTGTGACTTATTGTAATGAATAAAAACTACATATTTATGTTTATTACGAAACATAATACGGTTACTCGTTATTTGCATTTCAATATAAAGAAATTATACGAACAATACCGTTTTCAATATCCGAGGTCGTGGTTTTAAATTTACATTGTTTATGGCCTTATTCAGACAATAAATACTGTTATAACGCGAACGTACCTCTACACTCCGCACCACGTTATAGAATGTTATAATAACACTAGCTTTTGCCCGCGGCTACGCCTGCGTGAGTGCCTTGACAAACATAGGGGATGAATTTATGCATGTATTATACATATAAACCTTTTCCTTGAATAAATCTATCTATTAAAAAAAACCGCATCAAAATCTGTTGCGTAGTTTTAAAGATCTAAGCATACAGACAGACAGACAGGCGAAAGCGACTTTGTTTTATATTATGTGAAGATAATATCACGTCCTTGGTCTAGTGACGTATTATAGGCTATGGACTGGGAGATCCTGGATTCGAATCCCAAGTTGCAGCGCGGTTTTTCTAACAATAGTACCAGTACTAGATCCCCAGACGGCGTTGACTCCGGTCAGGCAGCCAGTCGTAAAAACAAAAGCCGAAAGATTCTGCACCATGCTTGAGAAACTGTATTGCGCTGATTCTATTGGAGTGGAGTCAAGATAGGTAGAAGATTTATATAACATTTTTTTTTATAGCAGAGACTGGCAAACGACCATATGGGTCACCTGCTGGTAAGTGATCTCTGTCCATAGACACTCAAGACAAGAAAATCATGAGTGCGTTGCCTAAAAGGAGGAAATAGGGATTGGGAGAATTGGGCCACCGGAAATCTCACTCACCGAACGAAACGCGACAGCGAGCTGCCACATTACGACGGTTTACTGTGAGACCGTGGTATCTAACCGGTCGAGCCGGCCCATTCGTGCTGTAAAACTGTCCATAGCGAGGCTCTACCTCTCAAACATCAATTGATTCTACAACATGCTTGAGAAACTATGTTATGACTCTATTAGAGTAGAATCAAGATAAATAGAAGATATATAACATTATAGACTCCATACTTTGCATGTGCACATAAAGGCGCGACTCCTGCACTAAAACATTAAAAACACCGATACAAAACTTGGTTTCGCTACACATTTTTATCTATGGCACATTGTCTCATGAGCAGGAGACAGCAAAAACATTGTTTTTGTGTTTTTTTTTTCGAGGAAACTGCCTGCCTGACTGCCTCGGTGGCGTGGTAGTATTTTGGCACGACTACGGTTCTGAGGTCTCGGGTTCGATCCCCGGGTCGGGCAAAGTGATATTGGATTTTTCCATATCAGCCCGGAGTCTGGAATTTGTGCCCGATATGGCGATAGGCTCGCCCCCTATCACATCTGGGACGGAACTAAGCTCGGCGCAATGTGGGTGTTCTAGTTCGCTAGTGCGCCTCTGCCTACCCCTTCGGGGATACAGGCGTGAGCTTATGTATGTATGTATGTTTTCGAGGAAAACACATGCAGGAGACGTGTCTTTATGCTATTTACTGCACGCCGTCTAATTACAAGCTACAACATCGTCTCTTCGTAATGACATCAACATTGTGACGACAAAGTGCGTTGTGAGGGCAACAATCTAACGGCAGTAAACATAACCGAGGGGTTTATGGTGTCTGCCACCTCCCCACGTCATATTATTACTATAAAGTATAGACACAATGTAGGGAGGCAATATTGTGTGTCAACGACCGCCTGCACCATGTGATACATTGTATAACATTGTTTACATTTATGTGTCTAGCCGCTAGCGCATATAGCATGGTAGCTTTTATAAAATATCCGCTGCCAAGACATTGAACAGTACATAACATAGACGGGACAACAGAGCGAAACTTGTGATCCAAAAGTTGTGACCTCGTGGTCATAAATCACTCAGCCGTATTTGAAATATACGCGCCCTCGCATTGTAATAAGTGATAAATGGCATTACTGACGTTTGAGATCATTTTCTTCGTGTGGAAAATTGGGTATTTGACTATGTTTCATTTTGTACACATTATTATATGTACTATAAAATAAAACAAAAAAGAAACACTTCTGCAAAATCTGCATCGAAATTGGTTGAGAAATGAGGCAGTAATCTATATTTTAAATTCTGCAATGAGCAAGAGTGGGGACGTAGTGGGGATATCTGGCTACCCCTTTCTAACGCACGTACGATTATGGCCCTGACGTGATATTACTGATACTTCTCTTTTCCGCTGTTTGAAGGTTACACCAAATTTCAAATGCTTATAACTTTTTTATTTTTGCGAATATTTCAATATTTTTTTCAGTGCTATATTTGAGATGGCGTAAATTTCATATAAAATTAATTTAAAAAATATAGTCAAATACCCAATTGCTTGATATCCTCTCTATAATTACTCACCCCGTTTTACTGTAGTTACTAGTTAGCTCAAACTTTGCAAAATACCTCTACAATGTATTACATAACATAACATAAGCTCACGCCTGTATCCCCGAAGCGGTAGGCAGAGGCGGACTAGCGAACTAGAACACCCACATTCCGCCGAGCTTAGTTCCGTCCCAGATGTCATAGGGGGCGAGCCTATCGCAATAACGGGCACAAATTCCAGACTCCGGGCTGATATGGAAAAATCCAATATCACTTTGCCCGACCCGGGGATCGAACCCGAGACCTCAGAGCCTAAGTCATACCGAAATACCACCACGCCACCGAGGCAGTCACAATGTATTATACAGACTTATTACATTTTGTAGTGAAATGCAGAAATATCTGAAGAGTTATTACAATGTTGTATTTCAAAAAGCCACGTTATTGCCATAATAACACACTTTGCATAATAACAGACAGAAAGAATGTTGCTAAGCTGTATAATTAGAGGTGGGCTTATTTGCTTAAAATGGATAACAAGTTGAAACGTAATTCTTATTTAATAAGCAACTTATTCATTTGCTAACATGCTTAATAGCTTATTAATTCGTTTAAGTAATGTACAGCTGGCCGTCTGCCGACCTTTGCTTTTTTAGGGCCACTCTCTCCCTCGTTAAGCTCAAAGCCTGACCTGGCGACTTTTTGGGTTGAAATGTTTCCAAACAAATGTTTTCCCTATTTGCCAATTATCAAGTTCTCATTAATAACTTGACGTTTTCAAGTTACTTGCTTACCATATTTAGCGAGCTAATTTGCTTATTTTAAAAGGAAGCTTTGTTATCTACTTTCCCTTGAACGCCCACCTCTATGTATAATTGGTTTATATCGGTATTATGTATATGACGGCGTGAGTATATTATGTATGTATGTATGAAGATGTTTTTCGATCGTTCGAATAACCTGACCTTACTCAACAATAATTATACACCGCATTACCAACGCCCTCAAGTAATTAGGGACGCTATTGCTTATTTATTTTGCTTATAATGAATTACATGTCCTTAATATATTTCTTTTTCAATTTAAATTAAGGTCAGGTAGTCCTGACCTTAATTTAAATTGAAAAAGAAATATATTAAGTAAGTAAGTAATATATAGTATATAGTTAGTATAAACTAACTGTAAGTAAGTAATACTTAAAAACATATCGGATGATTCCATGACCGTAGACTACAAAAGTCAACATTTACTAACAAATTAGTCTACGTAGTGGTTTGTGAAACACGATCTACGGCCGGTTTCAATAATCAATCTCGGTTCGAATGTGCAGACAGATTACAAAAACTTGCCAATAAGAACACAGTTTGAACATGACTCCGTCAAATGATGAGATTTGATTGGTTCATAATCGCAATCTATCTGCACTCTAAACTGAGATCGTTTATTGAAACCTGCCGTTAGTCGTATTGGGTTGTACCTACTTAAATAGTTGCTAAAATAACATTGTATTGTCCGAAAATGTCGCGTCGGCGTCGCCTGTCTCAACAATTGGGTTGCATCAAATTACAATGACATTGTACATGTTATTGCAATTTGAAAGTCAAAATAAAATTGCGTATAAAATTACATGACATAGTAAGCTGAAATTGTGACAAAGCATTTTCATTCGATAATTCATTGGTCTCAGCACAGTCCAAAAGGAATAAGACATTGTTGTTATTATTGACTTTTTTGAAATCAGTTTTGAAGTTTTTAACTATTTATACTACATACATAGTCTCACGCCTTTATCCCTGAAGGGATAGGCAAAGGCGAATTAGATAACAAGAACACACACATTTCGCCGGGCTCAAGTCCGTCCCATCACAATATCGGGCACCAATTCAAGACTCCGGGCTGATATTGAATAAAAAAAACCGATATCACTTTGCCCGACCAGGAGATCGAACCCGATAATACCTCAGGACGAGGTAACGCGCAAGCAATACCATTCCGCCGCCGGAGCAATGTATAAATATACTATACTAGCGACCCGCCCCGGCTTAAAACGGGTGCAATTTATACATATATAAACCTTCCTCTTGAATCACTCTATCTATTTAAAAAAATCGCATCAAAATCTGTTGCGTAGTTTTGAAGATCTAAGCATACAGATAGACAGACAGCGGGAAACGACTATGTTTTGTACTATGTAGTATGATGATATAATAACCCAACCACGACGTCCGTGCTGTTGTTTGTTGAAGAAATTACAATGTACTCCTTCATTAAATCATGACCTTTACTACAGTGGCTTAACTATACTGTTGGGGTCCCTGGCAAATTCATCGGATAGGGCCCTTTTTACCGCGAGGGGCCCGAGGCTGCCTTTTGATCGGCGTGGAGGCGCGTTGGGATCAAGGTGTTTTTAATCTGGGGCCTCCTTCCAGCCAGTGCGGGGGCCCCCTATCGTCGGAGGCTCGTGGCATTTTGCCAAGGATTCCACCCTATAGTTACGGGTATATGAAATAAACCTTGGACTAAACTAACCTGCCCCAGTCCATCAGGTAAACCCACAGCGTCTAACACTGAAAAAAGGATGCAACCAATGCTACCATTAACAAAACAACGGCACTAAACTGAGCGAGACGAGTAACAGATTTAAAAATGTTTCAATTGGGGTCATCGAGCATCCAATTCCGATCAATTGACACAAGATACGCTGCACTGTCGTGTCATTGATGATTTAAATTCATCATTAAATATGTGTACAGTACGCAACAAAAATCAATAAGCAAAAACAAAACTACAAAATTCTAGAACATATAGGGGCTTACTTATAATAACTGTTTAACTGAGCAAATGGTAGAGAATAGCCTGTCCCTTTTATTTTTAAACGATGTGACACAAGGACAAAAGTGACAAACTATTCATAGCCATTTGCTCAGCTAAACTGTTTTTATAAGTAAGGCCCTAAAAGTCGGTGGATCAGCTTTTAATGATCGCATCGCATCGGTAACCATATTGAAAACTATATAAATATTGGTAAAATAATATTTGGTAACTTAGTAAGATAGAAAGAAATATAAATAATAGCTGACCACGGCTTTAAGTAAAATATTGTTGAACGACATAGCACAAAAATTGCTCACGCTAGTAATACAAATAGCGGTGAACATGCATAACATGAAGATTCCTTCTCTTGTTCAGGAGCCTTTATTGGATGGATTGTCGCGTGATTTTATCATTGTCCACATTTTCGCGGCAGAATATAGATCGATAAATAGAGATCGATTTTGATGATTATTTTTTATACGAAACAATTTGTTAATGGTTGCACGATAAGAAATATAAATTTTTCAGGACCTCAACAGATATCAGCGTGCAGATCACCAGATAAAGACATGCAACACCGGTACAAAGGATAAAATAAAATCGGAGAATTTTAAGTAGCATGCCATATTTTAAACAATTTAATTGATTAATTTAATGTTTTATCTCTATAATATTAATATAGATATAATATAGAAACACCACTATAGAGATGAACATTGTACAGTAAGCAACAGTTCGAAGATAAGATTAGATCATGCGTGGTTTGCATTGTACGTATGCTGCATGTTGATTACATTATCTAGAACAAACAAATCATGAGTTATCTAAACGATATTGGGTATTCCGTATGTATTTGATTTAGAATCCTAATCCTACTATAGAATATAGGATGATTCAAGATTTTTATAGAGAGATGTTTAGAAGTGGATATCTTGTGGCTGATAGCGATGATGATGATACCAGAGAGAGAATATGAGATTTTGCGAATTGGACATTCCGCGCCGTTGACGATGATTATGATGATATGTAGTACAGAGAGCCTGACAAACGAGGAAGGTGGGTCGCCTGATGGTAAATGATTTACACTGCCAAGGCATCCATGATATCAAAAGAATCATCAGTGCGTTGCCAACTTGCCAACATTAGGAGGAGAATGAACATTGGGAAGGTGCGTGAGGATTATGGCGACAGAAAATCTCACTTACCAAACAAATTTACGTCAATTTTCTGTGACATTATTATAATTGGGTACTTGACTATTTTTCATTTCATACACATTTTTATATGTAGTAGGAAATAAAACAAAAAAGAAACCCTTATATAAAAACCGCATCGAAATTGGTTGAAAAATGAGGCAGTAATTCATATTTTAAATTCTGCAATGAGCAAGAGTGTGGGGCGTAGTGGGGATATCTTGCTATCCCTTTCCAACGCACGCACCGTTATGGCCGTGACGTGATTTTACTGATACTTCTCTTTCCCGCTGTTTGAAGGCTACACCAAACTAGAAAGGCTTATAACTTTTTTATTTTTGGGAGTATTTCAATATTTCTTTCTGTGTTACGTTTTAGATAACGTAAATTTCGTATAAAATCAATTTAAAAAAATAAGTCAAGTACTCAATTATCATGTCGATTCATACGGCGTGCTGTAGACGTGAATGTCTACAGCATGACTACCACTCAGAATATGAAATAATAATAATAATATTAGTCCTGTAATATTACTGTCCCACTGCTGGGCACGGGCCTCCTCTACTAATGATAGGGGTTAGGTCTTAGGCTGAAATCTATAGTTCTTACTTAAGTCTTGTACGAAAGTCGACTCAGCGTAGTCGTCTTTGGAGTGAACTAAGGAAAAGTCAACTTTTGCGTATTTATAGTTCGAACTCGAACTCAGGCTAGCCATAGTTTGACTTTGCATAGTCTGCTCAAACGTTATCGGTTTCACGCAGTTCCTTTGACAAAGGAAACGTAAGATTTTTATAAAATTACATAAACAGGTGCAGGAGACGCGCCTTTATATTTGTAGGTTGTAACGGAACGTATTACGTAATTAACAGCTGACAAAATGGCTGACACTCTTTGAAATGTCAAGTGAAAAACAAACAAACCGCATTATACATGAATCGTCTTATAATCCTTTCAGCAACATGCTTGAAAAAGTTTGCTACGCCGACCCCACATTAAGGTGGGATAAGGGCAGGTAGAAGAAAGAATAAACATGAATCGTCATCATTTGATAGTCAAAACATGAATTTATTATTTATTACTATTGTTGGCAAAATCATCAATATTTTGAAGAAGGCCATAATTTTTAAAGAAAGAAGAAACAAGATGATGATGATGAAAACATGATGACATAAAAAAAGCATTATAAGCTCTAAAATGATGAAGTAAAGTGTAAACCACCAAGAGAATTACAAGGGCCCAAATATGCCAGGAGTTACAATCAGGTGAGTGAGTGAGGTGATTGACTTTGTGATACCTACACCTGAAGCCATAGCCTGGAGCTCTAGCTAATCCACTGCCATTATTTCATATTAATATATTAACAAAAGTTTTATTAATTTGTTATCAAAATTGGTAAAACGGGGATTTTGTATTTTGGAGACCGTTTACTAGCAAATTGTCTGTCTGTCTGTTTGTTTACTAGCAGCCCATGTAGAGTATAAATTGCACCTCAGTCAGCCAGCAAGCCCAAAGCAAAACTATGCCTTATTAACATTTCCTGCCAGCGGTAAACTGTTGAGGGATTACCATCTCGGTACCATCTGAGTGGTTAGCCTGTCACGCAAGCTTAGTCAGCCAGACCATGCCAATTGCCATTGTGGTGATCTTGCTGATTAATAATTAAAGATCTGAGGGAAACTCTGTCTGATATTTATTTCTTCTGTTTCAGAAAGAACATTTTGAAGTTATTAAATTTTCACCCAGACAACCAACTGCAGAACAAGTTATCAAACACAAGCAATATTACAGTAGTTTGTGCAGTAGGTATATTGCACAATAGTTGAGATTACCATTTATGTACTTTACTATGCTTTAAACAAAGGTTAATATCAGAGATTGTAATAAATAAATATTATTCATGATGATTATTTTATTTACCTACTGAAAATCAATTTCCTGACAACATGTAACCAATTCATTCTCAAAATATCTATACATTATTTAGGCCGACTACATAATAATTAATATAATATGTACTTTCACTGATTCACTGATTCACTGTCTGTTTAATATGACTGCTAGGTGGACAGACGACCTGACAAAGGTCACATGAAATCACTGGTTACAGACCGCTTCCAACCGGTCGATCTGGAAATCTTTGGGGTAGGCCTATGTTCAGTAGTGGATGTCCTGTGGCTGATGATGATGATAATATTATTGGAGCAATAGCATGATGGTCACTGTTGCATTGTGGGTCGCCGCGATGAAGTCCGCCGTCCGTCCATTCCCACTGGTTTTCGGGTCACCTTTCACGCTTTGCAAATGGCTCAGCAGAACGATTTTTTTATTCTGAGCACGGTTTCGGGTTTAATGTTATTAATTATTATTCAGGACAATACTGGAAGTTGTCAAAACATTTGTCTATTTTTTTGGCATCTTCTGGGTTACAAGTTTATTCCAAACAAAATTATCTATTTTCGTTAAACTTTAATAATTAATAGATCGATTTACAGTATAATAAACGGTACTGCAATATAAGAAAATCTCGTACCTTTAATTATTAAACATTTTCTAACAATAGTTTTGGTATTTTAATTTAAAAAACGTTAGAGTGAATAAAACAATTTCTACATTTTATGTCAGTATTTCGATACTGGTATTACTGCATGCCGAACTGACAGACCGAAGTCAAGGTTTTGTGGACTTGAACTTAGCAAAGTTTTTCTTGTGAAAAATGACTTGGACTAAGTCTGAGTTCGATTTATAAATTCCAAATCCTCACTAAGTTCGTTTTTTTGACTCGGACTTAGTCGAAGTTCGTTCTATAGATCTCAGCCTTAGTCTACCACGCTGGCTCAGTGCGGGTTGGTAGACTTCACATACCTTTGAAATTCTTCAGAAGAAATCCTCGGGTATGCAGGTTTCCTCACGATGTTTTCCTTCACCGTCATAGCAAGCGATAATTCACAATGAAAATACACTTAACAGAGAAAAGTCAGAGGTGTATAATCTTTTTTGGAGTTGGTCTCGAACCGCCGACACTCGTCTCGGCAGTCCGTACCACTCCCAGTTGAGCTATCGCTGCTTTTTTTATTTTATGAGATAAAGTCATTGATATATTATTTATGCACAGTTGACGCTCGGAAAATGGGTCAGGAAAGTAGAGCTTAAGCACTCCTTTTGCATACAGTCGGACGCCGATAGAATTCTAAATTTCAAAATTCAAATTTCAGAACGCTTGATCACTTAAAAAGCTACTTTATAACACGTGCATAGGGTTATATTTGTGTTGATTAAATTAGAAATTGTGATCTTTTTATTTGTTTTATTCCTGAGCCCACATTTTATGAGGATATTTGCAAAGAACTGTGCATGTAGGGTATATTACCTCTATATTGATGGATAAAGTATTCAAAATTCTTAACATGGTGGTGAAAAGTCAAAATGACAATGAAATTATAATAGAGGTCATGCATGAGTGCCATGTATATTGGCACAGCAAATATGTTCAGCATTGACGACATTCAATTTATAATAAAACTGTGTTAATACTTATTTACGTTTACCATACAAGTGTTCGCATACTTATGAGGGTCAAGTATCCTATTAATTACATTTACAGCCATTTACAGCGTCTTAACGATAGTATTTGTAAATGAGTTGTCATTGTTTATTTATCGTTTGAAGCCAGCTTACTTTAGAACTCGATAACTAATTATCTGGGACTATGCAAGCAAATAGCATTCATATTATTTATATCCGAAGACGGCAAAGTGCCTACACTGCACCTGATGGTTAGCGTATAGTGTAGTCCATAAAACCCCATGACCATCGACAAACAATGGGTGCATGCCAAAGACGTCTATGTATTTACTAGACAAGCTGTTTCGAAGTAAAATTGTGGCACATGACGGCGAGTGTTTGACGTTTCACGGCTAAGGAAAAGAGCAGATTTCTATAGTGAGTTGAGGTTGATTAACAAAGACTTAGTGCGCACATTCTATTCTATGTACCGAACAGCCAGTCTAGTAGTATTTAAGTCTTTGGTGCATGCATAAGAAATGTAATGAGACTGAATGAGGCAAGTAGGCAAGCTACATCAGTTGGGAATGGTACGAACTGCCGAGACGAGTGTCGGAGGTTCGAGACCAACCCCAAAATGGAGCATACACCTCTGACTTGTTTTCTTTGTGAATTATCACTTGCTATAACGGTGAAGGAAAACATCGTGAGGAAACCTTCATACCCAATAATTTCTCCACAAGAATTTCGAAGGTATGTGAAGTCTGCCAACCCGCATTAGGCCAGCATGGTAGACTAAGGGCTAACCCCTCTCATTATCAGAGGAGGCCCGTGCCCAGCAGTGGGGCAATAATATAACGTCTCTCAGAGAAGATTGACGTCGGACAGGAGGCGTTCTTAAAAATTAGGCCGACTCCTTTTGGCAACATACTAGTGTGTTGCTGTTCCTACATTGGAGTGGGATAAGGGCAGGTGGCGGTCACGAATACGAACTACCCCGCCCTTGGCCCGCAATATAGCCTTCATACTCCGAGTAGATATCCGAAGGTCTGACCTACATACTTGGTGAGTGTTTGAAGGCCTTAGGATAGGAACGGGCCGAAATTTAGTTCAAGGGCACGCTCTATGTGAAATATTTAGGACACGGTTCCTTATAATCAGTATTATAAATTTATAAAGCTAAAACGTTCGTTTTAGTGCGTTAACGGTAATTTCAAATATTTTGACAGCCTCCGTGGCGAAGCCTATGAAGCGAGAGGCCCACAGATATTTGTTTCGGGTCTGGGTGTTGTGAGGCCGGCAGGCTCGAGTAGTTTCTGATATCCATGAGATACAGGATATGCCAAGTGCGGGGTTAGGACTATGTGTGTGATTGTTGGATTTGTATTTATTTCATCAATAGCTACATCTCGGGAAAGACTTTTTTTTACCCGGGCACGGTAAAGTGACCACACTGCACCTGATGGTAAGCGTAGTGCAGTCCAAAAAAACTAGCAACCACTGACAAACAATGGGTTTATCAGTGGTTGTCAAAATCATGCAGGCCTATTTATGCTTCTTCACACACCGAATCCGAAGAGGAAAGAAGCAAATCGAGGGGCTTGCGACAAGTCAGGCGGATGACCGATGCAGACACAGGGATACCCCCATACCCGACTCAACCAACCATCAAGTCATGCCGCAAGCCCATCGAGAACCGGAAGACTTATATGAGTAGGACATAATCCTAAAAAAAGTGTGTAATCGAAGATCGCCTTAAGTTAATAAGAAACAACGTACCCTTGAGATTGACAAGGAAAGTAATGAAAACCATACTTATTCAAAACTTACAAAACATTTCAACACAATTGATGGCGTATGGATCTATTGAAATGGTAATTTATCATGTCTTTATCGACAAACGACTTCACTTTACTTCCTTCGTTACAATTACAATACACGGACAGCCTCCGTGGCGCAATGGACGAGTTCCATTTTGCTACACGCGTTCGGGTGTTTGTCATAAAACATTACACAAAACACCTACACAAAACATGCATTTTTTATCTATGGTCCATTGTTGCGGTGGTTTGGGCATGTAGAAAGGATGGATGAAAGGAGGTTGACAAAGCGAATATATATGGCAAGTGTGAACGGTAGAGTTGGAAGGGGAAGACCTCATCGAACATTCTCTGACCAAGTCAGAGATTTACTCGAGAAAGGTCAAGTTAAAAGTACCCTAAACCGACGTGCATGCATGAAGAATGTAATGAGACTGAATGAGGCGAAAGAAGTGCGTAAGGATCGTAGCAAGTGGAAATCCGTTGTCTCTGCCTACCCCTATGGGAAAAAGGCGTGTTTTTAGAGTATTTTGTGTAATGTTTTACTGCACGAGACCCGGTTATATTTATTCTATAATCTATAAGTGACTGTACATTGTACAATATTTTGCCAAATTATTAAGCCGCGTCTCCTGCACTAAAACATTACACTAAACACCTACGCAAAACATTTTTATCTATGGTCCATTGTTCTACGAGCAAGTGACAGCTAAAATCGTTGTTTTGAGTATGTGTTTTCGTGTTTTGTTTCGAAAAAAACTAGTGCAGGAGGACAAGACGTGGCTTTACTAATTCATATTACAAAACATTACATTGTGTTACACACGTAGCGGGGGATAGACGCACATTAAATAGATTATATTGTTGGTAATAGTATTTCATAACAAGTCGACTTATATTGTAGCAAGATATACAATGTACAGTTTATTGGGTTGTTTACGTTTGATGCTGTAAATATATTTAAAACATTACCACACTGGTATGCAAATGCAAAATGAAAAGACGGCAAACAAAAAAACATATTATAATAGAGGAGGCTAATGCCAAGCAGTGGATGCAAAATTAGCTCGGAATTCAGTGCCCCTTACTTATAAAAATATTTAAGCGCTGCTTATCTTTAACCATAGGTTGTCCCTTTCAGTTTTAAACACTGTAACGCAAGGAAAAAAGTGACAGGCGAGTTCAGTTCTTAGCGACAAGATAAGCGAAAATGTTTTTATAAGTAAGGCCCAATATTGTAAACTATTTCCGTGTTCTTGTACATATACATACATATATTATGACACTCTGCAGCTTTTTCAAAGAGCATGCTGTCAAAATGGGGTTTCAAAGTTTGTATGGGGAAACAATGAAAACACAACGCGAAGAACTCCCACGCGGGCGGAGCTGGGAACAAAGAGGTAGTGATGGATTTTATAAATATAATCAGGCAATTAATATTTATTTTGGGTGTGGAAATGGGGGATTTTGACGGGAAGTCTCGCAGGGTGGGCATCGCTTGTTAAAATCATTTCATTTTATTGTCTGGAGTTGTGTTTGTTGTTTTAAAGTGACTTCATGCACAATTTTTGCGATTACGGACAGTATAATGTGGAATCTTTTTAACCGGTGATCTTTGATGAGTTTTGCATGGTTACCTTGTTCGGTCAATTCGCTGAGTCAAGGTCATCTTGGGGGCATAGTATTGGAACATCTTAGCATTGCACTGGACGGAATTGCCGCCATAATCCCAGCAGGGCCCTATAATCATCCACATCTGGGTCTCATGGTCTTTACGTAAACTTTATAATTGCTCTATTTACTTTGACATTGGCTAAATCATTGCAAATGCGTGGAGTCCTTTATTTTTAAAAGAAGAAGATTTTGGGTGGGGACTGTGGATATCGTGCGTCTGTCTCGTATGACGTAACTTCTGGGTGTTCAAACTACGTGATTATTGGATGTTATTATTATTACATACACATCTACATTGTTTGCCTTCCTATACTATGTATTATTAAATACTGTAGTTACATTGTACATTCTGGCTAATTAGCCATATCAACATTATCTAGTATCTAACTATCTATCCGCGCCATCTGAACAGCGGCATGATGGGCGACCACTGACCATTCGCGCGTGACGTGTCATTGACGTCATCATGACTTTAGACTCATGACATGTAGATTGCATTTGTATTATCACGCTTCCGCATTAGCGAAACTTAAATACACCTACGCCTGTTTCTCGAAGGCTGATTAATGCCAAAATTAACTATCTGTCAAATGTCATGCAAGGAGACACTAAAAAAAATCAAGATTTATTTTAAGTTCATTTTCGTTTAATTCGCGTCAGTCCTAGCAACACTTCTATAGAGAATTTATTGATTTGTGTGTTTATTTTAGATATAGACTTTTGATAAATTTTAATACAGAATCAAATTGTGTTTTCACTTTGGTATCAACTTCAATTAAGAGTAAAACAACTCTATATTAGTAGTGAGAAGTAATAATAGTATATGTGCGTTTGAAGGTATAGATACATGGAGAATAAGGATTTCTATTTCATTAGAGCCCCATCTGTCTTTTAACTTTTTCCGAAATCTACTATATAAAAATAAGTCGGGTTTTCCTTCCTGACGCTATAACTCCAGAACGCACGAACCGATTTCCACGGTTTTTGCATTCGTTGGAAAGGTCTCGGGCTCCGTGAGGTTTATAGCAAAGAAAATTCAAGAAAAATTTCAACAGAAAAGCGGGAAAATCTTTTTTCACATACAGCTCCATCTCTGATACATAGCATGTACTACCCTCCAACTCCACCCTTTCTCTCATACGCAGACAAAGTTGCGCGGGTCAGCTAGTAATAAATAATAATAACACTCCACAGTCATACACATATTCCTGACCCCACACTAAGATACGAGTCTTGTGTCGTGGGTATCAGGAACTACGAGAGACTTTCGGTCTCATAACACCCAGACCCGGAACAAATATTTGTAGGTCATACAAACATTTGTCTCGATGCGGGAATCGAGCCCGCGGCCTCTCGCTTCACAGATTGCTACTCGCCCACTGCGCCACGGAGGCTGTCGTATAATATCGATATAGATAATGTCGAAATAAAAATAAAATGTATGTACATATGTAAGAATAAACTTTGGTAACGTTCCTTCATGACATCTCAACAACACCAACTAGCAAAGGCGCCAAGATCTCACTCGTGTGACATAAATAGCATTATTTGGTTACAAAATTAGCAATGGTATTTGTACCGTGGTTGAATAATGAAATGGCTCGCATCACCAATTGTCGTACCACTCAATTACATGTGTAATAAGGTCTAAAATTAAGTGGCGTGGTTTAAAGTAAGTTTTTTAATACCAGCACCACACTATTGTCCAACAGTCCAACTGTTCGTCGGACCCTCAAGGGTAGAGAGGTAGTTCTTGACTGTCTGTTTTGTATCGATCGTGAAGGATAGGTTAGAGATATTAAACAGTTCCGACCCCACGCTAGGTTTACCCTCAATAGTGTAAATAAATAACAGCCAAAAATTACACACATAGCCCTGACCCCACAGTAAGATACAAGTCTTGTGTCGTGGGTACCAGAAACAACGGAAAACTTTCGGTCTCAACACCCAGACCCGAAACAAATATATGTGGGTCATACAAACATTGCTGCAATGCAATGCAAACTCGGATATGAGCGCGGCGAAATGTGTGTTCTAGTTCTCTAGTTCACCTCTGCCTACCCCTTGGGAGATACAGGCGTGAGTCTATGTATGTACACAAACATTTATCTTGGTGCATGAATCGATTTATAGCCGGCTACTGCGTAGACCATGAGGGCCTTACAATTACAATACACTACACCCAACCCATTCGTCTCACCACTCGGAGGGGGAATCTGACTCTATCTCAGGGGAAGCAGAAAGCTATCTCTCTTTTCAGAGCCTGCTACTCGCGTGGTGCCCCAATATTGTAAAATTAGTATTTATTATTATTTATTTTATTATTATTTTTTTAAATAAATAAATAAATGTTCGACTGTTGGACGCTTGTGTAGTGCCTGTATAAATTTGAAGATTTCTATTATCGTTGGCAATCGCTCTTGTTGTGATTGCATCGGCCTTGTGATCGCAATAGCTTGTTCAACTGCAATGTGCATAGGGATCTCTATTTACAAAACTAAACGTATGTGTAATCATAACTGATACGCTTGAATGCTATTACTTTCACGAAGTTCCGGTCATGTGGAGTATTTAATAACCGTGATATGCAGAAAATCGACGCCTTCATGGTCTAGTGGCAGCATATATGGTCTGTGAACCGGAAGGTCGTAGGTTCGATTCCCAGATCAGGCAAAGTGAATCTTCTAATTTGCGCGGGACTGGAGCCCCCAAGAGTTCAAGCCGGTCGTGAAAACTTAGCCAAATCCTTTCTGCAACATGCTTGAAAAATTGTGTTGTGCTGACCCCATATTAAGGTGGGATAAGGGCAGCTAGAAAGATATGCAGAAAATCAACTTTTAGCTGGATAGCTCATGTGTAGATTGAGGCAAGCAAGAGTCTGATTAATAAACACCTCAAACAACGTTTTGTGTCTTGGGTGTCTATGGGCGGTGGAGATCATTTACCATTGGGTGACCCATCTGCTCGTGTGCTGGTCTCTGCTCATAAAAAAAAACTTCAATATAATTAGGGCCACAATATTATTGTCCCACTGCTGGGCACGGGCCTTCTGTAAAAGAAAACAAAGTTCTTTCTTTCTTTCTCTACTACACAATAATACAAAAGTACAAAACATTGTCTCAGCACTTAATGAGTATAAATATAATCACAAGTTTAAAAACTAAACGGACCGACTTCAAATAATCTTCAAAATCGGTCCCCGTTTGGCGGAGATATCGCGTAACATACATAAAAAATACAGACGAATTGAGTAACGTGTCCTTTTTTGAAATCGGTCGAAAATCGCACGAACATAGTTTTTTTTTATGTGATCTCCACCGCCTAAAGACATCCAAGACACAAAAATAATTATGGGTGTGTTACCAACCTTAACGGACGGAATGGTAGGGGGAAGGGGGGTGGCAATTGGGCCACCGGAAATCTCACTCACCGAACGAAACGCGACAGCAAGCTGCCACTTTACGTCGGTTTTCTGTGAGACAGTCGTGCTGTAGACGTAACTGTCTACAGCGTGGCTCTACCACTCAAAGTAATAATCAAGTATTCGCGTAAATTAAAATAACATGCATATTAAGTACATGACATAAGCGAGTACAATGGCTTGGATGTATTGTTTAACCGAACATTTTCCTCCAGATAATATGCGAAGGAATATTATTGTTTCAATTTATGTTATGGTCTATACTCATATACTAAATAATAATAATATTAGCCTTGTAATATTACTGTCCCACTGCTGGGCACGGGCCTCCTCTACTAATGAGAGAGGTTAGGCCTTAGTCTAACACGCTGGCCTAATGCGGGTTGGTAGACTTCACATACGTTCGAAATTTCTGTAAAGAAATTCTCGGGTATGCAGGTTTCCTCACGATGTTTTCTTCACCGTTATAGCAAGCGATATTTCACAATGAAAATACACTTAACATAGAAAAGTCAGAGATGTATGCTCCATTTTGGGGCTGGCTGGCTGGCTCCAGACCAATCTCGAACCGCCGATACTTGTCTCGGCAGTCCGTACCATTCCCAACTGAGCTATCGCTGCTTACTCATATACTACCTATCTTTATTATACAAATCACTACAGTGTACAGTGGACAGAAGTGCAACTAATACACTCATCACAACTCCTCGAGCGAATTTCCGTCCCAAGATTTCCCAGCTTCTCCTTTCCTAGCCAGAACCCCGCGGGCCGGCTTACGAAACCACAGCTTGATGGTCTCTTCCATCGCAGCACGAACCAAAAAGTTCTCTTCTACCTACTTTTGCCGTACCGTTAAGCTGTGGAATAGTCTGCCAGCTCACGTTTTCCCTCCCTCCTATGACAGTGGGTCCTTTAAGCGAAGCGTGAAGAAGCATTTATGCTGACCGGCATAACTCTGGCGACCATTAATAAACTATGTTTATCGATGGTAGTTGTTTTTTTTTGGACTGCACTACTAAGCTTACCATCAGGTGTAGTGAAATCACTTTGCCGAGCTCGGATAAAAAAAAAATTGATTACAGGAAACTCGTTAATAAATGTAGAATCAATAAACAATTCACATGGCTTCAAAGCAGGTACAGCAGTTGTTTTAATTAATAGTCTTTGTTATGTTAATACGAGTTGAAGCATGTTTTAAAAACACGCGACGACAATAGACGACCTCGAGGTCACGGGTTCGATCTTCGAAACGTATTGTTTTCGATACAACAATTTTTACCGGTTCCGATATAAATACATTTGACTTTGTAAATAAACTTATACAATCGTAACGGAAAGTTAATAGATGCCACTTCTGCTTCTGATTATTTCGTGTCAATGGCTCCAATAACAACGAATCGAGTCAGATCCTTCCTGACCAGAAGCCCGCCACTCCTTTTTTTTTTACATGGGGAAAATCTTCTTGGATCACAGCTAATAGGCGCAGGGTATGCCGGATTAGTACCGGCTAAAACCCCATGATTTACGCCATCTGCATTTAGAAAGGGTTCCGGGACCTCCAAACGGAACACGCCGAAACCCTTTTTAATGCTATGCTTTACAGCTTTATTTTACTTTTAAGCCCGCCACTCCTAGTGCCGCGTATGTTGCCTCCATTAGGTCTTCGCTTGTGCAGGTTCAGGCAAACACGCAAATGAGACATGTTCTGTTTAGGGGCATCACAGACACATTCGAGCCCCGATAAAACCCGACGTAAAGTGGCAGCTGGCTGTTGCGTTTCCTTCGGTGAGAGATTTCCAGTCCCAATTCCCCCTCCTTTTCCCAGTCCCTATTCCTTTCCTTTTCGTTTCGCAACGCACCCATGATACATTTGTGTCTTGAGTGTCTACAGGCGGTGGAGATCACATACCATCAGGTGACCCACCTATTCGTTTGCCAGTCGCTGGTATAAAAAACACATTTCTACCGGCTTACATTGTCAACTGTTAAGTAGGTTTTAATTAAACATTATAATTGTGTAAATAATTGAGATGGTATTTTTTTTGTGATAAATTATTGGGATTGTGTATTACATTCTGTAATTTATTTTGTCTAAGTATATTATTATCGTTTGCTTACAGTTTCAACTACACAAACTACTTTATACATAGTACATAAGGGGGGGCAATTGACCACTTTAAGTCTTCAACGCACATCCAAATATGTCCATAAAACTACCTTATCAATTGGGTACTTGACTATGTTTGATTTACACACATTTTATACGTAACAGCAAATAAAACAAAAAAGAAACGCTTCTGTGAAAACTGCATCGAAATTGGTTAAAAAATTAGTCGGTAATTCATATTTTCAATTCTACAGCGAGCAAGAGTGGGGGCGTAGTGTTTAATGCGTAATATTTCTTTCTGTGCTGACGGCCTCGGTGGTGTGGTTGTATTTCGGTACGACTACTGTCCTGGGGTCTCGGGTTCGATCCCCGGGTCGGGCAAAGTGATATCGGATTTTTCCATATCAGCCCGGAGTCTAGAATTTGTGCTCGATATGGCGATAGGCTTGCCGCCTATCACATCTGGGACGGAACTAAGCTCGGCGAAATGTGGGTGTACTAGTTGGCTAGTTATGTGCTATGTTTGACGATGACGTAAATTCCATATAAAATCAATTAAAAAATTAGTCAAGTATGATATGATAATTGGGTATCATAAAAAACAACATAAACTCGACAACTCTATACACCAGCCAACTAGTACACCCACATTTCGCCGAGCTTAGTTCCGTCGCAGATGTGATAGGGGGCGAACCTATCGCCATATCGGGCACAAATTCCAGACTCCGGGCTGATATGGAAAAATCCAATATCACTTTGCCCGACCCGGGGATCGAACCCGAGACCTCAGGACCGTAGTTGTACTGAAATACAACCACGCCACCGAGGCAGTTAAAATTACATTTAAACAAACACATTGTAACAATATTTTTATAAACAAGGGAACTGCCCAAAGGGAGTTGGTGTCAGGCAGGCAGTCAGTCGTAAAAACTAAGCCGAATTCTTTCTGCAACATAGTTGAAAAAGTGTGTTACGCCAACTCCACATTTAAGTGGGATAAAGGCAGGTACTATTTGATACACTAACTGATTATAACACAATAATGTGGGGGGTCCTGGGTTCATGTTATAGGTCAGGCAAGCTGCTTTGATGACTATTTGTCCGGAATTGGATCCCTCAGAAGGTTAGCGTCAGGCGTCGTAAAAACTAAGCCGAATCCTTACTACAACATTCTTGAAAAAGTCTGTTACGCCGATGTCACATTGGAGCGGGATAAGGGCAGATGGAAGAAGAAGACACTTTATAATGTAACTATTCTGATTTTTTGCAGTTTATTGTGTTGTAAACATGTTACAAAGTTAATAGCCGGCGTCTAAGCTTAATTAGAGTCTAGAAAAACGCTTGTAAATTATATTACAACGCAGTAAAAGCAACACTGTACGCATTTTATTACTTTGCCAATTTACAAAGGCGGTTAACATTGTTGTAAATTGTACCATACATTAATTATTAGGCTTTACGTATTCTGCCATATTTTCAACCGACGCGGCGTCTCAAGGAAATGGTTCCCATTAATCTGTTGTTTTTTAAGTGTTACGGGGATCTCCGACAAACGTGGACCGACGAGGGCCCTGGTAATTAAGGTTATAATTAAGGTCTAACGCGGTCTTGTAATGAAATAAGCAAGTATAGGAAAGTATTTTCTATGCTTCTTTCTTTCCACGGCCCTTATCCCACTGCAGTATGGGGTAAACGCATCTCAATTTTTCAAGCATGTTGCAAGAGTTCTGATTTAGCTTGTCTGATGTCAACATCCTCATTTTAGCTGAACAAATGGTTAAGAATAGTCTGTCTCTTTTATTTTCAAACAATGTGAAACAAGAAAAAAAGTGACAGACTATACTTAACCATTAGCTCATTAGCTTAGCTCAGCTAAAATGTTTTTATAAATAAGGCCTATATTTCTCTGTTTTGGTGGCGTAATTGTATTTCGGTACGACTCCCGTCCTGAGGTCTCCCGAGGCATAGTGATATTGGGTTTTTTCAATTCAATATAAGCCCGGAGTGATGTGTGCCAGATATGGCGACAGGCTCGCCTCCTATCACATCTGGAACGGAAATAAGCTCCGCGAAATGTGAGTGTTCTAGTTCGCTAGTGCGTCTCTGCCTACGTCTTCGGGGATACAGGCGTGAGCTTATATCGATATCGCTATGAGGTGCGTTCACATCTGTTGTGAACTATGGATTTATGACCATCATCAAGTGGTTTCTCGGCCATGAACATCACCAATCGGCATCGGCATCCGCTGCATACCGTAGAAAGGAATGGCGAGTATTTGGAACTCGAGAAATGTAGTTTATTAATTCTAGAAGCTGAAGCCTGTACCGTCCATAGTAAATAGAACGTTCTATTAACTAGGTGTACTATAAGATTCTAATATTAGAAATACAATCTATTTATAGGACCAAAACGGACAACGCCTAGTGCCCACATTCCGGGCCGGATGATGGGCAAAGTCTATCGAGATAGTTAACGGGCAGACTTTGCCCTATTTAATTAGGGCAAAGACAACAACCACATGACGAATGGTGGACGATAACAATTTCATTGCATTGCTACCATGATACGATCGAATAAAATAAAAATAGATTCCAAATGTGTACTGAGTGTTTAATTTTGTTTAGTCATTATTTTTACCATTCATAATATGTTTTTGTCAAAGACATTCAACGACGAGTATATAGACTGGACAACAGCACAAAACTTGTGATCCAAAAGTTATTTATTTGAAATATATTTCATAACATAACGTAACATAAGGTCACGCCTGTATCCCCGAAGTGGTAGGCAGAGGCGCACTAGCGAACTAGAACACCCACATTTCGCCGAGCTTAGTTCCGTCCCAGATGTGATAGGGGGCGAGCCTATCGCCATATCGGGCACAAATTCCAGACTCCGGGCTGATATGGAAAAATCCAATATTACTTTGCCCGACCCGGGGATCGAACCCGAGACCTCAGAACCGTAGTCGTACCGAAATACCACCACGCCACCGAGGCAGTCGGCAGGCAAAATATATTTCAGTTTATTTGAAATATACGCGCGCCAGGTCGGCCAGTGAAATAATCTTTTTTTTCATTCTACCTGCCCTTATCCCACCTTAATGTGGAGTCGGTGCAACACACTTTTTCAAGCATGTTGCAAAGAGGATTTGGCTTAGTTTTTACGACCGGCCGCCTGTCTGACGTCAACCCCTATAAGGGATTAAATTAGAAAATTTACTTTGCCCGACCTGGGAATCGAACCCAGAACCTCCCGGTCTACAGTCCATACATGCTGCCACTAGACCAAGGAGGCGACATCCATCGGCCAGTGAAATAAATATTGAGAGAAAAAAATTATCTTACGTGATTCTGAACCATTTACAAAATATTCTAGGGTGTAAATTGTAATAATCGCCCTCGCGTTGTAATAAGTAGTTGATGGCGGTACTGATGTTTGAGATCAATTTCTTTGAATGGAAATTTGCTGGATAACCCCTCTACAGTTAGAATATTAAATCTCTTTGATTTTTGTGAAAGAAAGAAAGAAATAATTAGTATGTTTTATTGCTATGTGTTTCGTAGTACAACTAGCCAGTTGTCACTGCTATAAAACAGCCTCGCTAGAACAGTGAATTAATAGCCATTAATTCACTGTTCTAGCGAGGATGTTTTTTTATAGCAGTGGCCGCCAAACGAACAAATGGGTCACCTGATGGTAAGTGATCTCCATATCTATGATACTCCGACACAAAAACAATCATGGGTGCGTTGCCAATCCAAATGGAGGGGGGCATTGAGCCACCGAAAATCTCACTCACTCACTTAAAATATAAAACAAATAGGAATATTGAAATATTCTCAAAATTAAAAAGTTATAAGCCTTTGAAGTTTGGCGATTCGTGTGTAACCTTCAAACTGTGGGAAAGAGAAGTATCAGTATAATCACATCACCACCATAACGGTACGTGCGTTGGAAAGGGACAGCTAGATATCTCCACTATGCCCCCACTCCAGAATATAAAATACAAGTAACTGCCTCATCTTTCAACCAATTTCGATGCAGTTTTTACAGAAGGGTTTCTTTTTTGTTTTATCTGCTATCTACTATATAAAAATAAGTCGGGTTTTCCTTCCTGACGCTATAACTCCAGAACGCACGAACCGATTTCCACGGTTTTGCATTCGTTGGAAAGGTCTCGGACTCCGTGAAGTTTATAGTAAAGAAAATTCAGGAAAAATTTCAACAGAAAAGCGGGAAAATCTTTTTTCACATACAGCGCCATCTCTGATACATAGCATGTACTACAAACCAATATTTTAAGTAGATGGCACCGGTGCGTGATACATTGTTTGACAGCTACTCATTGTTCTCTGCTCAGTTAATTTCATGTGACAAACCGGTATTGTGTTTACTGTGAAATTGTGAAAAAAAAGTAAAAAAAAATAGTTGAGTGACGGGGTGACAGACGGGGTGACAGACGGGTGACAGACGGGGTGACAGACGGGTGAGACGGGGTGACAGACGGGTGACAGGCGGGGTGACAGACGGGTGGCAGGCGGGGTGACAGACGGGTGACAGGCGGGGTGACAGACGGGTGACAGGCGGGGTGACAGACGGGATGACAGACGGGGTGACAGACGGGTGACAGACGGGGTGACAGACTGATAATAGAGGGGGTGACAGACGGGGTGACAGATGGGGTGACAGACGGGGTGACAGGCGGTGAGAGACTGGTGACAAACGGGTGACAGACGGGGTGACAAATGGGGTGACAGACAGGTGACAGACGGGGTGACCGACTGGATGACAGACGGGTGTCAGACGGGTGACAGACGGGGTGACAGGCGGGGTAACACACGGGTGACAGACGGGGTGACAGATGGGGTGACAGACGGGTGACAGACTGGTGATAGACGGGGTGACAGACGGAGTGACAAACGGGTGAAAGACGAGGTGACAGACGGGGTGACAGACGAGTGACAGACGGGGTGACAAACGGGGTGACAGACGGGGTGACCGTCGGGGTGACCGACGGGGTGACTGACGGGGTAACCGACACCGTGATGGACGGGGTGATTGACGGGATGACGGACGGGGTGAGTGACGAAACCGAACCGAAGTAGATCATCCCATTACCTCCTTTAGAATTATTGGATTATAGGTGCCTACGACTCACTCTTTCAACCCTCTCTCTCAAACGCAGACGAAGTTGCACGGGTTAGCTAGTTACATATAAATATGTGTATGAAATCAAACATAGTCAAGTACCCAATTACCAGCTGCGGCGAGCGGCGACCGTTCCGCGGGCCGACAGCCGCGATCGCTGAACTCTGCAAGGCCAATCGATACTTTACTAACATAATAACAATGTGCCGACTAACAAAGGATTAGGATTGTAACTGTGCCTCAACTTGGGGTATCAAGCAAGGTCACCTCCTCGTGTCCGGCGGGATAGGCAGTCAACGTGGACAAGTCCTAATGGAATGCGGATCCCTAACCGTCGGTATACCTGGGCGACAGCGTGTAACTCCTTAAGGGGTCTTACTCGTTATAAAATAAAATAAAAATAAAAATCTTTATTAATCACGTAGGCATATAAAAGCACTTATGACATGTCAAAAAAAAAGCATAATTTAGATTTAAGTATTTCTTATAATATTATTATATTATATTAAAGAATGCTATGAATTTGGAATCAGGGAGGCAGGTTATACAGTTAGAAGTATAGGGTCCTATGGGGAAAAGTTTGTTGGCAAAGAACCTTCCAACCACCGGAGTTTCTTCCGAAGAGGCTACACCAGCGACCTTGCTATGATAGCAATGCAAACCAAGAATGTGCTGTAACTGGACTTCATTGAAACTCCCGTTAGATGGAGAGACGTAATCAAACAACCTAACATTTGGTTGTTAAGTTATGACCAATTCAACCTCATAATAAATCTCAAGTTAATTTGATAACTTGCAGTTTCCAAAATAAAGAAAAACATGAACCGGATGTGCATCACTGCAACAAAATTTTAAATTAACAACAACAAAATATTTACACTTAACAGTATGATGAGAAATAATAAATTTTAGACAAAAGAAGATAGAGGACGCGGCAAAACTACGGAAAAATTAAGCATTCCTAATGTATGAAACGAAACCAAACTGGCGACATTGCGAAAGAAAGATATAACAGGTAGAGGCATCCTATTCATATTCCGAAATTAGTATTATTGTAAATAAAACACCGTATTTACAATAAAATTAATAAGTATTTACACGTTATTTAATTCTTATGACACGGTGACAACCTACATGTAAATAAATCACGAAACTAAAATAGCGGAACCGGCTTCATAGTAAACATGTATCTTTCGTAGTTATGCCAGATCCTTTATTTTTTCTTTAGTCATTGTAATTAACACATTGACGTAAAAAATAAACCTACATGAACACAACAAACACATACACAATAATAAAGCGTTACGCACACAAGCCCGGATCTCCACTTGTACAATTGGGTACTTGACAATAGTAACCAATATCAATGAATATCTGTAGGAACATAGATTTATCATCTAAATAACGTATGCTATAGGAATTTATTAAAAATACTACAAGGATAATTTTATTTTAGTAATTTAAATACTTAATTATAATTTTTTATCTGTGCGTCACGTGACCGTAAACACCAATCACGATGCATGATGTCAGATTACTCATTTTTCTTGATTATTTGCTCCACAAGGGCCTAAGACCTAAGATCAAAAGTCATACTGCCAGGTTATTTAGTACCTTTTTTCGTATTTTTATTTAAATCTCAACTTAATTTCAACGCGGATGTGATCGACGATCGATATCTGATCGACGAAATATCCGACCCGTTTTTTTTAGTTTGAAATCATAAATGTTATCCTCAATATATTTTTAAAAACCGATGTTGTATCTATGGTAAGAAACAATGACGTCACCCGTAGCTACAGTCAACAGGTAGCGTTTTGGCGGCAAACTAAATTATACATATTAATTTTTGATTTTTTTAACTAAATAAATGTAAATAAATTACGAAATATTTTTTTAAATGTTTAGGATAAACTAATAAAGAGCCCTGTATACTTTTTAAACAAAAAAATAGTCAAGTACCCAATTACCATGGTAACACTGGTTGCATAACCTTGACACGGGTTGCACAACCGAGATATCGCGACCGGGTCAACGACTCAGATATAAAGGTTTCTCCTAATCTGCCACGGATCACGGTTGGCACGAGGGAAAGTGGTGGTTACAATTGACCTTGACCTGACTTCTGTGTTTCGATGGTGGCATATATCCGCCGACTTCAAAAAGTGAGAAGGTCCTCAATTCGTTTGTACATTAATTTTTCAATTGTTTTTTCAATATGTATGTTACGCGGCTACGCGATATCTCCGCCAAATGTTAACCGATTTTCAAAATTCTTTTGGTATTCGAGAGCTTATTACAAGGTCCCATATAAATTTGGTCACGATTGGTTTTGAAGTCGGTCTGTTAAGTTTTTAAACTTGTGATTATTGACTTAAAATTCCACCGGAATCGAGTTAAAAAGTGCGGTAATGTCGCATTAGATTCGAGATCTTGTCATTTGGTAATTTAAAAGCGATATACATAAGTGCATTTTTACCGGTTTTACCTCGATTTCGGTGGAATTTTGATTCAATGGGCCTTACTTACAAATTTAGCTGAGCAAATGGTTAAGAATAGTCTGTTACTTTTTCCTTGTGTTACATTGTTTGAAAATAAAAGTGACAGACTATTTTTAACCATTTGCTCAGCTAAAATGTTTTCGTAAGTAAGGCCCATCAAATATAACCGAATCGTATTCGCAATCAGTGTCAAAAGTTATTCTGCAGGTGTAGTAATACTTTACCGCGCTCGGATAAAATAATCATAAATTCCAAAACTTAAAGGGCCGACTTCAAAAACTTAACTGCTCGTGATCAAATCTCTATCGAACACAAAAAAAATTTTGAAGATCGGTCCACATTTGGCGGAGATATCGCGTAACATAATAAAAAATACAAAATTGAGGACCTCCTTCTTTTTTTTTGAACTCGGTCGAAATCAAGTACCTATAATAATCACAATGGTGTCAGCTGCGCGTAGTGCGGGTCGGACACTGGTTGCAAACGCGGAGCGACCTTGACCCGGCTTGCACAACCGCCGCGCCATCGCGACCGGGTCAACGGCACGCGACAATCGCGGCCAGAGCCAGACCGATCGATGCCCGTTAGACATGCACTTTCAAAGGAGGGGGTGGGGGGAGGCAATGACTGTCTTTAAATATTGCTAGCTTTTGCCCGCAGTTTTTATTGCGTGAATATAATTTGTACTGACTGACTGATTGACTGCCTCGGTGGCGTAGTGGTATTTCGGTGCGCCTACGGTTCTGAGGTCTCGGGCAAAGTGATATTGGATTTTTCCATATCAGCCCGGAGTCTGGAATTTGTGCCCGATATGGCGATAGGCTCGCCCCCTATCACATTTGGGACGGAACTAAGCTCGGCGAAATGTGGGTGTTCTAGTTCGCTAGTGCGCCTATGCCTACCCCTTCGGGGATACAGGCGTGAGCTTATGTTATGTTATGTATGTATTGCGTGAATCAAAGGCGTGAATAAAATTTGTAGGTACCTTGGCGTGGAGGGGCGTAATTGGGTTCTTGACTATGTTTGATTTTGCACTTTTTTTTTTTATATAGCAGAGATTGGCAACCGAGCAGATGGGTCACCTGATGGTAAGTGATCTCCACCGTCCATAGACACCCAAGACACAAAAAGAATCATGGGTGCGTTGCCAACCTAAAAGGAGGGAATGGAAGGGGAGGGAAGGGGATTGGGAAAGGGAGTGGGGAAATGGGCCACCGAAAATCTCACTCACTGAACGAAACGCGACAGCAAGCTGCCACTTTACGTCGGTTTTCTGTGAGACAGTAGTATCTAACCAGTCGAACCGGGCCATTCGTGCTATAGACGTTACTGTCTACAGCGTGGCTCTACCACTTGAGATATATACCACATATTTAGGGATAGGTAGGGATCTCTTTTCAAATTTGTCCTGCCTTTTGGGTTATTTAAAAAAGCGAATGCTATTTATCAAAATTTCATGAGTCAAGATCAGTTGCTTGATCCGGTTATTAAAACTGCACGCTTGCTTCCTACGTGCTTTTAATTTATTTTTGATTTTGCTTAGGACAATATTACATATCTCTCTCACTGGTGTACTGATGGCTGAGTGCGGTGAGTACTTGATTCGAATTCCAGTTGCGGTAATTTAAATGTGTGAGCAAGTTTTTCAATTAGAGAAAATAAACGTTGCATTATAAATAAAATTCTATAGCGTGGCTATGCTACTTCAATTGAGGCTAATTTCAGAATACTCACAGACAAATCCCGATTTAAAGCCGATTTTTACACACTAAGGGTCACATGCAGCTCCGCGAAAAATCTCTATTTATCCCCAGTCTTGATTTAAAAATAAGAGCGAGCTGTAGGATAAATCGAGATAAGGTGTAACTCTAGATTAGTAATAGCGCTGCAAGTCGCCCTAACGCCTAAAATCTTGTTTTAAACGTTTATTAATTCCTAATTCCTGAGTAACTTTCTGTGTTGACTACTCATAACATCAGCTATCTGAGTGAAAGTCCCTTTAAAAAAGAAATTAGACCGAACAGACAGACAAAATATAATTTTTTTTTCAAGTACCGTATATACTTTCATATGCATTTAGTGAAAAGCTATTACTTTGAAATTACAAACAAACACTCCAATTTTATTGATTTGTATAGATAGACATAGTTTAACATTACAAATAACACCCTTGAATAAATCGTCATTACTTATAACATAACATAACATAAGCTCACGCCTGCATCCCCGAAGGGGTAGGCAGAGGCGCACTAGCCAACTAGTACACCCACATTTCGCCGAGCTTAGTTCCGTCGCAGATGTGATAGGGGGCGAGCCTATCGCCATATCGGGCACAAATTCCAGACTCCGGGCTGATATGAAAAAAATCCAATATCACTTTGCCCGACCCTTGGATCGAACCCGAGACCTCAGAACCGTAGTCGTACCGTAATACCACCACGCTACCGAGGCAGCAAAAATTAGTCATAGATAACATTATTTTTATGAACTTTCGTGCCTTATCGATTGCTGCCGTTTCAGAACGTCCAATACTGATAACACGTTGATAATCATATCAATTGATAAGCTGTTAAATTTTTCTAGTCATTAGAATATGGAAAATAGTATATTTTTTTATATATCCAAGAGTAATTGTAAAATCCAAACCCGAAACAAATATGTATTTATGGGTTACACAAACATTTGTTTTGAGACTGCCTCGGTGGCGTGGTTGTATTTCGGCACGACTATCACCATGAGGTTTCGGGTTCGATCCCCGGGTCGGGCAAAGTGATATTGGATTTTTCCATATCAGCCTGGAGTCTCGAATTTGTGCCCGATATGGCGATAGGCTAGGACAAATGTTTGTAACATAAGCCCACGCCTGTATCCCCGAAGGGGTAGGCAGAGGCTGATACTGAATAGAAAATTCAATATCAATTTATCCGACTCGGGGATCGAACCAGAGACCTCAGGTCGGTAGTCGTAACGCACAAGCAATATCACTATGGCACAGAGGCATCAGTACATTAATTAACAGTATTTAAATAAATAACTTCTACAGCTATAATTAAAAACCGATGCAATCGCAGCCCATTAGTTAACAGAACGTCTAATGAAGCCCTTTAAGGAATGTAAGGCAACTCGTTATTAATCAAAGTACGTTTCCATATAATTGGGTACTTGACTCATTTTATTAATTTTATATGAAATTTAAGTCGTCTTAAATATAGATCAGAAAGAAATATTGAAATACTCCCAAAAATAAAAAAGTTTTAGACCTTTGAAGTTTGGTGTAACCTTCAAACTGCGGGAAAGAGAAGTATCAGTATAATCACGTCACGCCATAACGGTACGTGCGTTGGAAAGGGATTGCAAGATATCTCCAATATGCCCCCACTCCAGAATTTAAAATATGTAATACTGCTTGATTTTTCATCCAATTTCGATGCAGTTTTTACAGAAGCGTTTCTTTTTTCTTTTATTCAAACATAGTCAAGTACCCAATTGAACAACCCCGAGGCGCAGTAGTCGAGCACGCTGCGGTACAGTCGTAGGTTCGATCAACTGAAGCACATTGTGTGATTCCCAAGTATTTTGTTTTGAACTTTAGAAATGCAATGCAGTAGTGAGTGACGGGCGGCTTAGCTTCCGGAGGCCGAGACACTTATGTAACATATATATGTGCCGCCTCCAACGGGTTAAGTATCTTTTCCTTTTCTTCTTTCATTCTGTCTGGCGTTATCCCGGCCTTCTGCCAGGGTCCGCCTTCCTACTTAATCGTTTCCACTTCGCCCGGTCTTAAGCATCCTTCATGGTAAGGCAATTGGTTTTTATATATTCCTCCAGAACGTCCCGCCAGCGCCAGCGCTTAGTGGGCCGTCCACGGGAAAGTAACCTTTCCAATGTAATTTGCCATATTTTTTGACAAAATGTTTTTTTTTATTGACCTCCGAAGACGCACGAGCAAAACCAATATACCTCTGTATTATTAACTAATGCATAAAAGTATCTAAGATATGAAGATACTATCGGATACGGTGGCGTGCATAGTCATTACGGCCAGGATAGACAAAAAAACATACAATATGTTTTTCTTCTAATGTTACATTACCATCATCATCACCTTAATCCCCATGTCTATTTAAAATACATATTAGCCGGACGCTGCTATTTTGGTACAATCACAAGTTTAAAAACTTAACAGACCGACTTCAAAACGGATCGTGACCATAAGTATAATTATAAACCCTTGAAAGAAGCCCTATCGAACACAAAAAGAATTTTGAAAATCGGTCCACATTCGGCGGAGATATCGCGTAACATACATAAAAATACCCGACGAATTGAGGACCACCTCCTTTTTGGGAAGTCGGTCGAAAAAGGGTTTTGGTCATGATTTTTATTCTTCATTTGGGTAAATAGCAAATTGTCAGTGTAGATAATGTATCTTTGTCTATATGGACTGCACGCCACTGATCGGATACAATATACAAGTCATCGGCGCGGCGTGCATCATACCAACATAAACAGATTACACGCAACACGGCAAGCAAGATTGATCGGGATGGTCTAATCTTGAGCGGATGCTGTATCTTTCCTAGCTTACGTGAGAGATTTGCGGTTCGCTCCGAGGAAATTCTATTTTTGTTATCGATTTGTGATAATCAATGTTGAATATTTATGTTCACATTTTATGTATGTTTTAGGACAGCCTCCGTGGCGCAACGGGCGAGTAGCCGACTGTGGAGCGCGAGGCCGCGGGTTCGAATCAAGCATTGAGAAAAATGTTTGTGTGGCGCACAGATATTTGTTTCAAGTCTGGGTGTTGTGAGATCGAAAGTCTCCACTGCTGCCATAGGACTCTCCCAAAGATTCATTCGCGTGGAAAAAAATCCGTACATTTTTTTCCCGATATAAGTAATCTATGTGTTATTCCAGACTAAACTTTCGCAATAATATTAGTATAGACAGATCTCAGGGATAGCCACGAAATGCCGACGCCATCATAACTTTATCAATATATATACTTATAATAATTGACATGTGAAAATGATATAAAATATCCTATTTGCAGAATAAATTAATTTGAATTTGAAGTACCTACGTATAATTTAGCAAGTGCGTTGTGAAAGAAGACTATAGAACAATCGAATTTCATGCAGGGAGTGCTTTATCTTCTATTACCCCCACCTTTCTTTCTTCCTTTCTTTCTTTCTACCTATCCTTATCCTACCCTAATGTAGGGTCGGTGTGAAACACTTTTTCAAGAATGTTGCAGAAAGGATTTGACTTAGTTTTTACGACCGGCTGTCTGCCTGATGTCAACCCCCTTCTACAAAGTATAAATTATCTGATACAGTAGGTACTTCAAAAGTATTGTATATAGACGGGACAACAGCACAAAACTTGTGATCCAAAAGTTATGACCTAGTGGTCATAAGTCGTTCAGTTTATTTGAAATATACGCGCGCCAGGTCCGCCAGCGTAATAATATTGAGAGAATATACTTATCTTACGTGATTCTTAACCATTCACAGAACATTCTAGGGTGTAAATTGTAATAATCGCTCTCGCATTGTAATAAATGGTTGATGACGGTACTGAAGTTTGAGAGCAATTTTATTGTACGAAAATTTGCTTGATAGCCACTCTACCTCTATAGTTAGTAATATTAAATCTCTTTGTTGCTATGTAGTTAGTTATTGTACTATCATACATAGTATGACCACAGATTAAATAATAGTTACTACGCAGTACCGCTAACCACCAAGCACACAATAATAGGAAAAATATGCGCAAACATGACGCACGTGTTATATTTATTATTCACACTATAGTTACGTTTATTGCCTGCCGTTTATGTCGCGTATGAATCGTACCGCGACCTTTTTCGAGCCTCCGTGGCGCAGCGGGCGAGTAGCCGGCTGTGAAACGTGAAATCGCGGGTTCGATTCCCGCACCGAGACAAATGTCTGTGTGGCCCACAGATATTTGTTTCGGGTCTGGGTGTTGTGAGACCGAAAGTCTCTCGTAGTTCTTGACACCCACGATACAAGACTCGATCTTAGTTATTTAATATTATTATAAATTAGCAAAAATAATATTAGCCCTGTAATATTACTGTCCCACTGCTGGGCACGGGCCTCCTCTACTAATGAGAGGGGTTAGGCTTTAGTTTACCACGCTGGCCTAATCCGGGTTGGTAAACTTCACATACCTTCAAAATTCCTGTGAAGAAATTCTCGGGTATGCAGGTTTCCTCACGATGTTTTCCTTCACCGTTATAGCAAGCGATATTTCACAATGAAAATACATTTAACATAGAAAAGTCAGAGGTGTATGCTCCATTTTGAGGCTGGTCTCGAACCTCCGGCACTTGTCTCGGCAGACCGTACCATTCCCAACTGAGCTATAGCTGCTTGTTTATTATTATTATTTATTTGAAATTCATCTTTTTTGATTTTTTTAAATACAAGTAATATTAAAAAAAATACAATTAAAAATATTTAAAAAAAAACAAATATCACCCTCCGATGACGAGGCTTGAGACCCAAGCTACCGGCAGTTATTTTATTACTATAATCTTACTTTTTTTTTAATACGGGAAATAGTAAAAGTATAATTATAATAATACTGCTATAAGAGATGGTGGTAACCCTTCAGGTATCTAGAATTCTTGACGCGGAAATCGAACCGAGACTTCTCGATCGGATTTGGATGACACATCGCATCATGTAGTTAACAGCGTGACATAACAAAGCTGAATCAGAAACTCTATATAACTACGCCACCCGAGGATCGAATCCGAGACTTCAAGATCGTGATCGTTCCGCATACGCAATACAATGCTACCGATGCAGCCGAAGCAACTTTTCGTAATGATATTAAATAAATATCCACAGTAATATTTGTAGCAACACACAATTACTGTACAACGCGAGGTTCTGGGTTGGATTCCCAGGAGGGCGAATTTTATAATTTAATTTGGGACTGGATCCCTCAGAGAGGGTTGATATCAGGCATGCAGCCGGTCGTAAAAACTAAGCCAAATCCTTTCTGCAACTTGCTTGAAAAAGTGTGTTGCGCCGACCCCACACCATTGTGGGATAAGGGCAGGTAGAAAGAAAGAAAGAAGTAATATTTGTGGTGACATTTTACTGTCCTACAACCTTCTAACACAAGTCACAACACGGAACTCGAACCGGGTACCCAACACCTCTCACTCGGAATACCTCCACCAGATACCGAACGATGGTAGGTGGTTGGCAATTGGCAAATGCCCAAGGTTGCGACCTCACCGAGGCGGAAGTACCAGCGACCTTAGCTTTGAAAGAAAGCTGTGACTAGAATCTAATGAATATTGTAATATAGGCTCATGACTGAGCATTTATCAAAAACCAAAGACATTTAATATTACTAATTATAGAGGTGCTAGCAAGCAAGTTTCCATACAAAAAAAATGATATCAAACGTCAGTAACGCCATCTAACAGTTATTTCAATGCGAGGGCGCTTTTTACAATTGGGTACTTGACATTTTTTTTTAATTTATTTTATATATTTAAATTTACATCATCTAAAATATAAAAGAGAAAAAATATTGAAGTATTCTCAAAAATAAAAAAGTTATAAACCTTTGAAATTTGGTGTAACCTTCAAACTGCGGTAAAGAGAAGTGTCAGTATAATCACGTCACGCCATAACGGTATATGCGTTGGAAAGGGATAGCAAGATATCTCCACTCCCGATTTTAAAATAAGGTTTGCTGCCTTATTTTTCAACCAATTTCGATACAGTTTTTACAGAGGTTTTTTTTTGTTTTATTAGCTTTACTTAGAAATATGTGTATAAAACCAAACATAGTCAAGTAGTCTATTTACAGCCTAGAATGTTTTGTGAATGTTCAATAATCACGTAACACAAATTTTATTGTCTAAATATTATTACGCACGTCCTTGCACGCGTATGTTTCAAAAACGACTGACTGACTTATGACCACTAGGTCACAACTTTTGTATCACAAGTTTCATGCCGTTGTCCCGTCTATGTAGGTACTGCTGAATGTCTTTGAAGATGACCCTAATACATTACAACCATCGATCTATTATATACCTAGATGCACAGTTGACGCTCGGAAAATGGGACAGCAAAGGAGTGCTTAAGCACTCCTTTTGCATACAGTGGGCGTATTTGGACGCCCATAAAATTCCAAATTTCCAAACTTAAATTTAAGAACGCTTACTCATTTCGTTTAAAAAGCAACTTTATAACACGTGCATAGGGTTATAATTGTGTTGATTTAATTAGATCTTTTTGTTTGTTTTTTTGCTGAAACCACTTTTTACGACGATATTTATAAAGAACTGTGCATCTAGGGTTTATAAATCGATGATTACAATACCTAACAAACCAATCAAACACAACCAGTTGCGACATCACCGATCATATTACATAGAATCATCAATAATATGTAAGTCGGCTATCACAGTCATTCATCGGAAGCCAATGACCGCCGACTCATCGCATCATTATGATCTCTAGCACTTACATTTTCATACACTCCGCTAGAATGTGGGAAACGTATGAAAAAAGCCTTTATAACGGTCATTAGCATAAATAGACAATTGGGACATGCTTTGAATGAAAAAATAACACGTGAATAGTTTACGCAAACAGAATGATACTGTTATGGATATTTTCGAGAATATAACAAACATAGCGGTACACACAATATAAATATCATTGCTTCTTCTCTTAAAAAAAGGCTTCCACGCATTTGCGATGATTCTGCCAATGTTAAGATAAAAAGAGCAATTATCAAGTTTTCGTAATGACTTTGCGATCCAGATGTGGACGATCTCGAGTTTTTGCTGGAATTATAGCGGCAATTCCTTCCAGTGCGATTCCTCTCAGATAACCTTCAAAGCAAAATTCATCAAAAATCAACGGTTCAAAAGTTTCGGCATTATACTGTCCATCTTTGCTGAAGTTTGGTCCATAAAATCACATCACTTTAAAACAACAAACACACCTTACACAATAATATGAAATAATTTTAACAAGCGACGCCCACTCTGTCAAACTTCCAGTCAAAATCCAGTATCCATTTACAAAAGAAGGATTGGACATGGGTCCAAAAAAGACGTCCACGATAGGGCGTGAGATATTCGAGGGTTTTGGGGACGGACTGTCCTAAAACCTAGTATGACTTTCCAAACCAAAAAACATATTTGGTTGACCCTTGGAACTGCATTCGAAACCGCAACGTTTTAAGAAAATATGTTATGTTTTAGAAAGATGTCTAACTTAACGTGGAACCGTTTCACTCGAGCACCGATTCACATACACCCGGACATAAAACCAGCGGCTAATTAAAGCGCATAATTGCAAGTAACTTGTCCGAGGTCCATACAAAAACTACGTTCAAGTGTGCCGGCTTGGTGCCGACTGCCGGGTTACCGGGTTACCGTGTTGTCACAGCCTAGAATGTGTGCAAACGGCTAGGCCGGCAGACACGCCGCGCCTCGGGCCGGTCTAGACTCGTGTGAAACTGAACGACACACATACGCTCGCGGCACGCACTACGCATAGATTATGATAATTGCCGTATGATCGCGTCGCAGTGCCACAACTCGCGGGTACAAAAACGGTGTTTTTTTTACGTATAAAATGTATAATGCCTTCAAACTTGGATCAGTAGGCCAACCATGAGTTTTTTTGACATTACTCGCTAGCGACTATTATATTTGTATGACAAACACCCGAACGCCTCTAGCAATTACGCGGGGAACTGACGTTTTCCATACAAATATTTTACGTTCTCGCTCGCGTAAATATGTGCAACAAACTCATGATTGAGCTACAGCTATACCATTCCGCTAAACTATGAGTTTATTTGACATTTCTCGCTAGCGACTCCGTAAAATAATTTGTATGAAAAACTTTAATACCCCACGTAACTACTAGAAGCGTTCGGGTGTTTCATACAAATATTTTACGTAATGGCTAGCGACAAATATGAAAAAAGAACGCATAGTTGAGCTGAGTTTAATAAAAAAAAAAATGTCAGTCATATCAGTCCATCGTTGATCTAGCTAGATTCAGCCCAGCAAAATTCTGACGTCAGACGATGGATGCGATATCTCCCCGAGTCCCGTCAATTGTTGCCTGTTCATGGTAACCCTAACGAACAGACAGACAGCACATTAGATAAGGTTGTTGACATTCAACCGTAGACCACCTAGGTACCACTCATCACTGGTATAGTGTTACAAGCACTTAACGTCAATTTAGCAAAGTGTAAGAAGCACTCGACAGCTAATTTCGTGATTGTATTCAATTACGTATGTATGTACAACTGGCGTTTAATGGGAAATTACATTAATATTGTTAACATACTTTACTAATATTGACAATTAAATGTTGGCTTACGCTTTGCAGATCTCTGCAAAGGATCTCCTTGGGAACCCTGTTTTGTGTATCTCTGAGAAAGTTCTGAGTATCCCAAACCATCGTCATCTAAGAGTCCAGCAGGTCGATTCTCTAAGAAACGCCACAACGTTGCGATCGACGACGAGCTCCCGCAGCGCACATCGTTGAGATCGACGGAGGGTTCAACGTTGTTGGGTCTTACAGAATACCATTTTCCATAAATTCATGTCAAACGCCTCGCTCGAGAGAGCTAGTTCGCATAAGCGCCGTAATCACGCATAGCGCTAGTGCTTGCGCTTTGTACCTTGATGAATACAAAATGAAAACATCGTTGCCGCAACGACGCCGCAACGTTGTTTTCATAAATGAAACCTTAGAGAATCGACCTGCTGAACGTTGAACTATAGTGCTCCACGCGTTCTTGTGGTAAAGAATCTGTGTTTGAGCACTTTAGAGTCTCTATCGCGCCGGGTGCAAACTACCGAGTCGATGGTTTCAACAGCGCAAACACAAAACTGGATGAAGACTTCAAATTTGATATAGTGCACTCTGAACGTCGACATTATAACATAGCCTTTATTATACACTTCGCGTCGTTAGAGTAGTTTGTAAAAGCTAACAAATATTTGAGATCAAGTTTAGATTCGATGATGCGAAGCTCTGGATCGATCGTTCCTAAAACTGCCATTACATTGCAAGCCCACGATTATTAATAGAAGTAGTTTAAATACCTATAACCGCTATTCGTTAACTACAGAATAATGTAATACATACATACATAGACTCATGCCTTTTTCCCATAGGGGTAGGCAGAGACAACGGATTTCCATTTGCTACGATCCTTACACACCTCTTTCGCCTCATTCAGTCTCATTACATTCTTCATGCATGCACGTTTATAAAAATGAACGAGTGGTGATATCTTACGATCTCTTTTTAACGCACGTGCCGTTATGGCTCTGACGTGATTTTACTAATACTTCTCCTTTCCGCAATTTGAAAGTCACACCAAATTTCAAATGCTTATAACTTTTTTATTTTTGAGAATATATCATAATGTAATAGAAACCATTATTCAGAATGTATCCCATTAATGCCAGGTACGCCATACCGTTACAATTAATAATGTACAAGACATTGTAATCCACACAAACATCGAACCATGAATAACAAAAAAGTCGAAACGACTGACTGCAATGTAGCAAAATACCAAAAGAGTAAAAAAAGCAAGTTTCTACGCCTGTTATGGAAGTGGATCTGGTAAATCATCAGCTATCTTTATAGGTTTTTTACTTACAGAAACATTGTATGGCTCATAGAAAACTGTCCAGCTTAGACGCAATGGACTACATAGCAAGTAGATCAATGCCATTAACGCATACTCTGTGCGGATTCCTGTTAGGTGTGGATTCTAAAGGTTTCATGAATAGAATTTTTCCATCGGTATTACCTCTCATTGAAGAGACCATTCTAGAAAACCTTAATCACTTTATCCGTTTATAAAACCTGATTACACAGAGAACCACACTAAATATGGAAATCGTAAACGCTTTATTATTCTGAACCAACAACCCATTTTTCCGGCAAATAATAACTGATAACCGGCTTCGATAAGATGCACTAGATGACGTTACGATTGTGACTTTGACGGTTGACCCAAAATTACTTGATAACTTGTTTAGAACAAATATTTTAGATATTGTGTTTGAATATTATGTAGTCAATAGTCATGGTAAAACGATCCAAGTCCAAACGACAAAAACATTTATTATTATGAAATAAAATGAAAGCCAACATCATGGCACCAATAATAATTAATTCTGCTTTTTTAACTTTTACCCTATCACGAAAAGGGGTGATAGGAAAGTTATAATTCACGCGGGCCGAGATGCGAAAAGAAATCTATGAGTACCGTATATTATGGGCCTTACTTAAAACAGCATTTTTAGCTGAGCAAATGGTTAAGAATAACCTGTCACTTTTTTCCTTGCGTTACATTGTTTAAAAATGAAAGGGACAACCTATGGTATAAAGATAAGCAGCGCTTAAATATTTTTATAAGTAAGGGGCATCATCTATACATAACACATATCTGATAATCACCAAAATGATCTCAACGACAATAGCTAAAGACACGCAAATGTCAAGATGACATTCCAATAATGATACTAAAATATGCATGCGTCGTCTCCTAGGCTTGTTGAGATAAATGTCACAAAAACCTTGAATGCTTAGTTAGACCATACTGAGGAACAATGTGCGAATTTATATGTTTACGGATAAAACACAATTCGGTATTTATGACAAAGAATATAAAGACAGCCTCCGTGGCGCAACGGTGAGTAGCCGGCTGTGAAGCGAGAGGCCGCGGGTTCGATCCCCGCACAGAGACAAATGTTTGTGTGGCCCACAGATATTTGTTTCGGGTCTGGGTGTTGTGAGACCGAAAGTACCTCGTAGTTTCTGATAGCCACGACACACGACTAGTATCTTAGTGTGGGTTCAGGACTATGTGTTTGACTGTTGGGTGTTATTTATTTATTTATTTTATTTATAATTATACGTGAGTTTATCTGGATAGGTACCAGTTACCACTGCTTGGTAAACTGTATCTCAATCATGAGATTTTTTTGAAATTTCTCGTTACCAACTTAAAATATCTGTACAATAATGCCTCTAGCGGTTACGGGGAGAATTAATGATATTGGTACGAAATATTTTACTTAGTTGCTGGCGAGAAACGTAAAAAAACATGGATGTGCCTCTTCTGAAAAACGATAACTGTTGTTTCTGTTTTATTTTGGCAAGTGATTACCATCGCAGATGCACATCAGCAATGCGAAAATCACAGGCTAATAGCTCTTTACCATGTACTTAAGAGCCATTTCACAAAATTCGACTGCTCCAGAATAGGTAAATAAACACCCGAGCCGCGTACGAATCGAAGATAAGCGATTATGGCGCGACTAAAACATTTTGATACTTTTGCATCTCACTAAACTCGAGTCATCCGAATTTTAATTTTATTATTTATCATAATGTACTATATGTATTGTAAACTATTATATATAATATGTAGATGTATACTAAAACAAGCCAGTCTTGTTACAACATAGTGTAATATAAAAAAAAATCTAATTAAATTTAGAGGTATATAAATTATCCCGTAAAGGCATCGATATATTATTTACCTAGATGCACAGTTGACGCTCGGAAAATGGGACAGCAAAGGAGTGCTTAAGCACTTCTTTTATCTACAGTCGGACGCCGATAGAATTCTAAATTTGAAAATTCAAATTTAAGAACGCTTGCTCATGTCAATTAAAAAGCTACTTTATAACACACGCATAGAGTTATATTTGTGTTGATTGAAATTGAACTTGTGATCTTTTTCTTTGTTTTGTTCCTGAGACCACTTTTTAAGAAGATATTTGCAAAGAACTGTGCATCTATGGTATATTATATTGATGCGTAAAGTCATTGACAAAATTAGGTTCAATTTTTATGTTTTAACTTTACTATTACGCTTTTAATTGTTTTTGATACCAACTTTATATATAACCATTATTATTATTACATCTTCGTGTTTTCGAAATAGATGAAGCTATTTGCAGGCTTCCCATTGCTTGAACTAAAAATTAATACTATTTATAAAACAACAAAACTAACTATTCTAATAATACTTCATCATGAGGGCGCTAAAAATGGTTAATATAAGTCAATTCGTTTTTATTTGCAGCTCCACATGCTTAAAATTGTAAGATTGAAGGGAAAAGTTTATGATTTGTCGATCTAATCTATCATTTTAATTTGAATATTTTACATGCGCATGTGGCACAGCGGGCGAGTAGCCGGCCGTGAAACGTAAGGTCTCGGGTTCGATTCCCCCACTGAGACAAATCTCTGTGTGGCCCACAGATATATATTTCGGGTCTGGGTGTTGTGAGACCAAAAGTCTCTCGTAGTTTCTAATACTCACGACAAAAGGCTCGATCTTAGTGTGGGGTAAGGACTATGTGTGTGACTGTTGGGTGTATTTATTTATTTATTTATTGAGAGAGAATCCCTTTAGTCCTAAAAAATACGCGTGTAGAGCCGCGGGTAAAAGCTAGTATTATATGTTTTATTTATATAGATTACTAGCTGCCAAATAATACAATGCAATAATACGACCCCTTTTTAGTTTTGACCCCGTATCCGCCCTTCGGACTTGCTCGGTGGCCCTAATAACGATTTTAAAGTAAATCGGGTCAAAAACAAAAAAAAAACAAAATGGCGACCACCTTTTTAGTTATGACACCAGATCCGTGGTTGTGTGTGGGAGACAACAAAAAAAAATATGACAGAATATGTCGCACTAAGGATCAAAGACAAAAAAATCAAATTTTCAAACCTTATTTTATCCCTTTTCTGGGTAAAAAATTTCACAACCTCTGTCTGATCTTAGGGCTAAAGGTATCCTCATACCAACTTTCATCAAAAACAGTTTGATCAGCGGTATCTGAATTCCTATACATACTTTCATCCCATATTTCATGCCTTTAGAGGTTGAAATAAACTCTATTTGAGTCCCTAGGGTCGATGGTATCCTTATTTTACCAAAATCTATTAAGCGGGGTTTTATCCCATTAGGGGTTGATTTAAAAAATAAGGAGACTTTGTATTAATCCAGGATGTCAGCAACCCCCCTACTAAATATCATCAAAATCTATTTGGTCGTTTTTGCGTGAAAGAGTACCAAATATACACACACACATACACTTACACTAAGTTTCGCATTTATATTACTTCGATGATGATTATAACAAAAACTGAAAAATGACTTTAAAAACGAACACTTAAAATGTCTTCAATTCTTAAATCGCGTTTCAGTTTTTGTTAACCTTTAATTATTATTTATCTATTTTTAGTGTAATATTGAAAGAATTATCCAACAACTCTTAATAGTTAAGGAGTTATATTTTACATCATCAGCTCAGCAACATGAGATGATGAGTACCAGACGCAAATACCAATATAGTTTTAGAAAATATATAAAACACACTATGGGTCCCTATAAAATTTGATGATTACCCTCGATTTCTCTAGGATCCCATCATCAGATCCTGATTTGGTGCCAATGGGAAGTATACCCTTTTCAACAAAAAACAAATTTCACGAATCGGCCTAGGCGTCTTCGAATAATCGGGGAACATACATAAAAAAGACTCCGACGAATTGTTAACCTCCTCCTTTTTTTGAAGTCGGTTAATAAAATGCAATACAGTACAATGAGGTACAATAATTAAAATTATATAACGTACTAAAAAAAATAAACTCTCATGGATCAAAACTTGTCAGTTGTGGTATATTTTGTAATTACGAATTCTATATCGTTCGGGAGCAGCACGGAAAAAATCCACATAGGTCCTGCTCCGACGAGCGCTGGCGCGCGACTGATTTCCGAACGCAAATTCATTGCAATTTTGTGCGATGTATTTTTTGTAATAAAAAAGTTATTAATAAAAATATTTTCATTTGACCTACAAAATAAGGTTGTTTATAAAACAAAGTTTATTTTGGTACAAATCGTTTCTTGTAATTTGCTTTTCTTCCTTGCAAAAACTCGCGATAAACTTCGGATATAAATCGTAAAAATCGTCACAGTCTTTATTTTTTTTACAATTAGTGTGATTAATTATCGATATTCTGTTTACCAAACGTCAATAGTTTTATATGCCTGATATCTAGGATTTTTCTCAAGTCCATTTAATGACTTTTAATAAGAGAATTAGGAGCCTGAAGATGACCTGTTTCGTTATTTTCAAGAAACAAGGTACGGGAGATTAATCGCTACTAAAAAATCAAAGTAGTATTAGTAAATGTTTTAAACAATACGTCAACAAAAAGAATCGATCTATATTTTGAATGTATTCAATGGCATTCAACCCGTTCTTATCATGGTAAATTAGGAGCTCAAAATCTTGGAAATCTCGCATAAAGTGTGAAATGCCTCTTAAAGCAAAGAATGGATATTATTAGAAGGTCAGGTACTATGTAGAAAATGAATCAACAATGATCTAAGACTTAAATAAATTAATTATATCTAACAGTCACACACTGTCCTGACTGCTGATCCTGTAAAGCCGTGTCTCCTACACTAAAACATTACCCAAAACTCCCTACACAAAACGTGGTTTCGCTACACACTTTTATCTTTTTTTTTAACGTTTAAACAATAAAGTACAAACAAATTATTATATAGTAGCATCTATAAACCACTAAGGTTTGTGCTGTGCTACCAAGAGTTTAATTATGATGATCTAAATCTAAAGATCTAAAGCTAAATCTATGATTCATTGTTCTATGAGCAAGAGACAACGAAAATCATTGTTTTGCTTATGTGTTTTGTTTCGAGAAAAACAGGTGAAGGGAAACGCGGTTTAAGATACGAGTCTCGTGTTGTATCAGTTTCTACCAGACTACTTGAACATAAATAAATATTGCGCAAACATTTGTGACGGTGCCGGAATCGAACTCACGACCTCTCCTTTCAAATCTGTCGCCCACTACGATCGTCTGCCGATCTTTAATGAATCACAGATGTGGCAACACGGGTTATCGATCCCAACGGAACACGGCGTGGGCAGAGAAACATCCTCTTTATAGCTCTAATAATGTTAGCTGTAATATTACTGTCCCACTAATGGGCACGGGCCACGTCTACCACGCTAGCCTAGTGCGGGTTGGTAGACTTCACATACTTTCGAAATTCTTGTGGACCAATTCTTAAGTATGGTTTCCTCATGATGTTTTCCTTCGCGTTTATAACAAGCGATAATGCTTAATTACACTTAACAATCCCCCCTTCCATTCCGGTGGCCCAATTCCCAATCCTTCCCTCCTTTCATTGGTAACGCACCCATGTTAGGTTTTGGGTGTCTATGGGCGGTGGAGATCACTAAACATCAGGTGACCCATCTGCTCGTTTGCCAGTCTGCTATAAAAAAGTCAGAGATGCATGCGCTTTTTTGTGGTTGGTCTCGAACCTAGTAACACTCGTCTCGGCAGTGCAACTGAGTCACTTTATAGCTCTATACATTGTTAATTCAGAGGTTACAAAACGGTATCCTTGTTCAAACATCCGCAAGCACCACTTTTCATGACAAAAACTTCGATAAGTATGCTGTTAATTGGGTTATGTTAATATTTACAAGTTACTTACAAGGTTGATGTCACACTTGAATTATTAAAGTATTGTTTGAGATCTATAGAGCGAACTACGACTAAGTGAAATAAATAAATAAATAATAATAAATAAATACACCCAACAGTCACACACCTAGTCCTGACCCCACACTAGGTATAACCTGTATCGTGGGTGACAGAGACTATGAGAGACTTTCGGTCTCACAACACCCAGACTTGAAACAAATATCGGTGGGCCAAACATTTGTCTCAATGCGGAAATCGAACCCGCGGCCTCTCGCTTCACAGCCGGCTACGCCACGGAGACTGTCGCCTCGAAAGCAACGAACTTAGTTTTGGAATTTTTAAATCGAACTTTGACTTAGTCCGCTCGTTTTTACAAGAAAATATTTGCTTAGTCTGTCTGTCAGTCTGTTTTTCTTGTAAAAAAATGTCTCGGACTAAGTCGAAGTTCGATTTAAAAATCCCAAATTTTCACTGAGTTCGTTCCTTTGACTCAGACTTAGTCGAAGTTCGTTCTATAGATCTCAGCCTAAGAGTTATTGTGAACCAAAGCAAATAGCCAAGATACTTTCGATCAATTAATAATTAATATACATAGCCGATGGGGCAGAAAAGTTCTCGAGTGGAGACCACGTACCGGCAAGCGCAGCGTAGGACGTCCACCTACAAGGTGGACCGACGACCTGATAAAGGTCGCAGGAAGTCGCTGGATGCAGGCCGCTTCCAACAGGTCGATTTGGAAATCTTTGGGGGAGGCCTATGTTCAGCAGTGGACGTCCTATGGCTGATGATGATGATGATACATCATTTTAATAAAGAGTATAATGACGGCCTTCGTGGCGCAGCGGGCGCATAGCCGCCAGTGAAGCGAGGGGCCGCGGGTTTGATTCCCGCACTCAGACTAATGTTTGTGTAATCTACAAATATTAGTTTCGGATGTGGGTGTTATGAGATCAAATGTCTCTCAGTTTTCGATACTTTAGGGCAACGACACAAGACTCGAATCCGATGAAATCAGTAGGATAACTTTTGACCCTAGATTCGATTTCGCCTACGATTCGATTTAATTTATTGACTTATAATTCCGGCAGGTCTATGTGTGTAACTGTTGGGTAGTGGGTGTACAGTGGCTTAACTATAGGGTGGCATACGTGGCAAAATACCAAATAATAATAAAGGGGGCCCCCACGCCAGCCGGAAGGAGGCCCCAGACCGAAAACGCCTTGACCCCAACGCACCTCCATGCCGGCCAAAAGGCAGCCCGGGCCCCCCGCGGTAAAAAAGGGCCCTATCTGATGAATTTGCCAGGGGCCCCAACAGTATAGTTACTCCACTGTGGGTGTATGTATTTTTCTATGTCATTCTTAGTGTAAACAGCTTGCTATGCTATTTTCTAAATAGAACAAACATAGTAATTAATAACACTTACTATTATATCATCAGAAAACAATTTCCATGACAGGACACGCTTACCTGGAAACAAAAAGATCACAGTGTCATAAACCACAACATTGAGGAAAAAATGGGGGTTTTCACAATACATTAGTAAGGTTTATTTATTTATTGACAGACGAAACGTAGTTTGCATGGGTAGTTTAGCTCACGCCTGTATCCCCGAAGGGGTAGGCAGAGGCGCACTAGCGAACTAGAACACCCACATTTCGCCGAGCTTAGTTCCGTCCCAGAAGTGATAGGTAGTTTATATGTATAGGTAGTTTAGTTAATTGAATTAACGTATATGCCCATGACCCGACTGCCTTGGTGGCGTAGTTGTAATTCGGTACGACTTCCATCCTGAAGTCTCGTGTTTGATCCCCGGGTCGGGTAGTGATATTGGATTTTTCCGTATCAGCCCGGAGTCTGGAATTTATGCCCGATATGGTTATAGGCTCGGCCCTTATCACGTCTATGACGGAACTAAGCTTGGCGACATGTGGGTGTTCTAGTTCGCTAGTTCGCCTCTGCCTACCCCTTCGCGGATACAAGAGTAAGTATATGTATGTATTACGTTACACAGACATCGTGTCTGTATATCACATATACATGGAAGGGTGTATTGAGGCCGCAGTTGCGGACTTCGTTTTGGACGTTCTGAAATTCTATATAGCTCACGTGTCCGACCGATATCGGTGCTATAAGTTTCGTTTCGGAGAATGCTATGCTGTAAACCGTTTGACACTCTTCGGTGTTTGACATTTATTTGATCCACGTGCATCTATATTAGTCTATGCAGTAGAGTATCAGTCCGATATCGTTCATCCGATAACGTTTATACAATAGACACCCTGGGACGGAACTAAGCTCGACGAAATGGGGATACAGGCGTTATATGTATGTATAGTAACCCTAACATAGTTTTGAAACAGCTGCCTGTGGAAACGGCCGTCATCAACATCCACCTCGATAAAAGGTCGGTTTACGTAAGCGAGCGAAAGTGAAATTTCGCGCGGCTCGCACCATTACATTCGTTAAGGGGCATACCGTTTACAAAGCTTATATTTGTATATTATTGTAATCTTTCTTTCTTACTTGCCTCGGTGGCGTGGTGGTATTTCGGTACGACTACGGTTCTGAGGTCTCGGGTTCGATCCCCGGGTCGGGCAAAGTGATATTGGATTTTTCCATATCAGCCCGGAGTCTGGAATTTGTGCCCGAAATGGCGATAGGCTCGCCCCCTATCACATCTGGGACGGAACTAAGCTCGGCGAAATGTGGGTATTCTAGTTCGCTAGTGCGCCTCTGCTTACCCCCTTCGGGGATACAGGCGTGAGCTTATGTTATGTTATGTTTCTTTCTTACTTGTCTCACTGTCGAGGAAGTTCAAGACCGGGCGCAGTGAGTATTAGAACTAAGGCTGAGATCTTTAGAGCAAAATTCGACTAAATCTAAGTCAAAGAAACGAACTCAGCGAGGATTTGGAATTTTTAAATCAAACTGACTTAGTCCGAGTCGTCTTTACAAGAAAACCTTTGCTTAGTCTATCTGTCAGTCTATTTTTCTTGTAAAAAATGGCTTCGACTAATTCGAAGTTCGATTTTAAAAATTCCAAATTCTCGCTGAATTCGTTTCTTTGACTCAGACTTAGTCGAAGTTCGCTCTATAGATCTGTCTGAGAACTATAGACCGAACTTCGACGAAGTCAGAGTCACTTTTTACAATAAAAACTTTGCTTAGTCTGTCAGTTTTACTTGTAAAAAATAAATCTGGCTTAGTCGAAATTTGCTCTATAGATCTCAGCCTAAATGCGAAGGCGGGCCTTGGCACTAGGCTGGGATAACACCAGGCAGGAAAAAGATTAATGTAATAAAGACAAAAATATAATCAATACATAAGCTGTCACCCTTTGGGATATCCCTGTCACCCTTTGGGATATCCCTGTCACTTTTTGGGATAGGCAGAGACTATGGACTAGACTATCAAGTGCACAGTCCAAACGTTTCGCTTCTTCCATAGTTGGTTTTTTCATACACGCTCGTCGGTTACAACATCTAATTTGGCCCTTTTAAGGAGAGTACTAATTGGGTCCATATGGGACTAAAGGTACATCTAGGACACCTTCGGACATTTCTTTCATTAATCTTATAAAATAATAATAAAATAATTCATTATCCATAAAATGTTATACACAATTTAGATACGATTAAATTACTCTACCGCCAGTTCGGAAGTTCAGTGCTTACTCAATGCTTATATAATCTAGAATGTTTTTATATGTAAGGCTGTTTTTTAACTGAACAAATGATTAAGAATGGTTTGTTCCTTTTATTTTTAAACAATGGGCCTAAATTATGAAAACAGTATAGCTGAGCAAATGGCTAAGATTAGGCTGTCACTATTTTCCTTGTGTCACATTGTTTGAAAATAAAAGGGACAGGCTATTCTTTAGCATTTGCTCAGTTAAACTGATTTATATGTAAGCCCCAATGTATCATGTGATTAAATAAATAAATAAATATTTTATTTATTGGTATGGGGAAACGTGGACACGAGTTGAGATTTGGAAACATTCTGCTCTCTTTCTCGCACGTCGGCAGCTTAGTAACCAGAAGCGTGACGTCACCTTTAGCTGTGCATTTTTTCCCCACACATCACATTGTTTGAAAATAAAAGGGACACGCTATTCTTTACCATTTGCTCAGTTAAACTGTTTATAAGTAACGCCCATAATGACATAAGGAAAAAAGTGACAGATTATTCTTAAACATTCGCTCAGCTAAAAGTTTTTATAAGTAAGGCTCAAGACCTAACAAGGTTTCGATTAAATCAGCCAAAATAGATGTAAAATAACATACGCAAGCACGTCAATCTTATTTTAATAATGAAATTGGACACGATCTATCATATTTCATAATAGCATTTTGTAATATGAGATAGCTGTTATTGATTTCGTCGCTTTTTATCTAACTAAATTGAAATTTGAAACGTATCTGCCTCATCAAATTACTAAAGGTACAATTGAGTCTTTTTACACATCGGCCACAAATACTCCTATGAACTAATTAATTATTTAGATGTTTGTAACAAGAATTTTTATAATGATTACTTAGGTTTACGCGAATGTTATTCATTGAAATAAAACTAGTTTTTGCAGATTCTGCCGCGATTTGTTTTTTATTTATTTTTATTTTTAGTCCCGACGTTAGACCGATGTGATCTGACCGGTGACCACGAAGGCTTAAGGCTTTCGAAACTTGTGTCGTCTGGAATTTGTGCCCGATATGGCGATAGGCTCGCCCCCTATCACATCTGGACGGAACTAAGCTCGGCGAAATGTGGGTGTTCTAGTCCGCTAATGCGCCTCTCCTTGGGGATACAGGCGTAAGCTTATGTATATTATATGTAATTTTGTTTTTCTGCCTGGCGTTATCCCGGCCTTCCAGATCGTCCAGCCAGCGCTTTTTGGGCCGTCCACGGGAACTCACCCCTGGTACGATCTGGGCAATGTATATATGTAATTAATAACACATATAGACAATAGTACACTCAATAAAACGACTATAACTACAATAATATAAACAAAGTAGACACTCGACGGTAACGCAAGGTAACTAAATCATCTCTACGAAGGTCGAATCTACGAAGGTCTGAAAGCGTGTGGTGTACGCCGGAAATTAACAAACGGTTTCTATTGTTTTAATCAACATTATTGAATAATTAATAATGCTGCTAAAAATAAAATTATACGGAACGGAAAATGATTTTTATTTTATTAATTAAATTCAAATTTGAATATGTTGAAATTAAAAATTTGCATGTACCGGAACTTATTTTGTATTTTGAATATAAAGAAAAATATTAACATAAAATTAAAGAGGAGAATTTTAATTAAGTTTATTGAACCGTATCCTAATTGGTAATTATATTTGTGATGATTATTTTTAATTGTTTAACAACTTTTCAAGTGAATTTATTTATTGATCACTGGATTTTGACGGGAATTCTGCCAGGGTGGGCGTTGCTTGTTAAAATTATTTCATATTAATGTCTAAAGATGTGTTTGTTGTCTCAAAGTGATGTGTTTTATGCACTAAACTTCAGCAAAGATGGTCAGTATAATGTGTACTGAAGAAAATTTCCTGTTCCTAATTCCAATAGTTTCAGCTGCATGCTGATACTTCAGTCAAGTTCTCCTTTTATACATAATGGGCCTTACTTATAAAAACAGTTTAACTGAACAAATGGCTAAGAATAGCCTGTCACTATTTTCCTTGTGTCACATTGTTAGAAAATAAAAGGGACAGACTATTCTTTACCATTGGCCCAGTTAAACTTTTTTTATAAGAAAGGCACATAGATGATACATGCACGTCGATTTAGGTTACTTCTTACATGACTTTCCTAGAGTATATATTTGGTTAGAGAACCCTAAAATAACCTTAAATCCAAAATCTCACTACATGACATTCAGAGGTCACACCACATTGTCCGATAACCTGAAGAGTGAAGATCCAAGTAGTTTGGCACGTGAGAGGCAATCAACCGTAAAAACAAAATACACTGATTATACCCAAAGGAAGCATTGATCAAACATGTTTGTAGTTTGTACTTCTTATCATACATAAATATTATCATGCATTCGTTGACGTCACAGTTTATATTGTTATTATTACCACGTTTCCCTCTTTTTTAACAAAACGAATTGTTTATTTTTTCAACGCAGAAACCACTTGACCGTATTGAATGGAACTCTGTCGGTATGGAAAACTTTACAATGTAGGTAGGATATTCGTATCCGACCGGATGGCGACTACCGTACACATGGTGCTAAAACCTGCCATATTGACTCACACTCCGTGTGTGGTTCGCGTTCCAGGATCAGCCAGTGTACTTCCGGTTCTCTCGAGGGGCTTGCGGCATGACTTGATGGTTGGTTGAGACGGGTATGGGGGTATCCCTGTATCTGCATCTGTCATCCGCCAGTCCTGTCGCAAGCCCCACGATTTACTTTTTCCCTCTTCGGATTCGAAATGAGAAACTACATTTTTTTTCGGAAAGGTAAAAACTTAAAATGCTGATCCGAGACTGACACATCTACGTAGTAAAAATCATGGACCAAAATAACTAGGTTTATTGGTTTACAATAACAAAAACAACAGATTGCACCTTAACTCGTGTCTGCTAGAGAAATTCACCTTGAAAAGCGAAAGGTAGACGCGTCGCGTGCAGACGCTACGATTGGCTGATACGTCACGAGTCCACGACCAATTCCGAGCAGTAACCCGATCGCGCCAAAAGAGGGTTTTGAGTTTAGAGTAAAAGCACTGCTGTCACGACACCCAACTGTCACGTTCAACAGTAAACAACTATTTATAAGATACGAGGAGATCACCTGATGGTTAGTGATCTCCATCGCTCCAAGATTCATAAGTGTGTTGCCAACTTTATAAAAAGGGATCGGGGAAAGAAAAGAGGAGGTTAAAATTAGCGTCATAGACACATAGAAGATGCAAGCAAACATCTCGCGATTGCATTACTAACGAACTAGATTCCTGATAAACAGTTAGAACTAGGTACCAGTTCTTCAAACGAGAAACAGAGGCAGACGCAAAAAACTAAACTGAAATCCTTATTATGGTATCCTAATATTAGTACTCTCCAATTCAAAGCCATTAAATAACCGAAGACCTGAAGGTCACAGGAAATCGCTGGATGCAGGCCGCTTCCAACTGGTTGATCTTGAAATCTTTGGCGGAGGTCTATGTTCAGCAGTGGACGTCCTATGGCTGATGGTGATGATGAAATAACCACCAAAAAGGTTTTTTGATATTCCATCTCTATTAAAAGACACAGAAAACATTTTAGATATAAAAACTTTTCAATCAAAACTTGGAACTCTATATTCATGTTTTATGGTATTATAAAACACTGATTAAGTATTTCAATTCAATCCGAGCAGGAAGTCGCTGGATGCAAGGTCGATTTGGAAATCTCTGGGGGAGGCCTATGTTCAGCAGTGGACGTCCTATGGCTAATGATGATGATGGTAAGCCATAACCACGGGTGGTCGCCATAATCATGCTGCATAAATCCTTCCCGTAAGGAAGGGAGAAGGTAAATAAATAAGTGAGTTAGTAACGCAGGTGCCTAGAGGAAAGCTACTAAGTAATATTTAGTACTTGAAACCGCAAAACTTTCCACGGATCAAACTCGGTGTACCGATAGTGTGTCGGTAATTTTAGCGCTTGCCTAAATACACCGTTACTGCGCTCGGGAGTTGCAAACTGGTGTATGAATCATCGTGATGATGCATCGTGTTCTGTTAGCTTGTACACTGTACAGCCTTTACGTTGCGGGATTCAGGCTTTTGATATCCAATCTAAGCTCGTGAGGACAGGGTAAAAATTATGTCAGTTTACGGTAAAAAACGGCAGCATCATCACTCAAAGTACTTAGATCTTGGGATTACAAACCACTGTATGACACTGCACCGTACTCACTGATTCTCCGACACAAAAGAGGTTAAGTACCATAATGCCCAGCAATTTCGCTTGGTTTAATATCCTTCAAATGATTAACTGCATAAAAGACCTACCACCTAGTCATTACGAAATATTGAACCATTAAAATTAATTGAAGTAATCCTGTAGTTGGGTCAAAAGCACCATGACTATTAACTATGGTAATAAATATTCTCAATTATCCGGCACATAACCAGAACAACATAAATCAGAACCTACCTCAATGTCATGAGCTATTAGATGTATTCACAGGTCTACACAATGTAGTAAACAAAATTACTATTTACTCTATGTATTTACAGGAGCGGATAATGATTTCTTAGGTTTACGTGAATGTTATTCATTGGAATTAAACTAGTTTTACGGATTCTATCACGATTTGGTGCAAAGCTTTTGAAACGTCGGGCATCAAAATTAAAACCAAATCGTGATAACATCCGTAAAAATAGTTTAATTTCAATACAGGGGCGGATATTTGTAAAATAGACTAATAAATCGTGACTATGAAAATTGTTTTAACAAGGTTTTTACAAAAAAAAATATTAGAAACCTGTTAGTATTAATTACCAGCTTCTTTATGATACAAATATTTGAATTTTCAACTCATAAATTTTGCAGAAATATAATTTATGTTTGATTATACTTCCTTGTTGTAATTAATACCGTCAACAGGTTTGCTCGGAAACCTTGAATCCGTCTTAAGATCATTTTAGATACTTAATACAACTTTACAGGCGTTCCTAGGGCAAAATCCAGTAACTCAGGATCCTGATTAACATTGTTGGAATATTAAGCTATCGTTCACATTAGCAATGTACATATTTTTGCAGTATTTTCGCGTCTATGCTAGTATGCTAGATGGATATACATACATTGCTAAGCGAGATTTTGAAATATGTGTTTCTTTTTTTCTAGCCGCCATTATCCTGCTAAGTGTAGGATTGACTAACACTACTTCAAGCATGTTGTAAAAAGAATTCTGCTTAGATTGACGACCGACTAACTGTCTAACGTCAAGTCCCTTTGGGAGATCCTTGTACAAAATATTATAGGAATCCCCGATGCCCGGTCTTCAGCTTCATTTACAGCTAGACCATTGGCTCCCAAATCTTTCTCCAAAACGTCAAACGCACTGCTAGTACGGTCTGGTCCAGACACTTACGACCTACGTGCTGCATGTTTTCTGGAAACGTGATCATAAGGCCGTACCGTAGCGCAGTAAACCAGGCACACAGACTCCCACCTCTTCCTAAGGCTTAGTTTTTCAGTGTGGTAACGCCTTGTTTCTAGTATTGCAATTATCCACGGGCAACGGTAAACACTCTCCTCCCTGGGCCCTGTCTGCTCCTCTGCCTTAAGTCAATAGGTACCAAATATATTGTTTGAAACTTTGATCCATATTGTTTCGGGTTTTGATTGAGAATTAACCTCGTAGTTTCTAATGTAATCAAATGTGGAGAGTTATCTTAAGTAATGTTTAACAGTTTGTCTCCTCCCAGTATAATGAGGTTAAACCTAAATATTATCTGTACGAGTTTCTGAATTACATCTTAAGTACAATTCAATAAGTACAGACATTGTTTCGATAACCCCAAGACTTTCTTTCCGAGAACACAGCGCAGGCAAATATCGACCTTTTTCATATAATTTTAAAGACGCCAGTGCATTGGGCAAGTGACTGGGGCCAGTTCGCCTTCACCTAAAATGCTAATATCGTAGCGGTAAGAGCCGGCGCGGGCGCAGAGATTTCTAACGGTAAAGGATCGATATAATAAAGTTATAAGGAAAACTGTTTCGCGTAACCAGTTGAGAATCAAAATGTTAATTAGTGTTAAGGATCTCATAAAATATTTTGATCAACATTCGATCGCAGATTTCGAGAAACAGTACGACGCAAATGTTCCAAAATTCAGAGTATATTGTATTTTACACCGACTTAAAAAACGAAAATGACTGCCTCGGTGGCGTGGTGGTATTTCGGTACGACTATGGTTCTGAGGTCACGGGTTCGATCCCCGGGTCGGGCAAAGTGATATTGGATTTTTCTATATCAGCCCGGAGTCTGGAATTTGTGCCCGATATGGCGATAGGCTCGCCCCCTATCACATCTGGGACGGAACTAAGCTCGGCGAAATGTGGGTGTTCTAGTTCGCTAGTGCGCCTCTGCCTACCCCTTCGGGGATACAGGCGTGAGCTTATGTTAAAAAACGAGGCAATCGCTTCATGTGCATTTTTTACGTATGTTAGCGATGTCTCCACCAAATGTGGACCTATTTTCAAAAATAATTTTGTATTCGATAGAGCTTATTCCAAGGGTGACATGGAATTTGTCACATCTAAAGGCCACAATCAGATCAATTTTGAATTTCTGTTGGTATGATTACGTAGTAAAGATGTTGTAGACAAGAATGGGCCAATTTGACCGGTTTAATGATACAAACACGTATACGCTGTACTAATGTAAGTAAACAAATTATTTGTCAATAGATTTACACTCGAAACTTCGAAAGTGTCTCGTTACATGTCAAGGAGACAAAGACATTCAACAGTATATAGACGGGACAAAACTTGTGATCCAAATGTTATGACCTAGTGGCCATAAGTCGCTCAGTTTATTTGAAATAATAAATAAATAAATACACCCAACAGTCACACATCTAGTCTTGACCCCACATTAGGTATAACCTGTGTCGCGGGTATTAGAAACTATAAGACTTTCGGTCTCACAACACCCAAACTTGAAACAAATATCTATGGGCCACACAAACATTTTTCTCAATGCGAGAATCGAACCCGCGGCCTCTCGCTTCACACCCGGCTATTCGCCCGTTGCGCCACGGAGGCTGTCAAGAAGTCATAATATTGAGAGAATAAACTTATCTTACGTGATACTTAACCATTCACAAAATATTCTAGGGTGTATATTGTAATAATCGTCCTCGCATTATAATAATTAGTTGATGGCGGTACTGAAGTTTAAGATCAATTTGTTGTATAGAAACTTGCTTAATAGCCCCTCTATAGTAAGTAATATTAAATCTCTTTGCAAGGAGACTATCGAAAGACCAATTTACGCATCTTTCAATAGTCCGTGAAGCTTGTGACAAGCCTGTCGCACACTGGCTCGAAGCTAATTGAAGCTATATTGGTTACAAATCGAAACATAATTCTAGCTTAGCACTATCTTTGTCTTTCTTTCTAGCATTATCCACCCTCCTGCTTAGACGAACCGTAATTACAATAAAGGTTATGATGATAAAACACTTGTTATTGTTTTAGATAAGATATAATATTAAGATAGGGAGTCATTAAAATAATCTCAATTAATCACCTGGAAAACTGTATGATGACCGAGTGACCTAGCTAGTATTCAATGAAAAATGCAAATTGAATATTATGTCATCGTCATCATGACGTCACTTTAACATGTCTAATCTCTATTAAAAAAAAATTGCTTGTTTTGACTGACGATGCACTCACAACTAAAACTACTGAGCCTAGAAAGCTGTAATTTGGAACATAAGTTTTAACTTAAGCATTCCTTAAGAAACGACGGAAATTTCAATGTTAGGGGAAAGTATTTGGTGGATGAGTTTATATGCAGCCAAAAATTATTGAAAAAGACATTTTTACTAGAAACTTCATAAGCATAGTAAAAAGAAATAATCAAACACGTTTTTCGTAATTTTAAGAAAATCAACCTCCTTGACAGGAAAAAGGAGTAAAATTGTTAACAGATGGAGTAACTTTAAATGGAATTTATTGGTGGGAATTGGGGGAAACGCGGACATCGCCGCGTGTGGAAACCTAGTATGTATTAAAATAATAACGTCAGCCTTGATTTCACTATACCATTAACAATATAAATCGCACTGCATTACTAAAGCGATATCATGCGATACGTAGCTCGACTCGGTGTGTGTATAGCTTAAAGCTTTAGTCACACTTTGACATAAACAAATTACGAAACATTTTAGAAAATGTTTACACTTTGATATCACGATTAGACGCATTTTGTTATTGTAACTTGAACTTTAACATGGATAGCCGAATGTATTTCATTGTAAACATTTACTTAACATCTCATTAAAAGAAGTTTATTTTTCGACTTTTAACTATTAGTTAATTTGATCAGTAGTTAAAAGTGTAACCTTTACGATACCTTACCTTTAATACCTTTACAATATAGGTAATATGTAAACATTGAATCTTAAAATACTAAGGTGTTATTTCGTCGAAATCATTTTTAATAATGGTATTGTTAAAAGTAGCACGAGGCGATGTAATATTTACATTACCACTTTACTACCTACAGTGTTAACTGTCCCTCAGCTGACCGTCATGTCATACATTTTCCCCCTTCCCGCCCCAATTGCCTGTTGTTGAGCAAGTCATTGACTAAATCTGTAGTTTGATTTCAATAAAAAAAAATATTGATTTGCTTTTGCAGCTATTTTACCAAAAATGAATAATATAACCATTGCTTAGTAACTTATTAGTATTTTGTCCTCGAATAGTTTCTTGATAATGTTGATTTTTTTTTTATAGCAGAGACTGGCAAACGAGCAGATGGGTCACCTGATGGAAAGTGATCTCCACCGCCCATAGACATCCAAGACAAAAATAATCATGGATGCGTTGCCAACCTGAAAGGAGGAAATGGAAGGGGAGGGAAAAAGGGATTGGGAAAGCAAGGGGGAAATGGGCCACCGGAAATCTCACTCACCGAACGAAACGCGACAGCAAGCTGCCACTTTACGTCGGTTTTCTGTGAGATAGTGGTATCAAACCCGTCGAGCCGGCCCATTCGTGCTGTAGACATAATTGTCTACAGCGTGGCTCTACCACTCAAAATTTTTACAGTAATGAAAACGATCAAGTAAACAAATTTTATTCAAAAAAGACAAGTTAACTGTAGTTAAAAATGGTATGCTTCTTAAACTATACCGTAAAAAGTTACATCAATGATGTATCTTTGTCTAATAAAACAAAGCTCGGATTTAATGCAGTAGTGGAATTCTTTCTTTAACTTGCCCCTATCACTTTTAATGCGGGGTCGGCGGCCGGCGCGGCGCAACAATCTTTTTCAAACGTGTTGCAGAACGGATTCGGTTTAGTTTTACCGTCTGCCCGCCTGACGTCTTGATGTCAACCAACTTTGGGGCGCGCGGTTCGGAAAATCCTACTAAATTCAACGTGATGCCCGACCTGGTATTCAAATCCAGGGCTTCAGGTCCACAGCAGCATTCTATAGGATCTAAAATCAAACCACAATGTACTACTACGACGTGCTATAGTTTACATGTTCTTCCACCTGCCCTTATCCCACTGACGTGGATTGACGTCAATTCTGTTGTACTATAATATTAACAAACTGATAGTGGTGTATATGAAAAAGGCGACGTGTGACGGACGTGAGGGGGCGTGGTGTTCAAACGCACGAGGCTGCCGAACGTGCTGATAACAACTTGGGCTGCTGTTAATACTTAGTACTGAACAATTCTAGCTTGGGAACTACGGAATATTATTGTTTATTACAAACGTGGATGTGTATAGGCAGTGGACTGGGAGATGATGCGTTCGAATCCCAGGCTGAACAAAGCGGCTTTACTAATATGATTTTCCTGGAACTAAATCCTCCAGAGGCTGTTGGCGTCAAGCAGATATCTGGTTGAAAATATTAAGGCAGAATCATTTCTGATGACAACATGATTGAAAATGTTGCGCCGACCCTACTCTAATATGGAGTGGGATAAAAGCAAGTAGACGATAAAGCTTACAAAACTTTTCAACCTTTCTCCGAAACTCCTCTTCAGCACAAAATGTACAAGACACAAAATGTACAACACGCAAAATGTACAAAATTCAAATGTTGTATAACGCGCCAAACAATGAAACTACCCTACTAATTAGTTGTCATTTTCCGACACACACACAACCACGCGGTTGTCATTTTCCGTATTGTACATTTTGCGCTGGAGCACAAAACACGAAATCACCACGAGTGATTTTCTATACTACAAACAAAATATCAACATCAGTCCATATTTTTTGTCGGAGATATCAAGTAACATGCACAAAACGTATTAAGAACTTCCTCATTTTTTGAGTAGATTAAAAAGTTAAAAAGAACCAAACGAAGGCTACTGAGCGTGAAAGGTAACTTGTGAGTTTCAACATGAAACGCCCTTCATGTATATATTTTATTCAAATTTTGATCACGAAGCGGATACGATTCTTGTGCCAAGTATATCTGAAGTCTAGCAAAGTATTTATGCAAACAACTGGGCAGTTGATTCTGATCGAATTTGTAAAATGTTTAATACACAATAATGATACATAAAACATGGAAGTCAAACTAGATATAGACGCACATAACAAACCAATAACAAAGGTAAAATGTACGTAACACAATGTGAGACAAGTACTGACAGAGCAGTCAGTTACACTTACAGTTTATTATTACAAGAAGAATCATATAAAAAAAGTAAGCTTATCACCATATTGAACACAAACTCCAAGGCAAGATTCAAACTAGAGTATCAGGAATTAAACCACCTGTATCCTTAACCAAGAACTCTAAAGCACAAACTAGCATCCAACTTCAACAATTTCCTTAAACATTTGCCATTGGACACGTTGCGTTGTACACACATTGACATTCCAACAGCATTACTGGAAGAACGCTCAAAATCAATCGAAAACATGATCGTCTTTGAATGCTAATATAATTGGCAACATTATCCGACGATTTATTGCTTTTAGCCTTAGTGCGAACATTATTGTTTTTTTAACCGGCCCGAAGGCCGATGTTTACGGTGCGGCGGCACCGAATGTGCTGTGTTGCGTAATACAAACGTTACAAACACGGTTGGAGACACAGTTCCTTGTCAAGTGGAAGTTGTCTAAACACTGGTCTTGAAAATTCTAACTGGTAATATAACTGATGATATTGCAACGCTAAGGTATGTCATTGCGATCAAATACGTTAAAAATATAGTTATAGATTTAATTCATGTTGAACAAGTTATTGCCAAAATCAAATTGTGTAATGAAAATCACTATAATAGCCTCGAGAAGAGAGGTCATATTTTCATCATCATCATCCATAGGAATTTCGACTGCTGAACATAGGCCTCCTGCAAAGATTATTTATTATTTACAGATCGACTTGTTGAAAGCACCTTACATATTTTAACCTTCCGAAAATAAATCTAAACAAGATAAAGATTCTAAAAACAGTTCAATAAGAAACAAACAGCAAAAGTATTTTAACGACGCACAAAATTCTGAGAACCAACCACAAACCATCCTTAAAAAAATCGTGCCGATAAAAATCCAATTCGTCATAACCATCATGTAAACAATTTACTGATGTCACGTACAGGATTTTTCCTGAATCATTCATCACGTCTTCCTGTCGTGTTTGAAGGAAAACGTCATTAACAACACGCACATCATTAGAACATTAGAATTGAAATTCACATACGATTGACTATTCAGTTCAATCATGTTCAGCACATTTGTAATTCTAGTACGTTTTCCTGATGTGATTTAGTTGCTAGTCTGTTTTAAGATGACGTCAATGTTGTTAGATTTTATTTTTATTATCTAAATTGGAAATAATAACAAACTAATAATAAACCTTCATCATAATATTATCAAATCAAATAAATCATACAAACCAAAACACAATCACCGGTGAATGTCTCATAAAATAACTACAGATAAAGTTATCAAGTACGTAATTACTGCCTAGTAACAGTTATGGATATTGAACCATTTAATTTGATAGCCACTTATTTCAATATTTTCTATAATTTTGGTTCATAATGTCACATTATTTTCACTTATTACTAAATTGGCTTAAATAAATGTCAATTTCTCAAACATCTTTCATATTATATATAGTCAATAACCTATCATCTTTCAATAATGATCAAATGACATTAGTTAGATTTTGAATTCCTATAACAATCCTAATAGATTTATGTTGTATTTAATGCTTGCTCTTTATCTCTTGACCTTGTGTGTAATTTCGGCCGAAACCTCACAACTGCTGAACCCCAACTAATAATGATTTCTTTGCGTGCAGACGGCCTACTTGTACTTTGTACGGGTTGAAAATAATTTTCCTTTCAATTATCCCTATATTTATTACTCTTGCTATTGTTTTAATCATTCTTGTTAATCATTTATTAACAAGGAAATCTAATTGTCTGATCTGCGCCAAAATTAGTGTTGCTAAATTCATTAGTTGATATATTAGAACTCTCTATGAATTATTATTACTACAAACATTTCTTTCAAACTTATAACAACCTCAATTTGAACACCATGAATACAATTTCCACAGCTATAAATACCATTGCCTTGACCTGAAGCATATCATTTATAGTTCTCGTCTCTTCTAGCTGCGAGGTGTTCACAAACTTGTTAACCTTCACTAAATACGTAATAACTTTCACGGTGTCACCGGCGAAATGCGACCGTACCTCTGTTCGTAGAAATCTATCAGTATGCGCTGTGGAACAGGCACTTTCGATGCTGTCGCTGTCGGCATCGTAAGTAACCTCGATGACGGTACCAACTTCATTTATTGGATTCCTTGGATAGGTATTACAGATATCATATTGAGGTTGTAGGATTACAATCTCTCTTAAGAGTTTCTTTTTCATATTCATCGTACATATTTAGATCATGAAATCGATGTGGTTTTATTTGATATCAAAGTCCAGCAATATATTTTTTTAAAGTTGGCCCGCCTTTGGATGTTGTAGGCAATATGGCAGAATGCTTACTAAATTACATGAAATATAGTAACATTCTTGTTTACTCCTTATATATATATAATCCTACACATAAATAAAGATAAAATATCATCAACGATCATACTATTATCAGCAGCCATATATCAAAGAAGCATGAGCTTGTTAAGTTAAAAAATATTTTATACAAACATTTTTATAAAATCCACTTATTACCTCGTGACCTAAAAATACATTATTACATGAATCAAGATAAACGAAGCCCTCAACTTTATCCTTAAGGTTAACGTTAAGTAATGACGCTCTTAAGCAGCCCTAACGTGGTTGGTTGAAAACTTCACTTTAATCAAGATTATAAGCGATAACTGAATCAGAAATATCATTCTGAAGCCCTGAAGATATCTTGGCGTTAATCACCTCATCCGAACTCTATTTAATTAAAGTATGATTCGTGCATTACAGCAATGCTTTTGGAATCCGTTTACAGATATCTCGGAACCAAGTCAGTGTGTCGGATTCATTGGCTTAGACCGTCCTACCTACTAACCCCGGGGTGTTCATCTCTACCCTATACCGTCGTCATAAGGATAAAAGACGTATCTGACATTCAGTCATAAAGGCAAAAAGATGTAACCTCCGCGAGAGTCGACCCTTGTACAGGGCCACTCGCGATATAAGGTCCTTTCTACTTGCCTATATACCACCACAATGAGGGGACGACTCAATAAACTTTATCTAGCGTGTTAGAAAAATGATTTGGCTTAGTTTTTCGACCGGATGCTGGCCTAACCTATTCCTCTCATCCCTATCCATGGAGATTTAATCTCTGGCAAATAATAACTGTTTAGAATACGTTTTTATCGCTTTATTTAAAATATTATAAAAACAGGAATTGGTACTATTATGTCAAACAATAGTAGGAAAAGGCCTATGTCCAGCAGTGTACGGGTACAAGCTGATGATGATGATGATGTTAAACAAGATTACATGAGTTACCTTACCGTTACCATTCAAATATACTTAATTAATGTTATGAATACGACATGAATAATGTTGTTATTAATCATAAAACCTGCTTACCCTAACAAGTTTATGGCGTGATATTAAGCACATGTTTGTTTGAGATTGCTAGAATTTGACATTTTAGAAACTTGTTTCGCGATTATGCTTTTGCTCTGATCATATATTTGCTTATAACACTAAAAAGTCCATGTGTATGGATATTTTTTTATTGAATGTAATATAATTACATAGATATATACAGACGATATTATAAAGGTCGCTGGATACAGGCCGCTTTTTTATAGCAGAAATTGACAAACGAACAGATGGGTCACCCGATGGTAAGTGATCTCCACCGCCCATAGACACCCAAGACACAAAAATAATCATGGGTGCGTTGCCAATCTAAAAGGAGGGAATGGAAGGGGAGGGCAATGGGATTGGGAAAGGGAGGGGGGAAATGACACATAACATAAGTTCACGCCTGTATCCCCGAAGGCGTAGGCAGAGATGAACTAGCGAACTAGAACACCCACATTTCGCCGAGCTTAGTTCCGTCCCAGATGTGATAGGGGGCGAGCCTATCGCCATATCGGGCACAAATTCTAGACTCCGGGCTGATATGAAAAAATCCAATATCACTTTGCCCGACCCGGGGATCGAACCCGAGACCTCAGGACGGTAGTCGTACCGAAATACAACTACGCCACCGAGGCAGTCAAAGGCAGGGGCGAAATGACTCACCGGAAATCTCACTCACCGAACGAAACGCACAGCAAGCTGCCACTTTACGTCGGATTTCAGTGAGACAGTAGAATCTAATCGGTAGAGCCGCCCATTCGTGCTGTAGATGTTACTGTTTACAGCGTAGCTCTACCACTCAGAAAACAGGTCGACCTGGAAATCCTTGGGGAAGGCCTATGTTCAGTAGTGGACGTCCTGTGTCTAATGATGATACACACTGAGCGTCACTTGGGGATAGACAGAGACAATTGAGCGCCATAAGCTATACTGCAACAACACTTTCGCCTCATCATCAGCCATAGAACGTTTACTGCTGAACATAGGCGTCCATTAAGGGTTTCCAGACCGACCTGTTGGAAGCGGCCTACATCCAGGGATTTCCTGGGACATTTTTTTAGGCGTCTGTCGACCTTGTAGGTGGACGGCCAACGCTGTGCGTGCCGGTACGTGGTCTCCACTCGAGAACTTTTCTGCCCCTTCGGCTATCGGTTCTACGAACTATGTGTCCAGCCCACTGCCACTTCCTAACCAGCTGGGCTATGTCAGTAACTTTTATTCTTCTAAAGATAATAGTATACTGGACTGTTATTATTTATTGTTATTCCGTGTAATATAAAATACAGTAGGTGCTTCGAAATTTTCCTAAAATTATTTATTTATAACCTGACTACCTAAAATTAATTCTGTTTTAGAACAAAGGTAAACACGTTTTAAATATTTCTACTTCGTTTTATTTGTTTCGTCGAAATACACAAATAACCTGACAAAATATATTAGCACTTACAGAGATCTTTTTTTAATCACATTTGAAGATTAAAAATATAATTAAAAAGTAGTATGATAACCAATAGTCTTACTTTGGAGAATGCTCAAGACCGGAAGAAATAGAGGCGAGGAGAGGAAGGTGGATCCTGGCATTAGGTCAGTATAACGTAAGACAGAGAGAAAAGATGAAATTGATCTAATTGCTCCAGTCTCAGCCTCAGCCCATGTAACTCCGGCTAGGCCTTCAACACTATAAACAAGTGTGACTAGAAATCTGTCTACTCTCAACTGCCCTCTCATTTGTTTGTTTGTTTGTAACTCGAAAGTACGTTTATCATTAAATGAGTTTATCAAATAGGACGACAAACATCGATAAATATATATCAAATCAGTACCTACTATCTAGTCATAAAGATAACAACCATACGGGTGGCATGACTAGCCCTAACCTGCTATTAGTACTTACTAAAAAAAACTTTTGTTTATAAATTAGTAATTTATTATCAGTTGATATCGACTGATATTTATAAATATGAAGCGACAAATGAATCGTCATCCGTAGGTAGCTAGAGAAAGGCGAGTAGGTTAGCTAGGATAGGGCCTTATAGTCCACGGCGTGATTTTCCTTATCCACATGTCCAGTCAAATCCTACAAGTTTCTTATTTTATTTTCCCGTCAATTCGCTGGTAGCATTCCTGCCATATCCCGTTCGTTCCCATTCCTTCCATCCACAACCCTTTATCTAAGCCCCATCCTTGTTATTGTGTCCATACCTACCTGATTGTTTTCTAAATTGATAGTGTTGTAACATGATTATTATATAAATGTATCTAGACCTTGTTGTGACCAGTCATAAGTGCATTTGATATTCCTACGTGACCAATAAACATTTTAATACAGCTGTCATGTGTGCACAATGAATTAGGATAGTCATTCCATAAAATAATTCAAATTCTTTTATCGTCACAGGTTAAAGTAAGTGCATCAGACCTGCCGTTAAATGGAATATAATTGAAGTAAAAGGCAACGGTCGAGACATCAAGATCCGTCGACGGCCGACACAATAGGGATTATCAGTTTTTATTATTGAATTCATTAAGTTCCATTATCTATCTATAATTACGGAAGTTATAAATGCGCTGAGTAATAAAAACACAAGAAAACTTTTAAATGTAGTAGAAAAGGTAAATGCTAAACGGCGCGGAAAAGATGCACAGCTAAAGGTGACATCACGTCTCGTAATGACGTGCGAGAAAGAGAGCAAAATGTTCCCAAATCTCAACTCGTACTCGCCCGACCCGGGATACCGAGACCTCAAGACGGTAGTCGTACCGAAATACACTAATAGAAATTATAGAAACGTCTTCAAATACATAGTCAGTCCCTCTCGATATTTTTTTTTACAAAAAATATACCTACTACGTGCGTGAAGGCACGTAATGACATTTAAATTTTTATTATAATTATGTATAAAACTATGGGCATGTTATAAGAAAGAAAGACATACGTGGGTAAAAAAGTGATGAATATGAATGTTGATGGATGGAGATGTAGAGGAAGGCCAAAGAAGAGGTGGATGGAGTGTGTGAGGAAGGAGATGACAGAAAAAGGGGTGAATGACGAGATGACGAGATGACAGGCATGTATGGAAGTCGAAAACATGTTGCGCCGACCTCAAATTAAATTGGGATAAGGGCAGGAGGATGATTATGATGAATTACGTATGAAACTGTCATCCGCCCGATGTTTACGTCCATCATCCCAAGATGGTGGCACAGACTACAGGCCCAGAACAATCGGGAGCTCGTGTCAATGGTCGTGTTTGTGTGCACAATGCGGCAGGCCCGGCGCGGCTGATGCAATTGTTGCCTCAATACACGCTCGTTGTGCGGTTTTACTGCTGATAGGGTTGTCAATACAAATTAAATTTTGGAATGATTATCATGTTTTTTCTAACCGTGGTTCGCGGTCAAGTTCCGAGGAATGACGGATTTGGATTCCTCAATTCGTCTGTATTTTTTTTTATGTATGTTACGCGATACCTCCGCCGAATGTGGACCGATCTTCAAAATTCTTTTTGTGTTCGATAGAGCTTATTTCAAGGGTGGTCCCATATAAATTTGGTTACGATCGCATTTGAAGTAGGTCCGTTAAGTTTATAAAGTTGTGATTATATTTTGTGACACTAAAGTTTCATCATCAGCTATAGGACGTCTACTGCTGAACATAGGCCTCCCCCAAAGATTTCTAGATCGACCTGTTGGAAGCGGCCTGCAGGCTGCATCCAGCGGCTTCCCACGATAATCATCAAATTCAATTAAAATTTGAATAGAGTCGTTAAGTGTATTTTATATACTGAAAAGCTTATTTAATAACACCAATAATTTAATTATACCACGATTTTTCTATGCCTACTCAAGTAGGTAATGTACAAAAGTCTTAAATTCTCAATTCCAACAACTACTTACATGTTGACAGATAATAATAATAATATGGTAATTGATATTCAAGAGATATTAAAAAAATTAGTAGCGTTTAAATATTCGATAGTTAGAAAACTTTTGATGTAATAGCAACCCTAGTTGCAGGAGCCCCGTGCCAGCCACTTGCCGCACTATAGGTAGATCATGCGCCAAGGTCAAGTTGTGAATACAGAGTATTATCACTAGTATTATGGACGCACTTGGCTTCAATACTTTGATATTGTAACTCGTAAGTCGTAAAGTATTACCATAGCTTTCGACGGGAAATATCAGAAAAATAAAATATGTAAAAATAAACTCATGTAGGGTATTTTGCAAACTATATACGTAGAGGTAATATAAATTTATACACAACAAAAAAACAAAAAAAAAACGAAATATTTTCTCTTTCTATATTAACATAACATAACATAACATAAGCTCACGCCTGTATCCCCGAAGGGGTAGGCAGAGGCGCACTAGCGAACTAGTACGCCCACATTTCGCCGAGCTTAGTTCAGTCCCAGATGTGATAGGGGGCGAGCCTATCGCCGTATCGGGCACAAATTCCAGACTCCGGGCTGAAATGGAAAAATCCAATATCACTTTGCCCGACCCGGGGATCGAACCCGAGACCTCAGAACCGTAGTCGTACCGAAATACCACCACGCCACTGAGGCAGTCTTTCTATATTAGTTTAGATAAATATTGAAACATAACTTTTATAAACTACATATTCCAATTTCATAACGTCCATATTATTATTTAATAATATTTATTCATATTACGATTAAATTTAAATAAATACCATTCACAAGTGATTAGAAATTCTTGAGTCCTAGTTATTTGCAGATGTTCAGGAAATGTATTCAATATTCATTGGTACCTTGAACTTTCTTGCAATGTCAATTTTTATATCAACTACCGCACTACCGGCAATTGACATATTGCAGTATATTAAATTAGCATTTATTTAATGCAAATTCATAATCAAAGCAAAATAATATTACTTGTATTACAACTTACATGAATATATTTTTGCTAATAATATTGCTTTTGTTTTTATTTTATCTAAAAATACCTTATTAAATGTCACATGACTAATATATTTTCTTAATTATTTTACATTGATAATAAATATTGCTCAAAATTATACTGAATATTTGCTAGTTGTAAAAAATAAGCCATGGCCTTACTTATAAACACATTTTAGTTGAGCAAATAGTCTGTCCCTTTTATTTTCAAACAATGTGACAAGGAAAAAAGTGACAGACTTTTTTTTAACCATTTGCCATAGACGAATTTAATACCTAGACACCTCATTACAGGCAACCAACATGAGACACCACATCAGACAATAAGAGCTAATACAGAAGACCTCTCACTAGATTCAAATGAGAATAAATCGTCTTTGCCATTTGCTCATATAAAATGTTTTTATAAGAAGGACCTGTGGACCAGGTTGTGCAGAAATTATTCAAACCACAAAAAAACTTTCTTTTTATTGATGCCACCATGATCTAAATCATTAATAGACTTATGAGTGGTAGAGCCATGCTGTATAGACAGTAACATCTACAGCACGAATGGGCCGGCTCGACCGGTTAGATACCACTGTCTCACAGAAAACCGACGTAAAGTGGCAGCTTGCTGTCGCGTTTCGTTCGGTGAGTGAGATTTTCGGTGGCCCATTCCCCCCCCCCCTTTTCCCTCTCCTTCCATTTCCTCCTTTTACGTTGGCAACGCACCCATTCTTTTTGTGTCTTAGGTGTCTATGGGCGGTGGAGATCACTTACCATCAGGTGACCCATCTGCTGATTTGCCAATATCTGCTATAAAAAGTTTTTTTTGTGACTTAGATCATTTCGACCTATCCAAAGAATAAAGTTACATATGATAATGAATCGAAATTGCTTTCTTATTTTTCTGAGCTTATTTATTGACCTGTATATTTAACTAGTGAATATTGTTTTAAGCTATGTCATAATTTAACTTGTTATTATGTCATAAATTTAAAAAAATACTAGTATTAGTTAAATATATAGGTTAATTTAAGCTCAGAAAAATATAAAAGCAATTTCGATTAATTATCATATGTAACTTTATTCTTTGGATAGGTCGATTTCTGCACAACACGGTCCCTATAATTTTAAGAAATTTGACGATCATCAATAACATTTGACCTAGTTAAACATGTCTATTTATTGCAGAATTTATTAAACATAACATCTTAATTTCTATTTAAACTTGGTTTCTATTTAATTAAGCAATAGTTTGGTGTTATGTAGTAAAAATACAAACAGTTTAGATTTAATGAATATTTATGTGAGATGTGTGATTTAGTATAAAGTCTGAGAACATACTTTATGTAATATGAAAATGAAAGTATAGTGTTTATTAGTTCTTTCATTCACTAATCTCTTGACCGGTTTGCAATTTACATATATTGAAATAAAACTATTCTTACGGATTCTATCACGATTAGGTTTTAATTATTATTCCCGACGTTTCGAAGGCTTTGCAGTCTTCGTTGTCACGGGTCAGACTGAGGTGTCATTTGTCCAAAAAAGGTTAGAGTTACAATATCTACCATCATTAAAAAATTATACAAAATCAAAAAAGGTTAATTATTAAATCGGAACCCAAAAGACCAGCTGCCAGAACTCAAGACACCGTGAGCTCGTACTGCATAAATCGGAACACAAATAATTAACCTTTTTTGATTTTGTATAATTTTTTAATGATGGTAGATATTGTAACTCTAACCTTTTTTGGACAAATGACACCTCAGTCTGACCCGTGACAACGAAGACTGCAAAGCCTTCGAAACGTCGGGAATAATAATTAAAACCTAATCGTGATAGAATCCGTAAGAATAGTTTTATTTCAATGTATAATATTCACGTAAACTTAAGAAATCAGTATTTACATAATTATATTTTTACCTGACTGACTTCGAAGAAGGGTTATATTTTTCAAGGTACGTAATATACCTCAACTGCCTTGGTGGCGTGGTTGTATTTCGGTACAACTACCGTCCTGAGGTCTCGGGTTCGATCCCCGAGTCGGGCAAAGTGATGTTGGATTATTCCATATCAGCCCAGAGTCTGCAATTTGTGCCCAATATGGCGATAGGTTCGCCCCTATACATCTGGGATGGAAATAAGCTTGGCGAAATGTGGCTGTTCCAGTTCACTAAGGCGTCTCTACCTACCCATTCAAGGATACAGGAGTGAGCTTATGTTATGTGTGTAATATGTATGTATTCGATTTTTTAATATTAAACTTACATAGATACATAAACTCACACCTAAATCCTCGAAGGGGAAGGAACAGGTGAACTAGAGAAATAAAACTCCCAAATTTCACCAATTCTGTCTCAGATGTGTTAGGGCACAAGTCCATCGCCATATTAAACCTTTAGGAAGATAATATATTGATTTACAGATTTTATTTACTTTGTAAGGCTTTTTGTATTTCTGGATAAAATTATTATTATAATCAGGATTCTGTAACTAATCCGTGCAAAGATATATTCCAAGATTTTTTTAAGTTGATTTAAAGCTGTGTCTCCTGCACATGTTTTTTCGAAACAAAACACAAAAACACCTACACAAAACAACGTACTTCGCTGTCTCCTGGTCGTGGAACAATGGACCATAGACAAAAATACCATGTTTTGAGTAATGTTTTAGTGCAGGAGACTCATCTTTACTTAATCAAGTCTGGGTACTTTCTCCAGAGCATACCACAGTCATTATGCCCCTTACTTATAAAAATATTTAAGCACTGCTTATCTTTAACCATAGGTTGTCCCTTTCATTTTTAAATAATGTAACGCAAGGAAAGAAGTGACAGGTTATTCTTAACAAAAGTTAAGCGAAAATGTTTTTATAAGTAAGGGCCCATATTGTCAGAAAGTTTAATTTTTGTGTGACAGTGTGTATGTGGAAACACAGGGTGAAGTGGAAAGAAAAAACGCAGAGAACTGACCCCACCACCATGTGGGATTAAAGCTGGGAAGAGAGAGAGAGTGTGTTATGTGGAAAACATACTGTAATTTATATTTTCAATATTCACGACAGGCAAAGCTCTAAATAGAGCTAGCACTACATAGTTGCAAGCTATAGGGGGAACTTTGTAGCTATTGAATATTGAAAATAAATGATGTATATGCAACTTACAAAACTACAGAACAATGAAGTAATATTATGTATAGTTAGTAATCTGACAAGGTGACTGAGTGTCAACTGATAACAAATTTGCCCTAATTTTCAAGTGTTTTATTTTGCTTTCTCCAAAATATGTAGATGCCAAATTATTACAATTATTACATTTATTTAAAGCACACAAACCTTTGTTTTTAGTTCTGTCTTCTGGAAATCACTATGAAATATTGTGTGGGTGTTGATATATGGAGTGAAAAATGTAACGTGGATGAGGCATAAAAGATGTTTTAATGTAGATTATTACAGTTATAAACCTCATTTCAAACAATGATCTTTATACGTGAGTTCCTGCGACAGTACATTATATAGTCGAGATGTCAGTTGCAACGTGCCGTCAGCTGCACACTGCACACGCACTGTTTCGTAACAAAGGGACTGTTCGTGTGAGTACTGAGTAATACTGACAAGTGACGACGCAGCTCGGCAGTGAAAGTGTGTGGCTATCAGTGCATGCTCACTGCTGGCCGGTCGCAGCACCGTCGACAACCAACCCGATGGAGATATCAGTAAGCACCCAGTGGCCATTAGCGCAAAGGTTCACGGTCAGATCCATCACCGATCGAAACTTCAAAAATACCATGCACGTTGCACACAACTGACAACTTTGTACATTGTAGTCACTACCGCAGCCTATCAGACCGTGATAACCACCACTAACGGTATTCACAATGAGATACTGTATTTTTTATCTAATAAACAAAAATCCATCTGGTACTCACCTTAAAATAAACATCCATGAGGATGCTGTCCGGTAACGAACGCAATACATTTCTCTCGCACTTTGATTTCTGAAGATAATTCACTAGATTCGTTAAGCACAGCTCGTACAAATTATCGGGTATTTTCTTTACGCGCAACGAAGCAGACGCGTCAGCCATTTTGGCGACATAAAGCAAAACTCGCTTCATTTTCTTGCTAAAGCTCACTTTCAGATTTGACAGATGCCAAATGGACCCGCACGAATTTCAGGTTAGTGTCGTAGAATGACCGCTGCCTTATTGGTCAGTTTTAGGCTTAGTTGGTGAGCTTAATATTGAAACCCTTAAGTGATTGGATAATTTTTATTAAGTTCAAATGTCACTAATTAGTGAATCCTTTTTGACACGCTTCACAAGTCATGTGATAAGAAACAAAACAAGCGTGGTGTGAAAGAGACAACGATCGATTTCACAAGTTCCATTGCTATTTACAGCTGATCGCGACCCGCGAGAAACAGTGTTGCACTGGCGTGTCAGCTGACTACGGCAGCGCGGGAATCTTTGAGCGGCGTTAATTACGTAAACAGTTATATATAGGGTGGGAGGCGTTTTATATTTACGTTGCGATATCATTTTACGATAAAACTTAAGTACCTATACAGTATGATGTATTTATTTTATTTATTTACAAAACCTTTCTATTATTTAGATTATTTTCCTACTTAATATTAAGTGCGTATATTTTCCCAAAATATTTGCGATTACCTAATTTAATGGTGGGTTGATTGCAATAAAAAATACAGAAGAATTGACCATCTCTTTTTTTGAAGTCGGTTGAAAATAAAATTGTACCATACGAAAAATATACATAAGCTCACGCCTGTGCCACCGAAGGGATCGGTAGAGACGCAGTAGCGAACTAGAATACCCACATTTCGCCTAGCTTAACCCGCGTCTCCTGCACGTTTTTTCGAAATAAAACAAAACAAACAGCTACACAAAACAGGCAGAAAGAAAGTTATTGTTTTTCATAAAGCCCCAAATCACTGTGCGCGTGGCGCATCAGCAAGCTTCTTTCCTGATGATGAGCCATACGACTACCCATCAACAGTAGCAAGCAACAACTCCGCCTGAATTTGAATAACAAAATAACATAACAAAACATAAAAAAAATAACAAAACACTGGGTGGCACTGCACCGTGCTTGTCAGCCAGAGACAGATCTTGTCGCATAAGTAATTATTAAACTGCCTACAATGTCTTTCAAATTGGAACACATCATTGCTTGCACAATGCTTCTTGCCGGTAGAAATAAACATTGCAGTGGTATCCACAAGGACTCTGACATGTGATAGTTCTACAGCCAGTGAACACAACCTATACAATGCCTAAGACGGTCCAGCGGGCTTAGCCAAGCGGCTTATGTGCTAGTCGATTAGAATAAATTTACATTTATTATTCTATTCGACTAGGCCATAAGCCACTTGGTTAAGCCCACAGTACGTACTTAGAGGCTCTAAGTTAGAGCATAAAACATCCTTGGTTCAGCATTTATCATGTCAACAAAATAGGCACTGTATATATTTTATTTATCGTAGACAGAATGTACCACTAACAGAAGGGCAATTGGAATGACGCACTTATTGTTTATAATAAGTGTCACATTGGACGTTCTTAGGGATCAGTGCTTCGATATCAAAACACATTTTATTAGTTGGACCATTAGGGCTGTTAACTGATTTTTAAGATTGTTAACTGGTTTTTAATTACCTCCGTACTTGGGTTATCAAATGTATTTAGGTACATTTTAAAGTTTTTCATGATTATTTGCCGCTAAATAACCGAAAAAGAACTGAACCTTCGTTGTATGCAGTTGTAGCTGTAGCATGAATGCGCAAAATTTGTCCTACTAACGAACTTTCATTTTCTTAATGAAAACAAAATCGCTATATAATCATGGACACGAGGGCGAAATTATAAAGTTTCGTATTTTGACATCAGCTACAGAACAGTAATAGGGTAATAAAACCATTTTAATTAGGTTCGATTATATAAAATAATTATTTGTTAAATACAGCTCTTATCTATTATTTACACTATTTTCGTAGGTCGATACTCGATACGATGTTAAAATAATCCTAGGTAATAATAACCTTCTAAAATGCAGAGGTACTCGAGTCTCGAGTTCCAAAACATTGTTACTGGTGGGTTCAGGTGATTTGCAGGAGAGTTACCTAATGTAAAACGATATTCAGTGTCCATAAATACCCACGACACTAAGAGAAATATGGGTACATAAAGGGAGTGAATTGGGATAAAGGGAGGCGGGTTTTGGCTCAAAACACTGAACACTGAGATTACCATTACCTAATGGTGTTGGGTGGCTCTGATACTAAATTACTATACTTTCTGTTAGATACCAACTCTGTAACAAGCTGCTGATCGTGGTAGTTTGAGATCATTGTTCCTAGTCACTGGCACATCGGCGATGAAATACAGTTACAGTACAGGCGATACAGTTTAATTACAAATTGTTTGTAAATAAGGAAATGTCAGCTCGGTTATTTACCAAACACCCGTTTTATTACAATCAATCTCTAAATAATATAAGCAGATATAATTATAAGATAATCAGGTTAGAACCCAAGAGTAATTTTCAATGTCATTATCATCATCATGGCATCACCCGCCCATTAAATTGGCGAGTGAGTGTTCACGCAGTGTGCCATGCGTGACGCGGACTTGTGGGCCGTGCCTCGACGCTGTCAAAATATTATCACGTGATTAAGATAATCTAAATTAATATTTGCAACTCAGTTGGACTATTTATCAGTAGATAACAATAATATTTTAAATAGTAAGCCATGCCCACAGCATCAAAGGGCTGGTTCCACCCGATTAAGTATTATCACGAAATCGACGTAATGCGACATCTTATCGGGTTTCGTTTTATAAAAGATGTTTGGAAGCCTAATATCTCATTATCTTACTGATTCCCATGGAGTGAGATAAATGAGCCTATCGCTATATCTATTTGAAAATGAGTCTATTGCTATATCTCTTTGACCGAATAAGTACTGAGTATTGAACAGAAAATGTATTCTTTTGTTGTCAGTTAGCATGTAGTAATTATTAAAAATAATTTTGGAATTTCACTATTTGCAGACTATTAGAAAGCTACAATAATATTCTTGAGCTGAGTTACTTATTTCTCAGGAAAAAACAACACGGGGGCAGAGCCGCGAGCACAAGTATCTACAAATAAAACAACCATATATTGTAACAATCTTTATTGTGGCATTTTATATCTAATTATAGACTAATATCGTAAAACAAACGACGCGCCGCGTCCACAATTAAACTAACTTTAAAGCTGAACTACGCAACATAAATGCTTACAACTCCTTAAAAATGACAGCAAATTGTCTCATCCAATAATAATTGTAGTTTCCGTCATTATTTAAATTCGAAATTCGAATGGAAATTAGATTCAAATCTGTAAAACTAAGCTCAGAAATAGTCTATTGGAAAAGAATTGAGCTTACTTTGAACTAAAAGTGTCTTCACAGTTCTACAACTTCATACAGGATTTATCTACGACGAACACAGAAGATTTCACATCACCTATTAAAGAACCTACTTATAACAGGTTAACCTAGACGCGCTACTGAATTATGAAGAGTAAAGGTTAAGTAGCACGTCACTAGATTAAATATACCAGAACATCACGGTAGCTAACTCATGGTATCTAAGATGGTACTTTGGTACACTTGTGTCTTTGGGAGTAGTTACTGCTTGCCAATGGTGAATTTGGAGATGGTCTCGAGCAGGTTGATGTAGGCGGTGTGTTCATACGCTGTGCTAAAGTCGGACAGCTTCTGCGCGAAGTCATTGCTGATGCCTTTCTCCTCCAGGAGATTCATCAGCAAGTCATATAAGTACTAGAACAAAGTATTGTAAATTAGATCTCAAACTTTATTTCCCACCACCTTGTTTAATAATAATCACAAGTTTAAAAACTTGACGGACCGACTTCAAATCCGTTCGTAACCAAATTTATATGGGAACACAATTGGATTAAGCTCTATCCGACACAAAAAGAATTTTGAAAATCAGTCTACATTTGGCGGAGATATCGCGTAACATACATAAAAAAATACAGACGAATTGAGTACCTTCTCCTTTTTGGAAATCGGTCGAAAATAAGATCATGGAGCTTACTTATAAAAACAGTTTAACTGAGCAAATGGCAAATAATAGTCTATCCCTTTAATTTTCAAACAATGTGAGACAAGGAAAAAGTGACAGGCTATTCTTAGTAATTTGCTCAGCTAAACAGATTTTATAAGTTAGGGCCCATGTTTCCAAAATATCGAACAAGACATTTTTACAGCATTATTTTATTCTTTAAAACCTACCAAAAAACAAAAATAGTGCCGAAAAATTTACAAAAAAAAATTCGACAAGCTAATAACATAATTACATTTTTTTTAAATAAAATGTAGCACTTCAGTGAATATTCTCCATACGTCCTATGGAGAATAAACTTCGCGTCCATGCAACAATCTACCCCAGTTTATGGCACCTGACAACTACATGTTGGGTAGTCTCAAGTGTGGCAAGAAACGGGGCGCTACGGGATTCGAACCTGCGACCTGGCGGGTCAAACTCCTTGACAGATACCACAACGCCATCAATGATTTCGAGTTCATGTTCAAATTAATTATGACTTATGACAAAGTGATAGTAATTAAAAAAATCGATGTTATTTTTTCAAATAACAATATGTACTTAATAAAATCAACCTCCGTAGCGCAGTGGCTGTGAAGCGAGATGCCGCGGGTTCGATCCCCGCACCGTGACAAACGTTTGTGTGACCCACAGATATTTGATTCTTCACATACACACATACATAAGCTCACACCTGTATCCCCGAAGGGGTAGGCAGAGGCGAACTAGAACACCCACATTTCGCCGAGCTTATTTCCGACCCAGATGTGATATATTCTGGAATTTGTGCCCTATATGGCAATAGACTCGCCGCTGTCACATTAGGGATAGATTTGAGCTCGGCGAAATATGGGTGTTCTAGTTCTTCAGTTCCCGTCTGCCTACCCCTTACAGTAGTGAGACTATGTAATCAATATAACACATACCGATGTATTTTATAAAGGAGCCTTGTACGGCAGCAGTGTTATTCAAGTCACTTGAATCAAATGAGACATGAATGACGTCATACAAGTGTACTTTTTTTAATCATATATTTTAGGGGCTTTTGATGACATTTTCAGCCAGCCCATCGTACCCTGAACCATGTCTCTTATTTATTCTATGTTGTTTCCTATAAATTTAAATATAAGATAAATACAAGTGTATTAAGTGTAGTAACAAGCTACTCACGCCGTCGAGTACGTCTCCTGCCACCGCGTACACCTTGTCGTTCCATTCGCCTTTGTAGATCGTCACTTCGTCAATACCAAAAATGTCATCTGAAACGTGAACTTATTGTAAGCATACTTGTCATCAATATAATATACCCTAGATGCACAGTTCTTTGCAAATATCCTCCTAAAAAGTGGTCTCAGGAATAAAGCAAAGAAAAGATCACAAGTTTTAATTAAATCAACACAAATATAACCCTATGCACGTGTAATAAAGTAGCTTTTTAAACGAAATGAGCAAGCGTTCTTAAATTTGAATTTTGAAATTTAGAATTCCATTGGTGTCGAACTGTATGCAAAACGAGTGCTTAAGCACTCCTTTGCTGTCCCATTTTCCAAGCGTCAACTGTGCATCTAGGTAATTAATATATCGATGATACTTGTCTTAAAAAAAATACATTTACAGCAATTGAGAATTATCGATCTTGTATTGAAGATCTGCGTCAGTCATTATAATTAATTATCATGTTTCAAACGATCGATTGACAACTCAAATCAGATGGAGCTTCCTTGTTGGGCTCGATATAGCCGCATACTGGCTGCGCTAGCAAAATCACGCGACTCGCCTCGTCGACGATTATCGTATCACGTTCGGATCACGTTCTGCCCGACGCCAAAATCGACCATGTACATTGTACACGATTCAGAGACCTGAATGGTTAGATAATTGTATTTATGGTGGGGATATCTGTATGTGCGTAGACGTGTAATCCTCTCGCCTTATTGGAACCATTTCATCCTTAATCCCAGTTTGAGTAGCAACTCCACTTTACCTGGTACTTCCTCGCTTCCAAGACAATCCACCAAGCTAAAAGACATTAAATACAATGGCAAAAAGGCAATTCTCATAGAGGAACGGGCGGTAGTGTTACTCCACCAGAGGAGATCTCCACGTCAGGGGGGTGTAGTGCCTGAGCGCCGCGGCTCCTCCGACGGTTGATCATCGGATGTTGTAGATATGTGACGCATGGTGTGATTTTTGCCAGAGCGTTGATTGGTAGGTTGTTGTTTTACGAGATAGTTTATTGAGACCGGGCGTTAGGCGCCCGTTGTTTCGTTAGTCAGTATCTAGTTCGGCGCCTGTTGCATAAATGTCGCCACACCCATCAAGTATAGAAGATATCTTACTGTATTCATCAGCAGAAGTGGGCGGCGGGTCCTGCAGGAAAGAGCAGGTGAACCCGAGCGTGGTGTCGCCGCGGATCACGTCCACCTCGAACTGGGGCCGCGAGCGCATCTCGGAGAACTCCTGCTTGTCGGGCTGCACCTCGCCCTCGCCCAAGTCGTCGGAATCCACGGTGTGGTTCACGTTGAATGTCACTTTGATACTGTACAAGAAAGCAAAAAGTGTATTTTCATTGTGAAATATCGCTTGCTATAACGGTGAAGGAAAACATCGTGAGGAAACCTGCATACCTGAGAATTTCTTCACAGGAATTTCGAAGGTATGTGAAGTCTACCAACCCGCATTAGGCCAGCGTGGTAGACTAAGGCCTAACCCCTCTCATTGGTAGAGGAGGCCCGTGCCCAGCAGTGGGACAGTAATATTACAGGGCTAATATTATAAGAAAGCAAATCAATTATTATAGGATTAGATTTGCCTACCTCTATGATATATCTAATAAGTACTACCCTTTTCTACCCTTTTCCCCCTCTGGTTGTCAACCAATTTTCCTTTTTTTATTTAGTAGATATTGATATGCTTATTTTTCGACCGACTTCCCAAAAAGGAGGAGGACCTCAATTCGTCGGTATTTTTTTTTAATTTTTTTATTTATAATACGCGATGTCTCCGACAAATGTGGACCGATTTTCAAAATTCTTTTTGTGTTTGATAGGGCTTATTTCAAGGGTGGTCCCAAATTTGGTCACGATCGGTAAATTGGGAGTTAGTCAGTTAAGTTTTTAAACTTGTGATTATTTTATACCACAGTCGAATTTCGGACACTAGGCAAACACTAGTAATAATAACTTAATTATGTAGTGCCCAAATGTAATAAGAAAGCTATTCGAGTATATTGGTTGCAAGTGCCTGGGCTCAATCGCACCAGGTGTGCATCATCATGAATGCCCAAGAAAATGGAGGCAAGATGTTTTGGAGGAAGATATTATGATGAAAACTGTGTGAAATGGTAGTGCTTAATTATGAAGATGAATCTTGACATGATTGGAATAACTACAGACACAAAAAAGGGCCTAAATATAGTAAAAAGCTATTTCTGTTTTTTATGTCAGAGCAGACAATACAATAAATGTAATATAAATGTTGCAAATGTGTTCAACAGCACAATCAAATAAAATAGTACTATTTTAGCAGAAGCATTAATGTCCCCTGTTTATGGCACCCAGTTGTTCCATAGTTGGATCACCGGGTGTGGCAACAAAGCAGGGATTTTAATGAAACGTGGTAAACCTGCTCTGGAACCAGTACAGTCTACAGCATGTGTATGTTAAGGATAGATACAGAAAATTGATGTGAAACTATAGATTTGCTGTTACATGATTATTATGAGATCAATTAATTTAATAATATCTCATAACCTCACGTTTCAATAAAAGTAGGTAACAATAAATTTTACAAAGCCAAGCAAACAAAGAACTGTAATATCCTTTCACACCAAGATGAAATAGTTCCAATAAGTAACCTGATCACCTATCTGTGACTGCAGACATCCCAACAAACTTTTTTTTTCTGCCTTTTCTTGTATCTACAATCTACAATGGCTTTCATAGCCATAATTAGTTCCAGTCTTGGCAGGGTATGGTATTCCGATGATCCTCCATTAGGAATCATCATAAGGTGATAGGGTTTAATCCCTGCTGTCAATTATTAGTATGTGCCATATTTTTATGCGAGTTATGGTGTCTTGGATATACATATAGCAGTATTTTAGCTTAATTTGTATGTTCATCTAGTCTTTGTTTGTAGCTTTTACAGTTTCTGTTAACTTCCTCTCCCAAACTACTAAATGAAAATCTTTCAGTAGCAGCACCAGTCAAAATTCTTCATGTACTGAGGTATTAACATTTAGGAACTTGCATGTCAAGTGATATTGATTGTCATGCTTCTGCAATGAATAACTTACACTTCATCCTTCAGCTGCTTAGTGAGCACCACCTCAGCACCATCTCCCTTGACCGAGAACCCCTCCACTTCAGACGGCAAAGCTTTCATCTTCTGTGCCTTACGTTCAGCCACAATCTCCTCAGTCAAGAACTCCACCAATTCTCTCTCACCTGGACAAAAACAATTTAAACATAAGTATTACATATCTCAATTTTTTATTACCGCTAAAGCTATGCTACTTTTGTTACATGTTTCAGAATATAGTATATTTATGAATACGTAAATATGCACTTGAGTAAAATTATTTATTATAGCAATCACATTATGTCAACTGAACATATTTCTTGTATAGTCATAGTTTTGTAATGATTTCGTACTAATAAAATTATTAAAGCTGTTAAAATGTGTCATATTTTTATGCAGGCAACAGACACAGTGTCTCCTCCTGGATGTGAATATGAGGTTGATGTACCCTGTAATTGTTATTGAACACTTCTTATTGAAGCATCCAGCAGATATCATTACAGGGAAGATGACAGCAACTTTGCATAATCAAATTGTTAAACTACCCATATTACTATGTACATTAGCTAAGATGATTGACAACATTACAAATCTGTTTCTTTCAACAGGTTGAAAGATTCTTAGAACAGGAATAAATAATGTATGACTACTGTACTGAGGTCTCAGGTTTGATCCCCAGGTTGGGCAGTGATATTGGATTTTTCTATATCAGCTGAAGTCTGGAATTTGTACCCAATATGGCAGTAGGCTCACCCCCCATCCCATCTGGGACGGAAATAAGCTTGGCGAAATGTCAGTGTTCTAGTTCGCTAGCGAGCCTCTGCCTACCCCTTCAGGGATACAGGCATGAGCTTATGTTAATGTATGCATGTGCTCTTTCAATCTGTCTTTACCCCACATTGTGGGGTCAGCACAACACACTTTTACAAGCATGTTGCAGAAAGGATTGTGCTAAGTTTTTACAACCAGGCTGCCTGTCTGATGTCAACCCCCTCTGGAGGTTCCAGTTTCAGGCAAATTAAATTAGAAAAATTGCTTTGCCTGACCTGGGAATCGAATCTAGGACCTCCCAGTCCACATCCCATATACATACGCCACTAGACCAAAGAGGCGACTGATGACATTACAAATAAAGAAAATTATTAAATTCATCATTATTATCAGCCTTAGGTTGTTTACTGCTGAACATAGGCCTTGCCCAATGATTTCCAGATCGACCTGTTAGAAGCGGCTTACAGCGACTTCCTGCAACCTTTATCAGGTTGTTGATTATTACAAATTATTACTTTACTATGAATTTAATATGATAAAATTTAGTACCCTAATTCTGGCTATTTTCTGACAGAATTCCATTCCAATTGCCAACATTAATCAATAAATAATACTTTACCACATTTATACCATCACTTATGATACTCTACTGAACTTGTGGTGTCACTTACCAGGAAATAAGGAATGGGTAGGATAGTTGAATTAGGAACAGGGACTCACCCAAGGGCTTGGCTTTTACGGGTTCATTGTCTTCTCTATCTGCTAAGAGAACACGTAAATAAAATTAAACTTGGTTATTTCAACCAAACGCGGTGCTTTCGGCTGACGCAAGGTTAGGACATAACCTAAAAATACACTTTACCTTTTGTATGTAGGGCTTTGAGTCCGCACCCACAGCTGCAAGTGTTGGAATGGTTGAGGAGGAGGCTGGAGGAAGCCAGGGTTCCATCCAGCCGCTTGGAGCAGCTCATGTGCCATATCCCCCTCGTGAAATCACGTTTGACGGGGGCCTGTGTACGGCTCACAATACCTGTTAAACTCGAATTCTTAACACAATTCTGTATTACCCTGTGCGCAGTTTTGACTAAGCCGTTCATTTTTGTTTTGTTGAGTATTTATTGGTAAATCAAAGAAATTATCAAAAATGTCAGGAATCAGAAAAGAACGAACGCCTTTTTTTTTTTTTTTTTTTAAATATTGTTCATAGCCATGGATACAATGTCCTTCAGCCGTATACTTTTTATTATTTATTACCCTTTTTTCCTATATCTAAGTTTTCGCAAGTGCATTGAAGTCGGATGTGTTCGATTTCAAGGCCCTGCTGGAGTTTTGGCGTCAATTCTTTCCAGTTTGATGCTTTTTAGACGATTTTCTCGCAGCGGAGGAGTCGAACATGGTCGACCCAACCACCCGATAAAAAGCGTCCAAAATCACTTATTTCAAAGCTTCCACATACTGTCCATCTTCGTTGATGTTTATCGCTTAGATTCACATCACATTTAAACCACAAGCACAACTTTAGACTAGAATATGAAATCATTAAAACAAGCGATCACCCGTACCGTCAGAATTCCCGCCAAAACTCCAGAACGAACGCCACCGGCTCTATGTTACCAGAGTAGAAAATATAAATAAAATCTGAAATCATACATAATCAAAATCAAGTGTTTCGGTGGGTAATGGCGGGTACACACCGGCCGAACGAACGAAAGCGATGGAATTTATGCCTGTTCATTCACACAACAGCGAAAGTTTGATTGTGTGAACGCAACAGGCATAGATTATTCCGGTGTGTACCCGCCATAACATTTAAGCTATAAAAAATGTTACATGTTATGGCGCGTCTCCTACACCCCTACACCGAAATGTAAATTCATTACATCGGTTATTTAACCGGTACACAGAACACCAATACCCTAACGGGAAGAACGATAACTTCAAAGAAAAAAAAGCAAACATGACCTTGGTTCATGGTCCCACTAGCGCGCCGGTTTTTGATCGATGAAACTATTTATCGCGCGAAATTTTGACTTATGGGTATTCATAGGTTTTTAATTATTAGTTTTTAATGCATTATGTCGACCATGAGTTTTTTGACATTTCACGCTAAGGACTACATAAAGTAATAATAATTTGTATGTACGTAAAATATTATATCACGTAACTGCTAGAGGCGCTTGGGTGTCATAAAAATATTTTACGAATACCCTAACGCGTCTAGCTGTTACATGATGTACTTTACAAACATACTAATTATTTTACGTAATAGCGTGAAATATAAAAAAACTCATGGTTGAGATATTGTCACCGAACTTAAATAAAAATAAGAATTAAAGTAAAATAAAAATCTTTATTGATCACGTAGGCATGTAAAAAAGCACTTATGACAAGTCAGCACAAGTAAATTTTTAAATTAGGATTAATATAATTTACATTATATATTTGAATTTGACAACAGGCAGGCAAGTATGGTCATAATAACGATGGGATGGCTGAGATAGGGTGATAAGGGGAAATAGGAATAGAGTGTAAGGGAATGGATTGTATGGGAATGGCATATGGCAGGAATGGTGGCAGGGGATTGACTGGAAATACTGGAAGCAGTTGGGATTGGTGCGTGAGGCCCTATCCTCAATACAATTGATAATCACATTTATATGGATTCACGCATACTCAATACCACTGGAGGTGTAATTACCAAAAGAATGATTAAAAGGTGAAATGGCATTGTAGGATGCAAAAACCCATACTAACAAAAATCCTTATATCTATATATATCACAAACAATAAGCTTAGTCATTATATGATTATTTTTATACAATTTATGGCATACACTTTCCAAATTGGTCGATCGGTCGGTCTGTTTACAATAAAAAAGTGGTGACTGTAACACTGTGTCACACATATTTGTAAGTAATTAAGATAATATTATATAACATTTAAGAACTGACAAATATGTGAGATACACCACTATTTATGATTAATTCTTAGTTTTAGTTAAGTTGGATGACAATTATTATTAGCTTGATATATGTGGTATGTATCGTAGATTTTAAAATAAAAACTATATTTCAAGCATTCCTAAAAATATTTATTTTGCGTTTTAGACTGCTTTTCGTCATACTATAATCGGTAAATTGCCTATTTTGTTTTATACAATACCGTTTTAGGCAAATCGATATTGTTGACACAATAATGTGCATTTCATTTTTTTCCTTATGCTCTGGACAATCAGAGAGCCATTGGAAATTTGTATGGTTTTTAATTTTATCAGTAAGCGTTTTTTTATAGTTGGTTTACATCCTTGCTCACTTAAAATATTGTACACAATTGTTGCAGCGATCTCCACTGTGTCCGTAAACATTTTATTAACGTAATGTAAACTATTACGCACAGTTTCGTATTCTTTAAAGTTTGTAAATAAGTGGCTTACCTCAGTGTTCTGATCTGCAAGCATGGCAATTTTGCAGTTTGCACAGTTTGTTCCTAATTTTTTTACCATATATCCACACACATAAGCACATGCTTGCAGTTCTGCAGAACACTGAGGTATTACAACATCCACATCCGCATTTTCTGTTATATTATATGTTGCATCGTAATTTTCAATTTCTTTATGAGGATTATTTATATATAAAAATGTCTTTAAGTTACTTAATAATATATTATCGTCATCTTCACAGTTTTTGTTTTTGCTCATCTGTAGTAAATTGCTTATGATCGACGTTTTTAATGCTGCAACAAATTGTACAGTATTTGGATTTGTGTTGCATCCACAATAACTTCTAATACTACCAAAACAATTTTCCAATGGGTCTTGATTTAATCTGCGTGTTGACAAACTTTGTATATTAAAGTTTTGTGCTAAGTTTTCAAATAAACGCTCCACAGCATTTAGTGTCCTTATAAAGCCTTCTTGTGAAGGCGGCCGTGATCTAGCCCCTATAAACTCTATATTTTTTAACATATGTTTCATTTTCTTAAGAAACGCTAAATGTGGACTTTTCCGTGTAGTTTGTTAAAAATATTTTGCCCCTTTTTCTGTCGGGTGTATCTCCGTTTAACGAATCGAATAGATGATCCATATTTTCCAACAGCATGGCTGTTGTTACAGCTTCTTGTGGCATTTCATCTGAAACACAAAATATTTATTTTATTTCAAATATATAAATAAGATGTTCATGGAGATGTCAGAATTTTAATCAAATATACAATGAAAAAATCTTATGCACCAAGGTTAACTGCCGTTGTGATACAGATGCATAGTGTACAAGTGCTGAGGTCTTGGGTGCAATCTCTGGGTCATACAAAGTATAAAATTTGTGCTTGATTTGGGGATAGGCTCACCCCCTGAGCTCATTCCGTATAACACCATGTGTGGACATCATACATATGTGTGCACCAAGACTATTAAATGGGTTGGGTTTGTTTGAAGTATACTGTAATAATTTTTTAAACCCGTGTTAAAAACGATTCATTAATAATAATAAAGTAATCTTAATAACTCACTGTTTGCAATCTTTGCAAGCATTCCTGCTGCAACTGAATGGCTAAATACTTGGCAAGCGAGGTTGACCTTCATCTTCTGTTTGAAATTGGGTTCTATGTGTTGTTTAGTTAATGCAGGCGCAAAAACAAAATTTTGATTACCATTGTCTTTTTCGTAAAACTCTTTTATATAACTCCACTTGGCTGTACCTGTAACAGTTTAAATGTAAAATTAAACCGTTACACTTGCACTTAAACTTTCCTTCAAGGGCTATCAAGCAAGTTTTCATACAAAAAAATCATCTCAAACGTCAGTACCGTCATCTACCACTTACAATGAGAGGGCCCTTATTACAATTTACACCCTAGAATGTTCAAGAACCATGTAAGACAATTTTATTGTCTAAACAAATACGATGACACGATCTGGCGCGCGTATGTTTTATAGTCCAATTGCTAATTAAACGAAGTAAACTGACAGATCGAAATGTCACTTTCCAAAATAATGTTGCTTACTTTCAAAACATAGTGATTGACTTAGTTCAATTTTGTCATTCAAAGAAGCAATAACTCAGTACTAGCTTGCAAAATAAAAAAAATATTGCGTATTTTTAGAAATTCCACCTTAACACTTCGACTAATGTCTGTGTAAATATTTTTGCGTAAATAATCATAACAGATACGCGAAATGATAACAATGAAAATTACAATTATTAACATTTATTATTTGAGAAAAATTACGTTCGGCACATTCATAGCTTTTTAAGTTTTGTTTATAATTAACCATGACTAAAATTCCAGTAGACATGCCATAACTTAGAATGCAGTATAACTATAATTCAACTTAGCAACTATAACTATAATTCAATAGAGACGCAGTACTAAAGTACAGTACAGTACAGTACATTAGGCAGGAATTACGACTTTGTGTTGGACTTTAAAAAATGAAAGAATGAAATGGTTCACTGAATTGAAATGTTTAAATAATCTTGATCTTTTTACCGCAGCACTATTTAAATTTCATAAAAAAGTGGCAACATTCGAAATGTCAGTTTACTCCGTTTTAATTAGCAATCCTACTATAAATACGACTGCAGTCTCTCTTACGCCCACGTCACAACTTTTGGATCACAAGCTTGTCTTTACTTTGAACCTACCCTTATCCCTTAATGTCGGGTCAGCGCAACACACATTTTTCAAGTATGTTGCAGAAAGGTTTTGGCTTAGTTTTTATGTCCAGTTGCCTGCCGGACATCAACCCTCTCTGAGGGTTGCAGTTCCGGACAAATCAAAGTAGAATAATTACTTTGCCCGACCTGGGGTTCGAATCCAAAACATTCCCTAATCTACAACCCATATATCCTGCCACTAGACCAAGGAGGTGATTCATACTTTTAACATGATTATTTTAATCCACTAATTCCCTAATTGTCGCCATCTTGGTTTAGTTGTCGCGTGTATAAGCTGTGGACTGGGAAGGTTGTAGTGTTTGTGTGTATTAATATTTAATTATTAAACGATACAATTAATTGATTTATCGCATGCGGTCTTATCCGTGTCACAGCTTAGCTTAAATGCAATTTTAAAATATTAAAATTACCTGCTATGGATTTTCCATCATTTTCCAAAACTTGTGGGCATTTAATATCATATTTCAGAAAATTATTCCTGAAGCATTTGATAAGATGCGGTGGGTCCATAATTGTGACAATTGCATGGCCTTTGAAATCAAAATATGGGTGATCCACTGAAGAGCCAAGGGAGTTTATTGCCTTAATGTTAGTGGCAAAGTTGTCTGAAACTGTAGCAACAATGTTCAGTCCAGCTTGAAAGCTTTCTTCGAGAACCTAAAATCACAAAAAAAACCTGAATATTTTGAGATGAATTATAATTTATTTATTTAAATTATAACTATTATAATAGATGGTGGCTGCCAAGACGAGTGTCAGAGGGTCGAAACCAACCACAATTTTTTTAAAGATTTTATTTACGACTTTTTTGGTGATAGATATGTATACTCAAACCAAATTACAGCTCTCTAATACTAATAGTCTCTCGAGATGTAAACTGTGGTCAGACAAATAGACAGACGGACGATGGATATAGCTAATCTATAAAGGTTCTTTTTTTGCCATTTGGCTTCGGAACCCTAAAAAGAGTATACACATCTGAGTTTTCTATGTTAAGTAATGGTCAATGAAAACATCGTGAGGAAACGTGGTAGACTAAGGCCTAATCCCCTCTTATTAGTAGAGGAGGAAAGTGTTCAGCAGTGAGAAAGTAATTTCTTTTATATTACATTACATACCTCTTTTATGAGAACAGATAATCTATCAGCTGTAACACAATTTCCGGAAAAGTAAAAAGCTAAGGGTTGTTTCCATCTGGCTCTAATGCCAATTGCCATAAATAGTAAAGCATGAGTGGCTGGCTCCATAGTTCTCCCTTGAATTCCATGGTCTTGATAACCTTCAAGTATATCTAATTTTGCATTATACGTTAAATTTTTTCTTATCGACATTTCATCAAATGCCAAAATACATAGATTTTCTTTGGGTTCTCGTTTTTTTGTAATCTCTTTTATTGTATCAAATATTTGGGTATTTATACCACATGTCATGGGAATTTTATTAAGGAGTGCTTTTAATGTGCCTTCACTTGGTAAACAAAAAAGCCGCCTTAACAGCCTGTAGCAAGCAGTAGATCTTTTATAGATACTTAATGCCATGACTTTGTCTACACTCCATCTCCGACCAGTCAGTTTTCTAGGAGCATTTTTAATCTGGCTTTGCAATAATAATGCAAATGACCCTGATATGTTTTTATTCAAGAGACTTTCGACATTTGCATCTGTTGTTAATGTCTTCAGAAGATTACGTGGTTGTTTCTTAATATTTTGTCTCAGTCTTATAGTAGGGGAGCCCACGATGCTAAATGGGGATTTACTCGAGCGTCGTAGAGACCTATTGGGATGCAAAGCTTAGATGATATGAAGAAAAAAATGTTATATGATATATACCTTTACATCGGTGGGGGAAGCGGCTATAGATTTTTAAATATGTAAAAAAAAACTGCTGCATGGACATCCTCGAGCGCGTCAGATATTGATAGCATCAATGCCCTACGTATTTTTAATAATGTACGTATGTTAATCTGATCGTTTGCATGATGCGAGTGGTTGTATTTAAGGGTTGAAAATGAAAAAAATAAAAATTGTCGAGCGCGTCAGATTTTCTAACGGAGTGTTAAGTGCACCAAAAAAAAGCTCTCATTCACTAATCTGACGATTTCGATGGGACGCAAACTCGCGGCCATTTTCATAATGTGCAAAAAAAATTCGCCATTTTGAAATACTCAAGCGCGTCAGATTAAGATATATATGGTTCATCTTTATGTTCTAAACGTACTGTCTCATAATCTGACGATTATATAGAGGGATTGGCCTGATCTGACAAAAAAAAATTAGAAAAACGGTTCACCTTAAAGGCCATCCCTGCAACTTCCCGCTAATTCCATTCTTGGGCTCTTAAAATTGTACGTATGACATTTTTGAGCTCAAAATATAATTTATGTGATATTTTGAGCTCGCTGAGTTCAAAGAAATAGAAATTTCATAGAACACTATTTTTGGAATTTTCAAACCGCAATAACTTTTGAATGGATCAACCGATTTTCACGCGGTTGGCGGCATTCGACGCAGTTTTATCATCCTCATAAGTAATTTTGCAATTTTAATTGATCGAACCACAAATTTCGGAGTAATCCCGAAAAAACACTTTTTCGGGTTTCTTTCGTTCACGATATCTCTCGAACGAATCAACCGCTTTTGACCAGCTTGGTGGCGATCGACGTGGTTTTTCAAGCTCAAAGGCGGATTAGTTTTTGAAGTTGATCGATAAAGCCGGTTAAAAGTTATTCCAAAAAAAACACTTTCAAAATATTTTATTTTTTTATATTTTTAAATCATTGAACTTAATTAATTGAAAAGCTCAGGAAGCAGAAACCAGAGTGGGGACGGAGTGAGAGAGTAATAGATAGAGAAAGAGTGAGAGAGGAATAGAAGCGCGGAGAAAGAAATGTAGGCATCACGCAACTGCACGCATTTAACTTTATCGACGAATTTTTATTATTTCGGCTTGCGGAAATCGTCAGATTATATATTTTTCATTATGCTTGAATTATTTCCTTCAAAATAAAAAAAAATTTTGCTACGCTCGAGAATGTCGAGATGACGTTTTTTTTTACAACTTTGTTGCCCTCCCCTTTTTTTACGTCACTCTCAAATTGTCAGATTAGTGGAATATACACTTTTTAGGATGTAATTAACTCACCCTACCTTAATCTGACGCGCTCGAGAATTTCTGATGGTCAATTTTTTTTTACTAATCTGATCCTGTATCCTTCACGGGCGGCCTTATATATGGGCCTCATGTTTTGTGGAGGTACTTAACCGGGTACAAGGTATCCCCCTGTATATTAATCTGTCGCGCTTTAGTAAATCCCGAAATCCCCGCTTGGGCTCCCCTACTATTATAATCTCACTTAAGTTTCTCCTGCATCTTTTGTAAAGTTTGAGTTTTTTGGGAGTTAATACTTTTGAGGTACTTATATCCAGCTCTCTTAATATACCTCTAGTCTTTGAAACCTGCAAATAATTAATTGTACATTTTTTTTTAAATTCAAGAATTTTAGAACGTGTTTAGAACTTAACTCGCCGTCACAAACGCCACATGCCGTCGTAGCATTGCGTCAACCCGCGCTGTGGCGGACCAACCGGAGCTAGCTATGTTCAATGTGGACCGGTGCTCAAACTCAAGCACGGTGAATCATATAAACTTTAGACTCATCATGCACTCCGATTAAACTTAAAAAGTCAAACCGCGAACGAAAGCGCAATACGGTTAACGATTTGCCTATGTATTTCTATTATATCGGTACGACTCAATAATACACGACATAAATAATAAATTCGTACGCAATTTGGCGTTTTCAGTTTGTGTTCATGCGCTCGCTGCCTGAATTAAAATGCATAAATAGTAAACTTTAACAAAACTTACGACAGATGTTGTCACACAAGGTATTAATTGTCTTTGAGTTGATGGTCCTGGTATTGGGTCTTCAATGTTTTGTGTGTTGGCGACATCCTAAAAAATAATATGAGTTACATTTTCATTTTATTATTACACAGTATGTGTATATATATATATATATATATATATATATATATATATATATATATATATATATATATATATATATATATATATATATATATATATACTAGCTGACCCGTGCAACTTCGTCTGCGTAGGAGAGAGAGGATTGAAAGAATGAGTCGTAGGCACCTATAATTCAATAATTCTAAAGGAGGTAATGGGATGATCTACTTCGGTCCGGTTTCGTCAGTCACCCCATCAGTCACCCAGTCAGTACCCCCGTCAGTCACCCTGTCGATTACCCTGTCGGTCACCCCGACGGTCACCCCGACAGTCATCCTGTCGGTCAACCGTCGGTCACCCAGTCTGTCACCCCGTTTGTCAGCCCATCAGTCAGCCTGTCAGACACCCCTTAGGTCATAGCGTGATGTTATATAACCTATAGCCGTCCTCGATAAATGGGCTATCCAACATAAAAATATTTTTTCAATTCGAACCAGTAGTTTATGTTTGAGATATATTTTTTTCCGATTTTACAACATTTTTCATTTCTGCTCCGCTCCTTTTGGTCATAGCGTGATGTTATATAACCTATAGCCGTCCTCGATAAATGGGCTATCCAACATAAAAATAATTTTTCAATTCGAACCTGTAGTTTATGTTTGAGATATAATTTTTTCCGATTTTGCAACATTTTTCATTTCTGCTCCGCTCCTTTTGGTCATAGCGTGATGTTATATAACCTATAGCCGTCCCCGATAAATGGGCTATCCAACATAAAAATAATTTTTCAATTCGAACCAGTAGTTTATGTTTGAGATATAATTTTTTCCGATTTTGCAACATTTTTCATTTCTGCTCCGCTCCTTTTGGTCATAGCGTGATGTTATATAACCTATAGCCGTCCTCGATAAATGGGCTATCCAAAATAAAAATATTTTTTCAATTCAAACCAGTAGTTTGATTGAGATATATTTTTTTCAGATTTTGCAACATTTTTAATTTCTGCTCCGCTCCTTTTGGTCATAGCGTGATGTTATATAGCCTATAGCCACCCTCGATAATTGGGCTATCCAACACAAAAAGAATTTTTGACCCGGCGAACTTCGTACCGCCTAACAGTCAATTCTTTAATTTTTTTTTTAAATCTTATTCTGCTATTCGGGTCGCCGCGCCGGGTCAGTTAGTATGTAGTAGTAACAATTGAGTGACGTTACCATCGTATAAATAATATTGACAAATACTGACATTAATATTTATACGATACTAACGACACTCAATTGTTTTGCCTTCCCGGAACCTCTCCACTAAAATTTGAACTTTATCGTATGGAATTAAAGTTCAAATTGACTTTTAAGTATTATTACGAATCGATTGTATGGGAGTATAGAAAAGTGTTGTTTTTAGACTTTTTAGGCAATTTTTAAATTTTTTCTCTCCGTAAGAACCATCCTCGTACTTCGAGGAATATTCTAAAAAAAGAATTAACGAAATCGGTCCAGCCGTTCACGCGTGATGCAGTGACAACGGAAAACGGGTTTCATTTTTATATATATAGATAGATAGATAGATATACATTTACATACATAACATAGATACAACCCGCGACTTCGTCCGCGTAGAATTCACCTAAAAGCCTAATACTTCTTGTTAAATAAAAGTAGTCAGAGTTACTCCTTAAAACTAACTAGCTGACCCGCGCAACTTCGTCTGCGTATGAGAGAGAGGGTTGAAAGAGTGAGTCTTAGGTACCTATAATCCAATAATTCTAAAGGAGGTAATGGGATGATCTACTTCGGCCGTCAGTCAGTCACCCCGTCTCTCACCCCGTCTGCCACCCGTCTGTCACCACGTCCGTCACCCCGTCTGTCACCCGTCTGTCACCCAGTCACCCCGTCTGTTATCCAGTCGGTCACCCCGCCTGTCACCTCGTCTGTCACCCCCGTCTGTCACCACGTCGGTCACCACGTCGGTCACTAGTCTGTCACCCGTCTGTCACTACGTCGGTCACCCCGTCTGCACCCGGCTGTCACCCCGTCTGTCACCCGGCTGTCACCCCGTCTGTCACCCGTCTGTCACCCAGTCGGTCACCCCGCCTGTCACCCCATCTGTCACCCTGTCTGTCACCCAGTCGGTCACACCATCTGTCACCCCGTCTGTCACCCCGTCAGTTACCTCGTCAGACACCCCGCCCGCCACCCCATCAGTCAGCCTGTCAGTCACCCCGTCAGTCACCCCTTAGTCACCCTACCATTCATCCCGTCGGTCAACACTAAAATATTTTTTCAAATCGAACCAGTAGTTTCCGAGATATAAAATTCCCCGCTAGCAGCATTATTCATTTTTGCTCCGCTCCTATTGGTCATAGCGTGATGTTATATAGCTTCTAGCCATCCTCGATAAATGGGCTATCCAACACAAAAATATTTTTTCAACTCGAACCAGTAGTTTCTGAGATATCAACTTCCCCGCTTTTCAACATTCTTCATTTCTGCTCCGCTCCTATTGGTCATAGCGTGATGTTATATAGCCTATAGTCACCCTCGACAATTGGGCTATCCAACACAAAAATAATTTTTCACATCGAACCAGTAGTTTCTGAGATATACACTTTCACGATTTTGCAACATTTTTCATTTCTGCTCCGCTCCTATTGGTCATAGCGTAATGTTATATAGCCTATAGCCATCCTCGATAAATGGGCTATCCAACACAAAAAGATTTTTTCAATTCGAAGCAGTAGTTCTGTCTGAGATATAAATTTTCCCGCTTTTCAACATTTTTCACTTCTGCTCCGCTCCTCTTGGTCATTGCGTGATGTTATATAGCCTTTGGCCATCCTCGATAATTGGGCTATCCAACACAAAAAGAATTTTTCAAATCGAACCAGTAGTTTCTGAGATATCAATTCCATGTTTTTTATTTTTCATTTCTGCTCCGCTCCCATTGGTCATAGCGTGATGTTATATAGCCTATAGCCACCCTCGATAATTGGGCTATCCAACACAAAAATATTTTTTCAAATCGAAGCAGTAGTTCCTGAGATTAGCGCGTTCAATCAAACAAACAAACAAACTCTTCAGCTTTATAATATTAGTATAGATTAGCTATCTACCAGTGAAAGTACTGTCAAACTCAGTCCAGCCAATTTAAAGAATAGCTGGTATAAACCAAGGATGTTTTATGTAGAGGACTTGGCATAACTACGAAAAATAGTGTTGCGAGTCATCTTTACTTTCAGATTACTATATACCATTAAAATGCTAACTTTTGGTTGTTATTTGTGTTTCCATAAACAAGATAGATAAGTATACATTACTATCACTTAAAATAAAACGCTATGGAGATGACTTTACTAAAGTTATGGATATTACCTATCCTTGAAATCTGTCAATTTTGATATTCAGACGGCAGTAACAGTAAGGGCCTCGTTCACCACCCTCGAGTAAAGTGTCAAGTAGGCTAATCGTCAGTTAAAGTCACCCGTAACTGCACGTGTGAATTTCACGACGTTCGAGTAGCATGCATCTTGTGATTAAACTGACCAGTAAGTTACTTGCCATGTCGTCTGCCAAGTAGCGCGTTTACTTGACGGTTAAAGTTTAAAGTAGGCAGTTAATTGTACATTTTATCGTAATTTATTTTTTTATTTATTTTAGGAACAATAAACAGTTGTACAATATATCTTATTACTAGTATAATGTTACGTATAAATAACTGTGCAACCCACCCCATTGTCCCCAGATTAATTATTAAACTGAACAAAGATTAAAGAATTTTAGGATAAGGTACTAAGAAGTTTCACATACAAATTGATAGCTACTTTTTGATTGCTGATATTATAATACTTTTCTCAATTAAGAGACAAATTAATGTATATAATAATGTAGTTAAATAAACTATAAAATCAAATTATAGTATTCATACCTTAATAACGATGTTTAACGTTTTAAATGAACGTGTTAACTGTAAAAATAGCCTTTCAATTAAAAAATCAAGCAGTTTCAACAAAAATAAAATGCAATGCGGGTCACGCAAAACTCGTCCTTATTGACACACGATTTAGTAAATGTGTAACTATTTATATAGCAAAAAAGGGGCCCGGTAGGTTTTTGTGTCATGTGGTGCGGACCCGCGACGAGTCACGACTGTTTTTTTGCCAAAATAAGATACTTGTGACGTAATATTGAACGAATGGGACGCAGGATTTGTGATATCATTCACTTAACCAGTAAGTTGCTACTCAGAGCTCTAATTTTGCTTGTGAAATTAACAGAAGTTACTCGCAACTCTTACTTGTCAATTAACGCTAGTCAGAAAGTAACTAATCAATACTTTACTTGTAGTTGGTGAACGAGGCCCTTAGTGTAACTTTTGCTATTGAGTTGGAATAGCAACTTCCTGTTAAATATTAGCAAGTTATTGAGATGGGACGTAACAGTATTATTATGGGAACATGATAAAAAATAAACCACTGCAGAATTGAGAAATTTGAGATTACAGCAATAATAGATGTGAGCTAGTTATAATTTTCAGCATTTTCATAAACAAGTTATTCTCATTATCACTTAATCATATTATGTAACAGGACACCCAGTGTGTACATGGTATATGAGTTATAATGTGTAATTTTATTGATATAGCAATAGTATAACTGACTAGTTATTCTATTATTATTCTTAGCCATTTTAAATAATACATATAACTTACCAAGTAAGTTTTCTCCAGAGACAATCATGTCTTCTGCAATATCTCCTGTGCTTGCATATTGTTCTTGGCTGCACAACATCTTGTGTTGTGAGTGCAAATGTCTTAATGACTTCTCAGTTGACCATTCTCCAGTAGGGTAGCAGTATTCAGCCCATACACGTGCCCTGAAATTATTGATTACTAGCTTTTTCCCGCGGCTCCGCACGCGTATTTTGTAGGGCCAACGGAAAAAACTTTTGATTTGTTGATCCGCCCTGTCGTTTTAGTCTAAATATGGGCGACCCAGCTATCGATTTTGAAGTCAATCGGCCCAAAAACAAAGAAAAACAAAATGGCGGCCACTTTTGACAGGCTTGACAGCGGTTCTGTAGTTCGGAACTACGGGGCGACTCAGATATTGAATTTGAAGTCAATCGGCCCAAAAACAAAGAAAAACAAAATGGCGGCCACTTTTGACAGGTCTAACGGCGGTTCTGTCATTTGGAACCACGGGGCGACTCAGATATCGATTTTGAAGTCAATCGGCCCAAAAACAAAGAAAAACAAAATGGCGGCCACTTTTGACAGGTCTGACAGCGGTTCTGTCGTTCGGATCCACGGGGCGACCCAGATATCGATTTTGAAGTCAATCGGCCCAAAAACAAAGAAAAACAATATGGCGGCCACTTTTGACAGGTCTGACAGCGGTTCTGTCGTTCGGAACCACGGGGCGACTCAGATATTGATTTTGAAGTCAATCGGCCCATAAACAAAGAAAAACAAAATGGCGGCCACTTTTGACAGGTCTAACAGCGGTTCTGTCATTTGGAACCACGGGGCGACTCAGATATCGATTTTGAAGTCAATCGGCCCAAAAACAAAGAAAAACAAAATGGCGGCCACTTTTGACAGGTCTGACAGCGGTTCTGTCGTTCGGAACCACAGGGCGACTCAGATATCGATTTTGAAGTCAATCGGCCCAAAAACAAAGAAAAACAAAATGGCGGCCACTTTTGATAGGTCTGACAGCGGTTCTGTCGTTCGGAACCACGGGGCGACCCAGATATCAATTTTGAAGTAAATCGGCCCAAAAACAAAGAAAAACAAAATGGCGGCCACTTTTGACAGGTCTGACAGCGGTTCTGTCGTTCGGAACCACGGGGCGACTCAGATATCGATTTTGAAGTCAATCGGCCCAGAAACAAAGAAAATCAAAATGGCGGCTACTTTTGACAGGTCTGACAGCGGTTCTGTCATTGGGAACCACGGGGCGACTCAGATATCGATTTTGAAGTCAATCGGCCCAAAAACAAAGAAAAACAAAATGGCGGCCACTTTTGACAGGTCTGACAGCGGTTCTGTCGTTCGGAACCACGGGGCGACCCAGATATCGATTTTGAAGTAAATCGGCCCAAAAACAAAGAAAAACAAAATGGCGGCCACTTTTGACAGGTCTGACAGCGGTTCTGTCGTTCGGAACCACGGGGCGACTCAGATATCGATTTTGAAGTCAATCGGCCCAAAAACAAAGAAAAACAAAATGGCGGCCACTTTTGACAGGTCTAACGGCGGTTCTGTCATTTGGAACCACGGGGCGACTCAGATATCGATTTTGAAGTCAATCGGCCCAAAAACAATGAAAAATAAAATGGCGGCCACTTTTGACAGGTATGACAGCGGTTCTGTCATTGGGAACCACGGGGCGACTCAGATATCGATTTTGAAGTCAATCGGCCCAAAAACAAAGAAAAACAAAATGGCGGCCACTTTTGACAGGTCTAACGGCGGTTCTGTCATTTGGAACCACGGGGCGACTCAGATATCGATTTTGAAGTCAATCGGCCCAAAACAAACAAAAACAAAATGGCGGCCACTTTTGACAGGTCTGACAGCGGTTCTGTCGTTCGGAACCACGGGGCGACTCAGATATCGATTTTGAAGTCAATCGGCCCAAAAACAAAGAAAAACAAAATGGCGGCCACTTTTGACAGGTCTGACAACGGTTCTGTCGTTCGGAACCACGGGGCGACCCAGATATCGATTTTGAAGTCAATCGGCCCAAAAACAAAGAAAAACAAAATGGCGGCCACTTTTGACAGGTCTGACAGCGGTTCTGTCGTTCGGAACCACGGGGCGACTCAGATATCGATTTTGAAGTCAATCGGCCCATAAACAAAGAAAAACAAAATGGCGGCCACTTTTGACAGGTCTAACAGCGGTTCTGTCATTTGGAACCACGGGGCGACTCAGATATCGATTTTGAAGTCAATCGGCCCAAAAACAAAGAAAAACAAAATGGCGGCCACTTTTGACAGGTCTGACAGCGGTTCTGTCGTTCGGAACCACGGGGCGACTCAGATATCGATTTTGAAGTCAATCGGCCCAAAAACAAAGAAAAACAAAATGGCGGCCACTTTTGACAGGTCTGACAACGGTTCTGTCGTTCGGAACCACGGGGCGACCCAGATATCGATTTTGAAGTCAATCGGCCCAAAAACAAAGAAAAACAAAATGGCGGCCACTTTTGATAGGTCTGACAGCGGTTCTGTCGTTCGGAACCACGGGGCGACCCAGATATCGATTTTGAAGTAAATCGGCCCAAAAACAAAGAAAAACAAAATGGCGGCCACTTTTGACAGGTCTGACAACGGTTCTGTCGTTCGGAACCACGGGGCGACCCAGATATCGATTTTGAAGTCAATCGGCCCAAAAACAAAGAAAAACAATATGGCGGCCACTTTTGACAGGTCTGAGAGCGGTTCTGTCGTTCGGAACCACGAGGCGACTCAGATATCGATTTTGAAGTCAATCGGCCCATAAACAAAGAAAAACAAAATGGCGGCCACTTTTGACAGGTCTAACAGCGGTTCTGTCATTTGGAACCACGGGGCGACTCAGATATCGATTTTGAAGTCAATCGGCCCAAAAACAAAGAAAAACAAAATGGCGGCCACTTTTGACAGGTCTGACAGCGGTTCTGTCGTTCGGAACCACGGGGCGACTCAGATATCGATTTTGAAGTCAATCGGCCCAGAAACAAAGAAAAACAAAATGGCGGCCACTTTTGATAGGTCTGACAGCGGTTCTGTCGTTCGGAACCACGGGGCGACCCAGATATCGATTTTGAAGTAAATCGGCCCAAAAACAAAGAAAAACAAAATGGCGGCCACTTTTGACAGGTCTGACAGCGGTTCTGTCATTCGGAACCACGGGGTGACTCAGACATCGATTTTGAAGTCAATCGGCCCAAAAACAAAGAAAAATAAAATGGCGGCCACTTTTGACAGGTCTGACAGCGGTTCTGTCATTTGGAACCACGGGGCGACTCAGATATCGATTTTGAAGTCAATCGGCCCAAAAACAAAGAAAAACAAAATGGCGACGACTTTTGACAGGTCTGACAGCGGTTCTGTCGTTCGGAACCACGGGGCGACCCAGATATTGATTTTGAAGTCAATCGGCCCAAAAAAAAGAAAATCAAATTGGCGGCCACTTTTGACAGGTCTGCCAGCGGTTCTGTAGTTTGGAACCACGGGGCGACTCAGATATCGATTTTGAAGTCAATCGGTCCAGAAACAAAGAAACAAATTTTCAACCCCTATTTCGTCCCTTTTTATCCTATAAAAATATATCGCACCCCATTTCTGTCCTTAGGGCTAAAACTATCCTCATACCATCTTTCTTAAAAATCCGTTCAGCGGTTTCTGGATTCCCATAAAAACTTTCACCCCTATTTCATCTCATTAGGGGTTGATTTAAAAAAGTAGCCCATTTGTGTCTTTAAACTCAAAGGTATCCACTGTCCCATACCAAATTTCATAAAAATCCATTAATTGGACCTAAAATCCCCATACAAACTTTTAACCCTTATTTCATCCCTATAGGGGTTGATGAAAAAAAATGAAGTACCCCATTTTAATCCCTAGGGTCAAATGTATCCTCATACCAAATTTCATCAAAATCCATTAAGCGGTTCCAAAATTCCCATACAAACTTTCATCCCCTATTTCATCCCTTTAGGGGTTGATTTAAAAAAAATAAAGTACCCTATGTCCGTCCTTGGGGTTATAAGTACCCATATACCAAATTTCATCAAAATCGGTTCAGCGTTTTAGACGTGAAAACGCCACAGACAGATAGACAGAGTTACTTTCGCTTTTATTATTTAGTAAGGATAAATTGATAATCATGCAATTCATACAATAACTCACAGTATATACATTCACATTGATACTGGCACATTAAGTCTTAGGCCAAAAAGCTTTATTGATAAATTGATGAGGCTAAAAAACCTGGTGTTATACTTAACGTAACATAACATAAGCTCATGCCTGTATCCCCGAAGGGGTAGCCAGAGGTGCACTAGCGAACTAGAACACCCACATTTCGCCGAGATTAGTTCCATCTCAGATGTGATAGGAGGTGAGCCTATCGCCATATCAGGCGCAAATTCCAGACTGCGGGCTGATATGGAAAAATCCAATATCACTTTGCCCGACCCGGGGATCGAACCCAAGACCTCAGGACTGTCCTCATACCGAAATACAAGTATGTCACCGAGGCAGTCAGGCAGGCAGGTGTTATACTTGTCAACAACAAATATTAATTATTAAAATATAAGCTGGGAAATTAGTTTTTGACCATCATTTTTTAGTTATGATTTATATAAATGGCAAATTGGCAGGGTAGACAGTGTCTATTTCTTGGTCTATATGGACTGCACATCATTGGCTGCAAGGTTTTTTAAACCACATTTTTACATTGGTTGCACAACTTTGTTTAATGGTAGAAATAGACATGATGTATACATATCCAGATAGACTGAGGTGTGAGAGTTCTACCATAAGTACATTTTTGTTTTGTTTGTCGTGAAAATGTGATTTATTAAATGAAATTCTATTCTATTCTATTCTATCCTATTGTGTCCCACTGCTGGGCAAAGGACTCCCCCATCTTTTTCCAAATATTTATATTATGAAATATTTATAATTAAATGATTAATTCATTTAGGTACTCAACAATCAGATTTTAAATAATTGCTGAACTGATAATGGTAATAGAACAGAAAAAATATTTACAAAAATAAAAATATACATTTTAAAGTTACCTCTTGGGTCTAGTGGCATCATCTATGGGCTGTAGACCGGGAGGTCCTGGATTCGATTCCCCGGTCGGGAAAAGAGAATTTGCTAATTTCATTTTCCCGGGACTTGATCCCCAAGGGAGGGTTGACGTCAGACATCCTTTTCCATCTGCAAACGCTGGAAAGTGTTTTCGCCGACCCCACATTAAGGTGATTTAAGTGCAGGAGGAAAGAGAGAAGAAAAATAGATATTTTAATAACTTACTTTATGAGTGAATTATATTTATATTTTTGCCGGGTAGAGGAAATCTGTGAAAGCTCAGATTTTTGTCATCTTCTGCAGTGATGTTACACTTCGCACACTTTCTTCGAAGTTCATACTAGGTATGGCGTGACATTTTTACGAAAAAAAACGCAGCGAACAATTCGAACAGAAAACCACAATAAAAACTATAAACTAAGAGTCTCTATCTCATAAAAGCGTCCAGAGCCCAGGCAGACAAAATACTTAGGACAAAAAAGGAATCACGAAATATTTACACTATGAATTATTAAGTCTATCTCGTAAAGCGTCCAGGCACTCAAAACAAAAACAATTGACACAAAATAACACATGAAACAATTAGTTTCTATTGATCATGCACATAGGTGATAGCAAGTGTTATTAAAATACTTATTTTTCCGCGTCGTCTTATAAACAACAATAATGACGAGAACAGCCATATTTGATTTCATTTAACACTTGTCAACAAGGTTTTATTGCCGGAGTAAAAAATATATTTCTTCTAAAAATTAAGTATATAATATAAAAGATTTTTTTCCCCACACATGTGAAAAACGCATTCGTTTCATGCATACATTTAATTGGAATTTATTTAAATATTAATAATTAGCGTCTTTCGACTACCGTAGATCAAGGATAACACCAAAAATAATATACCAATATGGTAGGAATATTTTGTGTTGCGTGAGCAAATATCGCGTCGTGCTCTCTCTGTCTGGCGTATAGCGTCATCTCTGTTTCGTTTTCTTTGCCCAAAGCTGGCATTGGCTACATAGAGACTTAACCCCCCCTGAACCGGTACATCTCTACTGAAAAAAAACAACTGTCGAGTCTGTCAATATTGTCAAATTAGATCACATTTCACGTGGAATAATAAATTAGACTCGTGATTTTTGGTAATTTTATAAGATAAAAGGTTTTTTGTAATAGCTTTTAAAATGGCTAAGAAACGCAAGCTAGACTCAAAAGACAATACCCAAAAGTCTTCGCCGGTTGAAGTTGTTGTTGAAGATGTAACAAGCCATCCGCTATGTTTGCATGGCCCTACTTTGTTATTTTCAAGTGAAAAGGGTCGTTTCTTTGCATGTTCGTCGTGCAGGAATAATAAAGACTGTACGGTACACATCGACGAGGAAGACTGGACAAAAGATACTGTAAAAAAACGGAACGAAAAATATTATAACCTTATACCGAAAATTGATAAAGCTAGTGCTTGGAATAATTTTATCGAGGTTAATATTGAGTAAAGAAATATACTTAAATACTTTTTAACCTGCTGCCTGCTTGGTAGAGGGTATTGACGTCAGAAAGGCAGCCGGTCTACTAAGCCAAATAGTTTCACTTTTTCAACATGCTTGAAAAAGTGTGTTGTAGCCCCACATTGCCAAGACCATGATGCTAAGTATATTATTATTTTAAACTATGCAGATAAGATTTTTTTTATTTACCATGTGGTATGTTATTGTTGTTAGTGGCTGGATGCAGGCTGCTTCTAGCTCGATCTCAGCTCAATCTGGAAATCTTTGGGGGAGGCCTATGTTCAGCAGTGGATGTCCTATGGCTGATGATGATGATGATGATGTTATTGTTATCAGTTTATTGTCTCCTTTTAAATATGTGATTTATCATGTTTCAATGTGTGTGTGCAATGCTGTGCCGAATAAATATTCTCTTTCTTTCTTTCTTATATTTAGGTAAAATCACATCACTATTCCGACAGAGGTTACTGCAACACTTGCAAAGAGCTGTATGTAGTGTCACAGAGTAAAAAACATCTCAAAGACCATAGAGTGACTACATGCCTCACTGATGAACAGCTCTCCCACCCGTCATCTTGGCTACCAATGTTGGAGAATGATGCAGTGGAAGCTCAGTACATGTTTACTAAGAAATCTGTAGGCACCATACTTGGGATATTGAAAAATAATAAAATCTCGTAAGTGGTTTTGTCTTTATTTCTGCCTGGAATGAAAGGATTTATATTTCTGCTTCCATCATCTCATTTAAGACATTTAAATTTCACCTCATCATGAGTGATGTTGGTCCCTTAACTCTGAAACTCTCTATAATAGATTAAAATAAAACTTAAAACTGAGTAAGTGAATGTATCCCTATGGTAATAAAAGATACCATTAAGAATTTGAACATTTTGCAATGGTTCTATGTGAAAAACTAAATATATAATTTGTTTGTAAAATTGTTTGTTTTTAGCCTGAAAATAGATGAAAAATATTTGCATACCTGATAGTGAAGTGGATAATTGTTTTTTTTTAATTATCGATTATTTAACTATTCCCAAAGACATGATAAATTAATTGGTTAGTCAAATATCTCAGCCTATCGCCGTCCATTGCTGGACATAGGCCTACCCAAGTGAGCACCAACCATCCTGGTTGATTAATAATATACCAAAACATCCTTAAAAAATAATCGATAATGATAAATAATTGATTATCCACATCACTACCGATAGTATATCTGATACTATTGTCAAAACTAGCGATTGTACAAAAATTCCACTTACCTGCTATTTGGATAATTTTTCAGAAACATAATATGCATTGGCACACCATCCGTACACGAAGCTGCTCAAGCACATCCGGATTATGACTCAATACTCCTGGATATTGACACCCGCCATCACCTTTTCAATGCGCCCTATAAATACATCTGGTATAACATGTTCAACAACTACATGTTCAATGGAAATGAAGATGAGAAAGTATTGAATAAATTCTTCAAGAAATCTAAGTAAGAATTTTTTATTCATTTTATCATTTTTGTTGATGTATAAAAACCATATAAAAGCTCCATCTCCTGGACTAGTTTTTCTCGAAACATTACTCAAGATACCATAGATATAAATACATGTTTCGTATAGGTGTTTTGTGTAATGTTTTAGTGCTGGAGACAGAATAATGTAGATTTTAGGACAAGCCATAAGAGCTTTTCAATATATTTTTTGAAATAGTGACAAAAACAGTCACCGGTTGCCGAGAAGCTTATGTAATATATGTATATATGCTGTCTCCAACAGGTTTATAGATATATTTAATTGAAAGAAGATGGCCACAAGTAATTAATTTATTTGTACATTGAACAAGTTGTTTATGTACTTCCAACTACATCATGAATTATTTTTTCATATTCATGAATCTGAGAGTGTCTTTCATAAAGCAAGGTTGCCAACAAATATGGTATAGGTTACAAGTATTCTAGAATTATGGCAGGGAAAGGTTTTTAATAGGGCCAAACAGTAAACAAGAGCTTAGTGAAGCCACGTCTCCTACACTAAAACATTACACAATACATGGCAATTCTACAAATTGTTTATGGTCCATTGTTCCATGAGCAGGTAACAGTGAAATACGGTGTTTTGTGTATGAGTTCTTTGTTGTGTTTTGAAAAAACATGTGCAGTAGGTACGTCTTAACCCGTTGGAGGCGGCACATATATACATAATATTATGTATGTTACATAAGCGTCTCTGCCACCGGTTGCCGAGCCGCCTGTCACTATTTACGTAATAATATGTATATGTATGCTCCTTTGATGACAGAGTTTGAATGAGGTTCTCAATTTGGTGTGTATGTATATTGCATTTTTTCCAGAAATGGCGGTATTTGCATAGTAATGGATCCTCCGTTCGGAGGTCGCGTAGAACCCTTGGCACAAACACTGAAAGAGCGAGAAGTGACATACAGAAGAGTGTGTGAGAAGGCAGATGACGACATACTGCCAGTTCTGTGGGCGTTCCCTTACTTCTCCGAACCGTACATTACGAACATTTTACCAAATGTCAAAATGCATGACTACCAGGTACAGTCATCAGCAAGTTTTATAAAACTTTGTCTCTGACCTATATTTAATACATATTGAGAAAGTAAAAAAGAAAAGAATGAAATAAACTTTATTTTGCCAATGTCTCAGGCAATAATGAGTAGGAAAAAACAAAATATGTAGTACTAACGAGGTAACAAATTGAGTTAATATTGAAGTACAGATATGTGATATAACAATGATAATATATTTTTTTTTTTAAATACACCCAACAGTCACACACCTAGTCCTGACCCCACACTAGGTATAACCTGTATTGTGGGTGTCAGAAACTATGAGAGACTTTTGGTCTTACAACACCCAGACTTGAAACAAATATCTGTGGGCCATACAAACATTTGTCTCAATGCGGGAATCGAACCCGCGGCCTCTCGCTTCACAGCCGGCTACACGCCCAACGCGCCACGGAGGCTGTCAAAAAATATGTATATGATAACGTTTATCTGTTCTTGTTTTAGCAGATTTTTTCATACATTAACTGTTAAAATGACAAAATTCCCCAAATAAAAAGTGTGGCTATTGAAACTAGCTTACTACTTTAGATACTCAGATCAACCAAAAATTTAACAAAATTAATTTATATAATTTGTCCACATAGGTTGAATATGAGAAACACAAAAAATTCCAAAGCAAGACTAACTCGGGCCGTAAATTCGGCTCACCAGTACGTTTCTTCACCAATCTACCACTTTTAACAATAGATTTATCAAACGACAAGAACTATAAACTTTGCGACAAATGCAAGTACTGGGTCGCGGCGAGTAACAGCCACTGCAATAAATGTAGGCAGTGTACCAGTAAGAACGGGATGACGTATAAGCACTGCAATGTGTGTAAAAGATGCGTGAAACCGACATTTTTCCACTGTGGGGTGTGTGAGCGGTGTTGTCAACAGAAGGGACATGTTTGCGGAATTGTTGTCGAGAGTCAGGTAAGATATCATAAATTCTATCCATTCAGAAACATCTAACTGACATTGTGAGTTTGGACGATCGTCAGTCTAAGCTCCTGGATTTTTAGCACGTACAATAAACAAGGACCATGGTTTTGGACAATCAACTTGTGTTAGATTACTCTTACTCTTCTTTCTTAATGAAACAGTGAGCCAAAACAAGAGAGATTATGTAAACTACCACAGTGTCTATATTCATAACAATTTTTTTTTTTATAAATAACAAAATAAACTTTTTGATTCAGTGGAACTTTGGGAAAATCAACTGGGAAATGGTTTCACCATTAATTGTAGAGCAAATCAAAACAATTATTAAAGTTTATAATTTTTTTATTACATAAGGTGTTTTAAACATTCATCTTAAAGCTATAATTATAGATTTCAAATTTTTTTTACAGTCCTGCTACACTTGCAAGAAGAAAGGACACAAGCAAGCCAATTGTCCCCAATTAAAGACAAGTGGAAATAAGAGACGAAAACAAGCTTAAATAATATGTTTGTTACAAAATAAATCTATATAAAATACAAACTCTCTTATTCAACTTATATAATTCTTAATCAAGCATGATTCTTTATTTCGATCAACTTTAAACTAAAAAATGTAAATTAATTCAAAAAGGATTTCCTTATCTTCTAGTATTACATGTTACTGAAACAAAATAATGAAGATTTCAATGAATTATGTGGAAAAGTAGCTCAGTTGGGAGTGGTGCGAAATTGTTATGCAAAGAAATAGCCTTTGAAGAAGGGTGTAATGTATTGTTTAGGGCTACTTGCAGCTCGGCGACAAATATCTATTTATCCCAAATCATGATTTAAAGTAAGCTGTAGGATAAATCGAGGACTGAACCCGGGGCCTCGTCCTTTAGCTTCCGCTGCCCCACAATCTGGTAGCACTGTTGCTGTCATGGCGTATACACACCAACCGAACGAAGGCGAAAGAATGTTCGCGAAAGGCCATCGGCGATAGAGACCGAACGTTCCCGATCATTCGCGAATCTTCGCTGTCGCATTCACACAAACAAACCTTCGCGAATAATCGGGAACGTTGGGCTCCCAACGCCGATGGCCCTTCGCGAACGTTTTATGCCTTCGTTCAGTTGGTGTGTACTCGTTTAGTACTCACTTGACATTGATCTTGTTGAGCAGGTGCTGCGTGGCCTCGTACCGTTCCTCGGCCACGTTGGCCTGGTCGAGCCAGGCGGCGCGCACGGCGGCCCAGCGGCCCGCGTGCCACGACAACAGCTGCGCGCGCGACGGGAGCGGCCCGTCCGGCTGAAACGACACGACACAGGTTCTGCGGGATACTGGCAGAGGCCGCGAGTTCGATACCCGCAGAGACAAATAGACCTGTAACTACTAATATGTATTACGGGTCTGAGTTTTAGACCGAAAGTCTAGTTACGACAATACTCAGTTTTATAGTGGAGTCAGGAACATCCATGTTGCGTAACATGCACTATATTTTTCCTAAACTGGACAAGAGTGCCGCAATAGTCACAGCTACAAAGTCGCACAACGAAACATTCCAACACTAATGAGAGGGGATTGTCCCATAGTCCAACAAGCTGGCTTAATTCAGGACTGAGATTCGAACCCAGAATCTGTCTATGCATGACCGCACGGCGCGCACATACTACACTTAACTACGGACGCGATTTTCTTTATGTACTTTAAAAGCCCCCGCAAATTACAATTTTTTTATCTGTGGTTAGTATGATCGAGCTGCGCTTCAATCGCCCACACTAGCCAATAGTTCAGTTTGAAGATAGTCGTGAAGCCCATCCAAACTGGGTAGTTGACAAATTTTTTTAAATTAATTTTATATGAAATTTACGTCGTCTTAAATATAAAACAGAAAGGAATATTGATATATTCTCAAAAATAAAAAAAAGTTATAAGCCTTTAAAGTTTGGTGTAACCTTCAAACAGCGGGAAAGAAAAGTATCAGTATATTCACGTCACGGCCATAACGGTGCGTGCGTTGGAAAGGGATAGCAAGATATCCCCACTACGCCCCCACTCTTGCTCATTACAGAGTTTAAAATATGATTTACTGCCTCATTTTTCAACCAATTTCGATGCAGTTTTCACTGAAGGGTTTCTTTTTTGTTTTATTTGATGTTACATAAAAAAATGTGTGTAAAATCAAACATAGTCAAGTACCCAAAATTTTGTCGGGCGAAACTAAATCCGCGTAATGTGCGTACTATCATACATGTTCATACTGATTAACAGCTCGTTTAAACGATCGGCCGATAAAAAGTCTGCAGTTGGGGGCTCTAATGTATGCTATAAAAACGGTTCAAACTTACATAGTCCAGGTTGATGTTGTCCTTGTTGACAGCCTTCTGTGCAGGCAATAGTTCAGGTATCCTGGATATTGGTGGGCCGTTAGGTCCAGGCAGCTCCACACTGTTCTCATTTGGCTCTGGTTCCTCATATATTTTTCTAAAATACATTATGGTATTTAGATATTTTTGAATATTCGTTCAATGAGTAAGATTTCAGTGGCCCATTTCCCGCCCTTCCTTTTCTAATCCCTATTTCCCTCTTTTTAGGTTGACAATTCAAAATGATTCTCTTTGTCTTGGGTGTCTATGGGCGGAGGAAATCACTTACTATCAGGTGACCCATCTGCTCATTTGCCAGTCTTGGCTATAAAAAAAAACTCACCAAAGATTATAAAAAAAAACTCATTAATGATAGATAGTAAAAATTAAAAGGGCCAATTAAATTATTACCAATCAAATGTATACTTACTCAAACTGGCTATAGTCAGCTTTAGGCTGGTTAGCGATCCACGCCCTGCATATGGGATACAGCGGGGAGTCCTCGCTGAACTGAGACAAGTCCACACTTCTGTCAAACAGTTTTAACACATAGGACTGCTGTCGGGACATGCGTCTCTCGTCGTCGGAGTAGAAGCCTCTTTGATTGTGCCTGGAAGGATTTGTATTATATTTTTAACTGTGATATTTTTCTACTTTATCTAGTTGAATACTCGGGTTTGGCGTTACTCCCAGCGAAGCAAGCCTCTTAATACATAATATGGAGTCATCCTATCGTTGACTATCCTAGTCAAATATATCACGTCGCTTTTTGAGACGGCGTATACTTTCCGGGATCGTAAGCTGACCCGCTAGATGGTTCGGGTGCTTTTGTAGGCGTAGTTTGTAGTTAATGCAATGACGGTCTATTTCTTCTTTCACCATTGGTACATTGAGAAATTTATGAATCTCAGATGTTCTGATAAACCAGGGTGCATTAGATATTTGTTTGAGGATGCTATTCTGCACCCTTTGTACTGTAATTACATTGGATTCACAATGTATTCTACTGCACCGCATCTGCTTATAGTCTTCGTGACTGATCACATGATAATATATAAAAAGAAAAAAAAAAAAAACTTTGTCTAGTTGGATTCTTCTTATTAAATAAAGGAAATTCTAATATGTTATGCATGTTACTTAATGCTAATGCCTTATGCCGGGTACACAACAACCTAACGAACGATCGCGAATCTATCCCTGTTGCATTCACACAACAGCAAAAGTTTGTATAAACCCAACAGATGTAGATTCGCGAATGTTCGGTTGGGTTGGTGTGTACACGCCATTAGTGGCGTGTTGTATGTCGTGTGCGGTACGATAACCGTCTTGAGGTCTCGGGTTCGATCCCTGGTACCCTCAAAGGGTAGGCATCACCGAATTAGCACACCCACAATTCTTCAAGCTTATTTCGATCTTAGATGTGATAGGTAGCAAGCCTATTGCCATATTGGGCACAAAATCATGACTGATGATGCTGAGTAGAAAATCCCAATAGCATGTTACTTGACCTGAGGATTGAACCTGTGACCTCAGGACAGTAGACCATACATTCAATAGAACTATGCCACAGAGACAGTCATATTGTTACTATAATTTATATTATGCGATAGGACTGTATATGTATTACTTATTATATATTATTATACATATATGTATTACTTATGTTCTATTGGGTTTTGCCCATTTCTTGGTAAATCTCCCGAGTGGCACCAACATAACGACATTAAATATGATGATGAGTAACATAGATATTTTTAATTTTTATCGCACCAATAATAATAGTGGTCGTCGCTTCCGAGTCGCGCTAAACAGGTTGATGTTTGTCATCAAACAAAAGTCTTTCACTGCTATTATCAGCTGTTTTACGTCGCCCCAAACGTACACAATGTGTATAAAATTATAAATTGAAAACTAAAAATCAATCCTGTAGCTAAACTGCTTCACAGATTGGACTGGTTTTTGGTACAAGGCCTTGCAACATTATAAGGTATATCTGGGATGATTTAATGTCGTTATGCACCACTCGGTATATTGAATGTTAGTTCACCTGCTCCGTTTGACAGGACTTGGCTCTGATGATACATCGGATTCTTCACCAGCTGGATCTAGAACATCCATCAAGGCACCTTGGAGCCTCCCTCGAGCTGTCGACATCTCCCTGATTGCCACTAAGATATGTAATCATTAACATCGAATTTCATAAATAATGGTGTAATATAAAGCTGAAAAGCTTATTTAAACAGATGAATCTCTGGAACCACTGAATAAATGTCGATTTTTTCCAGTAATTGAAATTTACATTAACCCTGCATGCCATGACATTGTTTTATAGCTATAAAACAAATCCTCATCACCATGGAAGCAAAACTGAGAGGAACTAGCTACAAATACAACTAAATTTTAATACAAAAATTAAGTTTTATGTTTACTAGGTACTAGCTTAGTGGGTTCTCCTTTCTGCAACATGTTTGAAAAAGTGTGTTGCGCAACCCCACATTAAAGTGGGATAAGGGCAGGTAAAAAGAAATAATTGGGTGCTTTAGTAACTAAAACATGAGATGGAACTTACGAACTTACATTTTTTTTTAAAGTTTATGTGTAGCATAACCATTTAGTCAAATTTATTTCCATCCTTCACATAAAAGGCAAGCTATATTATTGCTGCTATTACTGCCTCGGTGGCGTGGTGGTATTTCGGTACGACTACGGTACTGAGGTCTCGGGTTCGACCCCGGGTGGGGCAAAGTGATATTGGATTTTTCCATATCAGACCGGATCTAAAATTTGTACCCAATCTGGCGATAGGCTCGCCCCCTATCACATCTGGGACGGAACTAAGCTCGGCGAAATGTGGGTGTTCTAGTTCGCTAGGGCGCCTCTGCCTACCTCTTCGGGGGATACAGGCGTGAGCTTGTGTTGTGTTATTTGCATCTACTACCCTCAGTTTACATAGGATACATCAATAGATGCAACCCGTGTTCGTCAGTAGGGCTATCATCACCCACAGGTCCTCCACTGCTGGACATAGGCCTCACCCAAAGATATCCAGATCAACCTGTTGGAAGCAGCCTGCAGGAGGAGCATCTGGAAGGCTTGTTTCAATTATTACTATAATACTTATGCCTAATATAAAACAAAAAACTTACTTTTATTTTCATATTCATTCATATTTTCATTTTTTACATTTATTGGCCTCGTTCTTTGCTTTATATGTGTAAACAATCTCCTCCGTTTTGGCATGGTACTGTTGTGATATTACCGTTTGATTAAATTAGACAACTAATAAAAGTTTAACTGAAACAAAATAAAATTGAAGCTATAATTTAAATAATATCGAACGAAATTCAAACAAACATCGGACATCCCCAAATTCCAATTCCAAAAATTCGAATTGTCAATTGTCAACTCAATTGTCATTACAATTTAGTCATGGTCGTTACAACGACCACCGTTTAAGTAATAGTATTATTTTTTTAAAACGACATTAGTGGCGATTTGGAAATCACTACTAACGTTATTGAAAAGCTTTCAGGTTTTTAAAATTGATCAGAGACAGAGACTGTATGCGCCATCTATAAGAATTTGCTAAAACTAATGTCTAATACGTTTGAAGATTGTATCAATTTGCTATAGTGACATCTAGCGACTTTTAGACACAATTTTCGATTGCCATCTATAGAAATAAGCTGGAACTATTATGAATCATGGCTTAGTAATTTTAGTGTTAAATTATTACGTAATTCAAATTGTTTAACAACATCTAGTGATTTTTTTGGAAACTATTTGCAGTCAAGGTAAGTAATCTATTTCAAAAGTCGACAATTCGGTTTATAAACATTGGATACTCGATCTTTATTTTCTGGATAATAAAGCGTATTTTTGGTCGTATCGAATTGCAACCTACGACCTTTATTATTTTGTAGACGAAAAAGCTATGTAATGATACTGATTTAAAAATACTTTTTTATTCTTATTTCAACTAGAAAGTGATGACCATCATAATTTAATATGTGTGTAAATGCTAGTCGCTATTACGGCGATGCAGTTAGTTTGTTGACACTGCTTCATGAACTTCTACGCAGATTTATTTGAGCACTGCTCGAAACTCGGAGATTCCCGGTTAAGAATTGATTTCTTAAAAACGTCAATTGTTTCATAACTCGCTTTAATGATGCTAATAAAAACTTTAAATTAATATTGTATAAAACTAATTCATTCATTAAAACAAACTTATGTTATTAAATATCCAAATAAGAATTAAGAACACGTTACGATCCAAAATACGACAAGCACATCAACAAAACGGGGGCACCAATAAAATGACCGCGATTCACAAAATAATATTAGAACGAGAAAACCGTGTTTCGTAATAAAGCTTACTGCTATGAACACAACTGCGGCGATTCTAGATAGCTGCGGCGAATCAAGAAGCCGCTATCAAAAAAGTAACTAAAGCCATAAGTTACTAAGCTATAAGTTACTAAAGCCGCGCGGCGGAGAATCGCTGGTAGTTTTAAATAGCGATTTAAAGTAATAGCTTTGTAAGAATAGCCTAAGCGACATAACCTAATGGCAAAAGTCAGCCGTTGTTTCCATCGCTATTACAATTGCCATAAACTTTGATTGAAACTTAGATTAAAGAGAGAGTGGAGATTGGTTCCATCTCTATGACCTTGGCACCAGACTGGCAGCTAAAGATGGCGGAAAGTTTAGTGCGTCTAAGTAATATAGTCGATAAACATTTTTGAATTGTTTTTACAAATCAGTACATAAATGCTCAAAAGTGAATATTTTTGTACTTTTATTATTTATGCCTTGCTTTTATTTGATTAATTTAAGATTATCAACGATAAGTTCGTTATTTGGTTTAAAATATTAGAGTATTATTGGTACAATTCGTTTCAATGATATAATCATCAGCCACAGAATGACCACTTGTAAACATTAACTTAATGACGACATCAATCATAAGAACTCAAAAAATCGTTTGTTATAAAAATCGTTATTTAAACGCACTAGCGCTTTTTTAATCACACAAATTAGAAAATTATAGTGTCTGCCTCCTCTTATAGTATACAGGTGTGACAATATGTATGTAATGCAAAAGAATATACCGTGAAATAACTAAATAAAACATTCTATCGATATCCATACCATACGCAATGAATCACGCCCCTCCTGACTAGACCACCATTTCAACTGGCGTATTATTATTACTTTGTTCCCGGGGCGAGGCTTATTGACGGATGCGGGCCTATAGGAACAAACACATAACTATTGATCCTTCTTACCTGACCTGACATCCATTAGAAAGAAAGAGATAGCTTTATTTTTTGCCGATTCTATCAAATTATATACTCGATAGGTTGTAAAAGACAATAGGGGCCTCCCGGTGTATAGAAAATATATAAAAAAAACTCAATTTTCAGCTTGTTGAAGCTTAGTATTTTAGGGATTAGTAAGCACTAAGCACAAAATTGAATCGATTAACGACCTAAAATGAATATGTTATCATTATTTATATTGACCATTCAATCCAAAAATATAATTTATTATCTTAATTTATCAAGTATTTATTTTACAACTTTAATATAAATATACTATAATTTTTGACGATATTAAATTTTCAATCGACTAACTTATATTATCTGTATATTTTCATTCTATTACGGTTGTTGCCTTCGTTCATTAATTTATCATTTCAATCAATCCAATCATTCAGTTTTTTGCTATATGTCAAAATAGTTGTGTTGAGATATCTGTGAGTGTTGTAAAATAAAATAATATTAACTACGTGAGATGTATCGTGATTTATAAATGTTGCAATAACATATTAAAGCAGGCTTTATATTCATGTTATATGATGGCCACAACAGCATATGAACACGACGCAGACGGTGGGTGCTTTTGTCTTTGTATTGTCTTTTCAGCTATTTTCATGAACGCATTCTTTCAGTAGAATTTTGAATTATTTTATCATTTTTCGGGGTTTTGCTAAACATATATTTGTTTCCGTATAAGTAAAACGTTCACTGTGAAAGTTGGTAATTAATTCACTGCTGTTCATGCCATTTTCTTATTAATTAAAACGATACCACTTCACGAAAATTGTCGTTTAGAAAGCGGGTGAAGCGATGCGGAACTTTTCTATTTATATATATACACACATTCTAACAGTGACCGTTCTAACAGTGTACAATACCGGGGGATTCAACTTCTAGCTGGTCTGAAAAACATGTTGCAGAAGGGATTTGGCATAGTTTTTACGACCGGCTGCCTGGCTGACGTCAATCCTGGCTGAGGGATCCAGTCCCAGGTCAAATAAAATTATAAAATTTGCTTTGCCTACCCAGGGAATCCAACCCAGGACCTCTTGATCGACAGCCCATATACGCTGCCACTAGACTCAAGAGGCGACAATAATAATAGTTTTCTATTGCAACAGAAATACACATAGAAAAGCTACACATAGAAAATACTTTTATTTTTTTTTAATTACTACAGGCTGCAAGTTCATACCAGCAACTCAACGTCCTGACGGCACCTGGCGCAAACCAAGGAGGATAAAGGATGGCTACGTACCTCAAGAGGAAGTGCCACTTTATGAGAGCAAGGGCAAGCAGTTCAAGGCCAGGCAAAACACAGGCCTTCCCGTAGGTCTCACACCAGAGATTGTTGCTGAAGCTCAGAAGGGGAAGAAAAACCATGGAACCACCATACAACCCATTCCGGGAATGATCATCAATGTTGAAAAGAAAAAGAAGAAAAAGAAGCCTTCCAGTGGTGAGATACCATGTTATTTTTAAATTAATTGCTATTTAACAAATGTCTAATTGGCTACGTCATTATATAGGACAGTGGTTAGTCAACTTTTAAGGCAATGGACCTCAAAACAAACCCCTTTTACTTCACGTAACACCACATCAAAGACACCATATTATCAATAATTAATATAAATTAATGATAATTCCAAGTTAAAATAGTAATCATTCAAAATAGCAGTATTAAAAAATGCAATATATTTCTTTTTAATAACATATGTAACTGTGGAATCAATAAATTAACTAAAATAATCTCATGGTCATGGTCAAGCGCCTTTCTGACACCAATCTCCTGAAGTGAGTTTTTTTGAGTGATAGAGCCATGTAAGATAAGAGCCAACCACAGTAACATTTACAGCAGGAATAGGTGCTAGCTGAGTGCGGGAAAATGGAGTCCACAAAACAAACAAAAGCACGAATAGGCCAGCTCGACCAGTTACATACCACTGTCTCACAGAAAACCGACGTAAAGTGGCATCTTGCTGTCACATTTCGTTCAGGGAGTGAGATTTCCGGTGGCCCATTTCCCCCCTCCCTTTCCCAATTCCTTTTCCCTCCCCTTCCATTCCGTCCTGTTAGGTTGGCAACGCACTTATAATTCTTTTTGTGTCTTGGATGTCTATGGTTAGTGGAGATCACTTACCATCAGGTGACCCATCTGCTTGTTTGCCAAACTCTGCTATAAAAAAGTGATTTGGTCCTGGGCAAAATGTGTCAAAATGCGCTCGTAGTCCGATCCGCAATTCGAACACAAGACCCTACAGTCCACAGCACATAAACTCAAGAAACTAAGGCAGCAACACTCAATACTCGAAAATTCTTTCACTATTAGGCTAATTTATGAAATGAACAAGCTTGACTATGTTTAGTTTTGTTTGATTTAATTAAGTTATAATTTCAGGTGCCGATGAAACAGCAGACAAGCTTGCCAAATGCGAAATAACAGAGCCAGCATTCACCAGCCCATCACCAACAACAAACACTCCACCATCAGATCCTGCCAAAAGACTAAGAAATCTCAAAAAGAAACTGCGAGATGTAGAACTTCTCGAGGAAAAAATCAAATCTGGTATCCTTAAATCACCTGACAAGGATCAAAAGGAGAAAATGATGAAAAAGAATGAGATATTAAAAGAAATTGAGGAATTAGAAAAAAGTAGTCAATAGTTTAAGTTACAATTATATTTTAAATATTTCGTAATCATGTTTTTATGTGACGCAGGACGTATTGTGTTAATGAATTTCCCACCTTCAGATAATAATATAGCAAAATATATGTGAATAATTAAACCAAAAATAATTAAATCAAAAATCTACTAAGTTATCTTCCTGACTTTATTGTAATTTTAATGTGCATGGAAATCTATGTTGTCTAATTATAGATGGAAAAAACATTAAGCCAGTGTTTTTCAAACTTTTACACTGTGGCCCAAATTGAGCCCTTAAATCATCGATATATTATATAATCAATGTCTTAAATGGACTTTTAAAATCCTTCGAGACTCTAAGATTTACTTTAAAGAATACATAGATAGAAATGAAACTATTTTTACGGATTCTATCACGATTTGGTTTTAATTTTTATTCCTAACGTTTCGAAGGCTTTGCAGTCTTCTCAGTCCAACCCGTAACCACGAAGAATGTGTTAAAAATAGTTTTATTTCAATGTGTAACATTCGCGTAAACTTAAGAAATCTGTAATAAATATATACTTTAGTTACGTCGCCTATCGCTTTTGCGACCCCCTAAAGATTAGACTTGCAACTCCCGTGGGGGTCGCGACTCAGTTTGAAAAACATGTTATGTTAATATTGTCGATAAATGACCAAATTTTGAATTCTGTATTCGAACTTTCACTTTGAGATGTGTTAACTGCATATTGTAATGATATTAATAAATATAATTATCATATAATTATATTCATTACTTTACACGGCGAAATGTGGGTGTTCTAGTTCGCTAGTGCGCCTCTGCCTACCCCTTCGGGGATACAGGCGTGAGCTTATGTTATGTCATTACTTTATGGGCCATTGATTATTTGTCTGGTACCTTGTGTCTGAGGGATAATTTTCGACAGGTTGGTCTGGAAATATTTTGGGAACGCACATTCAGAATTTTAGCAAGGGAGGTCCTGTAGGTGATGGAATAATTTTGTTGCTTTGCTCCATACATTAGCCGTTAAAATGATTCCCTAGATAAAAGTTATCTGGCTACTAATAAATCTGCCCTATAGATTTTTTTAATGTATGTACATAACTGGATTTATTGACACAAACCAATAAATACTTTTAACAATTATATTCCATTCACATGACTAAAACATCAATGGGGAACTTGCACGAAAATTATAACGAGAAATTGTGTTGATAAATCAATAAACAAAACCTTGAAATGTGCTATGATTAAATTTGTAGTATAAAATAATTGATATTTTACAAAATATCTTAATTAGAAATTACGTGTAATGGAACGTTATTACAAAACCCAAGTGACGTCGTTACATTAGGCAGTGTTTCCACGTTGGGGTATTTTTCCCAATTTTGCGGAAAACTGTTGTTATGTTTAGTATGGTACTTGATGAATGAGATTTCGGAGGTCCTCCTCTTTCCAAATTATTTTCTTCATGTAACTTTCCCACCTCTCCGCTCAGGATTCAAGGGTGCAACTTATTTTTACTTCGTTATTTAATGAAATAGCTTCAACATTTTTGGGCAAATTTTTGTTCGGCATGGGGAAATTTTAAACGATAGGCAATTATAGCGGTTCAAACGTCATTCCAGACAATGTCACTAGCCGTCAGTGTCAACTAAGATGTCAACAAAAAGGCATTTTTAAGCTGTGACGTCACGTCCTTTTTTAGCGCGGGGTTTTGTAAGTCATATTTAGACTTGCGATAATTAAATGATTTGTGCATATTTTTATGTTTTTGTTTCTGGTGTGTTTATTTGAGACGTAGTTCTTTGCAATGAACCAATAAAAAAATTACACGCAAGTTCCCTATTCTGTTGGTTATGGTGTAACTAGGCCAACCAAATTTAATACTAGTTTATTGGTCAGTTTGAACAAGCTGTGGTTAAAAGCATACTATTAGAAGCTTGTGAACTCTAATATATATATTTTTTGTACAATGTTCATATCACAACGGCGCTCTTATTCAGGCGTAACTATCGTTCTGAGGTCTCTGGTTCGATCCCAATTCGTGCAGTGATTTGCATATTTCAGTATCAGCCCGGAGACTGGAATGTTTGCCTTAAATGGCAGTAGGCTCACATATCGCATCTGGTACGGAACTAAGCTCGGCGAAATATGGGTGTTCTAGTTAACTAGTGCGTCTCTGCCTACCCCTTCGGGGATATCGGCGTGAGCTTAATTAATAGTCTGGAATTTTAGCCTGATAAAGCGATAACTTAGATTTATGGGATGTAATAATCTTAGTAAAAAGCGGGTGCACTAGTCTCTACCTACCCCTTCGGATATATGTAGTAGGAGCAAGTGCGTGAATGTATATTTTATAATTGGGTACTTGACTAATTTTTAATTAATTTTATATGAAATGTACACCATCTAAAATATAGAACTGAAAGAATTATTGAAATATTCTCAAAAATAAAAAGTTATAAGCATTTGAAATTGGGTGTAACCTTCAAACTGCGGAAAAGAGAAGTATCAGTAAAATCACGTCAGGGCCATAACGGCACGTGCTTTAGAAAGGGGTAGTAAGATATCTCCACTACATCCCCACTCTTGCTCATTGCAGATTTTGATATTTGAATTACTGACTCATTTTTCAACCAATTTCGATGCAGATTTTACTGAAGAAATTCTTTTTTGTTTTATTTGCTAGTACATATAAAAATGCGTACAAAATCAAACATAGTCAACTACTCATATCTGGACCTTTTGGTTACTCCTACTCCACACTGTATCCCACGGTTAAACAAATCATGCCATTTTTTTATTTCACCACGCACAAAACAATTTGCAATGCTATGATTGCAATATTATTTACTGAAGGGTAATTTATTTACTAAATGATTCCAAATGAGAAGCAATAAAAGATCATTTTTAAATTAACAATATATTTTATTCCTTACATACATAATACATTATTACTTAAAAACTACATAGAATGACAATTACCGAAGAATATTACAAATTCTGTCAATTCTCTGAGGGGCAACATGATTTGATGGTTGGTACACCCTTATGTTCCTACTTCCTGTGTGTGCATCATTCATCCTGTACAGTACATACCTGTACAGTGTATTGTCAGTTGACACAGACAGAACCGTCCTAAGGTATGCAAAGGCCCCTGGGCTCACAAGAATTTGGGGGCCCCTTGGAGAGTAAAGATTATTGAAAAATCCGCCTATCGGAGGTCCCGTGAGATCAGGGGTCCTGTGCACGGGCTCCGTGTACCTTTATGGTAAAGACTACTGGTCACAGATCTCTAAATTTGCTTCACTTGAAGGGGGCTTCTGAATGTGAAGAATTTGTAAATCATTATAATGGTAGGATACGAAATGATTTTGTAAATCCTACCATAATTTTTTTATGGCTACACATATAACATTAAAGTTCTGGAACTTTTATAAAAATGGTAGAGATTCAATTTTATTATTTGTTATAAATTAAACATAGCAAAATGAGCAACTTCATTGAATGATTCATTAAACATCATTCATTTTTTGTCTTTTTTAAATTAGTTAGTTAAATTTTTAACATCAATTTTCTCTTTTTAAAATCATTCTACATATATTGTAAAAATACCATTGTACCAATGGTGTGCAGACCATATAGAGAAAGAGACATTGTCTACCCTGACAATTTCATTTCACATAATTAAACAAAAAAAACATGTATGCAATTCATGTGGTAGAAGTGAAACCTTAAAACATTTTTGTTTCAAGATAATTAGACGAATGTAAAATTACGGGAAGAGGATAATTGTACGTTTTAGTCATTACTAAATGATCATTATTATAGTGATACAAAGTTTGATAATTATTTTACATTTTATTCGTATATATTACATCGATTTTATTATAAAAATGATGAAGACTACAAACATATAATGTGGACAAAACACCATGGTTGTGCGATGCCTTTTCCCATGCTTTGTACTACGCATGCGCGCACAAATGCTTCCTATCTCATTTTCTCCCACATTAATTCTTATTAACTTGTGTCTGTTTCTTTTTACTGTCGCTTTTTCGTTTCATCGACTTTCAAATCACAACGATGCCAAGACGTTTTCACTTCAAAAAACATGACGAAAAACAGATCGTCAAAAAGCAGCACTTGGCTTATATTTTAAATCAATACAGGGATGACTACGATGGTCATACTGAAGCAAGAATTGAATTAAATAGTTATGCCAGTTTTTTGTCTACCTAATATAAATGTCTGTGCACGTCACTGCAGTGTACAGTTCAAATTGCTTTAAATTATGTACTCAAATATATCAAATTGGTATCATATTAAGAATTATACAATTTCTTTACAATGTACATTATGCAGAACTAAATTAATTTTTTTGAAGCAAATATAAAATATCTTTGGAATGATATTACAATATTTCTAACCTAACTATCTGGGAAGGTACCATAATGGTTTTAATAGGTAAATTATGTTTAAATAGTCACGGGTGGCTCAGCCTCCGGTAGCCCATACGCTTATGGGACATAATAATATGTGCCGCTTCCGATGGGTTAATATGAGCTTAGAAATTTTAAGGGTGACCCACATCTCTTATATAAATCTTGATTTATTTCCAATCTCAATTTAAATAGATAAATGATAATATGTAGGTTAAGTCAAGGACTAACTGTAGATTAATAACAATGCTGCAAGTCGCCTTATATAAATCTTAATTTAAATATAGGAAGAGCTGTAGTATTGAGTTTAGGTCTAACACAAGATTACTAATAGAGCCATAAGTTGCCCTTAGATAAATCTCAATTAAAATATAGGAAGAGCTGTAGGATAGACTGAGCTTAGGTCTAACTATAGATAAGTAATAGAGCTGCAAGGCGCCTTAAAACTTTAGTGTGAAATCTATTTTGTTACATAAATACAATAATTTCTATTTTATATTGATCTGCAAACAAGTTGCCTCCTCGGTCTAGTGGCAGCATGTATGAGCTGTGGACCGGGAGGTCCTGGGTCCCATTCCCAGGTTGGGCAAAACTAATTTTCTAATTTAATTTGCCTGGGACTGGATCCCTCATAGGTGGTTGACACCAGGCAGGGGGTCGGTCGTAAAAACTAAGCCAAATCAAACATGCTTGACAAATTCTGTTGGGCAGACCCCACATTAAGGTGAGATAAAGGCAGGTAGAAAGAAAAAAGGTATCTGCAATGCCCTTTACTTATAAAAATATTTAAGTGCTGCTTATCTTTATACCATAGGTTGTCCCTTTCATTTTTAAACATACTCTGTTTAAAAATGAAAGGGACAACCGCAACAAAAACGACAAAAACGCAAAGAAAAAAGTGACAGGTTATTCATAACCATTTGCTCAGCTAAAAATGCTGTTTTAAGTAAGGCCCAATATGTGTAATTATGAGTGCAGTATGTCAAGTAGAAAATATATATTATATCACTTTATATATAAACTGTAATCATGTAATAAGTAGTTTTAAAAATTAGCCACCATAACTTCGCACATTTTGTTATTTGTGTTGATTAGGTGTTGACAATCTGAAAACAAAAAAAAATATGTTGAATTGGGTACTTGACAATTTTTTTTGTATTAATTTTATATGAAATTTACGCCATCTAAAATATAGTACTGAAAGAATTATTGAAATATTCTCAAAAAAAAAAGTTATAAGCATTTGAAATTTGGTGTAACCTTCAAACGGCGGAAAAGAGAAGTATCAGTAAAATCACGTCAGGGCCATAACGGCACTTGCGTTAGAAAGTTATAGTAAGATATCCCAACTACGCCCCCACTCTTGCTCATTGCAGAATTTAAAATATGAATTACTGACTCATTTTTCAACCAATTTCGATGCAGATAAAAATGTGTACAAAATCAAACATAGTCAAGTACCCAATTACAAGGCAATTTTAATTTAATGTAAAGTACATAAACCACTACCAAAAAAAAGTATCAAAACATAATATTGTGCAACAAGATTACATACAAGGAAAATGGAAACTGATTTAGGAATTACCGTAATAGTAGTATATATTAAGGGCTCTGCGTAATAGTGGTCAAAGTAATTTAATTTACCTTTAAGTTGAATCAGTTGTATCACTATATGAATTCATTTCGAGCTTTCTGTCTCGCGTAGTTTCCAAGGCATGCCAGAATACCGACCACCGTGATTCCAATACCTAAAACGGTAGCCAAAAAGTCGCCAAAGTCGTAGCCCGTGGAAGCTTCCACATTCGTTACGCTTAGTAACGCGAAAACAAGTACACACAATTTCAAATACATGTTTCCTCTTTAATAAATATGGTGATTTTATCAAAAAAAATATTGGAAAATATTTTTTGTAGTGGTTTTTGTCACGTCATTCACAGTTTGACATTTGTTTGATTTTTTTTTTTTTTTAATTTTCCCTTTCGGGAAGGCAAAGGGATCTAGCCCATACAGCCTCGTCTTAAGTGCGTTTTTTTTCTTCATTTCCTTATATCTAATTTTTCACAAGTGCCATGAAATCGGATGTGTTCGAATTCAAGGCCCTGCTGAAGTTTTGGCGTCAATTCCTTCCAGTTTGATGCTTTTTAGACGATTTTCTCGCAGCGGAGTCGAACATGGTCGACACATCCACCCGACAAAAAGCGTCCAAAATCACTTATTTCAAAGCTTCCACATACTATCCATCTTCGTTGATGTTTATTGCTTAGATTCACATCACATTTAAGCCACAAGCACAACTTTAGACTAGAATATGAAATCATTAAAACAAGCAACCACCCGCACCGTCAGAATTCCCGCCAAAAACTCGACATTTGTTTGAGTCAAAGGGAGTCAGAGTCATTGTCTTTTACAACCTATCGAGTATAAAATTGGATAGAATCAGCAAAAAAATAAAGCTATTCCTTTTTACTAATGAATGTCAACTTAGTTAAAGAAGGATCAATATACAAGAGTTTGTTCCTATAGGCCCGCATCCATCAATAAGCCACGCCCCCGGAAGAAAGTAATAATACGGCAGCTGAAATGGTGGTCTAGTGAAGAGGGGCGTGATTCATTGCGTATGGTATGAATATCGATAAAATGTTTTATTTAGTTATTTCTAAGGTCATTTGTGCCTTGTGGTCATTTGACGTAACACATTCTTTTACTTGTTTCACAGGGAACCTGCTAAGGTGTGAGACCATGCTGCCAAGTCATTTATTTATTGTATTTTATAACAGGTACATTATATCCTGTTACAGGAAGGACTATTTAGCTTATACTACCAGCTGCCTGCTTAACATCAATCCCTCCAGTTCCAAATAATCTTAGCAGAAATCGCTTCACCCGACCTTGGTATTCGAACAGTCGACCGGACCTACACGTCACCACTAGACCAAGGAGGGGAATAATATTAGTAATACCATCACCAAAGAGTTTTAACGTCACCTTTGATGGAGGCCATATTTTTAAATAAAGAAGAAGAAGACCAAGGAGAGAACTGTCTGTGAACATCCACAACAGGTATGAGTACAATATTACAGATATATTGAATTGAGGATGGAGGAGTCCGCAGGACAATAGTCAAAAATAACATTACATAATTATTTATTTACTTATTTTATTAATATATATAGAAAAAAATTAAATAGAAAAATATTTAAGCAATTCTTATCTTCAAGAATAGTTTATCACTTTTTCCTTGCGTCACATTGTTTGAAAATGAAAGGGACAAGCTATTCTTAAAGATAAGAAGCGCATAAATATTTTTATATGCGAGCGGCATTGTTATTAACAATATTTTACAGAATAGTTCGCAGTCATAATCCCGCTATTCTGCTATGCTCAAAGGATAGTTATTAATTATTATAAATAGTATTAAGTATGATCCAGAGAACATTATTCTGGATGCCATGTCACATTACACGTTGATGTACGTACTTGTGGGTACGTACTTATTTATTATTAATTTCACACGGTTAATATTATGTACTTATTGACCGATTTCCAAAAAGGAGAAAATCCTCAATTTGTCTGAATTTTTTTATGTGTGTTACGCGATATCTCCGCCAAATGTGGACCGATTTTCAAAATACTTTTTATGTTAATAAAACTTATTTCAAGGGTGGTCCCATATAAATTTGGTCACGATCGGATTTGAAGTCGGTCTGTTAAGTTTTTAAACTTGAGATTATTTCAGTCCTCCAATGTGATAGGATTTGATCATTGTAACAAACAATTAATTGAAATCCGTAAGATAATATAAATTAATCGAACAAGAAAACGCAGTAAGATAAAATTAATTTTTAAATGCTATTATTTTCTTGTGTACGTCCGCAATTTTTTTAAAAAATGTCATAACAGTTGGCGCTGAATCCAACAACTGGGACACATTTAAGAATGCATTTATCTTGGAGCTTTTCAATTTTGACAGAATAAGGCAAACATGCTCGGCATTGTAAGATCTACTGTACACCGTGGGTTCATACGGAAAACCACACAGTGCATTCAAATGATTCAAGTGTTCAAGACAATGTTGAAATTGGAATAAGCTATAAACTATTCCTCTATAAGTTTGTCCTACCCACGGTATATTGTGTATATCCATATATGGCGTGAGGGACATATGGGCTGCATGACGATCTTGTCTTTTCATAATGTCGTTATTGTCACAGAGTGTTATGAAGCACAAAATAACACTATAAGCTTCACGTTCCCCCCACGTCTCACTCTTGTGCGCCATGTAAATCAGAGCGATGACCAGCATCCGCGCGTTTCCCGGTAATTCGCACACCGGTTCAAAGTCGATATTTCTGACAGTTCCACTCAAAAAATGTTTGAATAAATTAAGCTGTGTAATACGAGTCCAACCATTCTCAAATACGACATTGCTAACTGTGTAATTAGGTTTCGGGACATCTGGCATCTTTGTGCTAATTTCGATTTTATTGCCATTATATCTGCGGATTACGAATGAGTTTTTGCTGTAGTTGGTCATCAAGTTGAAAGCATATTTGATTATATCCGCAGAGAGTAAGATAGCATCGGGAACTGAATCCGTTTGGAATGCCCATGAATTATCAATGATACCGTCAGTGTACAATTTGATATAATGTATGGAAATGTATCGTAGTGCTATACCTTTTTCGAACCATTGTGGGTCGTTTTCCGTAACGCACATTTCGTTTCTCTCTAGTAAGTATTGGCAGGGTATATTAGACGACTGTAGCGTGAAAAGCGCACGTATTTCTTTATCTTTCAGAATTATTGTTTCCCTTTCGTCAGGAGCAACGCTCTCAAGAATTTCATTGATAACTTTACACATAGGTGTTCTAGAGAGCCATTTGAATATGTGTATGTATTTTTCGGGAAGCGATGACGGCGCTTCGATTCGGTTTAGAACTTTCGCGAAATATTCTTCAGGATAAATAGCCTCGTCGGTAAGTAAAATAAATATGGGAAACGTGTCCTGTGACAACTCATATTTTTCTAGAAAATTGTTAAAACGTAGAAATTTACATATCAAACCGCCGTTATCAATCCGTAAATGTTTTACGTATGAATTACTTAAGATCCCTACTTCAATGTCGTCGGTTAAAACCGGACATTGCAACTTATTTGCCAGAATGGCGCATTGTATTTTGGCTTCAAATTGACATATTACATAATCGAAACCCAGCTCTTCTAAAACCTGCCTACATATATCTGTCACAAAAATGTGTGGAATGCTGTCTTCCTCCCACATTGTCATATCTCGTTCGTTCTTTTTCCACCTCTTCTCGACATCTTTCGACGCTCCATTGATAACGAAGTAACATTTAATATTGGCAGTTTTAAACATAAGCAGACTAATTTTCAGGAACATTGCGAATAAGTTACTCTGACAGCCTCTCTCTTCTATCAGATTATATCGTTTGTAATTTAGTTCGTAAATATTGTAGAAATAATTTTGTGCGTCTACAACGAGGTTGCAATTCTTAATAACATGATCCTGCTCTTCCTTCGCCAGCAGTTGATGAAATTGTGTAATCCTCATGATGATTTCTGAAATAAAACAAAGTACGGTAGTGCTTATTAGTTGATCAAATTATTTTAGTCCCAGGTGATATCGTAGTGTCGCAAGGAGATGAGCGGGCCATTGCGGGCGCACATTATTAGGTTACGAGTATAATAACACTGAGAGTGAGACGCGGGGGCCGGAATCCGCCAGCGTGTGTCGTAATTCATTAACACATTAAGATCAAAATATTACCCTCTTTCAAATGTAGTCGGGTAAAAAGGTACGAATACATTTACGGCACGACTGCCTCGGTGGCGTGGTTGTATTTCGGTAAGACTATCGTTATGAGGGTCTTGGGTTCGATCCTCGGGTCGGGCAAAGTGATATTGAATTTTTCCATATCAGTCCGGAGTTTGGAATTTGTGCCCGATATGGCGATAGGCTCGCCCCCTATCACATCTGGGACGGAAGTAAGCTCGGCGAAATGTGGGTGTACTAGTTCGCTCGTGCGCCTCTGCCTACCCCTTCGGCGATACAGGCGTGATCTTATGTTATGTTATCTTTTACATTTACGGTTTTTTCTACGGATATTCAGTTCAACACTCACTACTTACTATGTAGTATCTATATTGAGAAACTCATCATGATTCATGAACCAAATCTCTTTGAAACCAAGAGACCATGAATGCACTTCATCCACCTACCGGACGAATATTTTTAGTACATATTCATTCCAATTTATGGCTTGAAATAAAACGTCGGATCTAAAAATTAAAACAAATCGGGATAGAATCCGTATAAACTAGTTTTATTTCAATTAACATTCGCGTAAACCTAAGAAACCATTGGTTTATGGCTAATAATATTTATCACCATAATAATATGCCAGTAGGTAATTAGGCATTTTATGATCACGAAGATGCGCGGACTTCGCATCACTCATACTACATCTTCACTGCATTATAAGTATACCAATTTAACCTGATTTAACCCGACTATGGCGAAGCAAAAAGGAGGGTTATGTTTTTGACCGGTATGTGAGTATGTATGTATGTATGATCATCTGTTCCCTCATAACTTCTATACTGCTTTTTATAATTTGACAAATGGGATGTCGTTGGAAGCGTGAAGCGTCGTTTGTCGCTGGTTATAGGCTATGTGACGTCACATTCAATTGCATATGGAGTCCTCTAGGGGGCATGAAATCAAGAACAAATTTTTTTTTCGCCCCATCCCATCATGTGTGGTATGAGGTATCATTGAATAGGGATTTTAAAATTATGGTCTGGTACATCATATTTTTGTCAAGCCTACCGTTTGAGATATGTATTCCACGTACAGTCATGAAAACATTTTTTTACCCAGCGTTGCAAAGAAGCAAAGCAACAAACACTAAATAGAAAAGAAAATGTGATATGGCTCTGCAAAAACACCAAAATAATTTAAATAAAAAAATAAGTTCAAAAACTATAACCCAACTACTGAAAAATCACGCTCTAAAAAGTAGTAGATAGTCACGGGCGGCTCGGCCTCCGGTGGCCCATACGCTTATGGAACATATATATGTGCCGCCTCTGACGGGTTAAACAAGAAAACATGCATATAGCTGTACGCTACGATACATATCGATTCGATCGATTTGTATATAACAATTTCGGCTATGAATATTTTCTTGTTTTTTACACAGATACATACAAATAGTAATACAATTAAAATCTAAATTCGTTAAATTCATAATCTTAACTATTCGGTAAAGTAGGTACCTACTACATAGGTACTAGTAGTTTTTTATTCTTCTTTTTTATGGCAATTTTATGGCAACATTATCCCAATGTCAAGTTAGGGAAATTGTTTTCCTCTAAGTTTTCGCAAGTGCAATGAAGTCGGGTGTGTTCGATTTCAAGGCCCTGTTGGAGTTATGGCGTGAATTCCTTCCAGTTATGGGTATATACTTACGGTATGGCGTAATCTGATTCTTTCACAAATTAGAACAAACGCAATTTTTTTATTACTACGAGTTACGACGACTGAATTAAGTACGAACAACAGCTGTACTTATAATTTTAATTTTATAGTTTTGTTGTCAACAGAATGTTTGAGACAAAGAGCTTGTAAAGTAGTTTGAGGTAGAGATGATCGATATTCATCGATGTTTAATAAACATCGATAGATAGCTGGAAAATATCGATGTTTTGATTTCGATAACATCGACACATCGATGTTATGAGAATAAAATATCGAAACGTCAATATATTCTTTAGGGCCATCTAGCGTTGGATGGAATAAGCTAGGGACTAGATAACTATGAGTTCAACTACTTAGCACTAGATGACACTGATCAACGTCATCGAAGTAAGCCATACGAATAGTTATTTTTTTGCATTTCCTAAAGGATTAAAACTATCAACTTCAATGCACAGACTAAAGGGAAAACACCTGACAATGTTATTTTTTTACAGAGTGTGCTCAAAAAATACTGGGAATGTTAAAATTATTCCTATATTGTGTTTTCAATAAAAATAAACACATCAATTAATTAATTAAAAAATAAGAAATGAATAAAAATAAATAGAATAGACAGTTTTACATTACAGAAAACATCGATGTTTTTGACATATCGATGTTTATCGTACACCGATACTTTTGAATCGATATTAGCATCGATGTCAACATCGATATTTTTTTAATATCGATCATCCCTAGTTTGAGGGAAATCCACAGACTACTTCCGCCCGGTTCCAATAAACAGTCTCAGTTCAAATGTGCAGATAGATTACAAAAATTAGCCAATAAGAACAGAGTTTGGACACGACTCCGTCAATTGACTCGATTTAATTGGTTCATAATCGCGATCCATCTGCACTCTCAAAGTGAGATCGTTTATTGAGACCGGCCGTTAGAGATACTACGTATCAGACAGCCAACTCTACTGCAAAAAATCTCAATAGTAGTCAGAATCCTTAGACTAAATATTAGAATCGAAGTATCGTTTTGATTGTGTTTGACGTTTAATTTTTTTTTACTCTACTGAATGTGTGGCAAAAGAATTAGCAGCTTACAGCCCGAAATGCCAAGTTTATAAATCCGCATATAATTTGATTTTTTTCATTAGAGGAAAATTAAATAAAACAACACATTATTTATTACATAATTTATATCTTACTTACTTACTCCGATGGCTCAGCGACCCAAAGTGAGTCTTGGCCTCCGAAACGAGATTTCGCCACTTTTCACGATCGCCTACGGCTTCTTGCCAATCATTGGCTTGAAGATCACGGAGATCTGCTTCCACTGCGCCCTTCCAGCGATACCTGGGACGACCGACCGGTATCTTACTATTTTGTTTTAATTTACCAAAGCTTTTTTGTATTACAAAACTTTAATGTTCAATCAAAATACAGTTGCCCCCTTTAAACTTCTATTAATATTTTATATTAGTGCTCTGATCTGAATTACAATATCTAATCCACGTTACTTGGATACCAAGATTTTATAGAACTGCTGCAGCCTCATCTAACTTTTTAATCTATACTAATATTATAAAGCTGAAGAGTTTGTTTGTTTGTTTGTTTGTTTGTTTGTTTGTTTGATCGAACGCGCTAATCTCAGGAACTACTGGTTCGATTTGAAAAATTCTTTTTATGTTGGGTAGCCCAATTACCGACGGTGGCTATAGGCTATATATCATCACGCTATGACCAATAGGAGCGGAGCAGAAATGAAAAATGTTGCAAAATCGGGAAAATTTATATCTCGGACAGAAACTACTGGTTCGAATTGAAAAATTCTTTTTGTGTTGGATAGCCCAATTATCGAGGGTGGCTATAGGCTATATAACATCACGCTATGACCAATAGGAGCGGAGCAGAAATTAAAAATGTTGAAAAGACTATATTTCAGAAACTACTGGTACGAATTGAAAAATTCTTTTTGTGTTGGATAGCCTATTAATGGAGGATGGCTATAGGCTATATAACATCACGCTTTGACCAATAGAAGCGGACCAGAAATGAAAAATGTTACCAAATCGGGAAAATTTATATCTCAGACAGAAACTACTGGTTCGAATTGAAAAATTCTTTTTGTGTTGGATAGCCCAATTATCAACGGTGGCTATAGGCTATATAACATCACGCTATGACCAATAGAAGCGGAGCAGAAATGAAAAATGCTGCTAGCGGGGTATTTTATATCTCGGAAACTACTGGTTCGATTTGAAAAAAATATTTTAGTGTTGACCAAGGGGTGACTGACGGGGTGATTGATGGGGGTGACTAATAGGATGACTGACCGGGTGACCGACGTGAGGAATGACGGGGTGACTGACAGGCTGACTGATGGGGTGGCGGACGGGGTGACAGGCGGGGTGACAGGCGGGGTGACAGACGGGGTGACAGACGGGGTGTCAGACGGGGTGACAGACGGGGTGACAGAAGGGGTGACAGACGGGGTGACGGACGTGGTGACAGGCGGGGTGATAGACTGGGTGACAGACGGGGTGACCGACTGGGTGACAGACGGGGTGACAGGCGGGGTGACAGGCGGGGTGACAGACGGGGTGACAGACGGGGTGACAGACGGGGTGACAAAAGGGGGGGACAGACGGGGTGACGGACGTGGTGACAGACGGGGTGATAGACTGGGTGACAGACGGGGTGACCGACTGGGTGACAGACGGGGTGACAGGCGGGGTGACAGGCGGGGTGACAGACGGGGTGACAGACTGGGTGACAGACGGGGTGATAGACTGGGTGACAGACGGGGTGATAGACTGGGTGACAGACGGGGTGACCGACTGGGTGACAGACGGGTGACCGACTGGGTAACAGACAAGGTTTCAGACGGGGTGACAGGCGGGGTGACAGGCGGGGTGACAGACGGGGTGACAGACGGGGTGACAGACGGGGTGACAAAAGGGGGGACAGACGGGGTGACGGACGTGGTGACAGACGGGGTGATAGACTGGGTGACAGACGGGGTGACCGACTGGGTGACAGACGGGGTGACAGGCGGGGTGACAGGCGGGGTGACAGGCGGGGTGACAGACTGGGTGACAGACGGGGTGATAGACTGGGTGACAGACGGGGTGACCGACTGGGTGACAGACGGGTGACCGACTGGGTAACAGACAAGGTTTCAGACGGGGTGACAGGCGGGGTGACAGACGGAGTGACAGACGGGGTGACCGACTGGGTGACAGACTGGGTGACCGACTGGGTGACAGACGAGGTGACAGGCGGGGTGACGGACGTGGTGACAGACGGGTGACCGACTGGGTAACAGACAAGGTTTCAGACGGGGTGACAGGCGGGGTGACAGACGGTGTGACAGAGGGTGTGACTGACGGGGTAAGAGACGGGGTGACAGACGGTGTGACTGACGGCGTAAGAGACGGGGTGACAAACGGTGTGACAGAGGGTGTGACTGACGGGGTAAGAGACGGGTTGACAGACGGTTTGACAGACGGTTTGACAGACGGTGTGACTGACGGTGTGCGAGACGGGGTGACTGACGGCTGAAGTAGATCATCCCATTACCTCTTTTAGAATTATTGTGCTATAGGTGCCTACGACTCACTCTTTCAACCCTCTCTCTCATACGCAGACGAAGTTGCGCGGGTCAGCTAGTAGTAGTATATTTAGAAGTCTGCGTTATAGTCGTCATAGTGATTTAATTTACCTTTAAGTTGTATCAGTTGTATCACTATATGAATTCATTTCGAGCTTTCTGTCTCGCGTAGTTTCCAAGGCATGCCAGAATACCGACCACCGTGATTCCAATACCTAAAACGGTAGCCAAAAAGTCGCCAAAGTCGTAGCCCGTGGAAGCTTCCACATTCGTTACGCTTAGTAACGCGAAAACAAGTACACACAATTTCAAATACATGTTTCCTCTTTAATAAATATGGTGATTTTATAAAAAAAAATATTGGAGAATATTTTTTGTTGTGGTTTTTGTCACGTCATTCACAGTTTGACATTTGTTTGAGTCAAGGGGGGCCCCCTATTGTCTTTTACAACCTATCGAGTATAAAATTTGATAGAATCAGCAAAAAAATAAAGCTATCTCCTTTTTACTAATGAATGTAAACTTAGGTAAAGAAGGAACAATATACAAGAGTTTGTTCCTATAGGCCCGCATCCATCAATAAGCCACGCCCCCGGAACAAAGTAATAATACGGCAGCTGAAATGGTGGTCTAGTGAAGAGGGGCGTGATTCATTGGGTATGGTATGAATATCGATAAAATGTTTTATTTAGTTCTTCTTCTTCTTCTTTTAAAATATGGCTCCACCGCGCCAGCAGTGATTTTGCCAATGTCAAACAGTTATAGTTATTCTTGGTACGTCTCGACGTTTATTTAGTTATTTCCTAAGTTATTTCTAAGGTCATTTATGCCTTGTGGTCATTTGACGTAACACATTCTTTTTTTTATTTTCCCTTTCGGGAAGGCAAAGGGATCTAGCCCATACAGCCTCGTCTTAAGTGCTTTTTATTTCTTTATTTCCTTATATCGTAATTTTTCACAAGTGCAATGAAATCGGATGTGTTCGATTTCAAGGCCCTGCTGGAGTTTTGGCGTTAATTCCTTCCAGTTTGATGCTTTTCAGACGATTTTCTCGCAGCAGAGGAGTCGAACATGGTCGACCCATCCACCCGACAAAAAGCGTCCAAAATAACTTATTTCAAAGCTTCCACATACTGTCCATCTTCGTTGATGTTTATTGCTTAGATTCACATTACATTTAAACCACAACCACAACTTTAGACTAGAATATGAAATCATTAAAACAAGCGACTACATGCACCGTCAGAATTCCCGCCAAAACTCCGTAACACATTCTTTTACTTGTTTCACAGGGAACCTGCTAAGGTGTGAGACCATGCTGCCAAGTAATTTATTTATTGTATTTTATACAGGTACATTATATCCTGTTACAGAAAGGACTATTTAGCTCATACTACCAGCTGCCTGCTTAACATCAATCCCTCCAGTTCCAAATAATCTTAGCAGAAATCGCTTCACCCGACCTTGGTATTCGAACAGTCGACCGGACCTACACGTCACCACTAGACCAAGGAGGGGAATAATATTAGTAATACCATCACCAAAGAGTTTTAACGTCACCTTTGATGGAGGCCATATTTTTTAAATAAAGAAGAAGAAGACCAAGGAGAGAACTGTCTGTGAACATCCACAACAGGTATGAGTACAATATTACAGATATATTGAATTGAGGATGGAGGAGTCCGCAGGACAATAGTCAAAAATACCATTACATAATTATTTATTTACTATTTTATTAATATATATAGAAAAAAATTAAATAGAAAAATATTTAAGCAATTCTTATCTTCAAGAATAGTTTATCACTTTTTCCTTGCGTCACATTGTTTGAAAATGAAAGGGACAAGCTATTCTTAAAGATAAGAAGCGCATAAATATTTTTATATGCGAGCGGCATTGTTATTAACAATATTTTACAGAATAGTTCGCAGTCATAATCCCGCTATTCTGCTATGCTCAAAGGATAGTTATTAATTATTATAAATAGTATTTAGTATGATCCAGAGAACATTATTCTGGATGCCATGTCACTTTACACGTTGATGTACGTACTTGTGGGTACGTACTTATTTATTATTAACTTCACACGGTTAATATTATGTACTTATTGACCGATTTCCAAAAAGGAGAAAATCCTCAATTTGTCTGAATTTTTTTATGTGTGTTACGCGATATCTCCGCCAAATGTGGACCAATTTTCAAAATACTTTTTATGTTAATAAAACTTATTTCAAGGGTGGTCCCATATAAATTTGGTCACGATCGGATTTGAAGTCGGTCTGTTAAGTTTTTAAACTTGAGATTATTTCCGTCCTCCAATGTGATAGGATTTGATCATCGTAACAAACAATTAATTGAAATCCGTAAGATAATATAAATTAATTGAATAAGAAAACGCAGTAAGATAAAATTAATTTTTAAATGCTATTATTTTCTTGTGTACGTCCGCAATTTTTTTAAAAAACGTCATAACAGTTGGCGCTGAATCCAACAACTGGGACACCAGTAAGAATGCATCTATCTCAGTGTTATTCAATTTTCTCAGAATATTGTAAACATACTTGCTATTGTAAGATCTACTGTATACCGTGGGTTCATACGAAAGACCACACAGCGCATTCAAATTATTCAAGTGTTCAAGACAATGTTGAAATTGTAATAAGGGATAAACTACTTCTCTATCGATTACGTCTTGTTTATTGATATATGGCGCGAGGGATTTAGCGGCTGCTTGACGGTCTTTTTTCTTCATAATGTCATTATTGTCACAGAGTGCTATGAAGCACAAAATCACACTATAAGCTTCACGTTCCCCCCACGTCTCACTCTTGTGCGCCATGTAAATCAAAGCGATGACCAGCATCCGCGCGTTTCTCGGTAATTCGCACACCGGTTCAAAGTCGATATTTCTGACAGTGCCACTCAAAAAATGTTTGAATAAATTAAGTTGTGTAATACGACTCCAACCATTTTCAAATACGACATTGCTAACTGTGTAATTAGGTTTCGGGACATCTGGCATCTTTGTGCTAATTTCGATTTTATTGCCATTATATCTGCGGATTGCGAATGAGTTTTTGCTGTAGTTGGTCATTAAGTTCAGAGCATATTTGATTATATCCGCAGAGAGTAGGATAGCATCGGGAACTGAATCACTTTTGAATGCCCATGAACCATCAATTATGCAGTCAGTGTACAAATTGATATACTGTATGGCAATATATCGTAGCGCTATACCTTTTTCGAACCATTGTGGGTCGTTTTCCGTAACGCACATTTCATTTCTCTCTAGTAAGTATTGGCAGGGTATATTAGACGATTGTAGAGTGAGAAGCGCACGTATTTCTTTATCTTTCAGCAAGATTGTTTCCCTTTCGTCAGGAGAAACGCTCTCAAGAATTTCATTGATAATTTCACACATAGATGTACTAGAGAGCCATTTGAATATGTGTATGTATTTTTCGGGAAGCGATGACGGCGCTTCAATTCGGTTTAGAATTTTCTCGAAATATTCTTCGGGATAAATAGCCTCGTCGGTAAGTAAAATAAATATGGGAAACGTGTCCTGTGACAACTCATACTTTTCTAGAAAATTATTAAAACGTAGCAATTTACACTTGATACCGTTGCTGTCGGTATCAAACTTTAGTATCAGATGGTTCACGTATGAATTACTTAAGATCCCTACTTCAATGTCGTTGCTTAAAACCGGACATTGCAACTTATTTGCCAAAATGGCGCTTTGTACTTTGGCTTCAAATTGACATATTACATAATCGAAACCCATCTCTTCTAAAACCTGCCTACATATATCTGTCACAAAAATGGGTTGAACGCTGTTTTCCTTCCACATTATCATATTCCGTTCTTTCTTTTTCCATCTTTTCTCGACATCTTTCGATGCTCCTTTGAAAACGAAGTAACATTTGATATTGGCCTTTTTAAACATACTCAGCTCATTTTTCAGGAATTTTGCGAATCGGTGACTTTCACAGCCTGTCTCTTTCGACAGATTACTTCGTTCGTACATATTGTAGAAATAATTTTGTCCGTCTACAACGAGGTTGCAATCCTTAAGAACGTGATCGTGCGCTTCCTTCGCCAGCAGTTGATTAAATTGTATAATCCTCATGATGACTTCTGAAATAAAACAAAGTACGGTTGTGCTTAATAGTTGATCACATTATTTTAGTCCCAGGTGATATCGTAGGCTGAGATCTGTAGAGCGAACTTCGACTAAGTCTAAGGCAAAGTAACGAACTCAGTGAGGATTTAGGATTGTTAAATCGAACTTTGATTTAATCCGAGTCATTTTTTACAAGAAAAACAGACTGACAGACAGACAGACTAAGCAAAGATTTTATTGTAAAAATTGACTCGAACTAAGTCAAAATCCTGACTGAGTTCGTTACTTTGACTTAGACTTAGTCGAAGTTCGCTCTATAGATCTCAGCCGTAGTGTCCCAAGGAGATCAGCGGGCGATTGCGCGTGCACATTATTACAGTCTGTCAAATATAAGTTGGTGTTCCAGAGGCGGCGCTCCAAGCGGTTATGTGCTGCCACGAAATTGCTCTGTCAGCTCTGTGAGTGGGATATCTATCGAGTCTTTTTTTTTTTTTTTTTTTTTTTATCCGGGCACGGCAAAGTGACTACACTGCACCTGATGGTAAGCGTAGTGCAGTCCAAAAAAACTAGCGACCACTGACAAACACTGTTTATCAGTGGTCGTCAGAATCATGCCGGCCTATTTATGCTTCTTCACACTCCGAATCCGAAGAACGAAGAAGCAAATCGAGAGGCTTGCGACAAGACAGACGGACGACCGACGCAGATACAGGGATACCCCCCATACCCGTCTCAACCAACCATCAAGTCATGCCGCAAGCCCCTCGAGAGAACCGGAAGTACACTGGCTGATCCTGGAACGCGAACCACACTGTCTGTTGTCTGCATCTAAACTAAACTCGAATTACCGGATTTTTATAAAATATTGTAATACGAAACACGTTCACGTTAGTTCCTTTTTTTGCCACACCCCAACTTATATTTGATAGCCTGTAGGTTACGAGTATAACAATAGTGGGAGTGAGACGCGGGGGCCGAAATCCGCCAGCGTGTGTCGTAATTCATAAACACATCAAGACCAAAACATTATCCTCATTCAAATGTAGTCGGGTAAAAAGGAACCAATACATTTATGGTACAACTGCCTCGGTGGGCGTGGTTGTATTTTGTTACAACTACCGTTCTGAGGTCTCGGGTTCGATCCCCGGGTCGGGCAAAGTGATATTGAATTTTTCCATATCAGTCCGGATTCCGGAATTTGTGCCCGATATGGCGACAGCCTTGGCCCCTTATTACATCTAGGATAAAACTAAGCTCGGCGAAATGTGGGTGTACTAGTTCGCGTCTGCTTACCCTTTCGGGGACACTGGCGTGATCTTATGTTGTGTTATGTTTTACATTTACGGTTTTTTTCTACGGATTTTCGGTTCATTACTCCCTATGTTGTATCTATATTGAGAAACCTATCATGATTCATGAACCAAATTTCTCTGAAACCAAGAGACCATGAATGCACTTCATCCACCTACTGGACGAATATTGTTTTAGGTACCTTTTATTTGATTGATTATAGATAGGTACATATTCATTCTAATCTGGTTTATGGCTTGAAATAAGAAAATAAATAATAATAAATAAAAAAACACCAACAGTCATACACATAGTCCTGACCCCACAGTAAGATACGAGTCTTGTATCGTGGGTATCAGCAACTACGAGAGATTTTCGGTCTCACAATACCCAGACCCGAAAAAAGAATCTGTGCGCCACACAAACATTTGTATCGGTGCGGGAATCGAACCCGCGGCCTCTCGCTTCACAGCCGGCTACTACGCTACGGAGGCTGTCGTCATATAATATATAAAAAACGTCGAACCTAAAAATTAAAACAAAACGGGATATAATCCGTAAGAATAGTTTTATTTCAATGTATAATATTCACGTAAACTTAAGAAATCCGTATAAACTAGTTTTATTTCAATTAACATTCGCGTAAACCTAAGAAACCATTGGTTTATGGCTATTAACATTTATCACCTTGTAGGTAATTACTAATTAGGCATTTTATGATCACGAAGATGCTACTTCGTCATCGCATTATAGGTATACCAATTTAACCTGACTACGGCGAAGCAAAAAGGAGGGTTATGTTTTTGACCGGTATGTGAGTATGTATGTATGATCATATGTTTCCTCATAACTTCTAAACTACTTTTAATAATTTTACAAATGGGATATCATTGGAAGCGTGAAGCGTGAAGCGTCGTTTGTCGCTGGTTATAGGCTATGTGACGTCACATTCAATTGCATATGATGCCCTCTAGAGGGCATGAAATCAAGCACAAATTTAAATCCGTGAAATAATAATCTAAATTCGTGAAATTCATAATCTAAACTATTCTGTAAAGTAGGTACCTATAGTAATTGTAACATAACATACATATTTACATAACATAAGGTCACGCCTGTATCCCCGAAAGGGTAGGCAGAGGCTCACTAGTGACCTAGAACACCCACATTTCGCCGAGCTTAGTTCCGTTCCAGATGTGATAGGGGGCGAGCTTATCGCCATATCTGGCACAAATTCCAGACTCCGGACTGATATGGAAAAATCCAATATCACTTTGTCCGACCCGGGATCGAACCCGAGACCTCAGAACCGTAGTCGTACCGAAATACCACCACGCCACCAAGGCAGTCGTTGTAGGAGGGCTAAAACACTTGAGTTATGAGTATGACACTGCTTATGGGTATATAATCTAAGGGTATATATGGGTATATACTTACGATATGGCGTTATCTGATTCTTTCACAAATTATAACAAACTCAAATATTTTATTACTAGGAGTTACGACTGAACGAAGTACCAACAACAACTGTATCTACTTATAATTTCAATAATTTTGTTGTCAGACTTATATGCTCTTTGGTTGTCAGCAGATTGTTTGAGGGAAATCCCATTCCATAACACAGATCAATCGCCATTCATTATTCATTCACCAAAAATGAAAGGCATAGACTAATAGAGATCCATGGTTAAAAAAAAGTTTTTATAGGTTATCACTAGTATTCGCCTATACCATAGAGTAACTTGAATATTATGGTTCTATACCAGTTCTATACTCTATGGTGTCAGTTTTGGCGGGAATTCTGACGGTGCGGGTGGTCGCTTGTTTTAATGATTTCATATTCTAGTCTAAAGTTGTGCTTGTGATTTAAATGTGATGTGAATTTAAACAACAAACATCAACGAAGACGGACAGTATATGGAAGCTATGAAATAAGTGGTTTTCGACGCTTTTTGTCGGGTGGATGGGTCGACTATGTTCGACTCCTCCGCTGCGAGAAAATCGTCTGAAAAGCATCAAACTGGAAGGAATTGACGCCAAAACTCCAGCAGGGCTTTGAAATCGAACACATCCGATTTCATTGCACTTGTGAAAAATTAGATATAAGCAAATAAAGAAATAAAAAGCACTTAAGACGAGGCTGTATGGGCTAGATCCCTTTGCCTTCCCGAAAGGGAAAATTAAAAAAAAAAAAAAAACTCTATGGTGTTAATTGTCATTTGTCAACGTTTGTCAATTGTCGCTGCTTATAAAATTTAAATAAACCTTTTAAGTTTTATTTTATCGTATTTGACTATCTAGATTTGTATTTTGTTGTGATTCAATATCGTGTACCACTATAAAATGTAAAGATTGAGCCAAATATTGAAGAGTCATAAGCGTAAACAACAATAACCTTACTGTTATGCGAGTTGGTTGAACCCAGTTGATCCCGACTGCATTGTTATTGGTGGTGAAAAGACACTGAAAATGAGTTACAATTCAGGCGGTAGTGGTGGCAAGGGATTCGGCTTCGCTGGATTCACGATGCCGAAGCGTAATCCATCGAACGTATCTCTTCACGCTGTTCCCCCTCCGACGGCGCCGATGCACACGGTGCCACCGCCGATGTCGGGCCTGTCGAAGCAGGGCTACTCTACCATGAGCTCTATTACTCAGAATGCGGTCACTGGGAACTGGGGAACCATAGGGAAGAAGAGATCAAAGACTGAGGATGAGTAAGTTATCATTCGTTGATTATGTAGGCGATTGTCGACAGGTGACTGCCTCGGTGGCGTGGTTGTATTTCGGTACGACTATTGTCCTGAGGTCTCGGGTTCGATCCCCGGGTCGGGCAAAGTGATATTGGATTTTTCCATATCAGCACGGAGTCTGGAATTTGTGCCCGATGTGGCGATAGGCTGGCCCCCTACCTGGGACGGAACTAAGCTCGGTGAAATGTGAGTGTTCTAGTTCGCTAGTGTGCCTCTACCAACCCTTTCGGGGATACAGGCGTGAGCTTATGTTATGTTATGTGTCGACAGGGTATATTTATTGCAGTGTTGTTATGTTTTAAGACCATTTTACAAAGGGTTCAGTATTATTTTGCATGGCGTCTAGTACAGTGTATCATACATTCATTGTCCATCTTAATTGGGTATTTGACTATTTGATTTTATACATATTTTTGTAATAGCAAATAAAACAAAAAATATAACCTGTTAAAACTACATTGAAATTAGTCAAAAAATTAAACAGTAATTCATATTTTAAATTTTACAATGAGCAAGAGTGGAGGTGTAGTGGGGATATCTTGTTATCACTTTCCAATGTTTTTTTCAAATTCAAAATTCCAATTAAATTAGAAATCTTGCTTTGCCCAACCTGGGAATCGAACCCACGGAAATCGAACCTCCCAGTCCACAGCCCATATATGCTGCCACTAAACCAAGGAGGTGACTGATACCACAACGACTATGGATACTAAGCTCAATTGTGTGTAATGGAAGAGGCATGTGGACAAATGTAGGATGATGATGATGGATAGAAATGAGAATTAGAAGATGTAGCATTGTCAGTATTGAAAGTAGGCAGTGGTAATGGTATTGGTCATATCACATGTACCATCTGCTCTAGATGATAGTTAAGTAAGAGAAAAAACTATAGAGTAATTAAAGTTTATCAAAAACTTAAAACCAACTTCAAAACAGATCACTTAAAAGTAAAAAAATAACAATTCCTTACTGTCTTTGGAGTGCAGGTGCCTTTTCATTTGATCTGCATTGGCCGACTCCAAAGACAGTAAGGAATTGTTGTTATTTTGTTACTTTTAAGTGTTCTGATTGGAAGTCAGCTTTAAGTTTTTGTTAACCTTTAATTATCGTATAGTTTTTTAGTGTTAGGTACAGATATTTGTTTACTGCATGTAAATACAAACACTTTTTCGGTGATAAATACACACGTAAGTTCATATCTGGTAACTACTGAACTGATTTTGATAAAACTTACACTGTACCCTAAGTTGGAAGATGCCTTATCCAATAAAAGAATTATCGAAATCCGATTAATCGTTTCTGAGAAATGTGTGGATAAAAACATACATACACTTATGAAAGGCACATTTGATGAGAAGCCCACATAGATTAACATATGCGAAAATTATGCAATTCTGACAATATTACATACATACCGGTTGAATTGATGACCTTCTTTTTTTGAAGTTGGTTAAAAGTAGGTAGATGGTAGTAGATACCCCACCACAGTGACTTCCGTATCATGTATTATGGTTGCACACATTTTGTTATATTAGGCACATTTGGTTTCCTATTCCAGGTATTTTGATGAGGATGATGAGCCTCCCACCCCAGCATTAGCATACATCCCAGCTCCTGGCAGCCCTACATATGAGACAGCATCTGGTTCCAAGGTGTTTATGATGTCTGATATTTTATTCATAGGTCATTGTTAACATGCAGGCGGGTCACCTCAACCATCCATAGACACCTGTGACATAAGAATGAGGTAAGTTGCCAACTTTAATGGAAGGATATAGTGAGAAGGGTAGAGGGGATTTGACCTCCGATGTAGAGGCAATGTGGATATACTTAGCTTAAAGACAGGCCTCACCTCATATTTTCTATGTAGAATATATAACATTTTAGATATTTATGAACTGACTGCCTTGGAGGCGTGGTTGTATTTCGGTACGACTACTGTCCTGAGGTCTCGGGTTCGATCCCCGGGTCGGGCAAAGTGATATTGGATTTTTCTATAACAGTCCGGAATTTGGAATTTGTGCCCGATATGGCGATAGGCTCGCCCCCTATCACCTCTGGGACGGAACTAAGCTCGGCGAAATGTGGGTGTACTAGTTGGCTAGTGCCCCTCTGCCTACTCTTTGGGGGATACAGGCGTGATCTTATGTATGTATGTAGATATTTATGAGTAATTTTTTAACAACATTGGGCCCACGGGCCGCGTGTTGCCGACTGCTGAGTTGAGCATTAAGTTTAAACTACCAATGTGTTTTGCCAAAGTGTGTTGGCTTAGACAAACCAAATCTGAATCTGTGAACACCATAATATAATTATCAGTGGTTTTCTGATACTACACTGGGCTTACTAAGTGTGGGATGAAAAAGAATGCTAATAATCTTGCTAGCCCATTCATGCTGAAGGCTATAGAGTCATGCTGTGTTCCTAGCGTGCTGATGACGATGAAGAGGACCCCCTGGACGCCTACATGGCGGGACTGGAGCAGCAGGCGGCGAAGGACCTGGTGGCCAGCAAAGAGAACGCGGCCAGCGGGAAGGGGGACAGCGGTCGCGGCACTAGGGGCGACATCGATGACATGGACGACGAGGAAAGCTATTATAAGTATGTATATGATTCAAACCGACTTTAATTGGTACTTCTATATGCGAGTGTTCATCTTGGTAAGCTGTAAGTATCACTGTAATGTCTACAGGGGAGTTACCACCACCTCTTATAGCAGGATTATTATAATCTTACTCGTACCGATTCCCATACAAAACAAACGAAGAACGATTATAATAATACTGCTGGACATTACATTTATTCCTGATAGGTGGACAGATGACCTGTAGCTCAACCATGAGTTTGTTGGACGTATATGCGCGAGCGAGGATGTAAAATATTTGTATGGAAAACGTCAGTTTCTCGCGTTACCGCTAGAGGCGTTCGGGTGTTTGTCAAACACATATTTTACAGAACTTCCAACATGTTGATCTGGAAATTGTTGGGGGAGGCCTATGTCCAGCAGTGGACGTCCTGTAGCTGGTGATGATGATGATAAGACTTCATTCAATGGTATCAGGATGATGAGTGCAATGCTATGACACTCATACACATTCACGACTGCATCCCACGGGGGTAGGCAGAGATAATTGAGAGCCACAAGCTACGATCCTGACACCTCTTTTTGCCTCATCCACATTCATGCATTGTTTCATACATTTCTGCCGGTTGAGGGTATTGTGACAATCAGTGCTTTGTTATTTTAATAGTGATGGCCGGTTCGTCCACCGGTGGCCGAGACGTTAATGTAATGTGTATTATGCCGCCTACAACAGGTTAATGTAGGGTTGGTGCTGCTACTGTTCATGGGTATATCGCTTATCATCACATGAGAGATTTGCTAGTCCCATCATTACATAGTACATGTTTTGGGTCTGGGCCAAGTGAGAGTGAGAAATTGAAATAGAACTTGTTTTTACGGAATTTTGTCGCAATTTGGTTTTATTTTTTTGGCAGCCTCCGTGGCGCAGTGGGCGAGTAGCCGGCTGTGAAGCGAGAGGCCGCTGGTTCGATCCCCGCACTGAGACAAATGTTTGTATGGCCTACAGATATTTGTTTCGGGTCTGGGTGTTGTGAGACCAAAAGTCTCTCGTAGTTCCTGATACCGACGACACAAGAATCGATCTTAGTGTGGGGTCAGGACTATGTATGTGACTGTTGGGTGTTATTTATTTAATTATTTTATGTTTAGGCTCGACGTTTCGAAGGTTTTACAGCCTTCATGGTCTCGGGTCAAGTTTTATTTCAACGTTTGCGTAAACATAATGGTGCGTCCACACCGGGCCGAAGGAAGGCGAACGAATCATGCCTGTTTCACTCACACAACAGCGAAAGGTTGTTTGTGTGAACACAGCAGGTATAGATTCTTTCGCCTTCGTTCGTCTGGTAATAAGGTTCATAAGAAATCATTATGAGACCGAAATATTTGCCTAATTGCTGATAACTAGGAGAATTGACATAGTATGACTTTCATCTTAATTTTGTGAGGTCAGGATTATGTGTCTGACTTTTCGGTGTATTCATAACCACAGATACATGGAAGAGAACCCATTAAACAACGGTGATGACGCGTCCGATGTAGAAGTGGAATACGACGAGGACGGCAACCCGATAGCGCCGCCCAAAAACAAGATCATTGACCCGCTCCCCCCCATAGACCACTCGCAGATTCAGTACGAGCCGTTTGAGAAGAATTTCTACACCCCCCATGAGGATATAGAGAAGCTAACGTCGCAACAGGTTGAGGAGTTGAAGAAGAATTTGGGGGTTAAGGTGAGAGGATTTTTGACTGGCTAATTTGGGTGCAGTTGGTTTAGAATTCAGATGTTATGTATAGCTCATTGCATAAAAAGGCTGAAGAATGTAATGAGACTGAATGAGGCGAAAGAGGTGTGTAAGGATCGTAGCAAATGGAAATCCGTTGTCTCTGCCTACCCCTATGGGAAAAAGGCGTGAGTCTATGTATGTATGTATGTATAAAAAAGCTGGCTTGACTTCTTTCGAGTTCTTGACTGCATCATAGAAAATTTATGTGAAGTTTAAATAATCACAATTTTAAAAACTAACTGCTCGCCTCGGTGGCGTGGTGGTATTTCGGTACGACTACGATTCTGAGGTCTCGGGTTCGATCCCCGGGTCGGGCAAAGTGATATTGGATTTTTCCATATCAGCCCGGAGTCTGGAATTTGTGCCCGATATGGCGATAGGCTCGCCCCCTATCACATCTGGGACGGAACTAAGCTCGGCGAAATGTGGGTGTTCTAGTTCGCTATTGCGCTTCTGCCTACCCCTTCGGGGATATAGGCGTGAGCTTATGTGTATAAAAACTTTACTGACTGATTTTCAACTTGATCTGATCGTGACCAAATTTATATGGGACCACCCTTGAAATAAGCTCTATCGAACACAATTTTGAAAATCGGTCCACATTTGGCAGAGATATAGCGTAACATACATAAAAAATAATACAGACGAATTGAGGACTTTCACCTTTTTGGAAGTCGGTCGGAGAAACTGGTGATGTATGTGTTATCTTTGTTCCAGATAACAGGGCCCGACCCGCCGAAACCGGTGTCGAGCTTCGCCCACTTAGGGTTCGACTCCCAGCTGATGAAGGCCATCCGTAAGTCTGAGTACACGCAGCCCACGCCCGTGCAGGCGGCCGGCGTGCCCGCTGCGCTCTCTGGACGGGATCTCATCGGTATGTTTCTTGCTTGCATACAATTACTATGACTATGCTATAATATTCATGACCTTATGTAAGCTACTCTGTAGCCCGAGCACGAAAAACTAATGTAAATGTAAACTCGCTGCGCACTGATGACAATTGATTAATATTTCATACAAATTGCATAGACGCGCATCGAGCACGAACACATTTACGGTTGTCAGAAATTTTCCTGCTCGGGCTGCTGTTCTTGGGTAAAGATTTCAAATAAAAATGTAGTGTATAAATGGTATTTTGAGTGGTAGAGCCACGCTGTAGACAGTTACGTCTACAGTGTATCACAGAAAACCGACGTAAACTGGCAGTTCACTGTTGCGTTTTGTGTGATTGGTGAGTGAGATTTCCGGCCCAATTCCGCCCTCCTACCTTTCTCAATCCCTACTCCCCTCCTTTTTAGGTTGGCAGCGGATCCATGATTCTTTTTTTGTTTTGGGTGTCTATGGGCGGTGGAGATTACTTACCATTGTGTAACCTACTTGCTCGTTTGCCAACATCTGCTATAAAAAAACTGTGTATGATAAACTTGTAATTCTCTCTAAAGCTTAAGATCCAATTGGCTGCCAGGGCCGACGCAGATTAAATGAAAAGGCAACAACTCCAAAGAGAAATCATTTAAACTTTTAGAAGCGGGTTTTTAATTTGGATTATAACTTGGTGATGTGCAGGTATCGCACGGACTGGTTCTGGCAAGACGTGCGCGTTCCTGTGGCCGCTGCTGGTGCACATCATGGACCAGCGCGAGCTGGCGCCAGGCGACGGACCCATCGGTCTCATACTGGCGCCCACCAGGGAGCTGGCGCAGCAGGTTTGTACTACCCACACTATAATTATATTCACCATACCATTCATCAGTAGTTTGAGTGGTAGATAAAGTCTACAGCAGGATCAGTTTGATACCATTGTCTCATAAAAAACCGACGAAAAGTGGCAGCTTCCTGTTTCGATTCGTTCGGTGATTTCCAGTGGCGCAATTCCCTTTCTCTCCCAGTCCCTTTCTTCTTTTAGTTTGGCAACACATCCATTATGATTTTTGTGTTTTGGGTGTCTATGGGTGGTGGAGATCAGATACTATTAGGAGAGCACTCACCACATTGCTTGTTTTCCAGCCGCTGCTAAAAAAGTCCCTAGAACATTTTGTATAAAACATGAATATTCGGGAGGACTTCATCAATGATAATTACATGTTGTTTTTATTCAATATCATTCATGAGACACGTCATACACAATTAATCGTAATACAAACGTGTCATACCACTACCTAAGGTGGGTTTAACTGTGGCACAATCCGAGATATATAGCACTTGTTAGTTGCTGGTGGAATGTGTCAGGACTAAATCGGTTTATGAGGCATTGATCAGGACGCATAATAAAGGTATAAAACTTTTGGTGCATTTCAAAGCAGCTTTCAGAGCCTCATTTTGAATCTGCTGGTTTAATATCTAAGGGTTTGAGTGTGTGAGGACAGAAAATGGGGAACAGTGAGGCTGGCGTGGTTCATTAAGATTAAAAGCTTTTAAACAAATAAAGAAAAAAAATACCTATGGTGTCAAGGAAGGAAGGGGCGGGATCAGTTTTTTTGAAGACAGGTTGTTTCGGCAGATATATATGGAGGCGAAGAGGTTCGGTAAGGTGTACAACATCAGATGCGTGTGTTGCTACGGGGGAGGCTCCAAGTGGGAACAGTGCAAGGCGCTCGAAGGTTTGTTTACAAGATTACATTTTGAAGATGAATTCAGTAATCAATAGTGTTTCATTTAAACAAATTATGGGATGTTTCCATGCATTACATTGTCGATGTTTTGTACGACAACTATGTTCTAGTCTGCTATTCTGTAAAATCAAACTCGTTATCGAGTTTCGTGAGTGAGATATCACCGCTCACTTGCCTATGTAACTTGATTCTCACCGCGGATTCTTACAAAATACCGCTACTGCTGTCGCTGCTATAATCGATGTAAAGATCGATATTTTTGCAACATTAACCATCTCTAGTTCATGTCATACAGGTACTTTAATTCAACACAAATCTTTTTGAATGGGTCAGTGATTTCCCTTCTTTTTCTAGGTGGTGGTGCCGAGATCATAGTCGGCACACCTGGCAGAGTGATAGACCTGATCAAGTGCAAAGCGACCAATCTGCAGCGAGTTACATATTTAGTACTGGATGAGGCAGACAGGATGTTTGACATGGGATTTGGTGAGCAAGCTATTGTTTCTAAAGTTTTGTATTTTTAAATTTAATTTAACACTCAAGTGTTTATAATCTGTAAATCTTTCAATGTGATAAATCAATTGTAGTGAATAGTTATGATGGTGTGGATCGCTACACCTAGTGGTGGTGGTGATGGTAGTGTAATATATTAGGATGAGCAAAAATAAAACTGTGACCATTCGTTTTCACATTTAATTGTCTATTAAACTGTCATGGAAACAAATTCTTATTTCAAAACTACATCAAAATTCCATTCTACAAACACTACAGGTAGTGGTGGTGATGTAGTGTTGGCGATGGTAGTGGTGGTGATGTTGTGGTGGTAATGGCAGCTGTGATGATGTAGTGGTGGCGATGGCGGTATTGGGGAGGTTCAGAGTGGTGGTTGTGATTGTGGTTATGACGATGTTATTATTGTACCAGTGGTGTGTTGAACTGGTTGTATTATGTAGTATCGTTAGCTATGTCGCTTGACAAGCTCCGTGGCGCAGCCGGCTGTGAAACGTGGGGTCGGGATCAATTTCTGCACCGTGACAAATGTCTATGTGGCCCACAGATATTTGTTTCATGTATGGGTGTTGTGGGGTCAGGACTAGGTGTGTGACTGTTGGGTGTATGTATTTGAATGATTGTAGCAGTAGTGTTGTAGTATCGTTGCGTCCGTCCAGAGTGCCAGGTGCGTTCGATCTGCGGGCACGTGCGTCCGGAGCGGCAGGCGCTGCTGTTCTCGGCGACGTTCCCGCGGCGCGTGGAGCGGCTCGCGCGCGACGCGCTGCGGGACCCGGTGCGGGTCGCGCACGGCACCGGCGGCGCCACCGAACTCGTCACGCAGCGGGTCAGGTCTGTACATCTTGGGTTGTGACACCGCATACAGCAAATATATTAGATAACCTCTGATATCGAAGCTAAAATATCGATATTTTAACAATCGACATTTTGAAGTAAAACTTCAAACTCGACTCTGCTCCCAACTCTGCTCTCCACTCCGTTCTCTACTCCACTCCCCACTCTGCTCTCCACTCCCCATTCCGCTCTCTGCTCTGCTTCGTTCCCCATTCCCCTCGCCACTCCACTATCAACTCCCGACTCCATTTTCTACTCCCCATTCTGCTCCACTCTGCTCTCCACTCAACTTCACTATGTAAGTATGAAACGCTGTATAATGTATTCTATCACATTGTTTAGCAAACTTAATCCTATATATTTACATGTGTTTGTTTCTTTTCAAATTTCCGATTCATCATTTCAGTTTCATCGAGTATCAAATCACAATGATCCAAAAGAATGAGACTCATTTAAAATTAATTTCTTATCTTCAGGATATTTCACAAACCAGAAGACAAATGGTCGTGGCTGCTGAGCAACTTGGTGGAGTTCCTATCAGCTGGCAGCATCATAATTTTCGTTACCAAAAAGGTATGCAATACATATTCTTATTTAATAGAATCTGAGCGGTAATTTTTAGGCCTCGGAAAACCGTCCGAAAAGTAACAATAAGACGTTTCTTCATGATGATTTTTTGTCACAAAGTGGTAACGGTTCATTCGATTCGGGAAAACTGCCTATATCATGACTAATATATACACAAGCTCAGCTATAGACACATGTCGTTGGCCGATACATATTCCAGTTTTATAAATTCAAATGATTAGTAAAAGTTGTTTACCCACCAAAACACAATCCTGACTGAGCAATACAGTTATAATAGACGAAATGACTAATGTAGAAATAGACGTTTTCGGTGGTACCTGTCCAGACGAACTCTCGAATATAAGGGTCCTAAAGTGGTAGAGCCTCATTTTCCATTGCCTAGGCTCATTTCCCCACTCCCTTTCCCAATCCCCTTCCCTCCCTTTCCATTCCCTCCTTTTTAGGTTGGCAACGCACCCATGATTCTTTTTGTGTTATGGGTGTCTATGGGTGGTGGAGATCACTTACCATCAGGTGACCCATCTGCTCGTTTGCCAATCTCTGCTACAAAAAAAAGAAATATCCTACCACCTATCATTAATAGTTGAAATATTTTGCAGTTGGAAGCAGAACAAACGGCGGCTAATCTAGGTGTGCAGCAGTACGACGCGTTGTTACTGCACGGTGACATGGAGCAGGCAGACAGGAACAAAGTGATCACGGCTTTCAAGAGGCAAGAGAACAGCATACTGGTGGCGACCGATGTGGCCGGTATGATCATTATTTTGAACTAGCTGTTAGTCGTGACTAGCAACTTTAATCACTTGGTAAGCCTTTCCCTGCATAAAAAGAAGTAGCCTATTAGTAAACATAATTTAAAAATTCGTAGAGATTTCTAGAATGTGAAGGTGATTTATGGGTTTAGTGTTAACAATTTTAGTAGAATGGTCTTAATTTGGAATCGATTTTTACGTTGATTCTCCTAAAATCTAAATTAACTTCGAACCTGATATCGCCTCTGATCGGTGATAAATTTAAATATTCTATATCGATAACTATTAATCTGTTTTGTCGACATTTAAAGAAATATCGATATCGATACATTCATGATGGTTATTATTTAAATAATTATTGCTTATAATACGTCTCAATAGTTTTGGTTGTGAGTGAATCGTGTTTGCTACTATGCGTACACGTTTGGCGGTGGTGTCGCCGGCCGTTTGAATTTCATTGCGTGCGTTTTCAATTGTGCGCACCTTGCGTGAATCAGTCGTCGCGGTAACCGGATTTTCTGTCCAACGCTTATGTTTTTTTTCTCTCCAGCTTACGCTGATTTCGCGTCCATAAAGTGGGCATTCTGATAGTCTGCAACTCTACGTAATCGATATTAAATATCGAATTTATAATTGTCGATATGATCTCTCATATTATTGTGTAGGTTTCTGTTTTTTGTTTAATAGATTTATATTATTTTAGCTCGCGGTTTGGACATCCCACACGTGCGGACGGTGGTGAACTATACCGTGGCGCGCGACATCGACACCCACACGCACCGAGTGGGACGGACGGGCCGCGCCGGGGTGCGAGGCACTGCGCACACACTCCTGGCCGCCGACAAGGACAGGGACTTCGCCGGACATCTAGTGAGGCATCTGGAGGCGGCGCACCAGGTAACTGTATTCACGACTCGTGTACATGTGTACATCTACATCGACACATCGATAATCACACGCACCGTGTGGGACGAACGATAACATTCGGCTCGAAGGATCACACGCAGTATATACAGCATGCATCCTTTAAGAGCCTCATTCTGAAGCTGCTGCTTTAATATTTAAAAGTGAGTGTGTGAGGAAAGAAAATAATGTATTATGACGCTAGCATGGTCCATGGAGACTAAAAGCCTCTAAAAAGCATACATCCGGCTCGAAGGACCACTCGAAAGACACCGAATAACAGTGGGATACAATACGGGCCTTTTATGTTGCCTTCAGAATTCGAGACACCTGATGAGCTCGTCGATTATTGCAACCTATATTATTGTTGATTACGTTAAAAGTAAGGAATGGAATAGATGGAATTTGAGTGACGATTTTTCATATTATGTATTTGCCAGTCAACAATATGAACTACAATAGCCGATGTTTTATTACATATTTTTATGCTGGCATCATTTAAGTCAAGCCAGCCCCGTACTCTGGTTCAGACTTGCTATAAAACTGTTCTGGCACTTAAAGCTTCCATTTTTTCCTGTCAAGCTTCCCTTTCCTGCCATATCCCTTTCTTACAAATTACAACCGCTTATCTTAGCCCCATCCTTGTTATTGTGTCCATACCTGTCTGCTTGTCTCTAAATCGATAGGGTTATAACATAATTATTATTTGAATGTACCTAGACATTATTTCTTGTAACCTGTCTATGTTGTGTACACGCTTACGTGACCAATAAAGATTTTTGTTTAAAATATTTCCTATCATCCGCAGGAGGTGCCTGAAGAGCTGATGCACCTGGCGATGCAGTCGTCTTGGTTCCGCAAGTCGCGGTTCAAAAAGGGCAAGGGCAAGAACTTAAACATCGGCGGATGTGGATTAGGGTGAGTGTAAACTATCCAACTTTTGTTACCATAGTATTTTTATTCCTCTAAATCATGAGAGCAAGTTAATCGTAACCAAGATCTAGTTTGCGATGGGCGTTGGTGAGTCGGTGTGTGAATTAAGCCGCGTCTACTGCACTAAACATTACATAAAAAATCTACACAAAACATGGTTTCGCTACACATTTATATATGGTCCCAATGGACAGAACAATTTCTAGGAGCAAGAGTTACCACCACCTCTTATAGCCGTATTATTATCGTTTTACATGTACCGATTCCCATACAAAACAAACGAAGAACGATTATAATAATACTGCTATAAGCGGTTGTGGTAACCCTGCTGGAGACAGTTAAAAATATTGTTTTGCGTATGTGTTTTGTTTCGAGAAAAACAGGTGAAGGAGAGGAGGCTTTGAGATTTTTTTTTGTAATATTGTTTTGTTGATGGCAACATCATTTATTAAATGGTAACCCGACTTTCTTCTTCAAAGTGATATTGAATTTTTCCATATCAGCCCGGTGTCTGGAATTTATGCCTAATATGGCGATAGGCTCGCCCCCTATCACATCTGGGACGGAACTAAGCTCGGCGAAATGTGGGTGTTTTAGTTCACTAGTGCGCCTCTGCCTACCCCTTCGGGGATACAGGCGTGAGGTTATGTTATGTAACCCGATTTTATCTTCGACCGACTTCCAAAAAGGAGAAGGTCCTCAATTTGTCTTCTCAATATATATTTTTTTTATGTATGATACGCGATATCTCCGCCGAAAGTGGATCAATATTCAAAATTATTTTTGTTGGATAGAGCTTGTTTCAAGGGTGGTCCATATAAATTTGGTCACGATCGGATTTGAGGTCAGTCCGTTCAGTTTTAAGACTTGTGTTTATTAAAGTTTTTGATGGACGTTATATGGATAGGTATAATCTCAGACATGTCGTCAGTGTTGTAATGTGAGGCGATGTCTACTGTCTCCAGGTACAAGGAGCGTCCCGGTCTGCCGGTGCACAACGACGAGCCGTCCACGGGCGTGAGCGGCGTAGTCGCGGACAAGAGCCACGGGCCCGCCACCGACCGACTCGCCTCGCTCAAGCAGGCCTTCAGGGCGCAGTACAACCAGGTACCACACATCGACTTTCTAACTGCCCTTATAGATTGGCAAACGAGCAGATGGGTCACCTGATGGTAAGTGATCTCCACCGCCTATAGACACCCAAGACACAAAAACAATCATGGGTAAGTTGCCAACCTAAAAGGAGGGAATGTAATGGGAGGGAAGGGGATTGGGAAAGGGAGTGGGGAAATGGGCCACCGGAATCTCACTCACCGAACGAAACGCGACAGCAAGTTGCCACTTTACGTCGGTTTTCTGTGAGACAGTGGTATCTAACCGGTCGAGCCGGCCCATTCGTGCTACGCATACGTTGACACGACACACTTTTTCAAGTATGTTGCAGAAACGATTGAGCTTAGTTTTTACAACTGGCTGCCTACTTGACGTCAACCCCCTCTGGGGGAACCAGTCCCGGGAAAATTAAATTAGAAAATTCTCTGTTCCCGATTTGGGAATCGAACCCAGGATCTCCCGGTTCACCGTCCATATATGTTGCCACTAGACCAAGGAGGCGACTTCACAACCTTCTGATTCTCATATCACATGTACACCAGCTGGGTATCGGATCTAGTATACAATGCATACGAAAAATCGGTCAACTACTATTTGTTTTTTTCGCCTAATATGTTTGTGGAAGTTGGACATTTTTGCGGCACTTCAACAAATCCAGTTAAATATATGAATGTTCTGCCTCGTTGACTGCCACGGTGGAGTTTTTTTTATAGCAGAGACTGGCAAGCGAGGAGATGGGTCACCTGATGGTATGTGGTCTCCACCGCCCATAGACACCCAAGACAAAAATAATCACGGGTGCGTTGCCAACCTAAAAGGGGGAAATAGAAGGAGATGAAAAAAGGGATTGGGAAAGAAAGGGAGGGAAATGGGCCACCGAAAATCTCACTCACCGAACGAAACGCGACACCAGGCTGCCACTTTACGTCGGTTTTCTGTGAGACAGTTGTATCTGCCCGGTTGAGCCGGCCCACTGGTACTGTAGACCTTACTGTCTACAGCGTGGCTCTACCACTCAAAAAATTCTGTTCCCCAGTTCACGGCGTCATCCGACCACTCGTGGGAGCAGACGTTGACGTCGATCCAGCCCGGCGTCAACGCGCCCGCCGCGCACAACCAGGGCGACCAGCTCGACCAGGGCGACCAACACGACCAAGGCAACCACGAACCCAAAACCGAGCGCGTGCGCAAGAGCGGCAAGCGGAGTCGTTGGGAATAGTTCTCTATGTTATCTGTGACATGGCTTGTAATCACAGGAAACCATATCTTTGGATAGCAATATAACGTTTGTATTTATGGTCACAATATAATATTGGAATGAGTTTAAAGCTGGTAATGTTGTGGGTTTTTATGTGATATACAAATTAATAAGAGTGAGCACACTTAGCGATGCAGAATCTGCTTGGATACATATATCAATGTAACGCCAACTGTTGGTAATATCTGAACATGTATTAATATATAATTCCGCGTACACACCATCCGAACGAACGTTCGCGAATCTACGCCTATTGCATTCACACAACAGAGAATGTTTGTATGAACGAAACAGCCATAAATTCGCGAACGTTCGTTCGGCTTGTGTGTACCCGGCATAAACGGAAGTTAACTTTAACACAATAGAATACGTGATAACTGTATCACTAGTAGATATACTTTTGACGCTTCTCTAAAACGATGATAGTAATCGTTTCGAAAACTTCGAAACGCCGGGAATAAAAATTAAAACCAAATCGTGATAGAATCCGTAAAAATAGTTTTATTTCAATGTATAACATTCGCGTAAACTTAAGAAATCAATAGATAGTAATCTTATTTTTCATACATTGTTCAAACCATAGATATGTGTAATATTAGTAAATTGTCAACACTCGTACAAAAACTGGTCTAGCGACTTACACTAGGGCCAAGTATACGGGCCAAGCAGATTGCGCCTTGATAAATGTGATCTCTCTGTTAGATAACAAACTACCTTCAAATCCTACAATTGGGTACTTGACTGTAGTAATCAACATCAATGAATTTCTGTAGGAATATAGATTTATTATCGAAATAACGATTGCAATAGGAATTTATTAAAAATACTCCAAGGATAACTTTAATTTTAGTAATTTAAAAACTTATTTTTTATCTGTGCGTCACGTGACTGTAAACACCAATCACGACGCGTGATGTCACATTACTCATTTTTCTTCTAAATTTGTTCCACAATGGCCTAAGGCCTAAGATCCAAAGTCATACTGCCAGGTTATTTGGTATATTTTTTCGTATTTTTGTTTAAAGCTCAACCCAATATCAACGCGGATGTGATCGACGATTGATATCTCATCGATGAAATATTTGATTCGTTTTTTTTAGTTTGAAATCATACATGTTATTTCCGCAATATTTTTTTTATGAGCAATTTTGTATCTATGGTAAGGAAAAAGACGCCACCCGTATCTACAGTTAACAGATAGCGTTTTGGCGGCAAACTAAATTAGACATATTGCTTTTTTAAACTAAATATATGAAAATAAATTACGAATTTTTTTTACATGTTTAGGATAAACTAATGAATAGCCCTGTATACTTTTGAAAAAATAGTTAAGTACCCAATTATCCTAAGATATCCTTAGATGGCTACCAAAAACTACAAAGTGCGAAACAAACTTGGTAATACATTATAGAAGTGTTAGGCTATGGATGACATATTGAAGCCTTAAAAAAATATAGGACTTTGATAGTTCTTTATAAATAAATCGACCTATCCAAAAAATAAAGTTACATAATATGATAATGAATCGAAATTGCTTTCTTATTTTTCTGAGCTTATATTGACCTATATATTTAACTAGTAAACTTTTTAAGTTATGACATAATAACCGTTTAAATTATGACATAGCTTAAAAAAATATTTACTAGTTAAATATACAGGTCAATATAATCTCAGAAAAATAAGAAAGCAATTTCGATTCATTATCATGTGTTACTTTTTTCTTTGGATAGGTCGAAATATGAGTTTAGGTGAATATCATAATACGCACTTATTTCTGCATCATAGTAAAATATTGTAGTAGAAAAATAAACGAAGAATGGCAACACTTGTGCATTTTAAAGAGTGTTTGTTTTCGGTTGAGGGATAGATTTCCACGGTCGATAATTAATAAAAAGTTTTTATATGTAAAAACGAATAATGGTCTGAAAGGATAAGTTTCCAAAATCATAAAATATGAATATATTTATATAGGTAAATAAATTTAATAACTAGTAGATTAATTGATTTTGGTCATTCGCTATTTTTGGATTCGAAAATAACTTGGGCTGGAATTTGTGCCTGGTGTGGGAATAGGGCCTGTTCCTAGCCTATTTAATAGGCTAAATTAGGAGGGAAACTGTTAGCAGTGGGTGCATTTATTATACCTCTCGGGGTACAGGCGTGAGCTATATGCCAAAATGTAAGTGACTGTTATAAAAATATAGCCCCCTTTAATAATATTACGCGCTTATCCTTAAGAATAACTTGTCCTTTTTGTTTTCATACAATGTGATGCAAGGGAAAAGTAACAAACTGTGCTTAAGGATAAAATTATGCTTACATGTTTTTATAAATATGGCTCATAGTTGTAGAAAATATTATTATATGCGTATTTTATTAAAATAAAGTCATAAATAATTTGAAAGGGAAATAAATAATATATATTTTTTTGTAGCAGAGACTGGCAAACGAACAGATGGGTCACCTGATAGTAAGTGATCTCTACCGCCCATAGACACCCAAGACACGACAAGAATCATGGGTGCGTTGCCAACCTAAAAAGAGGAAATGGAAGAGGTGGGAAAAGGGATTGGGAAAGACGGGGGGGGGGAGGGGCACCGGAAATCTCACTCACCGAACGAAACGCGACAGCAAGCTGCTACTTTACGTCGGATTTCTGTGAGACAGTGGTATCCAACCAGTCGAGCCGGCCCATTCGTGCTGTAGACGTTACTGTCTACGGCGTGGCTCTACCACTCAAAAATATGTCAAAAGTAAACTAAAATACCTACAGTCTATATTCAATAGTAGTCTATAGTGTTTGTCTAGTTTTTGCTTCAATGATAAAATATTCCACAGACAAAACGTACTTTATGATATTGAATCTGTGCGACATCTGGACCATAACGTAAATTAATATTTCGGTCTATGCCGATGTTGAGTGTTGCCAAATTACAAAAATATTTTTCTACCAATTTATGATTTTTCTTAGTTTTATAACTTCTACGTAAACTGGTGTGTTACATAATTAACAGTCCGTTTTTTGGATTAAATATGCCGGTTATGTTATATTGATGATTTTTTATTTTATTATAATGCAACCATATTTAATAATGATTTTTATATAGGCGTATATTTTGACATATCAGTTTACGTAGTTTAATTGCAATTTTCGTTAATTAAATATGCAATATCTTATATTTAAGCGATAAACCGTGGTTAAAAATAAACCTGTTTGTAAACTTGCTATGGTGTCCGTGGATGTATTGAATGAAACATGTAAAAATGTACTTTATTTGTACAGAGTGAAAGTCTGTTTTTGTTTTAAAAGTTATGGTTTCCATTGTATTGATTTCTACTGCATTTACTAAGTGTTTCAGGGATTTTAAGTTGCAAAGATCAGTTACTTAGTATATGGTATTCAAATCCCGCGTAGCTTTTAAAACGATTTGATATAGAATTGGACCATGTTGTGCAGAAATTAACGCCCGAACATTATTTTTTACGCCAATATGGTCTAGTAGTGATTTAGATCATGTTGGCATCAATAATAAAAAAAAAATATGGGTTGGCATTTCTGCACAACATGGTCCAAATGTCTCAAAAAATGCAATTCCATGTCGATTGGTAAATTAAATGACTTTTAAAACAGCTGGCAAACGAACAAGTGGGTTACCTGATGTTGATCACCTGTCACAATACCAGAGGAATCATGAATGCGTTGCCAGCCTTTGAAGTAGGTGTAGGTTCTATTCTTGAAGGTCCCTAAATGTATCACAACTAATAATATCAGAATGTTGTCTTATTTATTTATGTTAATGATTTGTTACTTAAAATAAGGGAATAAAAACTAGGGGGTCAAGGGAAAACAGCGGCTTTCTTAACTTTAGAAATTGTCTATACTGTTGACCAACTAAAAATAACCCACTATAAATTTTCGGTCATAAATTGGACCGTGTTACGGAGAAATGACCCAACCCGCAAAAAAAATTTAAAAAATGTTATTGATGTCAACATGTTCGAAACCATTAATAGACCATATTGGTGTTAACATTTTTTTGTGGGATGGATCATTTCTGCGTAACACGTTCCAATTATGTTTTAGTTTATACACTTTTCAATGACAGGTAAGATAAAGTGGATTTCTCAGTATCAGCTCGGAGTCTGGAATTTGTGCCCGATATGGCGATAGGCTCGCCCCCTATCACATCTGGGACGGAAACGATTTCGGTGAAGTATGTTCTATTAGTGATGTGGATAATCGATTATTTTTCATAATCGTTTATTCAACTATTTTTAAAAACGTGATCGATGAATATTATCTCAGTCTATCACCGTCCCTTGCTGGACGTAGGCCTCCCCAAGTGAGCGCCAATCATCCCGGTTGATTAATGATATATCTAAAAAATAATCGATTACCCACATCACTAGTGCTCTAGTTCTCTTGTTCGTCTCTACTTTCTGCTTACTCTTCTGGGGATACAGGCGTGAGCTTATCTATGTATTGATTGTGTCTTCTCTTTTCACCCCGTTTTACAGTACCTACGTTTAAGTAATGTACCCTGAGAAAAATGTTAGTGAATGCAGTTTAATATAACATGTTTGTCAAATCACATTGTGTTTTAAGTTTTATGTAAATAGCATTAAAATGATATTTAATATTGGTTTGTTTTTCTAACCCATTTTGTTTCAAAATGTCCAGGGGTAAAAGAGTGTACTACAGGATATTTTAATCAAGGACATGCTAACTTTATTTTTGGCCGACTTCAATAAAAGGATGTAATCAATTCGTCTCTTTTTTATATCAGAGACTGGCAAACGAGCAGATTTGTCACCTGATGGTAAGTGATCTCCACCGCCAAAAAGAATCATGGGTGCGTTGCCAACCTAAAGGGAGGAAATGGAAGGGGAGGGAAAAAGGAATTGGGAAAGGAAGGGGGGAAAAGGGCCACTAGGAATCTCACTCACCGAACGAAACGCGACAGCAAGCTGCCACTTTACGTCGGTTTTCTGTGAGTGGTATCAAACCGGTCGAGCCGGCTCATTCGTGCTGTAGACGTTACTGTCTACAGCGTGGCTCTACCACTCCGCTCTTTATGTATGTTATGCGATATCTCCGCCAAATGTGAATTGATTTTCAAGATTCCAGAAGGTATATTAGACAATGGCTTTTATATAACATACTTAATCGACTTTTTCCACGTTGTTTGGAGACATCTCAAAATTAGGTTTATTCACTTAACATTTTAGCTTCAGGACGGCAGCGCTATGGGGGATACAATATCTTCTGTGGTATAATCCTTACCGCCGAATGCTCGTACACTTAATGTCGCCTTATGTTGCTGCCTTATCTATCAAAATTGTATGGCGAAAATTAATGCAAGAAGCCGTTAAAGTTGAGTAGCGTATGACCATTCGGGCGTTATACTCGTATACCTTTATAAAATAAAGTCTCCCCGCAGCATTTGTATGATTACCATAAACACAAAAACTGCCGAATGGATTTGCTTACGGGTTTCATTAACTGGCGGAGTGATTAGTGAGGAAGGTTTAGCTGTATATTTATGTGAGAAACGTGCTTTAATGCGGGCAAAGCTGTGAGCAAAATCTAGGATATACTATATTTAGCAGGGGTGCCCAACTTGATTATATCCATGATCAGGAGGGTGACTCCTGACGCTCGATTCGAACTTGAATTCGATTCGGCTTCAGTTATTGACTTAAAATTCCACCGAAATCGAGTTAAAAAGTGCATTAATGTCACGTTAAAAATTACCAAATGCCAAGTTCTCGAATATTATGCAACATTAGCGCACTTTAAAAGTCGATTTCGGTGGAATTTTAAATCAATAAATGAAACCAAATCGAAATCACAATCGAATCGAGCGTCAGGAGTCACCTCGCTCAGGGTTTCGTCAGAAAACAGGGGGTTTTCTGACGAAACCCTGAGCGATCGACCAATTACATACTGGATAGTGGATACTAGATGATGCGCGATGATGATAGTGATTTGTGACAACGTTGCGCAGTCTGTTTTACGTATTTTTACATATCATATGAATATTATTCATGAGGCCTATATTCAGGACGTCCTACGGCTGATGATGACGATGATGATTATTCTTATCAGGTATATCAAACGTATATGTTTTTGCCTTGCCACGATCGACTGGTCGGCCACCCCTGATATATAGGATTAATGTGTCAGCACCGTAAAGTTTGCTCCCAAATGATTGTGGGTAAGTTTGCAGTAATCAAAGAGCTGTTCGCGCCGCCCGCGTCTAACTTTTAATTTATTCCCTAACTGCGCGCTGACACGAATCCAGACTTCGACGATGTGTAATAGGGAACCTGTTTACCTAGATTAACTATCTAAATATATCTCTAGAGTATAATTTAGTTTAATATTGATTAGTGACAAGTCAGTGAGAGTTCTATTAATAACCCTTTTTTTGCGACTGGCAAAGGAACAGATGGGTCACCTCATACCTTATGGTAAGTGATCTCCACAAGACACCCAAGATAAAAAAAATCATGCGTGCGTTTCCTAAAAGGAGGGGAATAAGGACGGGGAGAGGGAGAGGGGAATTTCGTCACCGGATATTTTACGTCGGTTTTTTGTGAGACAGTGGTATCAAACCGGTCGAGCCGTCAGCCGGCCCATTCGTGCTGTAGACGTTACTGCCTACAGCTTGGCTCTACCACTTAATTTTTTTTTTAAGTTTATTGTAGTCGCTTTTTTGGTCTAGACTCTAGTTACCAGTTGGCAGCGTATGTGGGCTGTGAAACAGAAGGTCCTAGGTTCGCTTCTACTAACCTAACGAGGCAATAATTAACCATATAGGGGTTTACTTGTAAAAACCATTTTAGTTGAGCAAATGGCTAAGAACAGTCTGTACTTTTAATTTTTAAATATGACACCAAATTTATCCCGATCGTGACTATATACTTAATACTCTACTATACTACTACTACTCTGCTATACTCTTCAAAATCGGTCTACATTTGGCGGAGATATCGCGTAACATACATAAAAAAATGCAGACGAATTGAGGACCATCTCTTTTTTTAAGTCGGTCGAAAACTAAGCTACTACCAAACTTCTTATAGAGTTACTTAAACTTTGAACTAGAGCAAAGATTCAAGTAGATAAACACTGAAGATCCCAGATACTACTTAGTTATGGGTGTTACTAATAGGTTTTTAATTCGGGCGCGCTCGAAGCTTCACATTTTGTACTGATAAGGTAGTTTCGCCAGTTTACTGATAGCGGAACTATTCTACTGCACGCGGTGTGGTACACTGTGGGACATTTTGTTAGGAAACATTGAATAAAATTTAAATAATCACAAGTTTAAAACTAAACAAACCGACTTCAAATACGATTGTAACCAAATGTATATGAGAACCTTGAAATAAGCTCTATTGAACACAAAAATAATTTTGAAAATCAGTCCACTTTTGGCGGAGATATTGCGTAACATAATACGTAAAAAAAAATACAGACGAATTGAGGACATTCTCGGGAGTCGGTCGAAAAGAATAACTTTTCTTAGGTGGCCTCCTTGGTTGAGTGGCAGTATGTATGAGCTGTGGACCGGGACTGGGTTCGATTCCCAGGTCGGGCAAAGCAAATTCAAATTTAATTTGCCCGGGACTGGATCTCCCAGAAGGGGTTGACGTCAGGCAGGCAGCTGATAAAAACTAAGCCAAATCCTTTCTGTAACATGCTTGAAAATGTCTGGTTGCGCCGACCCCACATTATTATAGGATAAAGGTAGGTAGAAAGGAAGAAAGAATAACTTTTTCTTAGATTTTTTTCTAGTGCCCTAACTAGGCAGAGCAGTAGTATTAGCAGCAGCCTTTTAGTACCATCCAGATGAATTTTAAACAATCCTAAAGTTACGATTTCTATTGTTTTCCACTAACACGTTTTCGATGTTATGACATTTAGGTATTGTAATTGTTTGTTTTTGTCTAAACAATGAACTCATGCTTGGGCATTGAAAAAAATCTGTGGATACTGGCATTAGTTTGGATCGGCTACATCTGATCACATTTCATAACGCAACTAAAATAAATAATCTCTCATCAGCAACAAAACGTCCACTGCTGAACGTAGGCATGCCCAAAGATTCCAACCTGTTTTAATTCTCTCCATCGGCAAATACTCAAAAATATATTGAGATTTCAATACCTGCAATTCGTTTAAGTGCATTTTGTGATTTTTTTATGAAAGTTATAATGATATAACAGCTTAGACTTCGTTAGATCGTCTAGGTTTGTTTCTCAACAAACAAAAAATGTTTTTATCCAAAACTCATTAAATATTATCTCTCTACACACGAACAAAAGTTATATAGTACACCATGGTCCATGACACACGGCAGTAAGTGTACAGTACACTAATGGTTAATGGCCAATGAGTAGTGAACAGAATTATGTTTGATGTTTCTGCCCCACACAACAGTGTGAACCGAGGCCTGGTGGCGGGAACAACTTTAACGTCAATTATACGTGATTTTGATGGATTGATGAAAACGGTAAGTTTTAACACTTTTATTTTAATAATTTTAGGCTTTTATATCAATGAGGTTTGGTTAAAAGTATTTTTTTCAATGATTTTTTTAAGTAATTTAATTAGTGACAATTTTAATTTTACAATACAATGTTTTATTGAATTCAGTCATGTCTTTTATAATGTTGAAGTTGCACCTCTCTGGTATTATCTTCATAGTAGCAGCTTAGATTATTCTGATTAGGAGTATATTATATGGGCTGTGGTCCACAAAGGCCTAGGTTCAAATCCCAAGTCAGATAAAATCGTATTTAAACATGATTTGACTGCCTCGGTGGCGTGGTGGTATTTCGGTACGACTACGGTTCTGAGGTCTCGGGTTCGATCCCCAGGTCGGGCAAAGTGATATTGGATTTTTCCATATCAGCCCGAAGTCTGGAATTTGTGCCCGAGATATGGCGATAGGCTCGACCCCTATCACATCTGGGACGGAACTAAGCTCGGCGAAATGTGGGTGTTCTGGTTCGCTAGTGCGCCTCTGCCTAACCCTTCGGGGATACAGGCGTGAGCTTATGTTATGTTATGTTAAACATGATTTGCACGGGAGTCGGGACTGAATTCGTCAGGCAGGTCGGTCGTGAACAATAAAGCCGATTCTTTTCCGCAACATGCACCGTGTGGAGTGGGATAAAGACAGGTGGAAAAAGTAAAGTATTATTAATAGTTAAGCATTATATTTTTTGTACCTACGCGGAATTGAGATAACGTTTAATTTTCCGCGTATAGTTTTTGTTCACTCCGGATTACAGTGCTTTGGGAGGTAAAATAAACATAATTAGTGTGATGGATTAACATATTATTCGTTATAATAACATATTATACATGCAAAAAGGAAATAAGTAAGTAACATCATGACTCATATGACGTCTTGTGCATGTTAATTAGGTGCTTGTATGTCACTTGTAAAATTATATTAAGCAATTCCTAAATTTAGTCAAAAATCAAATGGAGTACGTAACCCATTTGTTTTTTTTAAGATGTGCTAAATGCTGGTACCAAAGAATTCTATGTATTTACTAGACAAGCTGCCTCGAAGTAAAATTGTGGCATATGACGGCGAGTGTTTGACGTTTCACGGCTAAGGAAAAGAGCAGATTTCTATAGTGAGTTGAGGTCTATTAACAGAGACTTAGTGCGCACATTCTATGTACCAAACAGCCAGTCTAGTAGTATACATAGAAGTCTTTGGCTAGTACATTCTTCTGTCTTAATATTAGAAACATGGGTTTCCTTGTGATCCAGTGTAGGTACTAATTTTCAATGAGTGAGTCTGCTTTTGTTTTTATTTGATAAAATAAATAAATATAAGTATCCCGCCTATACATATTATTATCCTAATGCTGGGCACAAGTCTCCTCTACTTCTCAGACGGATTAGGCCTTAGTTTACCACGCTGGCCTAATGGTAGACTTCACCAACCTTCGAAATTCTTGTGGAGAAATTCTACCCTTGTAACAAGCTCTATCGAACACAAAAAGAATTTTGAAAATCGGTCCACATTTGGCGGAAATATCGAGTAACATACATAAAAAAAACCGACGAATTGAGGACCTCCTCCTTTTTGGGAAGTCGGCCAATAAGTGACAGACTATTCTTAGCCATTTGTTCAGCAAAATTGTTTTTATAATTCAGGCTCCTATAGTTACACCTATCTCGATTTTTTCTACAGCTTACTCCTATCTTTAAATCAAGATTAGGGATAAACAGAGATTTATCGCGGAACTGCAAGTGACCCTACGTATTTAGTTTGCTGACCTGCACCCTGACTTTTGACGCTCGATACGAGTGTGACTTCTATTTGGTTTCATTTCATTATCACCATCATCATCATCATCAGCCATAGGACGTCCACTGCTGGACATAGGCCTCCCCAAAGATTTCCAGATTGACCTGTTGGAAGCGGCCTGCATCCAGCGACTTCCTGCGACCTTTATCAGGTCGTCGGTCCACCTTGTAGATGACTTTCATTTAGTGTCTTAAAATTCCATCGAAATCGAGGTAAAAAGTGTACTAATGTCGCGTTCAAAATTACCAAATATCATTTTCTCAAATCTAACGCGATATTAGCGCCCTCTTTAACTCGATTTCGGTGGAATTTTATGTTACTAAACGAACCCGAATCGTAGTCGAAATCGATTCGAGTGTCATAAGTCAGGGGGCTGACCTGACATTAGGAAGTAATTAGACTGACGTAATGCAAACAAAAAGGTGCTTGTAAACAAATTAATGTATCGGAAAGTGATTGTAAAATTAGGCGGGTCACAGACGAGCGAGCGCGGCCTCGCGTTGGCGTGACAATACCAAATGACATGTTATTCGTGCTATTCCGGATGGTAGGGAATTCATAGCTTCTATAAATTATAATGGTGGTTTGAGAGTTTTTGTACATAAGTGATGAGATGAGCTGGACATTCGTCTGATAGTATGTGACACGCCTAAGTAAAAATAACTACCTGTAGCTATATACCCAAACATACGTACGATGAAATACCTTCCAAAACTGTACTACAAAGTCTGCATGCTGCTGCACTTGATATAAACGAATGTCCTATCTTGGACAAAGATGAAGAATCAGGTTTTTCAGAGAGTTATTGTTCCTGGTTTCTAAAATAGCACAGATTGGCGGGATTTTAAGAAGGGTCGAATGGCCTTAAAGAGTAATCTCATATGCACTCATACCAAATAGTAAATATATAACTTTCTTTCTGATGCACATGATCAAAACGTATTAATTGATTTCAAATAGGCATTTTAAACATTCATCTTAATCCGAAAAAAGAAACAATTTGATTTTAGAGAAAACGAAAAAATTACATCTAAGCTTTTGAACTCTGGTGGAAGGGGTAACTGTCAAATAACAGGGGTGCATTAACAATGTATGACGTCACAGGTCATAAATCTCAGTAACCCGTAAAGATTCACTCTTGATTACTGCAAAATTTAAAATACATATGTATTACTAGCTTAATGTTCAACCAATTTTCATACAGATTTTATTGAAGAGTCTCTTTTTCGTACTTATTATTTGTCTAAGAATAAAATAATGTACAGAGTCAAACAAATATTTTGAGTGGTAGAGCCACGCTGTAGACAGTTACGTCTGTCTACAGCACGAATGGGCCGGCTCGACCGGTTTGATACTACTGTCTCACAGAAAACCGACGTAAAGTGGCAGCTTGCTGTCGCGTTTCGTTTGGTGAGTGAGAATTCCGGTGGCCCAATTACCCCCCCCCCCCCCTTCCTTTCCCCATCCCTATTTCTCTGCTTTTAGGTTGGCAACGCTCCCATTATTTTCTTGTGTTGGGTGTAATGTACCAATGGAGATCACTTTTACTTTTTTGTATTTTTTTCACTTACCATCAGCTTCACACCGCATCACCTTAATTCACGTGTTTGTGCACGGTGTATCGGCGTTAGTTAGTTTAGGTTACAATTGTTCTGCCTAGGTAACCTTGTGAAACGCGATGACAAAGTACTCAGTAACTACAAATGGCGTGCGATTACAAGTTATTGTAGTCACAATGACGAGAATCACTTTTTTAAATAAAACTATTTTTACGGGTCAGACTGACCCGTGACCACGAAGGCTGCAAAGCTTTCGAAACGTCGGGCATAAAAATTAAAACCAAATCGTGATAGAATCCGTAAAAATAGTTTTATTTCAATGAATAACATTCGTGTAAACCTAAGAAATCAATCATTATGAGAATCACTTAATTAAACTTCTTTCTACCTGCCCTTGTCCCACCATAATATGGGGCCGGCGCAACACACTTTTTCAAGCATGTTGCAGAGGATTTGGCTTAGTTTTTACGATCGGCCACCTGACGCCAACCCCCAATGAGGGATACAGTCCCAGGCAAATTAAATTAGAAAATTTGCTTTGCCCGACCTGGGAATCGAACCCAGGACCTCCCGGTCCACAGCCAGATGCACCTTATCACCATATGGGGCACAAATTCCAAGCTCCGAGCTGATACTTAGTAGAATAACGCAATATCAATTCGCCCTCGCCAGGGGTCAAACCCGAGACCTCAGAACGTGTGTATCGCGCGCGCTATACAACTACGCCACCAAGCCAATCGTAATTTGTAAATAACCCATTTATTTTGTTATTGTGTCCTTACGGTAATATCAATTCTTAACTGTTTTCCTTCTATTTATTAGCAGATATTTCTTTGTCTTCTTTTAAAAATAACGTCTTCCGCGCGTTTAAAATGATTTAACAAATGTCAAGGTAAATATATCAGTTATCAACTTTTCACAATGACTATGAGACACAGATGTGGATTATCTCAACGCCCTGTCCATCTTCGCTGAATTTTGGTGCATAAAACCACATCACATTAAAACAACAAACAACTCCAGACAATAATATCAAATAATTTTAACAAACGACGCCCACCCTGTCATGGCGCGTACACGCCGAACGAAGGAGAAAGAATCTATACCTGTTGCGTTCACACAAAAAAACTTTCGCTGTTGTGGGAATGAAACAGGCATGATTCGTTCGCCTTCGTTTAGCCCGGTGTGTACGCGCCATTAGACTTCTCGTCAAAATCCAAAAGCAGAAATTTCGTAGCACACTGTCACACATAAAGGATAAACGAATTCAGAATCTCTTTTTACATAGTTGGTTTATAATGGTTACCTAAGTAAGTTACCTACTCGTATTAAAGATGGTTATGTTGGTACATAAAGTTTTTTTGCGTGAGTTATACCCTTCACGCTTGGGTGGTTACGATAGTGTCTGTGGCTGTGTGTGTTCTTGCTAATTTATGTAGATGACGACCTCTGTGGTACAGCGGGAGCCATGGTTGTAACTTGTAGCAGGTTCGATTATTTTCCGGCAGAGTTTGAGTAGTAGAACCACGCTGTAGACATGTCTACAGTATAAGAATTTTTTATAGCTGACTGGCTAATGCGCAGATGGATCACCTGATCTCTGAGTGATCTCCACCGCCCATAGACACCCAAGATACAAAAATAGTCATAGGTGTGTTGCCAACCTAAAAGGAGGGAAATAGGGATTCGGAAATGGAGGAGGGGATTTGGGCCACCAGAAATCTCTTAATATAAATCTATAGGTTTTCTGGTAGTTTATTACGGTGGTCCAAATCCCCCCTCCTCTACTCAATTCATATTTCCCTCCTTTGAGTTTAGCAACATATCTATGATTATTTGGTAAGTATGGGTTTGGTGATAACTTACCATCAGGTGACCAATTTGCTTGTTTACTAGTCTCTGCTAAAAGGTCATTACATCTTTCTTTCTACCTGCCCTTATCCCACCTTAATGTGGGGTCGGCGCAACAAACTCTTTCAAGCAGAAAGGATTTGGTTCAGTTCTTACAACAGGCTTCCTGCCTGACGTCAACCCCTTCTGAAGGATTCAGTCCCGGGAAATTAAATTAGAAAATTCGCTTTGCCCGACCTGGGAATCGAACCCAGGACCTCCAGGTCCAGAGCCCATATATGCTTCCACAAGATCAAGGAGACGACTTAAAAGGCCAACACATCATGGAACGGAAATTAGCAAGGCGAAAAGTGGGTGCACTAGATACATCTCTGCGTATCCCTTTGAGCATTTGTGTACATTCCAAATTTGAATTGGATAATAACACGTATGATTACACGGCATGGCATGCGCGTGCACAATGGTGCTACAAATGAGAGCCGATTGTACTTCCGGCGGAAGGACATTATGCGTCGCCGGTCAAGCGCACAGGTGACCCTGGCCGCCCATCTACCAGAGCATTCTAATAGGTGAAATACTAATAACATTTTTCATCGACTTCAACAAAGGTCCTTAATTCGTCTGTTTTTTTTATGTATGTTACGCGATACTCCGCCAAAGGCACTCCACCTGGGACGAAAATGAGCTCGTCGAAATGTGGATGTTCTAGTTCGCTTCCAGTGACGTGCACAGGCATTCCGATCAGGGTAGACAAAAAAAATGTAAAATTACTTTCTTCCTCTTACATCATCACCACCAGTATTATCGTTATGTCCATATCGATTTAAAATATAAGCCGTGGCTCCTTTTTTGAAAATACGCTTTTGATCATGATTTTTATGCTTTACTTATGTAAATAGTAAATTATGAGGGTAGACAGTGTCTCGTTGTCGATATGGACTTCACGCCACTGGCTTCTGCCTACCCCTTCGGGGATACAGGCGTGTATCTATGTATATTATTTCTATGACAACAGCCATGGGGTCTGGCAGTTCAGGCGTGGCGTGCGAGACTCCCGGTGGAGAGCTGCGTCTTCCAGCATCAGGGCTGAGGTTCAGCGTCAACCAGGTCCGGGTGCTCAACTCCTACGTTGACACTTTATGGGCAGAGGATCAGAATGGTACCTATGATCACATTATCTCCTGGTTGTTTGAAAGAGATCGCCTTGAGCGATATGATCGCCAGTTGTACTCGTATTAACACCACAACCTTAATGTGGGGTCGGCGTAACACTTTTTCAAGAATGTCGTAAAAAACATTCGGCTTAATTTTTACGCCTGGCTGCCTGCCTGACACATACCAAAAAAAAAATTTATATGTATAAACACTCTTTTCTTATCTCACTTCCTAAGCTAAATTCAACCGCAATTTAGACGTGAAACAAAGATACTCTAATGTGGGGTCGATGCAATACACTTTAACACGCTTTTTCAAGCAAGTGGCAGAAAATATCCGTCTTAGTTTTTACTACATTATACATTACGTTATTATCATATAATATCAATATGTGAGACCGAAAGTCTCTCATAGTCTCCGACACTCACGATACAGGTAATAGTAGTGTGGGGTCAGCGGCCTGAGCAGGAAAATTTCTGACAACCGTAAATGTATTCGAACTCGATGCGCGTCTATGAAATTTGTATGAAATATTAACCAAACGTCATCAGTGCGCAGCGAACTCGAATACATTTACATTTACATTAGTTTTTCGTGCTCGGGCTACAGGACTAGGTGTGTGACTGTGGGGTGTATTTATAAGGTTTACTACATATTATCCAGTAGGTACTATGCTACGTTTTATCGAATGGTTCAGGCAGGATATCGACGGAAACAGAGAGTGCAGTGGAGAGCCTCGTGCAGAGGATCGTGGACGGCGCTGGTCAGAGAGACCCGAGATTCAGATGTGCACATCTTATCGCCTTGCATAGGGGAAAGAAGGTAAGCCACAAAAAAACCATAGACAGTACCAATATGAAGACGATGTTACCATATAATATATCTCTTATTCTCGACTGGTTAGGCAAAACAAAAAAGTTCTAGCTAATGCGTTAAGATATTTAAGACATTTTTTCAATGACTAATAAAATAGACTGACTTGGTGGCGTGATTGCATTTCGGTACGATTAACGTCCTGAGGTCTCGGGTTCGATCCCCGGGTCGGGCAAAGTGATATTGGATTTTTCCATATCAGCCCGGAGTCTAGAATTTATGCCCAATATGGCGATAGGCTCGCCCCCTATCACATCTAGGACGCAACAAAGCTCGGCGAAATGTGGGTGTTCTAGTTCGCTAGTGCACCTCTGCCTATCCCTTCGGGGATACAGGCGTGAGCTTATGTTATGTTTTTCAATAACTGCCCAAACCGGGATATGAAGCTACGATCTCACGGTTTGTAATAATCGGCAGTCGACCGACGTGACGCGACGACGTGACGAAATGGCGAGAAAATCTCTGCGTTTGGAAATATTATAGACTACCCACATGGAGATGTTATAACTACACTATTATAAATATCGTAAGTTTCGAGCCAGTTTCTAAATTATGATTTAGACTTATAAAGCGGAAATTTTTTCTAAAATATTATTTTTTGTTTTTCTGAAATAATTTAATTAGTTTTCTATGCTTTCGTTAAATGACATAGATTACTTTTCATCTAGATAAATGATTTTCATCAAAGAAGCGGAGCCGCGGGGAACATCTAATAGAAAATAACTCCATCTCATTCTAATGTTAGAGGTCAGGGATCACAAAGCTAAATTAACTTTACCAGATGCGGTCTCGTTCTTTGGAATACCTGGTGACCTTGGACTCGCTGCCGGTGCTCAACAGCAGTGAAGAGTGTAGGCTTCACGACGGCCCCACAGGCTACGGCAGGGTCCGGCTTACTGGACGCGACGCGGAGAAATGGGACGAGTTCCTTACTCCTTCAGGGTATTTGTGCAGGCAAGTTTAGCAGCTTGGTTTGGTCTATGGTCATACAGGTTCTTAGTTGAGGATTGTTTTTTTTAATAACTGAATAGACTGCGGTCTGCAAAATTGTGTATTATCATAGACATGGAGTTATATAACAAATGTTTTCTTTTATATTTAGCCACCAGTGTCTATGATTCGATAATATTTGAAATAAAAATCAAAGCAAATAAACCTTTTTGGAACAAAAATGTATCTGGTCGAAAAGAACGTTCTCCATTCAAATTACATTGTTTTTAACAAAAGGTTAAATAAAGCAAAATGGCGCGCGTGTTTTATTTAATTATACGATATGATTTTATTTTAATTTATTTAATAAAAAAATGCCAAATTTAATTTTTATTGATTGATTGTATTTATTGATTTATTTCCCTTTTTTTTATTATTTATTTTGATTTATTATTGAGTCGTCATCTTTTTCTAGAGATAAAGTGTTGGAGAGATGGGTGGGTTTGATCGCGCGGTGTGCGAGTGCCCGCGGTGGGGGCGCCTCGCGCGTGCTCTGCGCTCGCGCCTCGCAACACGCCTCGCCTTACCAGTATTGCTACTTGGAGAGAGGTCAGTTATACTAAATAAATACACCCGACAGTCGCACGTATAGTCCTGACCCCAGACTTGGTTGAACCTGTATCATAGGTATTAGGAACTACGAGGAACTGACGGTCTAACTAAACGGTCTAACAACACCCAGTGTTGAACACCCACAACAGAAACAATTATCACTCCAACCTAAGACTCCAACGTGGTCTCGGTGCGGGAATCGCACCCGCGGCCTCTCGTTTCACAGCTGATTACGGGCTGGCTCGCTGGGCTGTCATATAGTGGATTATTGGTTTATTGCTGATTTTTTAACCGACTTGGCAATTGAACCCAGGACCTCTCAGTCCACAGTCCATACATGCTGCCACTAGACCAAGGAGGCGACTAAATTATAAAGTTACCTATATAACACTAGAAATTAATAACAATTTACAACCATTATTATAAACAATTTCCTACGTTTGATAGAAAAACAGGCCCATAATCACGCCGAAGAGCTAAATTGCTAGTTTAACCATATTTCACGCGGAAATTATCTGGTAATGGCTTTTGTTTAGGAAAATGAGTTTTCCGCATTACAAGGTCGAGTAAAAATGAATATAAAATACTTCATTTTGTTCACGCTATGTACCTATACATTTTATTTTGAATACACTTTTAATATACCAATTCATACATAAATAGACTTACGCCTGCTACCACAAAAGGGTAGGCAGAGGCGAACTTTTTTGAGTGGTAGAGACATAACTGTCTACAGCACGAATGGGTCGGCTCGGCCGGTTTGATACCACTGTCTCACAGAAAACTGACGTAAAGTGGCAGCTGGCTGTCGCGTTTCGTTTGGGGAGTGAGATTTCTGGTGGTCCAATTACTCCCCTCCCTTTCCATGTATTATACGTACCCATGATTCTTGTGTCTTGGGTGTTTATGGGCGGTGGAGATCACTTACCATCAGGTCATCATCTGCTTGTTTGCAAGTCTCTGTAATAAAAAAAAAGAATTATTGAACACCCACATTTTCCCAAGCTCATTTTCGTCCTAGATGTGATGAGGGCGAGCTTATCGCCATATCGGGCGCAAATTCCAGGACACAAATCTGGGCTGATACAGAGTAAAAATACCTAATATTACTTTGTCTGACCTGGGGATCGAACCCGAGACCTCAGGATGGTTGATGACACACACTATTATGTAAAATTTTTTTAAACGGTACATTGATGTTGAAATGACAATTTCAAAACAAGATGGCGGTTTTACAAAATGGCGTCGCAAACCATTGTTCGATACATTATACGATACAGATCATAACTTTAAATATTTCGTTAACTAATTAATGTCGTGGAAGGAGGTTTGGACAATTTAATCGCCGTCCAACTCATTGGTTGTTTAAGGTTAATGACACAGTAGTAATGGAGTTGCGTTAGACCTAAAAACACATTTGTATAGATAATGGCTGAGAAAAGCGTTATACTACACTGAGTACTTAATTTTTAGCTGTATATTTATTTTTTTCTAAGCGACCGATTTCCAAAAAGGAGAAGGTTCTCAATTCGTCTGTTTTCATAATGATTTCTTAGGTTTACGTGAATGTTATTCATTGAAATTAAACTATTTTTACGGATTCTATCACGATTTGGTCTGTTTTTTTATGTATGTTACACGATATCTCCGACAAATTTTCAAAATTATTTTTGTGTTCGATAGAGTCTATTTCAAGGGTGGTCCCATATAAAGGTTGCGATCGATCGATTTGAAGTCGGTCCGTTAAGTTTTAAAACTTGTGATTATTTAATTTGTCCCGGACTGGAACTTCCAAAGGGTGTCGACCTCAGGCACGCAGTAGGGCGTAAAAAATTAAGACAAACCGTTTCTGCAACATGCTTAAAAAAGTGTGTTGCGCCGACCCCACATTAAGTTGGGATAAGGGCAGGTAGAAAGAAAGATATCCTTAATCAGTCCACATGCGGCGGAGATATTTCGTATCACATAAAATAATGCATCGGTGGTGGGTTACTGGTTGTATTTCGGTATGAATACCGTACTGAGGTCTTGATTTCGATCCCCGGGTTGGGCAAAGTAATATATTCAAAAATTTGTGCCCGATGTGGTGATAGGTTTACTCCCTATTATCTGGGACGGTTATGGGCTTGGCGAAATGTGGGCGCTCTAGTTAGCTAGTGCACCTCTGCCTATGTAGGCGTGCGTAAGCTTATGTTTATTTTACATAAAACACAATCTGGCAGTCGTGAAAAAATACAGACAAACGTTTTGAGGTCTGTTAAAAATCGGTTTTAACCTTACCAGAGAATAATGAGGCGATTCCAAATAAAACCTCAGACAATGTGCCCCTATACGGAGGTATACATGTGCCCGGAGTCCCGACAAAGTTCCCGCCGCACGAACTTCCATCAACTTTTAATTAAAACGATTTCCACCGCCGCCAGTTCGCAGCTCGACTAACCGATGTTAACATGTAAAATGCTGATTCAAACGCCAGTTAGTTTTGAATATTAAGAAATCTGTGTTATATTGTCATGATATTACTCAAAAATGTCACAGATTTTTTAATTTTGGACTACAATCTAGATTAAAACCGCTTGATTTATACTTATACCTTTATAACAATTGTAATCTGTCGTGTGTATAATAAATAAAATAAAATAAAATAAAATTGGGCGAGAACTTATTCATATTTAAGTTATTACTTTAAGCAAACTAGCCAAGCTGGGAGCTAGTACTCCAATTTATGTGAGGTCTCAGGTTCATACTCAGATCGGACAATCACAGTTTGTGTATTTGAAAAATGAATATAATGGAAAAAATAACACAGTATGTTTTACCCTCTGCCCGTGCTTAGTAGAATTTGCGCCCGATATGGCAATAACCTCGCCCCTATCACATTTGAGATGAAAGTAAGCTCGGCGAATGTGGGTATTTTAGTTTCATCACTTACGCTTACCTCTTAGGTCATATAGGCGTGAGCTTATATTGTGATAAGAACATAATATAAGCTCACGTCTGTATCCCCAAAGAGGTAGGAGGTGCACTAGCGAACTAGAACACCCACATTTCGCCAAGCTTAGTTCCCAGATGTAATAGGGGACGAGCCTATCGCCATATCGGGCACAAATTCCAGACATTGGTATGGAAAAATCCAAAATGACTTTGTCCGACCCGAGGATCGAACCTGAGACCTCAGCCACCGAGGCAGTCAGTCATCGTGATAAGATGAGACAATAAACGATCGTGCTTTATATACCTCGATTCACTGAAAGTTGTTTTGTAACATAACATAACATAAGCTCACGCCTGTATCCCGGAAGGGGTAGGTAGAGGCGCACTAGCCAACTAGAACACCCACATTTCGCCGAGCTTAGTTCCGTCCCAGATGTGATAGGGGGCGAGCCTATCGCCATAATGGATACAAATTCCAGACATTGATATGGAAAAATCCAATATCACTTTGTCCGACCCGGGGATCGAACCCGAGACCTCAGGACGGTAGTCATACCGAAATACAACTACGCCACCGAGGCAGTCAGTCATCGTGATAAAATTCGACAATATACAATTGTGCTTTATATACCTCGATTCTCTGAAAGTTGTTTTGTATTGCCCCAGAATAGAAGTTTCATCTATTCCCGTATTCCGCATCACAGGATTTCCAATTAATTTGCAAATGTCACGATGATTAGAGGGTGTTAGACAGGCAGTTCAAAGTTTAGTTAGTTTGTCAGTTGTGCAACCGACTCAAATTTCACAGTTGGTAGAAGTTTGCCTGACATCCTGCAGGCTGTTGAATACTAGTCATGAATAATATTATGCTTGTTTGTTTTATTTACAGCAATATTGTTTATGCTGATGTTAATTTTTATTTGATTCGTTATACAACAAAATACATATACAAGCTCACGCCTGTATCCCGTAAGAAGAAGGTAGAGGCGAAATAGCGAACTAGAACACCCACATTTCGCCGAGCTCTTTTCCGTCCCACATGTGCTTAACACTATATTGGACACAAATTCCAGATTTCGGGGCTGATGCTGAGTAGAAAACCCCAACCAGAAAAATATAACTACCGGGACCCGGTAAAAAAAGATTAGGACTGCCTCGGTGGCGTAGTAGTATTTCGGTACCGTCCTGAGACTTCGGCTTCGACCCCGGGGTGGGCAAAGTGATGAGTGTTCAATTTCAGCCCGTAGTCTAGAATTTGTGCCCGATACGGCGATAGGCTCGCCCCCTATCACATCTGGGAAGGAAATACTTGCGAAATGTGGGTGTTCTAGTTCACTAGCGCCTCTGCCTACCCGTTTAGGGATACAGGCGTGAGCTTATGTAATCATTATTTCCCCAGTGTCGCCAGCCCACCAGAACTCTGACCGTCGTTTAGCTATAGTAGAGGGTGCTGCGTGGGTGATGGTCAGAGTTGGTGCTGGAGAGGCCGAGGCGAAGCTGATGCTGGGCGCCAGGGTGGAGGGCTGCAGCGGAGCAGCGTATTCCACCAGAGTGCCGTTGACACACCCACTGGCTTTGATGCATTACACTGGGGCTCAGGGTGTAAGTATGAACCTTGGAGTAGATTTGATCGAACACCAAAATAATGTTGAAATTCGCTCTACATTTTCCGGAGATATCGCGTACATAAAAATGTAAAGACGAAAGAAAGATTTAAAAGGAGATGGGTCGCCTGATAGTAAGTGAACACCACTGCCCATAGACACTCAAGACACAAAAATAATCATGGGTGTGTTGCCAATCTAAAAGGAGGGAATTGACGAGGAGGGAAAAGGGATTGGGAAAGGGTGGGGGGTGAATGGTCCACCGGAAATCTCACTTACCGAAGGAATCGCGACAGCAAGTTGCCACTTTACGTCGGTTTTCTGTGACACATTGGTATCAAACCGGTCGAGCCGGCCCATTGGTGCCGTAGACGTTACTGTCTTCGTTTGAAAAATAAATAAGTTTTGAACTCATAATGACAGGAAATAGGTTATATTCCATCATGTTGTCCTAATTCGGGTTGGTAGACTTCGCATACCTTCGAACATGTCGAGAATTCTCATGTCAAATTCAAATTCAAAATTTTGAATTTGACATGAGAATTACATACATATTCATACATACTCGCATATAGAGGTAGGTGCTACGGTATTTTCCTTGCTGTCAAATCCATCTGCTCATTAATATTTATAGATTCTTAGGTATTCTGTGTACTATCAAGTACTTATGTCGTCTCCTTGTCCCTATTCGCCCCTCACGTGTTCCACCAGGGTTACTACGCAGCAGCAGTGGGCCCACCCACTTCAATAGCATGTCCTGACCGCTCGTCCACGTGGCAGTTGTGGCACCCTGGACTGGAAGCGACGTTGGACACGCACTGCTCTGACCTCTCCACTGTAGCGAGGGTCGCCGGAGCTCTTAATGCTCTCATCGATAGGATGAGGGAGGGTGGTTATCAGGTGAGTGATTTTTAATACCATAGTACAGGAACGGGAGTGTGTGTTGCTCCAGGGGGGGGGGGGCGTGAGGCGGATGTCGACCCTGACCACCACGGCCCCTCCAACAGTTGATGCTCGGAGGTGGTATATATGCAGCCCGCACTGCGATTTTTGCCACCGCGATTTAGGATCGCACCAGTTGCTTATTATTTAGTTCGGCGCTTGTTGCACAGATGTCGCCACACCATTATAGTCATAAGTTAAAATAATTACAACCCGACATAACTTTTTCTGACCTTCACCTAATTTGTATTGAACTACTTTTGGTACAAGCTTTATCGATAATCGAACACAAAGTGAATCTTGGAGATATTTCGAAACATAGAAAACAAATAAACATGAATTGAGAACCTCCTCTTTGATTAGAATGAAGATATGTCTTTTATGTGAAAAGCAGGCGATAAGTTCGCCTCTTTGATCGCAAGTGGACTGAGGTCTGGGGGTTCAGTGATCAAATCCTTGGCTGGCTAGCGCGTGCCATCATTTATACGGGACTGAGTCCCACAGAGTATCGACGACGAAGCTGGTCGTAAAAACGAAGTTGATTCGGTGTTATCCTTTCTTCAACATGCTTGATAATTAAAGTGGGATAAGCAGGTGAAGGCAGAAAGATAGATGAGCCCCATTTGATGGTAAGTTGTAAGTGGTTAACCATGGATATCAGAATGTCAGAGGCACAATTTAGTTATCGTGGAAAGGAAAGAATCGGGATTAGCAAATTAAAGGTAGGGAGGACTGTAGAGTTCGTAACTCTTTATGTCTTCAGCACGAAAGTGCCATCTCGACCGGTTTGATTTTACTGTCTCACAGAAAACCAATGTAAAGTAGCAATAGAGGCATTTTTAATATATTTTGTTCTTCAGGGTACTCTTCGAGCCCTAAGCAGATACCTAGCAAGTTGTGCCCTCCGTCGTCGACTGGATCGATGTGCTCTCTACATGAACTCTGCCGCGAGATGCTGCGTCTCATCTCATGCTTCACATCATCTGCTTCTTGTTTTAGATACGTAAGTGCTATGATATCCGATTGTAATTATTTTAAGGCAAGTGGCCTTCTTGGTCTACTAGTATAATGTGTACCCGGAGGTAGGGGATTCGAATTCCAAGTTAGGCAACCTGATTAACTCGGGACTGGATTGGAAATTGAAGAAGATGGCTTGTACAAAAACTAATCCGACTTCTTTCTGCAACACGCTTGAAAACATATGAAACCTAACCAGGCTTCATATGTTTTCAAGCATGTTGCAGACTCACTGTACGGGTATCACTTTCTACCACCTACCATTATCTACCATAATATGGGGTTCCATATTATGGTAGATAATGGTAGGTGGTAGAAAGTGATACACCGCTCAAGTCAGCATTACTACTTGCTACAAAACAGTTGTGATGTTCTTCTGGTTTGATTCCCAGGTTGCTATCGGTATGCGAGCGAGGTGGTACAGCTGGCTACATATATCCAGTGGAAAGAGGAGCCATGCTGCGACGAGGGTCGAGGGATGCTGACTGGGAAGCTGATGCCATCTGCATCAGAAGCTGCCTTCAGCAGCTGCATAAAGTGGCAGGTTAGATATCATACTTGACTTATATAACATCAGCTATCTACCACTCACAAGTCACAACTAATTTTTTTTTCGCCATAAGAACAGTTGTACCCCTAGAGGTTGGTTGACATCAGGTACGCAGCCAGTTGTAAAAACTAAGCCGAATCCTTTCTGCAAGATATTTGAAAACGTTTTTGGGCCGACCCCACATTGGAGAGGGATAAGGGTAGGTGGAAAGAAAGAGTATCGCGTATTGATGAATATCCAAATCGACTCCATATCTGAAGATAATTCTTATATTCATCCTTAGGTGAGGATATTCCCCCCACACCCTCCGAGTGTCTAGAGACGGCGCTTTTTGGCAAATGGGAGGGTCTCAACCGGGAACTGAAGGCGTCTGTCGGTTCCACGACGACCTACTCCAGAAGACAGTTGCGGTACTTGTGGAGGGTTACCAACGAGCTGGTCAGGTGCAAGAACTTGATTATTTACGTAAGTGCACCCTGAATTCCTTGCTTTTAAATTACACAATCCTGATCCTCATATTACTGCCTCGTCTTTGGCGTGGTTGGTTTTCGGAATGACTACTATCCTGAGGTGTTGGATTCGATCCCCTGGTCGAGCAAAGTGATATTGGGTTTCGGCCTGGAGTTTGAAATTTGTGCCCGATATCGCGATAGACTCGCCCCCTATCACATCTGGAACGGAAATGAGCTCAGTGAAATGTGGGTGTTCTAGTTGTATAGTTTCAGACGTGTGTCTATGGTTGTATGATTCTGCCAGGAATCTCACAGCACCTTCAAAGCGAACCTCATCCAAATGACGTCTGCACACAACGAGCCCGTCGAGAACCTCATCCACGTGCTGGCCCTCATGCTGGACCAGGCGCGGGACCTCTACCTGAACCACTTCCAAGCCAGGAACTGCGTGGAATTTGACCGGGAACTTTCAGTTTACAGGTAGGTTAGTCATAGCATCATCACAGCCTTATCAAAGTTTTCTTCAGAGACTGGTACGAGCAGGTGGGTTACCTGATGCTAAGTGATTGCCACCGCCTATAGTAATACATCATCAATAGTATAATGGGTGCGTTGAATGATCCCTCATTGATTATATCTCCTGATAAGGATTAAGAGGGGGTTCTTACCATCGATTATTTGACTCGCGTAACCCAACAGCAAGCTGCCGTTTTATGTAGGTTTTCTGTGAGATAGTGGTATCAAATCGGTCGAGCCAGCGCATTATTGATGTAGGCTAAATTGTCTACAGAATTTGAAGGCAACTGAGATTTTTTTTAATAGACTTTAGGAAATATGAGCTAAAATAGCTGATGCTTCCCATAGATCCAAAAAGTGGAACAAGCTCAAAGACTACTACGACGCATCATCAGCATGTCTGATAGACGCAGTGAGACGAGACTCTGACATCCGCAGCCAGGATCTAAAAGACCACCACATCTTCATGAAGAGCATCCTCAACTGGTTGCACAAAGGAGCTAAAGACGACAGGAAATACCTCGGACCAGTCCTCAAACCATACCTGGATGGTCTTTTCAACTCCTCGCTGGAGAACTCCTGGTTCTTGGAGGAGTTCGATGAGAAGGCCAATGGGAGAGAGTTTGAGGGTCTCAAGGAGTATTGTGTGGGAGTCCATGATGGGAACTTGGAGCCGTGTATGGGGCTGCTTGATGCTGCGAAGAAGTTTGCATGGGCGAAGGCGATGGTGGACTTTGTAGACAAATTTCGGCATGTTGGTAAGTCAGTGGCAACGTATATGAGCTGTGAACCGAGAGGTCCTGGGTTCGATTCTCAGGTCAAGCGAGAAGTGTTTTTCTAACATAATTTTACCAGGGCTGGATCTGGTAGAGGTGGATTGACGTTAGGAAAATGACCAGCCGTAAAAAGCTAAGCTAAATCTTTTCTGCAATATGCTTGAAAAATCTGTTGCGATGATTCCACATTGAAATAGGATTAAGGCTGGTGGAAAGGAAGGTATGTTTAAATTAAAATCAGCAAAAAATATTTTGGTAATACAGACATCGCAGCATATAACCAAGTCCGTAGAAAATTCAATAGCAAAGAGTACTCGGCCGATGGATCACCGCACTTGCCAAAACCCGCAGTAATTGAAACCAAACTGTAGAAGTGTATACCACACCGAATATCCGATACGCAATACCGAAACAAAAGCCACTATTTCCAATTGAAATCCGCGGCTGGATCAAAATTTCACAAGCATTTTGCATTGCAACACGAATACGTTAACATTTTAAATATGACCAGGCTATGTTGAGCTCCCCGTGTTTTGGTTTCGAGCGCATTCTGCGGTGGAACTTGAAGCAGGCGGCTCTGGTTGGAGTGGGCAAAAGTTAATGCCAGTAGATGCTGGGTTTGTAGATATAGGGTGGATGGATGTGATACAGAGCGTCGTTGTACTTTTGGACTTTTTCTTCGAGGAAAGTACAGCTAGATCTGATTCAATATATCTTAAAACTGGTGTAATTAATTACCAGGCTCTTGAGGATTTTAGTTTAATGTAATTCACCGAATCAAATGCAACTAGGATCTGCCACTTCACGTCGGTTTTCTATGGTATCCAACTGGTCAAACCCGGGTCCATTCTTGATGTAGACATGTCTTTATAAATGTTTTATCATTAAAACTGCACTGACCATCATTTGCATGGTAACTTTGCCGATCTAAATCTACTATATACATGGTTGTGTATAGACTCACGGCTTTCTTCCATAGATAGCAGAGATAATGATTTTCCACTTTGCTACCATTTTTGTACACCTCTGTTGCCTCATTCAGTCGCATTATATTCTTCATGCATGCATTTCAATTTTCCTTCTGACTTGATCTTTCTAGAGTATATCTTTGATTTGGTCAGAGAAGGTTCGATGACGTTGTCGCTTTCTAAGTCTACCATTTACACTCACCATACATATTTACTTTGTCACCCTCCTTTCATTCATCTTTTCTACATACCCAAAGCTCTGTAAGATTCCTTTCCCTATTATCGTTACTATTTTTCTTTCTTTTTCAAACAACATCGTTCTCTTACTGTATAATTTCTTTCTCTGTCCCTTAAAACACCATTTTTGCTACTCAAAGTTCACATTGCTTCGGCATTCATTCTTAAAATCTACTGTCTTTTCAATATTTCGAGTATCATGGGTATCAAGTTTGTAACTGTGGCGAGTTGCAAATCCTGGAGTTGCCGGAGTGTCCTCGTCAAATCCCATTCCCTGTCTCAGAGCGCGTTGGATCACACGTTTACAGTATAATCTCAGTCACTGATTTTGTCAAGTCAGACAACTAGTATTAGTCTGAGAGTTTGGGAATTTTATGAGGGTTCAGGAGATCTGGCGTTTTTTTTTATAAATAGGAAATCGACATAATTCCAAAACAATGGAGTTTCAGTCTTAACTTTATATTTTTTATTGGTGTTAAGGAATACCTCTGTCAAATATGGTGCTTTTGATAGTTCATGATTATTTGTATTCGAGAGGCCTTACTTCTAGTATGTAAAACACGAGTTAAGAAGTAGTTGAAATGTAAAACCTCCAGTTACTTTGTTGAATTATCCGACGCAGTAACGCCTTTCTGGTATTATGTGTGATGGAGATCACCGAGATCAAGTTTTTTTATAACAGAGACTGGCAAATGAGCGTATCGGTCACTTGATGGTAAGTGATCTCTACCGCCCATAGACACCCAAGACACAAAAAGAATCATGGGTGCGATGCCAACCTAAAGAGAGAGAAACAGGGTTTGAAAAATGGAGGAGGGGTCATCGTTGGGCATCATTGGTTCATCGTTTTCCGGCCTTTGCTCTAAATACCTTGTTGTATATTGTTTCGCCCAAAGATTTCCAGATTGACCTGTTGGAAGCTATCTTTGGTGGAGGCCTATGTCCAGCAGTGGACGTCCTATGGATGATGATGATATTGTTTCAGAATTTCGCCTGGTGTTCCCAACGGGCGACGGCATGGCTATATCATATCCGCTACGTCTCCCGTCCCGCTGCGAGCACAGCAGCGCGCGCACGCTCACCCTCAGCCGGCGACACAAGGCGGACGCGAAGCTGAGGCTCGCGCGCCGCTGCGTGCTCGCCGCCTTCCACTGCGCACTCACAGTGTACGTGCAGAGACAGTGAGTCACTCACACCTGCGACACCCTCACTCTTACCTTTTATACTCATCTCCTCCTCATCTCTTACCTCTCATACTCACCTCACCCTCACCTCCTACCTCTCATCTGTTATCTCTCACTAGTGATATGGACTGCCTCGGTGGCGTGGTTGTATGTCGGTACGACTACTGTCCTGAGGTCTCGGGTTCGATCCCCCGGTCGAGCAAAGTGATATTGGATTTTTCCATATCAGCCCGGAGTCTAGAATTTGTGCCCGATATGGCGATAGGCTCGTCCCCTATCACATCTGGGATGGAACCAAGTTCGGTGAAATGTGGATGTAGTAATTGGCAAGTGCTCCTCTGCCTACCCCTTCGGGGATACAAATCTACCTGTCAGTCAGTTTTTATATAAAAATGTCTCGCACTAAGTTCAAAGTTTGATTTACCTCTATAAATTCCAAATCCTTATTGAGTTCGTTTCTTTGACTCAGACTTAGTCGAAGTTGTCTCTATAGATCTCAGCCTTAGAATAATCAGTCTCCTATCTATTGTGATGAGACCGGCGCCTCCGGTGGCCTCGGTAGGAAATTGCGCGACTGATACCGCGTGCCGGACGTTACCGAGCTGTGGCACTGCCGGAATGGCCGGAATGGAATAGTGATGTGCCGAATTTACGTATGTGTATCCGCTAATATCCGACGAGGGAAGAGATGTGTATCCTTTTCTTTTACTAACCAAATATTAAGCTATGACTTTCAATAAATTAGCTTTTTGTTGCTTAAAATTCATCTAATAACTTTAATAATACCTTGTTAGTTGTTAATTTAAAGTATTAAAAATATCATTGTCGAATCTAAGTCACATGTCCGGTGCGAACTGAGCACGAAAATTGCGGCCCGTAGAGATTTTTCGACCGACTTCCAAAAAGGAGAAGGTCCTCAATTCGTCTGTATTTCTTTTATGTGTGTTACGCGATATCTCCACCAAATGTGGACCGATGTGGACTGCCTCCGTGGCGTGGTGGTATTTCGGTACGACTACGTTTCTGAGGTCTCGGGTTCGATCCCCGGGTCGGGCAAAGTGATATTGAATTTTTCCATATCAGCCCGGAGTCTGGAATTTGTGCCCGATATGGCGATAGGCTCGCCCCCTATCACATCTGGGACGGAACTAAGCTCGGCGAAATGTGGGTGTTCTAGTTCGCTAGTACGCCTCTGCCTACCCCTTCGGGGATACAGGCGTGAGCTTATGTTGATGTGGACCGATTTTCAAAAATCGTTTTGTATTCGATAGAGCTTATTTCAAGGGTGGTCCCATATAAATTTGGTCACGATTGGATTTGAACTCGGTCTGTTAAGTTTTTAAACTTATGATTATTTATAACAGAGACTGGCGAACGAGCATATGGGTCATCTGATGGTAAGTGATTTGTACCGCCCATAGACATTCAAGACACAAAAATAATTATGGGTGCGTTGCCAACCTAAAAGTAGGGAGATAGGTATTTGGAAATGGAGGGGGGAATTGGGCCACCGGAAAGACTCACTCACTGAACGAAGCGCGATAGCGAGGTGCTACTTTACGTCGGTTTTCTGTGAGATGTGGTATCTGCCCGGTCGAGCCGGCCCATTCGTGCTGTAGACGTTATTGTCTACAGCTTGGTTCTACCACTCAAATGATCCGATGAACTAACGCTATCCGTATCCGCGGATATATTTTTAAGAATACGTCACGTCACTAGCATGGTCAACGTGGATTTATTGGCCAAAATCAAAGAGATCTAACCAATATACCTAGGGTTGAATGTCTGCCTAAAATGTACATAAATGTACGTTATTTTAACTATGTAAGAATTAAATGTGTGTACTCTTTATCTTTCAACCTGCCCTGCCGTTATACCACAATGTGGGTCGGTCGTCGCAACACTTTTACAAACATGTTGCAGAACGGATGCGACCTAGTGTTACGAATTCGGATAATTATTGTGATTTAGTACACAATATTGAAGGGTAGTATGTTAATTATATTTATATTAACTACCCTCCAAGTAATTCATAATATTTGTGGAAGGTATTTCTTTATTAACTAAAGCAAAAGGTATAAAAGAGCGGAAGCTATCATTATTGAGTTAGTCTCCCTTTGGAGCTGGAAGTGTACACAACTAGTTTGAGATATACAGTAAAGTTGTGTAGCGAATATAGTGCATATTAGAGGCACGTTTTAACCAAGTCTTTTACACTAGTTTTTACAACCGGCTACCTGCCTCCCTTCTGAGGCATCCAGTTCCGGACAAATTAAATTAGAAAATTAACTTTTCCCGACCTCGGAATCGAACCCACGACCTCCCGTTCCACAGCCCATATACGCAGCTGCCAGACCAAGGAGGCGACTGCCATTAGTACCTACCCCACGTAACCTTTTTTTAAGTCGTTTTAAAAAGTATTAACTATAGAAAACAATGTTCCACCTGTTTGAAATATTTAATCGCCACCCCAGCCCTACCCACGTGTCGTGGCAATCGGTTTAGAAGCTGAGCGCGTCGTTAAAACTTTGTGAATTCGTCTCGTTTCATGGAATTCGCATATTTCATGGCAGATGTTTAATAGGGCCATAGGACACCGCGCTGAATAACTTGCCGGACTATAATCTCTTGTCTTCTAGTTAATATACAAAATAAATTGTACCCAACACACATACATAGTTCAGCAGCCCGAGCAGGAAAATTTCTGACAAACGTAAATGTATTCGTGCTCGATGTGCGTCTATGAAATTTGTATGAAATATTAATCAAATGTCATCAGTGCGCAGCGAGTTTACATTTACATTAGTTTTTCGTGCTCGGGCTACTGAATCCATACTACAGGCTGTCAATCATAGTTAGCGTGTGGAAAAAAAACTAACCATCGTGAACGTGTTTCGTATTACAATAATTAATGTCTCTCAAGTCGATCCTTCATTACTGAAGATCGCGATCACCCGTCGTCATCCAGCGGTTTGTTAGACGTTTCCAAATTTGTAGAGGCAGTCAGCGTGGCTATGGATCGTAATAAATGGAATCGTCTAACAATATTTAATAAAAATCCGGTAATTCGAGTTAAGTTGAGATGGAGACAACATACTCGATAGTTAATCTACACATACTTAACAAGTAAAAATTACTGTTTTTAGTCAGAAAGCAATTTGGTAACATCACATAAGCGCTTGGAGCGCCGCCTCTAGAACGCCAAGTTTTACTTGGCAGACTGTAGCTTATAGCTTGTTTTTGTTATGCTGGGTCCTACCAACAGGACGAACTCGCGAATCTGCGCCTGTTGCATTTACACAATAGCGAAAGTTTGTTTGTATGAACGCAACAGACGTAGATTCGCGAACGTTTGTTCGATTGGTGTGGACCCGGCATAACACGATTTGCTCGAGAATGTAGCCTCCTTGGTCTAGTGGCAGCATATATGGGCTGTCAATCGGGAGGTCTTGAGTTTGATTCCCAGATCAGGCAAAGCTAATTTCTAATATAATGTGGCCGGGACTGGATCCCTCGGAGGGGTTTGACGTCAGGCAGTCAGCCGGTCGTAAGAACCATGCCGAATTCTTTCTACATACTTGTAAAAGTGTACTGTGCCCACATTTGGGACGGAAATTAGCTAGGCGACATGTGGGTGTTCTAGTTATCTAGTTCGACTCTGCCTACCTCTTCGGGGATACAAGCTTATACATGTTCCTTTAGTATAAACGGTACATTTCAATAATATTGTCGACATTATCACATCCAATACAAGCGAACATGACAAATATTTGTTCCGATGACATAGCTCCTGCATCAGTACAGTAGCACTAATTATGTGCGGAATTCAATAGACAAGCATTTAGCTTGTTTGGGTATATGCATGAATGTAGACTAGTGCCTAAAGCTATGTGCTCACTACAGAGTACAGAGCAAAAACAGTTTAGAGGGTTACCGGGCCTTATAATGCTTCAGCATCTGGGTGTCTATTCTATAAAAAGTTATCGGATGAAGGATATCGGACCGATATGGATCAAATAAATGTCAAACACCGAAGAGTGGGCTGTCAAACTGTTTACAGCAGAGCATTCTCCTAAACAAAACTTATAGCACCGATATTGGTCGGACACGTGAGCTACATAGAACAGCAAAACGTCCACACCTGAGGATTTCGTTTTACAAACTAGGTTCTCAGATTAGCATTGGCTTGCCTCAAAGCATAAATGATTTTTTTTCATACTGATACTACATGCATAGACTCATGTCTGTATCCCTGAAGGGATGGACAGAAGCGAATTACAGAAATAGAACACCCACTTTTCATCCCAGATTTGATAGGGGCAAGCCTATCGGGCACAAATTCCAGCCTTTGGGCTGATAGCATGTAGTACATAAAACCCAATATTACTTTTGCCCGACACAAGGATCGATCATCACACCTCAGGACGATGCTGGTACTAGTTGAGATAAAACTATTTTTTACAAATTCTATCATTATTCGTGATTTGTTTTTAATTTGGTTTTGACGTTACGAAATCTTTAAATATTTCATAGTCACGGGTCGGACTGAGGTGAAGTCCAAAATACTGTACTGGTTACTGATAAGACTCTCACTCCCTCTATCTCTCTTTCTTTCTCCGTGTGTCTCCATTTTTTGTGTTCCAGTTTGAAGGACTTACCAATGTAATTACTTGAGGTTATAAGACGTAACATCTAATGTCTCATGGTTAGGGCAATGCAGTGCTACTCAGCTTCGTTATCCAAAGTTCGGTGTTGCTACTGTTCATGGGTAGGCGTACCACTACAGCATTTCGTCTTGTCATTCTGTTTCAAAAACTGCACGACATGACCTCGTAATTTAGATTGAGAGTAGGGTGCATATTAAAACTCATCAAAAAATACCCCTTCAATTTCATATTCTAGCGATCGTAAATCTACATTTTAAAACAGGAGCTATCAACATTAATTATAGGGATGTGCAATTAATCGCACGTCCGGTTGTGTGTGACGAGGGTCTACCACTCTACACCTGTTACCAAACGTTACACAACCCTGCTTGTCCTCGCCTGAATGTAGCTTATCATTAATTTGGTTATTCTCTCTGTTCATATCATCTGTGTTTTGTAAAAGTATAGGATACATATTTTTATTTTTTCATTTGCTGGGTCTATTTCTACGAGTATATAACGTAAAGTTCACCGTTGTGTATACGAAGGGGTAAGAAATGGTGCAATAAATGAAACTGTAGGTAAGTTTATTGCAAACTAGCTTTTGCCCGCGGATACGCCCGCGTCAGAATCTGTTCCGTCGTATTTACTTAATAGAAACGTTCATCCCCTGTTACACCCCTATAATTAAGCTATATCGAACACAAAACAAATCTTGAATCGAAAAGTGAATAAAATCGCTATTTTATTCTTTCTTGTCCACAGTCCAAAACCCATTAAACGCCACGAAAGCAGCGACGAGATCCTGGCAAGCGTCAAAACCGGCAATTACTGGAGGAACTCCACCAAACCTGACATCATCCCTTCTTCTTCCAACCAGGACATCACCAAGGACGACCTTCCAAGAGTCCGTCGAAGATCTAGAAGGAGTAGACCGGCGACTTCCTACGGGTTTCCAGAAATATCGATCACCAATCAAGGAGACACGAAGACTTTACGAAGAAAGTATCATACGTTAAGGAGTTTAGTGTATACAGAGCCTGTGCAGAGCATCAAGGAGATGAGGGAAAGACCAAGGTCTGCCGGATCTACTATAAGGAATAAGGAGCCTTTGAGTAGACCTAGCATATTGGAGACTCTGGACTTCATTAACAGCGTTAAGGATGCGTTATGTGGTAAGTTTAGGGAAACCATCATATAGAATTATCGAAACTCTAATAAATTGTTGGTCATAAAGTGCTGATTTAAATCTATTAAATATATTTCAAAGGGATTTTTTTGTAATAGTTTACGAACAAAGAGTACCAGCCCCGCCTTGGTCATAGTTGCATTTTCTAATCATTTGGCTCATAAATTGATGTATGGTGAGTGAGATTTCCAGAGGGCCAAATTAATTAGGTATTAGTAAATTTTATATACTCTTCTCTTTCCCAATTCACATTCCTTATCTTTTGAGGACTGCAGCAATTTATGCCCCTGGCATTCCCAATGGGCCATCCTTACCAATTACCATCGGTGGTCTGCTGATCTATGTAAGCATTAAAACAATAATTATTGTAGATAATTGTAACGAATCTTCTCACATTCTATAATGGTAGTGGAGGAATCAGGCACGTCAGATACAGAAGAGTCTCCATGGTCGGCGGTGGACGAGTGGCTGATCGGTCACACCGCGCCACTGAGCTTCCTGGCGTCAAGATCTTCTGCGGATGCTCTCCATCTGGCGCTGGCTGATGTGGTGGCGGCTTTGTTACACCGGGGGAAGTTTACTGTAAGTTGGGGGTTTGACGAATTGTGAAATTCTTTCTTTATCTCGGATTTATTTCAGTTGTATCATTATTACGTGCCTGGTTACAGATCCTCCAGGAGCTGTGTTCGTTCCTGGGCGATGCGAGTGAAGGTGCCCTGTTCGCTCTTCATCGCCTGGCGCGAGCTGCACGGTCCAGGAGTAGTGACAGAGCATCTAGGTAACAGAATCACATAAACATTCCTTTACGAAGGATAAAAGGAGGGAGATCCACTCGTCCTCGTCAGCCACTAGAACAAAGATGTTTTAGTGGCTGCGTATGAGGTCAGTGAACCGGAAGATCTTGAGTTCGATTCGCAGGTCGGGCGAGAGTATTTCTAATACGATTTGCCCGGTTCTGGAGGTCCCAGAAGGGGTCGACGTGAGTCAGTCAGCAACAGCCGGTCGTAAAATCTAAGCCGAATCTTTTCTGCAAAATGCTTGAAAAGGTATGTTGCGCCGACCCCACATTGAGGTGGGATAAGAGCAGGATTAATTTCAACATTGTGTGATCTAGTGCATGGAAACTACCAGAACCTGAGGCTGTACCAGATCCCCCACAGAAGTACAGAGCGAGGCCTCCAGACTACGTGTCAGGAGACGAGGCTCCGCCCCCACCACCACCGTTGCCGAGGAGGTCCAGTCGAGGGGGACAGGTGGGTTTCATCACTATTTAACCGAATACTAAAAAGAGATCCTCTATTTGCACTATCATGACAACTTATCAGTCACGTATCAACGTGACTTATATTAATGTTTTGTGTCTGTAAGTTTATTTAGGCTAAGAAACCAAAGTCCTGGGTATATCTCAATTCAGACAATCTATTTGAATCTTTAAAGGGTACAACTATTATCTTCACCGTTCACTGAGCTTATTTCCGACCCTGTACGTGATAGGAAGTTTGTGTTGCTTGTTTAAGTTTGCCTTTCGAACAATCAACATAAATTATCTAAGAGTTTGTTAGGTCATATTTTATTCTGAACTTTTTTCCGTCTATTAAGGGTACCACCCTCGATCACGAATCTTCGATAAATCTTTAAACCATATATTAAATACAATTTTTTCTAAGGTCTCTGCCTAAGTGTTAAGCCCCCTTTCTTCTTCAGGTACAATACTACGCCAACTACCAACCACCAAACCGTCTCCAAACCCTCGACCCTCAGATGGTCAATTCCACCCAACCCTTAACTTATACGGGAATTATAAACCCCATCTACGACATAGCTTCCAAAATTCCCAAAGACAAGTTCACGGTAAAGCGATCAAAAAGCCTAGGCAGGAGTTTAAGCACCAAAAGTCTAGGAGTGGAGAAATACAACATAACCCTGGGTTATAAGGGTGGGAAGAGGACCAACGATGTGGTGACTGCTATTGAGGGGATGACGGGGCAGACAGGGTTGGATCCCAAGGGTGGTTTCTTCCAGAAGGCTACTGCTGATGTTGTGGGGGATGCGTATAGACTAAGTAGAGTTACTATTGACTAAGAATTTGCGGGAGGTAGCGAAGGGAAATACGTCACCGTCCTTCAGGAGTAGTCGAGTAAAAGGATCATCTTGTTTTGGAAGTCTTAGGTCCAAATGTCAAAGATTCACAGTCAAGCGAGCGAAAAGCCTAGGCAGGAGTTTAAGCACTAAAAGTCTAGGAATGGAGAAATACAACATAACCCTGGGTTTTAAGGGTGGGAAGAGGACCAACGATGTGGTGACTGCTATTGAAGGGATGAGGGGGCAGACAGGGTTGGATCCCAAGGGTGGTTTCTTTCAGAAGGCTACTGATGTTGTGGGGGATGCGTATAAACTTAGCAGAGTTACTATTGACTAGGACTTTGGGGAAGGTAGCAAACAAAACACAAAACACGTCACCCTCCTTTGGGGCAGTCGGGTAAAAAGTTACCTTTCTTGGTATGGATGTCTTGGGTTAAAATCTCAGAGATTCACAGTCAAGTGAGCGAAAAGTCTAAGCAGAGTTTAAGTACTTAGGGCCACTTGCTGCTTCGCGATAAATCTCTGTTTATCCCAAATCTTGATTTAAAGATAGGAGTAGGATAAATAGAGTGTAGGACTAACTCTCGATTAGTAATAACGCTGCAAGTCACCCTTAAAGTCTAGGCGTGGAGAAATACAATATAACCCTGGTTTAGAAGGGTGGGAGGAGGACCAACGATGAGGTGACTACTAATGAGAGGATGACGGGGCAGACAAGATTGGACTCCAAGGGTTGTGTTTGGGTTTGAATCCGTGGGCAAAGTGGTTTTGCCGTGATTTGTCCGGGACTGGATCTCTAAGAAGTCAGGAATGTCGCAAGCCGAATCCTTTCTACAACATACATAAGAAGTGTGCCGACCCCACATTGAAGTTAAAGGCAGGGGGGAGATATTAATGGTGTGTTTTTGTTTTTATTAATTTATTTGATGTGAATGTATTAAATAACCATAATTGTAATAACCAAAGAATGTTGAAATATAAAATATTTTGTTTTCTTCCGAGTTTTTTATATTGTTTGTAATTTCAGAAAAATAAAAACATCGTTTCAAACATGAGTTTTATTTACTAACAGAAACAAATATTTTTTGAGTCGCTTCCTTGGTCTAGAGTCCCAGAGTATATAGACTGTGAACTGGGAGGTCCTTGGTTCGATTCCCAGGTTACGCGACGCGGTTTTTTTAAAACGATGTTGCTCTGTCTACCACTTTGATATACTTTGATCTATTAAAGGCAGAGTGACTGTAGACAGTTACCTCTACAGCACGAATGGGCTGGCTCGACCGGTTTGATACCACTGTCTCACAGAAAACCGACATAAAGTGGCAGCTTGCTGTCGTGTTTCGTTTGGTGTGATTGTCGGTGGCCCAATTAGCCCTCCCTCCCTTTCTCAATCCCTCTTCCCTCCTCTACCATTCCCTCCTTTTAGGTTGGCATGTCTTGGATGTCTTTGGGCGGTGGATTTCACTTACCATCAGGTGACCCATCTGCTCGTTTGCCAGTCTCTGCTATAAAAAGAATACTTAATAAGTTACGATATAAAAAAAAATATATAATATTAGCCCTGTAATATTACTCTCCCACTGCTGGGCACGGGCCTCCTCTACCAATGAGGGGGGTTAGGCCTTAGTCTACCACGCTGGCCTAATGCGGGTTGGTAGACTTCACATATCCTCGAAATTCTTGAGAAGAATTTTCTCAGGTATGCAGGTTTCCTCACGATGTTTTCCTTCACCGCTAAAGCAAGCGATATTTCATAATGAAAATACACTTAACATAGGAAAGTCAGAGGTGTATGCTTTTTTCGGGCTTGGTCTCGAACCTCCGACACTCGTCTCGGCAGTCCGTACCATTCCCAACTAAGCTATCGCTGCTTAAAATATTGTATAAATACACATTATTCCCACTCCAAACAACTCTCTAGTGTACTAATTAAACAGAATCGCTCAAATAGAAACATTTTCAGTGCATGCATAAAGCGAGTAAAAGCGTTTAAAATATTAATACGAGTACAGTGCCACTGAAAGTTATGAAACGGTCGTTGTACCGAATACGGAATTCAGAGTATTGGTACCGTTCGTAGTGTGCAACCGACATGGAAAGCGAGGAGGTTGTAATACATGTTTAGTTTTAATTCTCCTACCTGCCCATATCTCAGTTCAATGTAGGGTCGGCACAACTCACCTTTCAAGTTGTTGGAAGGATTAGACTTAATATTTACGACCGGTTACCTGTCTGACACCAACACCCTTTGGGAACAAGTATTAAGGTATAGGCAATTTTATATTAATGACATTCTTCTTTTTTCACGGGGATAGTTGCATGGCCTAGCTTCTTGTCATGTCATGGTTCACGGTCAATGTCTATGAGCGATGGTAATCAATTACCACCACGAGATCCTTAGCCTCTATTACCAAAAAAGTACGAATCTACAAAAAAAGTTGCAGTTTGATGAAATTGTTCATAAATAGAACTGACGATTCGTTAAAAGGGCCTCTTATGCAAATTGGAAGGCCTTATCTTTAATCAAACCCTAAACAAGACGAGCAATGTTGCCGACGCAAGTTTTTCTCAAAATTATTCTTTTGTTAAGTGCGCAGTATTTTACGAGAAAATGGATGGGAGAGAAAATGAAATTCCGTATAGAGGCTGTGTTTAGAAAAAATGTATGTATATTTTGATTTGCCTTAGTGTATAATATAGCTCACGCCTTTACCTACGCAGGTGTAATAAACAAGATATGCATATATTATTTTTATAAAAGAGGGGTAAACAAGCAAGTAGGTACATTTCCCGTGGCCCATTTCCCCACTCCCTTTCCCAATCCCCTTCCCTCCCCTTCCATTCCCTCCTTTTAGGTTGGCAAGGAACCCATGATTCTTTTTGTGTCTTGGGTGTCTATGTGCGGTGGAGATCACTTAAGATCAGGTGATTCATCTGCTCGTTTGCCAATCTCTGCTATAAAAAAAAGGTCACCTGATGTTAAGTGATCACCGTCACTCATGAACATCCATAACCAGAGGAATCATGGATGCGTTGTCTGTCTTTAGCTAGGTTTAGACTCTTTCTTGAAGATCATATTTTTCTTCTTTCGTTCCTTCTTTTAATCTTTTTCTCAAAATTAATTAGTTATATAATTTATGCCTGCCTCGGTGGCGTGGTGGTATTTCGGTACGATTACGTTTCTGAGGTCTCGGGTTCGATCCTCGAGTCGGGCAAAGTGATATTGGATTTTTCCATATCAGCCCGGAGTCTGGAATTTGTGCCCGATATGGCGATAGGCTGGCCCCCTATCACATCTGGGACGGAACTAAGCTCGGCGAAATGTGAGTGTTCTAGTTCGCTAGTGCGCCTCTGCCTACCCCTTCGGGGATACAGGCGTGAGCTTATGTTATGTTATGTTATATAATTTATTAAACACAATTTACAATTAAAAGAGAAGGAATCGGCTTCCCTCTTGGTAATATTTACCTTTAAATATTACCCTATGGTAAAGCTTTATAATCTTTAGGGAGTTGGTTCCTGTAGTGTTCAACCCAATCTATATGTTAATAGGGATGAAAACTAATTCCGAACATCCCAGCCGGTACAAAAATATGCTACGATCACGTAGCATTTGCTACGGCGTAGCTCGTAGCACTTTCTACGACTTCATATACTTAATTGGTTGCAGTATAGGAACTGTTTTTTCAGTAGAATTGTTATAAAGTTATAAAGTTAACTTGAGAAAAGTTAATTTCTTAAAATAAAACGATGAATATTATATTTTTTTATCGAAAAAAGGCAAAGTGAACTACACCTGATGGTAAGCGCAATGTACTCCAAAAAAACTAGCCACCATCGGCAAACAATGTGTTTATCCATGGTCACTCAGACCGGCTGCATAAATGCACACACATTGCGAAGAGAGCAGAAGTAAGACGAAGGATTCGATAGGACAAGTGGATGATCGTTACTGGCTGGGACGCAAGAGTGCAAAATTTTAAAATATGTAATTTTATATCACTTTTACATGTCAACAATATTACAAGAAGGTTGTCAGGCAGGCTTTAACACCATGGGCGTTACTTATAAACATATTTTAACTGCATTTTTATAGCATTTGCCCAGTTAAAATGAAAATAAAAGGGAAAATTTAAAATAAAATTGAATTGAAAATAAAAGGGACAGACTATTCTCAACCATTTGCTCCACCAATACAATATCTCTTTACCCTAGATGCACAGTTCTTTGCAAATATCCTCCTAAAAAGTGGTCTCAGGAATAAAACAAAGAAAAATATCACAAGTTCTAATTAAATCAACACAAATATAATGCTAGGCACGTGTTATAAAGTAACTTTTTTAACGAAATGAGCAAGCGTTCTTAAATTTGAATTTTGAAATTTAGCTATCGGCGTCGTTTCCTACTGTCCCATTTTCAGACCGTCAACTGTGCATCTAGGTAAATAATATATTGATGATTTGCTCCGCTAAAATATTTTTATAAGTAAGGCCCCATATATCGACAGCCTCCGTGGCGCAGCGGGCGAAAAGCCGGCTGTGAAGCGAGAGGCCACGGGTTCGATCCCCGCACCGAGACAAATGTTTGTACGTCCTACAGATATTTGTTTCGGGTCTGGGTGTTGTGTGACCGTGCGTCTCTCGTAGTTCCTGATACCCACGACACAAGACTCGATTTTAGTGTGGGGTTAGGACTATGTATGTGACTGTTGGGTGCTATTTATTTATGTACGGTGGCCGCTATCCAGGCGGATGCAATTATCCTACCACCAGTAAATTACTCCAACAGTTTGTGTAAACACATTACACACATACGTCGTGTAGTAAATTCCCATTCATCAGTTTATTAAAGTATCGCATACAACGTCCGTCCAGATTCATCACATTCGCTCGCGTGACGTGTCCGGGGCCAGACGATTTGTCGCATGCCTGTCCGGCACCTGTCCGCCCGCGTCCGGAGCGTGCCGGCGGTGTCCGGGTACACACCACTACTATCGGACATTGTGCGAACGTGATCGAGTGATTTATATCGCACGGTAAGTAGTGATGTCGACGTCGACCTCATGTGATTGATGATGATGATAAACATAATTATCAAAGTTTAAAACTTAACAGACCGATTTTGAATTTGATCCGATCGTGACCAGATTTATATTGTACCCTTGAAATAAGCTCTCGCGAACAAAAAAGAATTTTGAAAATCGGTCTACATTTGGCGTAACATAAATAAAAAAATTTCGCGTAACATAAATAAAAAAATATAGAGATTACTCCAAAGCTGACTTCGTATAAATTTGATCCGGACAAGTTTTGACTCCGTTTATTAAGTTTTAAAATTGTGAAAATGAATATTCAAGACGATCCTTCCACAGCTATTTTGTATTCATTCATTCTTCGTTAATTATTTTGTAAAATGTTCCATAAGCCAAAAAACCCACAATTCATCGACTGAGAACTAAATGAGTAATTGAGAAATAAAACTATTTTTACATATTCTATCACGCTTTAGTTTTAATTTTTATGCCCGAAGTTTTATGTTGCAGTCTTCGTGGTGACGGGGTGGACATATGGAAATAGTTTTATTTCATTGTATATAATTCAATTTTTCAATATTTCAATGTAATTCATTCATTGCCGGACACAGACTGCCTCGGTGGCATCGTTGTATTTCAGTACGACTAACGTTCTTAGGTCTCGCGTTCGATCCCCGGGTCGGGCAATGTGATATTGGATTTTTCCATATCAGCCCGGAGTCTGGAATTTGTGCTCGATATGGCGATAGGCTTGCCCCCTATCACATCTGGGACAGAACTTGGCGAAACGTGAGTATTCTAGTTCGCTAGTTTACCTCTGCCTACCCCTTCAGGGATACAGGCGTAAGCTTATGTTAATAATATTCACGTAATCTTAAGAAATCAGTAAGTAATCGAAAAGTGTCATTTCGATTTGAGATCGAGTTTTGTTGCAGAGGTAGTGGTTGCTAGGTAGGGGTGGCACGCGCAAATTTACTTACAATACAAAGGGGCAACGGTGGCCCGCATTGTGTACCAATTGTTGCTTGTTGTATACAACTTATACATATACAGACATCTCTTTAATAACAATGTATTTTCTTTGCAGCTCCATTCCCTAAACATTCTGGCATCAGATATATAATTAACATAACATAACATAAGCTCACGCCTGTATCCCCGAAAGGGTAGGCAGAGGCGCACTAGCGAACTAGAACACCCACATTTCGTCGAGCTTAGTTTCGTCCCAGATGTGATAGGGGGTGAGCCTATCGCCATATCGGGCAAAAATTCCAGACTCAGGTCTGATATGGAAAATTTCAATATCATTTTGCTCGACCCGGGGATCGAACCCGAGACCTTAGGACCGTAGTCGTACAGAAATACCACCACGCCACGGAGGCAGTCATATATAATTAATAAATACATACATACCCATAACATACCTATAACAGTCACAATATAGTCCTGACCCTACATAAGGTTTAACCTGTATCGTGGGCATCAGGAACTACGAGGGACTTATAATTTCCCAACATTACGATGCTAAACAGATATCTGTGGATCGCACAAACAATTATCGTGGTGCGGGAATCGAATCTACGGCCTCTCGTTTCAAAGCCGACTTCCGGCTCGTGTGTATCATTCATTATGTCGAAAAGTACAAGTTATAATAAAAGTTTCTAATATGATGAATCTATTAATTATAGAGTAAGTACCTACCAGACTCTATTTGTGACAGCTCTTACTGCTCGTAAACTGTGATAGTTTCATTTTCTCTATACATTTTAGTTCGTTATCGTTTACGTAAGCGATAACGAGTTAACCACGAAGTTGCTGCCGAGCAAGAAAATTTCTGACCATCGTAATTAATGTATTTGAATTCGCTGCGCACTGATGGCATTTGGTTAATATTTCACAGACGCGCATCGAGCTTGATACATTGTCAGAAATTTTCCAGCTCGGGCCGCTGATTTAATAGTTAACACAACATATTGTACCCACAAACAATTAATAAATAAATCATAACATTTATTTGCACAAGTACACAGACAAATGTTACAAAATACAAATGAAAATACAGATTTTACTCTTGCAATGTTCAATTACATTTGTCTTCTAAATATTGGATCTACTGATACCCATGCTAGGAGAACCTGTGGTATAGGTGTCAGTGAAACCTCCATAAAAATATATTTAAAATTCCCACATAACTCTGAAAGACAATGAAGATTAGGAAGGAGGCGTTATTTGCGTTTTCGGAAATCTCACCGTATCAAACAAATTAGCAAGCTCCGGTTTTCTTTGAAACAACACTAAACCCGTCAAGCCGCTTATTCACACTGTAGGCAAAACTGTCTACAGCGTAGATCTACCACTTACATCAAGTGTTGTGCCGAATTAAACAAAACAAGCACCCTTTAAATCTGTTACTTAATAACCCTTTAAACATCTTCGTTGGAAACCTTTCGCGTTGTAATATTCAAACACATAACTTCAAACATAATTTGAACTCTATAATAAAGGAAATAGGGTTAAATTTAATGTTTTCTCATGCCCACTGTAATTATTCACGAGGTTGTAGTAGGCCGAAAGTTAGGCCCTTCAAGCTCGGTTGTTTGAAGTCTATACACACGGATATGTTAAAACAAAAGCAAATGTTTCACAAACTGTTGATTTAAACCGCGTCTCCTGCATTAAAATATTACACAAAACACCTGCTAAAATCATGGTATTTCTCTGACAGCCTCCGTGGCGCAGTGGGCGAGTAACCGGCTGTGAAGCGCGCGGGTTCGATTCCCGCATTAAGACAAATGTTTGATTCAAGTCTGGGTGTTGTGAGACCGAAAGTCTCTCATAGTCTCTGATACCCACGATACAGGTGTGACTTGGGAATCGAACCCAGGACCTCTGAGTCCACAGCCCATACATGCTGCCACTAGACCAAGGAGGCGACGGGGACACAGATTGTTACAGATTGTTTCCAGGTGATAAGGATTACCCGAGTTGGATCCAAACCCAGGACCCACATCCATATCCGTGACTGAGACCCGAGAGCTAAATCTACATCACTCTGTACCCATGTATTTTACCATGCATTTATAATATAGCACGTAGTTTTGTCCGTAGCCATTTATATTCCGGACATTTCACATTCGTTTCGCGTCCCCCAGGACTGCTGAGCCACAAGGTATGTCTCACGTTCACCCCAATTACATATTCAGTAACAATCTGCACCGCAACTTCATTAAGGATGTTCTTTTCAAAGCAGCAGCCCGAGCAGGAAAATTTCTGACAACCGTAAATGTATTCGTGCTCGATGCGCGTCTATGAAATTTGTATGAAATATTAATCAAATGTCATCAGTGCGCAGCGAGTTTACATTTACATTAGTTTTTCGTGCTCGGGCTACTGAAATGGATTATGATGGTCATTTTTCGACCCACTTCCACAAAAGGACGAGGTCCTCAATTCGTCTGTAATTTTTTTAATGTATTTTACTCGATATCTCCGCCAAATGTGGCCCGATCTCCAAATTATTTTTATGTTCGATAAAGCTTCTTTCAAGGGTGGTCCCATATAAATCATGTTCGGATTTGAAGTCGGTCCGTTAAGTTTTTAAACTTGTGATTATATTAGAGCAGAGATTGGCAAACCGCCTCCGTGGCGCAGTAGGCGAGTAGCCGGCTGTGAAATGTTAGGTCGCGGGTTCGATTTCCGCACCGAGACAAATGTCTGTGTGGCCCACAGATATTTGCTTCGGGTCTAGGTGTTTTGAGACCGAAAGTCTCTCAATCTTAATGTGGGGTCAGGACTATGTGTGTGACTGTTGAGTATATTTACTATTATTATTATAAACAGTCACCTTCTCGGTCTAGTGACCGATACAAATTCCAGATTCCGGGCTGATATGGAAAACTCCAATATCACTTTGCCCGACCCGGGGATCGAACCTGAGACCTCAGGACGGAAGTCGTATCGAAATACCACTAAGCCATTGACACAGTTAACATTCTCTGCTGTAATAAATAATAAAACATAACATAACAATTTCACGCCTGTATCCCCGAAGGGGTAGGCAGAGGCGCTCTAGCCAACTAGTACACCCACATTTTCAAAAAAAATCCAAGAAAAATCCAATATCACTTTGCCCGACCCAGGGATCGAACTCGAGACCTCAGGACAGTAGTCGTACCGAAATACAACCACGCCACCGAGGCAGTCTAAATAAATATATAATATAAAATAAATAATAATGTTAAAATAATATCTTCGGGGGATCCAGCCGTGGACGTCCTATGGCTGATAATGATGATGATGATGATGAATTTAATATGGGCCTTATGATGTCATTTGGGCAGGCATTTTATGTATCCAATTGTCTTCCAACTCGAAATACTTTGAACTTCTGACTCCCGACAATAACATGAATGTAACATTTTTTTTTATCGTACGTGTCTAGGCAACAAATTGACTGGATTATATGCACTCACATTCAAAGATACAGTCGTCTCTTTCTTTTTAATGTGTCTATTGTTGCGGTCTCGCTCGGATTTCCCAGTTCGCGCATGCGCTACGAGGCTTTTCCCGAAAGATATAGACCGATTGAAGCTGCCTATGGCGAAGAATTTAAACGAAATTGTATTCGGATTTTGACTTTATTTCGTCAGTAGATAAAGTAGATATTCTATAATGAATTAAAAATATGTTTAATGTAAACAGATATTATGTTGATTACAATAAATTTTACATCGACAGTATAAATCAAGGCATAAACATGTCTGTTTTTAACAACATTGAAAATAACATAAGTCAAATCAAAACAATTATCACAATAACGTCCGTAACCGAATTAATGATTTTTTCGCAAAAATAAATTCCATTTTATAACAATGTCAGTTACGCAAGAGGGGATGCGCAGTATATGAAGCTTCGACCGGCAGACGGGCGAGAGCAGCCTCCGGACCCGCGGGACGTCCCGGGCAGCTCTTCACCCGAAAATCGCGTTAAAAAAACCACGATCGAATTTGACCTATACCTTAAAAACACATTAAAAATAAATAAAAGGTTAAAAATGTTCCCGCGCTTCCATCGAGCTGTCAGATTTAAATATCGAATGCCACATTGTGTTAGTGGCCAGTGCGAGAATCTAACCCGTATGTGATAGCGTGACCTTTGTTGTATTAATGTGCTATTTTTTTTAACGTTATTTCGGTACTAGCGAGTTTAATAACGCTTTCTGACGCGAGTGCTTTCTTCTTGGAATAATGGATGTTCGGTAAGTTTCTTTGTCATGACTTGCCATTTTGGTAGAAGATTTCCCGAAACGTAGTTAAATATTGAAAAAAAAATGCATAAACATTTTAGTTTTAAGAGTTTAAAGATTATAAGTTGTAATATGGTGGAGTATAGTTTTTATTTGAATAATATTTGCTTTTATTTTATTTATTTAAATATGTGTATTTTTTTATTATTACAAAAATGTTATCGCTCACAACAAGGTGTCATCCAGTACTTATTTATTCTGGAATTTTATTCGAATTACAAAAGATAAAATTATTTACGGATTATCCATGATTTCTACTAAATTATGAAGATTTTCATCATGATATTTGTAAATTATCATTTTGTGCCAGGGTCCGCCTTCCTACTCAAACGCTTCCACATCGCCCGGCCTTGAGCATCCTCTCTAGTTAGGCCATGGGCTCTCATATCTTCCTTCAGAACGTCCAGACAGCGCTTTTTGGGCCATCCACGGGAACGTACCCCTGGTACAATCTGGGCCAGACAAATACGACCGACGCCTACGATTGCCTGTGGGACGGTTATCAGCCTGGTAAAATGTGTGAAATTTTAGTTATTTTGTTCTGCCTACCCTTTCGGGGATACAGGCGTGGACTTATGTATGTGTATTTATATATAGATAGATATTTTCATTCGGATTATCACAATATTTCAGCCCTCATTAATCTGGATACAAATACCATAACAATACTCATATAAAACAACTCAAACGTAACGCGTGGATTCACAAAAAACATTGCTCAAAACTCCGATTCGTTGAACAATGCGCCTCTTTTCGAGGGTCCTACTTTGAGGGTTAACACTGAACATGCTTGTATAAACACGTTTATGTTAAAATGTTAATGTCGCATGCGAGGGTTAATTTTAACGCTTAACCCTTTGTGTCGCGAATTTTTGTGTGCATAGTTTTGATGTGAAGTAATATAATCATATAATAAATCTAACAAACCGACTTTAAAACTTATCTGGGGCTACCACCACCTTTTATAGCAGTATTATAATAATCTTACTTCGTTTTTTTGTACGGGAATCGGTACAAGTAAGATAATAATAATACTGACTATAAGAGCTAGTGGTAGATCGTGACTAAATTTACATGGGACCACCCTTGGAATAAGCTCTATCGAACACAAAACGATTCTTGATCATCACAAGTTTAAAAACTTAACAGCAGCCCGAGCAGGAAAATTTATGACAACCGTAAATGTATTCGTGCTCGATGCGCGTCTATGAAATTTGTATGAAATATTAACCAAACGTCATCAGTGCGCAGCGAACTCGAATACATTTACATTAACATTAGTTTTTCGTGCTCGGGCTACAGACCGACTTCAAATCCGGTCGTGACCAAAATATGGAAACCACCCTTATAGTAAACTAATACAAAAAGCATTTTGAAAATCAGTTTCCATTTGGCGGAGATACCGGGTAACATATGTACATAAAAAAATACAGACGAATTGAGGACCTTCTCCTTTTTGGAAGTCGGTCAAAAATCGGTTCATATTAGGCGAAGAAATCGCGTTACACACATAAAAATACAGACAACTACGGACGAATTGAGGACCTTCAACTTTTTTTAATTCGTTAGACAATGACTTCAAAATGTTTTCAGATTGAGATCAGGCAGGTTACCACTAGCTCTTATAGCAGTATTATTATTTAGCCAATTTATATAGGACCACCCTTGAAATAAGGTCTATCGAACACAAAAAGAATTTTAAAGATCGGTCCACATTCGGCGGGGATATCGCGTAACATACATATGTACATAAAAGAAATAAAAAAATACAGACGAATTGAGGTCCTTCTCTTTTTTGGAAGTCGGTCAACAATCATTTCAAAATGTTTTCAGATTTCAGTGGTATCAGAGCGGTTACCACTAGCTCTTATAGCAGTATTATTTTACTTTTACCGATTCCCATACAAAAAAACGAAGTAAGATTATTATAATACTGCTATAAAAGGTAACCCCCCAGGACTATGTGTGTGATTGTGGGGCGTACTATTATTATCCGTTACGTGTTGTATATGAACACACGTATTTCAAAATGGATTCTCAATCCTAATATTATTACGAGAATCATAAACACAAAATTATCACAATATTTATACCTACACATCTGTGTTTATACCTCATATTTACAAAACACAACCTTTTTATTATAAACTTCAACAGCTATGATGCGGTTGTGTAGGTCGTTTGTTACGTTTTATGGGTAGCGGGTATGGCGGGTATAGCGGGTAGCGGGTAACGAATAGCGGGTAGTGATGATTTGTTGACCCGCGCGGGTAACAGCCGGATAATAGCGCCTCGGAACTTTGTACCTTCCTCACGTTTCTACAATGGGGAAGAGCGTGTGATATTAACCATTTTTAGAATTCTGTGGCCATGTTTGACAGCGCGTAGCACCGTGGGCGGTGAAATGAGACCGCGTCTCGCAGTTCCTGATATCCACGACAGAAGACTGCTATATTAGAGACTGTTGGGAGCTATTAAATTAATTTACTTATTTATATAGCAAAAGGAACACTTATATCATGTTTTTTAAGATATAAGAATCATGTTTTTTTAAATATTTTTTAAGCTCTTTTGAGTGTTTTTATCTGAGCAGTAGCCCGAGCACGAAAAACTAATGTAACTGTAAATGTATTCGAGTTCATTGCGCACAGATAACGTTTGGTTAATATTTCATACAAATTTCATAGACGCGCATCGAGTTCGAATACATTTACGGTTGTCAGAAATTTTCCTGCTTTCCAGGCCGCAGAAATAAATCAAATTTATTTATTTCTTATAGTTTGGCCGAAACCGTGGAACAATTGTCCTTAGAACATTTCTTTGTTATTAGAGCCTAAGTTAGGCCAGTTCAATGACACGTTATTGTACGTAAATGTGCCAATTACCGCCACCTTGCCGAAATCTTAGGCGGAGGGGCGAAAATGGGAAAGGGGCGGAAAAGCTTAATTGTTCAATTTAGCTAAAGTAACATAAAGCGTCGTGTGTTGTGTTTTGTTTGTTACATAATATAAGCAACTGCCTCCGTGGCGTGATGGTATTTCGGTACGACTACGTTTCTGAGGTCTCGGGTTAGATCCCCGGGTCGGGCAAAGTGATATTGAATTTTTCCATATCAGCTCGGAGTCTGGAATTTGTGCCCGATATGGCGATAGGCTCGCCCCCTATCACATCTGGAACGGAACTAAGCTCGGCGAAATGTGGGTGTTCTAGTTCGCTAGTACGCCTCTGCCTACCCCTTCGGGGATACAGGCGTGAGCTTATGTTATGTTATGTTAATATAAGCGAAGAGAAACAAAATAGTAACTTCGCCTGTCTAGACACTAGTGGCAGTGTATATGGGCTGGCTGGTCCTAGGTTTGATTCCAAGGTTGGGCGACACCTCGCCTTGTAACATTTTTTTTAATTCGATTTAAATCGTGCGTATTTTATTTGTGTGTGTTTATATTAATATCGGGCAAATTGTATTAATAAACCACCGTTTATTAACACAATTTGCCCGATATTAATATAAACACCGTTTATTAACACAATTTGCCCGATATTAATATAAACACACACAAATAAAATACGCACGATTTTAGAATCTCTTCCTTTTGTTTTTATTTGTACCTGCCCTCATCCCATAATGTGGGGTCCGCGCAACACACTTCAAGCATGTTGCAGAAAGGATTCGGATTATTTTTAACGATCTGTCTGCTCGACATCCACCCCTCTGTGGTTTCCTGTCCCGGGTAAATTAAATTAGAAAAATCGCTAGCTCGACCTGAGAATCGCACCCAGGACCTCACGGTCTATATCCCATAGCTGCCACTAGACTAGGGCGATTTCGTATTTTCTAGCCAATTAAAAACAATTAATTTCCCAATTAGTAACGTTTGTTTCGTTTGAACTTTTATATTAGAGGAAACTAGATCTAAGTAGCAATTTTAATATTAAAGTATTTTCGTCAACTTAAAAGGGTTTTCTCGTACCGCTGCCAGCCAGTAAGAGCATAATCCGTTTGATCAAAGGCCCGGCTCCCTTGGGACATTATGTTTTTATATCATACTAGCTTTGCTCGCGGTTCCCTCCGTGTGGTAGATTTTCTGGGACCTCTTTGTTTATTCTTTTTTTTATTTTTTTTATAGCAGATACTGGCAAACGAGCAGATGGGTCACCTGATGGTAAGTGATCTCCACCGCCCATAAACACCCAATACAAAAATAATCATGTATGCGTTGCCAACCTGAAAGGAGGAAATGGAATCGGAGGGAAAAAGGGATTGGGAAAGCAAGGGGGAAATGGGCCAGCGGAAATCTCACTCACCGAACGAAACGCGACAGCAAGCTGCCACTTTATGTCGGTTTTCTGTGAGACAGTGGTATCAAACCGGTCGAGCCAGCCCATTCGTGCTGTAGACATAATTGTCTACAGCGTGGCTCTACCACTCAAAAATTTAAAAATGAAATAATAAATATTACGTGCGTAATTGCGGTTAAAATTTTGTTAGGCGTTTCTAAATTCATCTCCTATAATTACGATATACTAGTTTTAGCTACGCCCGCGTGATATTTTCATTTTCGACCGACTTCCAAAAAGGAAAAGGTCCTCAATTCGTCAGTTTTTATATATGTTACATGGTATCTCCGCCAAATGTGGACCGATTTTCAAAATTCTGAATGTGCAACTGCTGTAACAGATGTGATTTCTCGGGCTATGGAGTATTTTATTCCTTATACCGATAAATGCTCCACCGGTGTACCGCGTCCATGGTTTGGTGCTGAGTGTGCCAAAGCTGAAGCACTGAAGCATTCAGCTTATCTCGCCTGGGCTGAGGCTCGGTTGCATAAATCGGCGAACGCTAATACACTCAAAAGAGCCTATAACAAAGCCACCAAGTTGAGCAAACGCGTGCAGCGCAAGGCTCGTTTTGCCCACGTGAGTCGTATCGGAGCCAAGCTAGTGCGGTGTCCGTCAAGGGAGCAAAGCCTTTTGGTCCCTAGCCAAGTCCGTCGAGGCGAATTTTTGCCACTCTTCAATACCACCTTTATTGTGTCCCAATGGTTCTCTTGCCCACACTGCGCAAGAGAAGGCAAATCTATTTGCTTCTCTTTTTGCGGAGAATTCCCGACTGAACACCGCAAACGCTGTTCCACCCACGTTAGCACGCTGTGACACCACAATGCCGGACGTCACTATCCATAACAAACACGTGCTAAACATCCTACGCACCCTGGATGTCCATAAGGCAAGTGGTCCGGACGGAATACCCGCTATAGTGCTTCGAAATTGCGCTGCTGAATTATCGCCTATTCTAACTCGTCTGTTTCGTCTCTCTCTAAAATCAGGTACCGTTCCCAAGTCCTGGAAGTTATCCAATGTGCAACCTGTGCCCAAAAAGGGCAGCCGAGCTGACCCAAACAACTATCGCCCAATCGCAATAACCTCGCTACTTTGTAAGGTTATGGAGCGTGTATTAAACCATCGTCTGCTGGCATACCTGGAATCCAACGACCTCCTCAGTGACCGCCAATTTGGCTTTCGACAAAGTCGGTCCACTGGGGATCTTCTAGTATATGCCACTCATACATGGGGCGAAGCCTTGGAAAAAAACGGTGAAGCTATTGCTGTCTCTCTTGATGTCTCGAAGGCCTTTGACAGAGTCTGGCACGGGAGCCTTTTAAGCAAGCTGGCATCTTATGGCTTACCCGATGTCTTGTGTGCGTGGATAGGTGACTTCCTAAAAGATAGATCTATTCGTGTAGTCTTAAATGGCTGTTCTTCCGAATTACAAGGCATTAATGCCGGAGTCCCTCAAGGATCTGTTCTTTCCGCAACGCTTTTCCTGCTACACATTAATGATTTACTAATGGTGCCTTGCATTGTTGGTTACGCAGATGACAGTACTGTAGTTGAAAGATACCTCTCCAGTGCACTGACTAATAAGGAGGAAACACGAGCTCTTCGTGACACTATGGTGAATCGTGTCAATCTGTCATTAAAGGCCGTTTCAGACTGGGGAGATGCCAATTTGGTTAATTTTAACACTACCAAAACACAGGCTTGTTTGTTCACCGCTAAGAGAGACCCTTTCACCCTGTCTCCGGTTTTTCGAGGGGTATCCGTTCCCATCTCTGATCATCTCGAGATGCTGGGTGTTACTCTATCGTGCAAGCTGAACTTCGGAAGTTACATCGAGTCCATTGCAAAAACTGCTGCAAAAAAAATCGGCATCCTATTCAAGGTAAAGCGTTACTTTACGTCTGAGCAACTTCTGAACTTGTACAATGCCCAGATCCGTTCGGGCATGGAGTATTGCTGTCATCTTTGGGACGGATCTGCAAAATACCAGTTAGCCGCTTTAGACCTGATCGAACGACGTGCAAAGAGGCTTATAGGCAATGACCCTCTTGTGAACGCTAAACTTCTGAGTCTTGACCACCGGCGTAATGTTGCTAGACTGTCGGTGTTTTATCGGTTGCACTTCGGTGATTGTGCGCAGGTTCTACATGACTTAATCCCACCATCTCCATTTTACCTGCGAACAACTAGAAGAACGGCCGGATTCCATCCTTACATAGTCGACATTCCACATATCCGCACGAAGAGATTTGCCTCATCTTTTATCATGCGTACTGCTAAGGAATGGAATTCGTTGCCGGACTCTGTGTTTCCTGAGCACTACAATCTGGGACTCTTCAAGGTTAGAGTGAATAGGTATCTTTTGGGCAGGCGTGTAACATCGTAGAACATATCATCACTTTCCATCAGGTGTGATTATGGTCAAACGCTTTGCCTGTATTTGTATAAAAAAAAAAAAAAAAAAAAAAAATTCTTTTTGTATTCGATATAGCAGATTTCAAGGGTGGCCCCATATATGTTCACGATTCGATTTGAAGTCTGCTCTGTTAAGGTTTAAAACCTATAATTATATCTACAAACTTTCATCCCCTGTTACACCGCTTTAGGGGATGAATTTCCAAAATAATTCTTTCTTAGTTCTCACCTACATCATTAAAAGCCGTGTGAAAACACACTCCTAGTTCAAATGATTTGGCTGTACGCTAATACGCCTATCAGTCGGTCAGACATCTCTTTTTGTATATATAGAAGATTATCTTTCTTTATTCTTACATACATACATAAGCTCACGCCTGTATCCCCGAAGGGGTAGGCAGAGGCGCTCTAGCGAACTAGAACTCCCACATTTCGCCGAGCTTAGTTCCGTCCCAAATGTGATAGGGGGCGAGCCTATCGCCAAATCGCAAATTCCAGACTCCGGGCTGATATGGAAAAATCCAATATCACTTTCTCCGACCTGGGGATCGAACCCGAGACCTCAGAACCGTAGTCGTACCGAAATACCACCACGCCACCGAGGCAGTTCTTTATTCTTCATATTTTTTATTGAAGCGGCGAAGGGACTTTTTTATTCGAGCATAACATAATGACTACACCTTCTTCGACTAAGTCTGAGTCAAAGAAACTAACTCAGTGAGGATTTTGACTTAGTCCAATTTTTTACAAGAAAGACTTTGCTTAGTGTGTCTGTCAGTCTTTCTTGTAAAAAATGACTCGGACTAATCAAGGTTTGATTTCAAAAATCGAAATCCTTACCGAGTTTCTTTGACTTAGATTTAGTCGAAGTTCGCTCTATAACTTAACCTAACCTAACCTGCTGGTAAGCGTAGTGCAGTGCAAGAATTCCAGAGATCGATAAAAATGAGTTCATTGGTAATCAATCATGTCGGTCTGCATAATTCGTTTTACTCAAAATTATCGATAAGTGTGATATAACTAGAAACTTTGTTCCATTTTCTTCGCTGGAGCAGTCTAGATGTACCCCAGTCTAGTTTTAATAATAGCAGCTCTATGATTAATGCAGCGTTTCGCGTTTCTTTATTTTTTAACTTCGCCTTTTTCTGCAGCGTCTGTTTCCATTTTAATGAACGGCTATATCTCATGTACTCTCCTCAGGCGCAGTGTAATATCGGATTAATTTTTCTCTTCATTGAAATAAAACTATTTTTATGGATTTTATCACGATTTGGTTTTTAATTTTTATGCCCGACGTTGCGTAAATCGAATCGCAAGTACCTAACTTTTAAAAAAATATAATATAATTGAAATTAAACTATTTTTACGGATTATATCACAATTTGGTTTTAGTTTTTTTATTTTTATTTTTATGCCCGACGTTTCGAAAGCTTTGCAGCCTTCGTGGTCACGGGTCAGAACGTCGGGCATAAAAATAAAAAAAAAAAAAAAATTAAAACCAATTTTTTTTTTAGGACAAAATATAATATGTTAGAAATTATGGTATTATATTACTGACTGAACAACCAACTAACTACCTTTTTTAAACTTAGCCACGGGAATGTGAAGTGTGAGTGGACAAATTTGGCGGGTGCCGGGCGGCCGGGTCGGTTTGGGTGAGTTGCCGTCAAGTGGGCTGTCTGGCGATTAGCTGAAGAGCATCTGAAGTATTTCAAGTGTCGACAACATTCCGGAAGTGGCGGCATTTACCCAGCTCTTAGATTTGGAATCTTGGTCTAGGGTTTTGTAAATATTTGGTCAATAACACTATATAACATAAGCTCACGCCTGTATCCCCAAAGGGGTAGGCACAGGCACACTCGCTCACATTTTGCCGAGCTTAGTTGCGTCCCCGATGTGATAGGAGGCGACCCTATCGCAATATCGGATACGGAAAAATACAATATCACTTTGCCCGACTCGGGAATCAAACCCGAGACCTCAGGATGGTAGTCGTACCGCGCACGCAATACCACTTCGCCACCGAGGAAGTATATGGTTAATATGTTAAAAAACGTGCCCTAATAAATTTTAAAGTAAAAACCATCCAAGTATGTGTCACACGACGCTTAGTAAAGGGTTCCGTATGAATGTAAACGGTTAAAATTGCAAGTTGCATTCAGTCCAGTAACTTTTTCTTTCTACGTACCCTTATCCCACCTTAATGTGGGGTCGGCACAACACACTTTTTGAAACATGTTGCAGGGAAGATTTGTCTTCGTTTTTACGACCAGCTGCCTGCCTGACGTCAACCCTCTCTGAGGGACCCAGTCACGGGCAAATAAATAAGAAAATTTGCTTTGCCCGACCTAGGAATCGAACCCAGGACCTCCTGGTTCACAGCCCATACATGTTGCCACTAGACCAAGGAGGCAGCTAAAATTGCAAGTTGCATTCAGCCCAGTTATAGTTGAGCTTTTACAAATTAATGAGTCGTAGAGTTCCGCTGTAGACAGTTACATCTACAGCATGAATGGGCCGGCTCGACCGGTTTGATACCACTGTCGCACAGAAAACCGACGTAAAGTGGTAGCTTGCTGTCGCGTTTCGTTCGGTGAGTGAGATTTCCGGTGGCCCACTTCCCCCCTTCCTTTCCCAATCCCTTTTTCCCTCCCCTTCCATTTCCCCCTTTTAGGTTGGCAACGCACCCATGATTCCTTTTGTGTCTTGGGTGTCTATGGGCGGTGGAGATCACTTACCATCAGGTGAACCATCTGCTCGTGTGCCAGTCTCTGCTAATAAATAAATAAAAATTATGTAACAAAAATTAATGAAGTTTTTCGTCAAAAGTTGACTACGGAACCCAAAAACAAATACCTATGAAATAACTGTAATAATATGTGAATTTTAATACAATAAATAGTAATTTATTCCGAACTTTTAGTAAATCAACTAAACAGTCCATATTTATTCAGTGGAAAGTTAGAGCTCTTTGTGCTAGGTCTAGAAATTTTCTAGGTCACCTATTCAAATTAACAGTGGATGAACAAATTAAGCTGGCTCAGGCAACTGATCCGGAACGTGGTACATGCTACTTATAAGCTCTATGCTTGACTAATTTTATTGTAATAAGTATTTAGGTTTGCGTTGAATTACTAAACGAATTTTTAAAAGGAGCTTTTTATTGCTTTATAAAGATATATGGGCCTGATAGTGAATGGTTATTAGAATTATTTTTTTTTGTGTCAAATTGATTGATTAAGAAAATTATTAAGATTTCTAATTATACTGGCTTTAATAGGCTGTGGACCGGGAGGTCCTGAGTTCGATTTCCAGGTCGAGCAAAGTGAATTTTCATAATTTGCCCAGCACTGAATCTCCCAGACGTTGACGCCTTGCAGGCGGTCGGTCGTAAATACTAAGCTGAATCCGTTCTGCAGCATGCTTGACATAGTCCGACCACATAACGGTGGGGTTAGGGCAGGTAGAAAGAAACATAAAAACAAAAACTATCCGTTACAATTAGGCTCAATTGCACCACTATTATTAACCTAGAGTTAGTCCTAACCGCAAGCTAAATTGACAGAAAATGTATGAATGACATGTAACTTAACTTGCGGTTAGGACTAACTCTAGGTTAATAACAGTGGTGCAATTGAGCCTTAATGACGTTAGAACGGTTATAATAAACCAAAACAATACTCACGAAAATTAAAATAAAATAAAAATGAACACTTTACTATAACAAGGCTGGTTATTTTAAATGCACTGCGCTCACACTGTTCTAGTTGGCTTTATTTTTTATATCAGAGACTGGCAAACGAGCAGATGGGTCATCTGATGGTAAGTGATCTCCACCGCCCATAGACAGCAGACACTCAAGACACAAAAAACTTAACGGACCGACTTCAAATCCGATCAAGACCAAATTTATATGGGACCACCCTTGAAATAAGCTCTATCGAACACAAAAATAATTTTGAAAATCGGTCCACATTCGGCGGAGATATCGCGTTACATACATAAAAAAAAAAATACAGACGAATTGGCGACCTCCTCCTTTTTTCAAGTCGGTCAAAAAGAATCATGGGTGCGTTGCCACCCTAAAGGGAGGGAAATAGGGATTGGGAAAGGGAAGGGGGGAATTAGGCCCCCGTAATCTCAATCACCGATCGAAACGCGACAGCAAGCTGCCACTTTACGTCGGTTTTTTGTGAGACAATGGTATCAAACCGGTAGAGCCGGCCCATTCGTGTTGAACGTAATTAAAAAAACTCGCTAGTGCGCCTCTGCCTACCCCTTGGGGGAATCAGACGTGAGCTTATGTTATGTGTTTATACTTTTATAGAAGTACATACACCCGTGAAAGTGCTACATATACTATTATGTCGAGTTATACGATATCAGCGTTCGGAACACTTACGAGTAGGCACTAAGGATGGGCTCTAGGGTTATCTATCTAGGACACAAAGGGTTCTTATATCTAGCATTATCGTTTACAGCTTGCGTGGGCATTTCTTGTATATTCTTAGGAATCCGTATTTTTTTCTACATTTTGATAGATTTTGTTTCTCGTGTTGGTGTAATGATGGTGTTATTTTAGGTTAAAGTGTTTAGTTTTATACCTATTGTTACATGATTGAAAATCATTTTAGCTATTTACCTGTATAAGCAGCGATGTATTACGGCCGGTTTCAATAAACGATCTCAGTTTAGAGTACAAATGGATCGCGATTATGAACCAATCAAATCAAGTCATTTGACGGTGTCATGTTCAAACTGTGTTCTTATTGGCTTATTTTTGTAATCTGTCTGCACATTCGATCTGAGATTGTTTACTGAAATCGGCCGTTAGTTCAGATTGGTAGTCTGTCGAGACGAGTGTCTAAGGTTTGAGATCAAAATGGAGCATACACCTCTGACTCTTCTATGTTAAGTGTGGTTTCTTTGTCCATTATCGCTCGCTATAACGGTGAAGGAAAACATAGTGAGGAAACCTGCATACCCGAGAATTTCTCCACAAGAATTCCAAAGGTATGTGAAGTCATTAGGTCAGCGTGGTAGACTAAGGCCTAACCTCTCTCATTAATAGAGGACTCTTGTGCCCAGCACTGGGACAGTAATATTACAGGCTAATTATATATTATTATACCTATATAAGATTTTGTTGTTTAGTGAATTAAGCTATGAACAGATCGTGTTAGTAAAACTGCTGTTTGAGTGGTAGAACCACGCTGTAGACAGTTACGTCTACAGCACGAATGGGTCGGATCGACCAGTTTGATACCACTGTCTCACAGAAAACCGACGTAAATTGGCAGCTTGCTGTCCCGTTTCGTTCGGTGAGTGAGATTTCCGGTGGGCCATTTACCCCCCTCCTTTTCCTAATCCGTTTTCCCTCCTCTTCCATTTCCTCTTTTTAGGTTGGCAACGCATCCATGATTCTTATTGTGCCTTGGGTGTCAATGGGCAGGTGGAGGTCACTTATCATGAGGTGACCCATCTGTTCGATTGCCAGTCTCTGCTGTATTAAAAAAAATGCATAGTCCGACCTAAGATTTGAGTCCAGGACTTCAGTTCCATAGCCCACATAAGCTGTCTATCCTTATGTGAGGTGGCACAACACACTTTTTCAAGCATGTTGCAGAAAGGATTTGGCTAAGTTTTTACGACCAGCTGCCTGCCTGACGTCAACCGCCTCTGAGGGATAGATACGCTGCCAATCTGAGTTACACTATTAATTTTTGTAGAACAAAAGCGTAACTGCAAGATAAAACATTAGAACCAGCAAAAACTAACCCAAAGGCACAAGTATTAGTAGATTTACGAGTTATGGGCGTTATCAACAAGACCTAACTACCCAGATGTCTCGGTTTTACGACGTTATCCGATCTGCGGTAAACTTTAAACTTGCCACTCTTCAAAGGGATCGTTTGTGAAGTTATTTGTTATAGCTCTATTCTATTGTGGTTTGAAGTTATTTTGAAAACTGGTACTTCTAATATGATAAAGCTTGTTATCTTCTTGTTAATACACCCAACACGTAAATCACGCCATATCGGGCACAAATTTCAGACTCCGGGCTAATACTGAAAAATCAAATATCACTTACAAACAACTAACATCATCTTTTTGTACTTTATACGTTTGTACTGTGTACATAGCATTAATTATTTACTTTAGCTTATTAGTCCTTTTATGTTGTATGGTGTACAATAAAGTATATAAATATATAAAATCATCATGTATCTTAAAAAATATATAAATTGAAATAAATATTGACTGCCTCGGTGGCGTGGTGATATTTCGGTACGACTACAGTTCTGAGGTCTCGGGTTCGATCCCCGGGTCGGGCAAAGTGATATTGGATTTTTCCATATCAGCCCGGAGTCTGGAATTTGTGCCGATATGGCTATCGCTATATCGGGCTCGCCCCTTATGACATTTGGGACGGAACTAAGCTCGGCAAAATGTAGGTATTCTAGTTCTCTAGTGCACCTTTGTCTACCCCTTCGAGGATACAGGCGTGAGCTTATGTTATGTTATGTATGTTATGAGATAAATATTTTTCTTGTTTCCCGAAAAATTACTGTGATATGATAGGAGGCGAGACCATCGCTATATTGGGTACAAGACTCCGAAGAGGAGAGCAGAAATCCAGTATAATTTTACCCGATCTGGAGATCGAATCTGAGATCTGGTAGCCGTAATGTTATACAACTACGCCACTGATACACGATTATATCATGGTATTAACCTTAACATACCCAAACTACAGCCAATAAAACTCGCAGAGGGCGTGAACCGTCGCCTGTGACGTCAGACGTTGACAAATTGCCGGATTTCCCCTCGTCTATCATTCATACCTTCCCCGTAGTAGATGTCGTACAGACACATAACACCAAGTCGTTAAGCCACGTCGACTGATTTTGACTTTATATACAGTATCTAAGGTTTTATGTTAAAAACGAATAAGGCAACCAAGTTCTAAAGATAAAGATCTAAAGATGAGGATCTTTAATATAATAATAGTAGGTAGCTATCCTTCACAAAAGCTTTATTTTCTTATTAGTGTTAATATTGATCAGAAACATGAAGCAACTCATAAGTAAAAATGCTTAAGTTAAGCTGCAAACACACATCTGGCATAGTAATAATAGATTTCCCTTGTTCACAGATAAAATGGAACTACATCAATAATACACCTTCAAATAGAATGCGAACATAACTAGAAAGATGACTAATGTAAAGTTAAAACTGATGTTCTACTTACTGAACTCCTTGTTGACGGCAGACGTGGTGCAAGCCAGGCCGTATGCCGACAACATGACCGACGTCATCATCAAATATACCAACAATGACACTTTCATACCAGTTGACCCTAATTCGGACACACTGGTAGTCGCTGATGATGATTCAGACACTTTAGAAGAAGAGGAAGAAGCAGAAAATGCGGCAAAAGAAGAGGAAGCTGCAGCTAACGCAGCAAAAGAAGATGCGATAGCAAGAAAAGAAGCGAAACACAATGCAGAAGAAAAACGAAACATATCAACATTGTTAGATGAAATAATAGATTCAGAAACTAATAGGGATGATACGATTACTGATCTATTATTTCGACCAGAATCAGAATTCGTTGGGGACATGCCCAAATTCGAATTCCTTGTAGCTGTTAAAGTGAATGAGAGTGACTTTGGTAATAGAAGTGCGAGTGGGATGGGTGGTTATAGTGACAATTTGATAGATAAGGATAAAAACAGCAGTGATGTGCTGAAGAAAGTGGATTATGTGGAACTGGTGGAAGTAGTGAAAGCATCTAGAGAGAACAAGAGTGCTTATATGTTGAATATTACTGGCCACGAGCTGGAAAATGACTTAGCGCCGGACACAAGTGAGTATTATCATTAAACGTATTTTGTACTTGATGCTTTCAATGCAAACCCTGACTACAATATTTGGGTGCTAGGATCATACGCGTTAGCAAAATTTCACATTTGTATGCATAGACTTGTTTAATTTCTGTTTCGCATCTTGAGAGTTGCTCATCTTCTTGCTTAGAATTTTGAATAAAGCCTCCATCTATTTTTAATTATTTGAGTAATTTAGAAGAGTTATCAAATAATTTTTATCATTATAATAACACAGTTTAAGAAGCGTCTATATTGCAATTATGGTATAAATAGCTTCATTTTATATTAATTTTGTAAAAATATAGGGCCTTACAGTTTAAAAAAACAGATTACTGTTTAACCTTAAAACAGTTTGTTGTTTTTATAACTAAGACCCATAATTTGTAGAAAAATAATATTAAACAATTGGTTGATTGATTCATCGTTTTCCAGAAGTATCTAAACTCATACTGGGTCCATGGGATGAGGTTTCTCAGACAACGTAAACTAAGGCAAACGCAACAGAAATTGGGATTACACCAAATATAGGACAAAGAACAGAGAATAGTGAATACAGAGCTAGTAGTGATATACATTTAGCCCACGAGTAATATCGTGTGACGTGCGGTCTGTACGCTGCCTCGTATAGTGACATTAAAGCAAATTACTTGTCTACAACACAACACGCTGGTATTATGCAATGAAATGTAGTTTCATTTGTTGTCTGATGTATTCTAAATGGTTCATTGTTTAATATTAATTGCAACTTTAACGCGTTAGGGTCTGCCTAAACATAATTGCAAATGTGAATATCCTCTTGCTTTCAAACAATCAATATAGTCTCTAGTATTGAACTTCTGATTTGTCTAAACATGTCTGGAGACGTTTTCATTGAAAAATTGCTTGTTAGAGAACTATCAGATCTAATTTGGACTAAAATCTTACAAAAAATTAAAAACCCACTGTTGATTCTTTTTGCTTTTTTGTTTCAATAACAATATTTTGAAATTGCGGGATTGTTTATATTATTTTACTTGTTGTCAATTCAAGTAACCTTACTGCTTCTGTCAAGAAATGGGTCACAGTATAAAGTGTAAGTTGGTGCAATGACTTTGTATAATACGAGTAACCCACTGAAGTAACTCTTGTTGACCCAGATCATTAGACTAATGACCTAACGGCTCATAATCGTCTAGCTTTGTTTTAAGCACTGCTTTAGCTACACTTATAAAATAGAATTATGCCGCAAGATTCGAGTAGAAGTTTGAAATGAGATGCCGCAATTTTGAATTTCAGACAATGACAAGAAAATAATAAATATATCCAGTCACACATGAAGTCATGATCCCATACTAGTTATAACATGTATCATGGGTTGAAATTAAACTATTTTTACGGATTCTATCACGATTTGGTTTTAATTTTTATGCCCGACGTTTCGAAAATTTTGCAGCCTTCGTGGTCACGGGTCAGACTCAAAAAGCTTTCGAAACGTCGGGCATAAAAATAAAAACCAAATCGTGATAGAATCCGTAAAAATAGTTTAATTTCAATTAATAACATTCACGTAAACCTAAGAAATCATTATGTATCATGGGTATCAGGAACTATGAGACTTACAGTCCCAGAAAACCCAGATCCGAAACAAATATATTATGTAGATCTAGATGATACAAACATTTGTGTTGCTATGGGAATTGAACATGGAGCCTCTAGTTTCAGAGCCAGCTTCTCACTGGCTGTGTCACAAAGACAGTCCAATATTGGTGGAATACAAGTATTTGTTTCGTGAATGAATGTTGTGAGACAATGAGTGTCTCCTAGTTTCCTATGCCAATAACTCTAGACTTATATCTTGCTATAGTGTCAGGATGTTGGGTGCATGGATCAGTGGCTCGAGCAAGTCTTGACGGTGGGCGAGTAGGTTGTGAACCGAGAGACCGTTCGATTCCCGCACTAAGACAAATCTTTGTGAGGCCTACAGATATTTGTTTCGCGTTATGAGACCGTGCATCTCTTGTAGTTCCTGATACCCAAGACACAAAGATTGTATCTTAGAGTGGGGTCAGGACTATGTGTGTGACTGTTGGGAGTTATTCATGAATTTATTTAATTATCTCGGTCGGACGTCACGTGTTTTTAGAGGGATTTTTCATCAAACTAAAATTATCCTTTTGGCAATTCTAGCTGTCCTAATTCTACTCCAATTGTGTTAGCTTAACACACTTTAAGGGTACGTTGCAAAAAGGATTCGTTTTCATTTTTACGACTTGCTTGACGTAACTTAACTCTGTGGGCCACCGTACCACCATATAAGGGTGTCAAAGATGCAAGGCGTAATGTCGCCTCGTCGTTTGACACGTGACCTGTCGCAGTATTATCTGTGTTCTCAGGTTTCACGGACCTCCAGACGCTGTTCCTGGCCTGCTTCGGGACCCTGATGCCGCTGCTGGCTATACTCTTCGCGACCCTGGTTATCAGGTACGTATTTTGGCGCAGCAAAATTTTTTTGATAGCTATATATTATAACTGCCTCGGTGGCGTGGTTGTATTTCGGTACGACTACCATTCTGAGGTCTCGGGTTCGATCCCCGGGTCGGGCAGTGATATTGGATTTTTGCATATCAGCCCGGAGTCTGGAATTTGTGCCCGATATGGCGATAGGTTCGCCCCTATCACATCTGGGACGGAACTAAGCTCGGCGAAATGTGGGTGTTCTAGTTCGCTAGTACGCCTTTGCCTACCCCTTCGGGGATACAGGCGTGAGCTTATTTTATGTGTTAAAAAACTAAAATTGAATAAACTATAAAACTTAAACATATCTTGACAAAATTTATATCAGACTAACCTTGGAATAAACTCTATCGAACACAATAAGAATTTTGGAAATCAGTCCACATTTGCCCGAATCGTTGCCTCCTTGGTCTAGTGGCAGCATGTATGGGCTGTAGACCGGGAGGTCCTGGGTTCGATTCCCAGGTCGGGCGAAGTAAATTTCCTAATTTAATTTGTTCGGGACTGGATCCCTCATAGGGGGTTGACGTCAGGCGGGCGGCCGGTCGTAAAAACTAAGCCAAGTCCTCTTTGCAAGATGCTTGAAAAAGTGTGTTGCGCCAACCCCACATTAAGGTGGGATAAGGGCAGGTAGAAAGAAAGAAAGTCCACATTTGCCCGAAATATCGAGTAACATACATAAGAATATACCGACAAATTGGAATCCTCTCAAACAGTGGGACAATGTAATGATTACGTCGATGCGAATACATTATCGAAAATTGTTCGTGCTACGGCGTCCTAACCGTTCATTGAATGCAATAACAAGTAGCCCAATCTGCGTTCCTTCGCCAATTACGTGACAGTTCTATATCATTCCGTTTGGACAGTTTGAGCGTCAGTCAATCATGACGTAACAGCTCGTAATACAGATGGAATTTGGCAGACAGATGTGGATACGGGCAGATTCCACGTCATATACTTGTATACTAGGATCATCGATATATTATTTACCTAGATGCACAGTTGACGTTCGGAAAATGGGACAGCAAAGGAGTGCTTAAGCACTCCTTTTGCCTACAGTCAGACGCCGATAGAATTCTAAATTACAAAATTCAAATTTAGAATGTTTGATCATTTCGTGTAAAAATCTACTTTATTACACGTGCATAGGGTTATATTTGTGTTGATTTAATTAGAACTTGTGATCTTTTTCTTTGTTTCATTCCTGAGACCACTTTTCAGGAAGATATTTGCAAAGAACTGTGCATCTAGGGTATATTATATTGATGACTAGGATTGACTACATCAGTCGCGTAGTTGTATTACAAGATGGCGCAATATAAAATTGGGTACTTGATTAATTTCTTTATTAATTTTATACGTTTGTGTCATCTAAATTATATAAAAGAAATAAATATTGAAGTATTGAAAAAAAAGCTTTTTACCACTGTTGCCATTTCGTGACGGTTATGTCGGGGTCACTTAGATTCGATTCCTTCAGGTTTCCTCACGAAGTTTTATTCATTATTATAGCAAGCGATAATTTACAAAGATAATCACAAGTTTAAAAACTGACCGACTTCCAATTTACCGATCGTGACCAAATTTATATGGGACCACCCTTGAAATAAGCTCTATCGAACACAAAAGACACACAAAGGATTTTGAAAATCGGTTCACATTCGGCGGAGATATCGAGTAACATACATAAAAAAAAATACCGCCGAATTGAGGACCTCCTCCTTTTTGGGAAGTCGGTCGAAAAAAGTGACAGCCTATTCTTAGCCATTTGCTCAGCTAAACTGTATAAGTAAGGCTCAGTGTGGCTTTACCACTTATTAAGTAATTATACCATTACATAATAGTTTGCAGGTAAAGTATTCTAAATATAGTGAGGGTATTGTGTAAAGGATATTACATTAAAGGCCCAAAGGGTCACTTTATTGGAATAGTAAAGGTCGCCGAAGGGTCTACCTTCTAGATAATATCATAACGTGAAGGGAAATTGTGTGCTGTTGCCTGTTATTAATACTAAAGCATGTATGTAAATATGTTTATTTTCATTGTATCTTAAATTATATCATGGTTTAGCTGCTCTAATTTAAGGTCTTTTTGTATCTGGTGCTGTATTGTATTAGTAACTGACTGTAAATTGGTGTTAAAAAGAGCAACGTCAGAGTTTCTTGCCCGTTCTTCTCTGGCGAAACAGCCTTCCGAACAGGCGGTAGAGTTAAAATTTGACGGAATCTAAATAATGTTTGAACATTTTATGGATTCAATAAATATTTTATTTTTTTATGACATACATAGTACTGTATACCTATAAAGAGTTTTATTAATAGTTTTCCATTTTCGATATTTGCAAAGAATACATACATAAACTCACTCCTGTATCCCCGAAGAGGTAGGTAGAGGCGATCTAGCGTACTGAAACACCCACATTTCGCAAAGTTAATATCTGTCCCAGATGCGACAGAGGGCGAGCCTATCGCCATATCGGATAGAAATTCTAGACTCTGGATTGAATAAAACATAACATAAGCTCACGCCTGTATCCCCGAAGGGGTAGGCAGAGGCGCACTCGCCAACTAGTACACCCACATTTCGCCGAGCTTAGTTCCGTCCCAGATGTGATAGGAGGCGAGCCTATCGCCATATCGGGCACAAATTCCAGACTCCAGGCTGATATGAAAAAATCCAATATCACTTTGCCCGACCGGGGATCGAACCCAAGACATCAGGACGGTAGTCGTACTGTGCACGTACTAGAAGTACGCTACCGTGGCAGTTTCAATACATATCTATACAAATAAATGAAATTGGAGTGTCTGTTTGTAATATCAAATTAACAGCTTTTAACTAAATGCATAATATGAAAGTACCTGTACCTAGTGACAAAATAGTAACTAAATTTTTCCCAAAATCCTGATTTTAACACCAACAGATACCAAAAACCAGATTTTTATAATGGTATAAAACACAAAAATGTTAAATACTGTTAGAATAATTTCTACAACTTTTAATTAACCAATTGAACACTGTAAAATTTGTGTTTTGGCGCTTTATGTTGTATGCCTCTGAGGTCCAGATGTAATGGTACTTATGTAAACCAAAAAGCATTTATTTTTATTTTTGTCCGTCTGTTTGTTCCGGCTGATCTCTGAAACAGCTGGACCGTTTTTTACGGGACTTTCAATGGCAGTTAGCTGATATTATGAGACTTTTTATTTTTATTTTTTGTAGCAGTGATTGACAAACGAGCAGATGGGCCACCTGATGGTAAGTGATCTCCACCGCCCATAGACACCCAAGACACAAAAAGAATCATGAGTGCATTGCCAACCCAAAAGGAGGGAATGGAAGGGGAGGGAAAAGGGATTGGGAAAGGGAGTGGGGAAATGGGCCACCGGAAATCTCACTCACCGAACGAAACGCGACAGCAAGCTGCAACTTTATGTCGGTTTTCTGTGAGACAGTTATGTCTAACCGGTCGAGCCGGCCCATTCGTGCCATAGACGTTAATGTCTACAGCGTGGCTCTACCACTCAATTTTAGAAAAAAAATCCCAGAAAATAGATTTCGATTCGAACGGAGTCGCGGGCACCAGCTAGTTCGAACATAAATTTTGTAAATGTATTTAACAGCCAAACTAAACCAGTAAATATTGTAACTCACTCCATATTTCACACAGAATCCATATCGCTTATTTATGGAGCATCTAATGCAATCGCCGAATTTAGGTCGTTTCGGTACAAATTTATTTAAATATTCAGAAATCGATATTACATTAAAGCCAATTTAGACGGAGTGTTTCTTGTTCATTATAAGCACACAAGATAGAGGGAATGAGATAGAAAAGTGACCACACCTGCGGCCTGTAGCCCGAGCACGAAAAACTAATGTAAATGTAAATGTATTCGAGTTCAGAGACATTTGGTTAATATTTCATACAAATTTCATAGACGCGCATCGAGTTCGAATACATTTACGGTTGTCAGAAATTTTCCTGCTCAGGCCGCGAACTCGAATACATTTACATTTACATTCGTTTCTTTACAGATTGTAAACCCAGTGAAGTCCAAAAAAAACCAGCGACCACCGATGGAAGTAGTATAACGGCCAGTTTCAATAAACGATCTCAGTTTAGAGTGCAGATAGATCGCGATTATGACCCAATCAAATCGAGTCATTTGACGGAGTCATGTTCAAATTGCGTTCTTATTGGCTTATTTTTGTAATCTATCTGCACATTTGAACTGAGATTGTTTATTGGAACCGGGCGTTAATGGTCGCCAGAATCATGCCGGCCTACATAGAAGCTTCTTTATACTGATGATAATATTATACATAACATAAGCTCACGCATTATTATATCGATGGCTCACGCCTATAATAGGCGTAGTATGGATGTAGCTGACACCCTTGAAAATAAATTTCCGCGCCAACGAAGTCGCAGGAAACAGATAGTAAATAAAAAAAAAGTGGGCGAGTAGCCGGCTGTGAAATGAGAGGCCACGGGTTCGATTCGCGAACCGAGATAAATGTTTGTGTGGCCCACAGATATTTGTTTCGGGGCTGGGTGTTGTGAGACCGTGCGTCTTTCGTAGTTCCTGATCCAGACGATATAGGTTATAACTAGTGCGGGGCCGGGACTATGTGTGTGTCTGTTGGGTGTATAAATAATTAATATATGATGTAAACCCTATTTTCTAGATGCCTGTGCCGTCGGTACTGCCCAGGGTTCTGTAAGAAGCCTACGGATTCCTCCACATCAGACAACAGCGATAAGCAAGATGCAAATCAACAGGTAAGAACTTTCATATTTTTATATATATAAAGACTGAGTGATGGAAATGAAGATACTATGATGGATGGAGCTTTCATATTTTTTATAGTAGATACTGAGTCTTTCTTTCTACCTGCCCTTACCCCACTTTAATGTGGGGTAGGCGCAACACAATTTTTCAAGCATGTCGCAGAGATGATTTGGCTAAGTTTTTACGACCGGCTGGCTGCCTGACGTCAACCCCCTCTGAGGGGTCTAGCAGATACTGAGTAATAGAGGAAATTAAGAAACTGTGATGAATGTCCAATGTCCATGTAATTTTTTTTGTATCAGAGATTGGCAAACGAGCAGATAGTTTACCTGATGGTAAGTGATCTCCACCGCCCATAGATACCCAAGACACAGAAAGAATCATGGGTGCGTTGCCAACCTAAACGAAGGGAATGGAAGGGTAGGGAAAAGGCATTGGGAAAGGGTATTGTTCCATACAGACAGGATTGACGTCAGGAAGGCTGCCGGTCGTAAAAACTAAGCCGAATTCTTTCCGCAACAGGCTTAACAGAGTGTTCCCACATTGGAGTGGGATTAGGGCAGGTGTGAGAAAATAATCTAAATGTATGCGAAATTAACAGTCTAATGAAAAGCCACATCTAAGCGAACCAAAGACTTCTATGTATTACTATAATCACAAGTTTAAAACCTTAACGGACAGACTTTAAATCCGATCGTGGCCAAATGTATATGGGACCACCCTTGAAAGAAGCTCTATCGAACACAAAAAGAATTTTGAAGATCGGTCCACATTCGGCGAGGATATCGCGTAACATACATAAAAAAATACAGACGAATTCAGGACCTTCTCTCTAAAAGTCTCTGGTGCAAACCTTATAAATACTTTAAAAGATTTCTGAAATATACCGTAATCTTTAAGCTAGGAAAATGCGGCAAAAGGCTTCATCCTGAATCCCGATTCTATGGTAAACATTAGAGGATCGTCTGTACAGCCCGCGGGAGTTATGACCACTTTTATCTTTATGAATATTTATTGAACAAAATATAGAATTGTGTGCCTAAAATGTCGTCCCCTATCACATCTGGGACGGAACTAAGCTCGGCGAAATGTGGGTGTACTAGTTCGCTAGTGCGCCTCTGCCTACCCCTGGGATACAGGCGTGAGCTTATGTTATGTTATGTGCCTAACATGTTATAACCTACTTGAATATAAGGAGGTAATAAATTTGCCTGTGTTTTTATGTTCGTTACACGAGATCCCCTAAAAATATTTGAGTGGTAGAGCTACGCTGTAAAGTGTAGAGAGTAACGTCTACAGCCCGAGTGCGCCGGATCGACCGATTTGATACCATTGTCTCACAGGAAAGCAACGTAAAGTGGTAGCTCGCTGTTGCGTTTCGTTCGGTGAGTGAGATTTTTTTGAGGCCCAATTCCCCCTCCCTTTCTCAATCCCTATTCCCCTCCTTTTAAGTTGGCGACGCACCTATGATTCTTTTTGTTTCTTGGGTGTCTATGGGCGGTGGAGATCACCCATCATCAGGTGACCCACCTGCTCGTTTGACAGTCTCTTCTATAAAAAAGTGCATCGATTTTCAAAATTATTTTTGTGTTCGATAGATAATCCAAGGAGTTCTAATTTTTGTCAAGATCCCATCGATATATTATTCACCTAGATGCACAGTTGACGCTCGGAAAATGGGAGAGCAAAGAAGTGCTTAAGCACTCCTTTTCCCTACAGTCGGACGCCAACAGTATTCTAAATTTCAAAATTCAAATTTAAGAACGCTTGATAATTTCGTTTAAAAAGCTACTTTATGATACGTGCATAGGGTTATATTTGTGTTGATTAGAACTTGTGATCTTTTTCTTTGTTTTTTCCTGAGACCACTTTTTAGGAAGATTTTTGTAAAGAACTGTGCATCTAGATTCTATGGTATATTATGTTGATGCAAGATCCGATCAATTTTGAAATTAGTATTTAAGATTTTTATTTGTTTTGTTAGCTGTTAATTTAACAAATTAAGCGATTTCCGATTACCCGCGCTTTAATGCTCTAACAGTCCTTTGTCCCATGTAATAAAATAGAAAACCTTTCCAAGGTTTCAGTGACAAATTATCCCACTTTATTTCTACCACGTAGACAGAGTTCAGTTGTGGGACCCCAAGGGAGTGCTCTGCGAGTAATTCTACTTTCTTGCATCCCGTCGTAATCCCGACGAATCCCGCGGGACACACCGTTTCAATGAGCCCGCGAATGTTGTGATTCCTCTTGATATATTTCATTGAATATTCTAAGTAAAAATGACCTTTTGTTAATCTTTACACCATTTTGAGATCCTTTTATTTTTTCAACCGATTTCATACGAAAGGTCTTTTACAAATCGTTCGTATTTTTATCAATTTATTATTCATTCAAACAAACTCGTTGTTGTTGAATGCAAGTTGTTGCTTGTCCTTTTTTGGTTTGACAAATAAACTTTCTTTCTTTCTTTTCTTTCGTTCAACAGGCGTATATTTGCGAGCGTTCGTTCGGTTGCATGTGTATCCGGCTTTAGATATCTGTGGCGGCGCTTGACCAAATTGAACGTCGGCGACATTAGATTTGCAAGGCCCCAAATTTTTCGGCAAAACACATTGGCAGTTTTATACAGTGAAGCCCCTTTCAAATCGAGAGTGGGCGCGGGACCAAGGGGGTCTCAAGGCGCGAGTCCGTTGGCGATCGCCGACGTCTAGCGCCGCCACTGCTATGCCGCGTCTCCTGCACCTGTGTTTTGTTTAGAAACAAAACACAAAAACACATACACACAGAACAATGGACCATAGGTAAAAATGTGTACCGAAACCATGTTTTGTGTAGGTGTTTTGTGTAATGTGTTAGTGCAGGAGACGCGGCTTCAGATATCTCCAATAAATGATGAGCGATTTTCAAAATTATGTTTGTTATAGGCCTTAATCCTTACTTAAGTACTAGTATAATATAATTTAGCTAAGATCTGAAAGGGCATAGAGTACACTTCTTAACAAACAAATTCATCAAAATTACAAGTTTAAAGACTTAACTGACCGACATCCAATTTACCGATCGTGACCAAATTTATATAGGACCACCCTTGAAATTAGGTCTATCAAACACAAAAATAATTTTAAAAATCGGTTCACATTTGGCGGAGATATCGAGTAACATACTTAAAAAAATACCGACTAATTGACGACCTCCTCCTTTTGTGGAAGTCGGTCAAAAATAAAGGTAAAGCATAGCTAAAACATTAGAGATACTAAACCTTGATAATGATACTGTTAAGCGTCGGTAATATGACGCCATTCTGAGCTCGTAAAAAAGTCGTTTAATGCGTATAAAGTAAGTAATCGACTGTTACATTGTTAAAGCAGCAGCCCGAGCAGGAAAATTTCTGACAACCGTAAATGTATTCGTGCTCGATGCGCGTCTATGAAATTTGTATGAAATATTAATCAAATGTCATCAGTGCGCGCGAGTTTACATTTACATTAGTTTTTCGTGCTCGGGCTACAGTTCATATACATCTATAGAGCGAACTTCGACTAAGTCTAAGTCGAAGTAACGAACTCAGCGAGGATTTGGAATTGTTAAATCGAACTTTGACTTACTCCGAGTCATTTTTTATTAGAAAAACAGTGTGACAGACAGACTAAGGCAAAGATTTTACATAACATAACATAAGCTCACACCTGTATCCCCGAAAGGGTACGCAGAGGCGCACTAGCCAACTAGTACACCCACATTTCGCCAAGCTTAGTTCCGTCCCAGATGTGATAGGGAGCGAGCCTATCGCCATATCGGGCACAAATTCCAGACTCCGGCCTGATATAGAAAAATCCAATATCAATTTGCCCGACCCGGGGATCGAACCCGAGACCTCAGGTCGGCAGTCGTAACGAAATACGACCACGCCACACCGAGGCAGTCTAGATTTTCTTGTAAAAAATGACTCGGACTAAGTAAAAATCCTCACTAAGTTCGTGACTTTGACTTAGACTTAGTCGAAGTTCGCTCTATAGATCTCAGCCCGTGTCATTTTTCGACCGACTTCCACAAAAGAAGGTCCTCAATTCGTCTGTATTTTTTTTAATGTATTTTACTCGATATCTCCGCCAAATGTGGACCGATTTTCAAAATTCTTTTTGTGTTCAATAGAGCTTATTTCATGGGTGGTTCCATATAAATTTGGTCACGATCGGTAAATTGGAAGTCGGTCAGTTAAGTTTTTAAACTTGTGATTATTACAAGAAAATCTTTGCGCAGTCTGTCTGTCAGTCTGTTTTTCTTGTAAAAAATGACTCAGACTAAGTTAAAGTTCGATGTAACAATCCCAAATCCTCAATGAGTTCGTTACTTTAACTTAGACTTAGTCGAAGTTCGATCTCAGCCATAGTATCCTTTGAATTAAGCAGCGATGTACCGGGTTCGATGTATGTGACACTGTGCGATTGTGTGACCGTCACACGAATATTGTATAGGATTTTGACGGGAACTCTGACACGGTGTGCGTAGCTTGTTAAAATTATAGCATATTATTGTCTGGAGATGTGTTTGTGGTTTTAATGTGATGTGGTTTTATCCACTAAAATTCTGCGAAGATGGACAGTATTATGTGGAAACTTTTTAACCGGTGATGTTTGATGAGTTTTTCTTGGTGCATTGACTGGCTTGTTCGGTCGATTCGCTGAGTGAAGGTCATTTGAGGGGCATCGCACTGGAAGGAATTGCCGCCATAATCCCAGCAGGACCTTGAGATCATCCACATTTGGGTCTTTTCTATTTGATTTACCTGGGTCTAGATCCCCCAGAGGGAGATTGACGTCAGGCAGGCAACCGCTCGTAAAAACTAAGCCAAATCATCTCTGCAACATAATTGAAGAACATAAGAGAAGAGCAGGTAGAAAGAAAGAAGGGATTTTTCGACTGATAATTCATGCCAAAAACCGCCAAATCTTAGTTGAGTTCTTACAAGAGCAACAATTTTAACTCCGGAATCAAGAAGTTTTGATAGCCGTGTCGAAATATAAGCGTAACATTTTAACAGAGTTGATTTAATTACTGCTTCAGAAACTGGAATAATTTTACAAACGTTTTTTAACAATCTAAACGAAAAACTGATATTTCTACGTTAAGAGCGCATGGTACCTCAGCTCAAATTCAAATTTTGCACCCACTACCTGTCCCTGCTAGAGTGCGCTATCGTACGCTGTCTCGCTCATACACTAATGGCGTCATAGGATGTCAAGCGGTGTTGATAAGACAAACAAGTGAAGTAGCGTGGCGGGCCCGCATTTACGATGCATTAGGACAATTTATTTACAAAAACATAAGCTCACGCCTGTACCGCCGAAAGAGTAGGCAGAGGTGCACTAGCGACTAGGACACCCACATTTCGCCGAGCTTAGTTCCGTCCGAGATGCGATAGGGGCCAAACCTATTGCCATATAGCGCTCAAATTCTAGACTCTGGGCTGATATTGAAAACATGCAATATCACTTTGCCCGAACCAGGGGTCGAACCCAAGACCTCAGGATGGTAGTCGTACTTAAATACAACTAAACCCCGGAGGTAGAGTTTACACACATAGTAACACACAATCGAGGCACAATTTATTTTAGTACAATTAAAAAAACTTTTCAATGGCGTGTCAGCGCTGACGCTGTCTGTCGGGCTTAGAAAGTTATGTTTGAGCCATGGATGATCGTACCATCAGGTAACTTTTCTTACAAGATAACTTTGGTTTAGGTGTCCTCTTAACCAGTCACACAGCCCACCTGTGCTATAAGTTCTCCTTGCTGGAACTTCCGTTGACAAACCTGTAGAGAAACGGATGTCAATGTTCCTCCACTGGATGGGGACAGTTTCTTGTCAGATAGGTTTAAGCGGCTCCTCCAGTGTTTGATGTTTAGCGGTGGTATATAGAGTTAGTCCCAATATATGTAGAAAACTGAAAGGAGACTACAGGATTCGTAATAATAAACAACTTTTATATTTGCAAAATTGTCAATATACCTGATGTTTCATAGATATTGCCATTCAAAGATTTTATAAATAATCCGTGTACTTAACCAAAATAATTTAGTTGTATTCGTCAGTTCTTTGCGTTCTTTCTATGGAGAAAACTCTTATTTCTTACCCGATGATCTCACACCTCTACGGACTAAGTCAAGGATGTGGATATTGGGAATTAAATGATTCACTGCCAATACCAGAATTCCAGGGTATATCACAGCTAGTATAACAATGTCGGCGCCGTCACTGCACGTCTTAAACAGCCCGCATAATTGGCGTGAAATGTCACCTTTAAGGCTTGGAGCCCTATATCTAAGGAAGGGAAAGAAAAATTACGTACAGCTTTCGAATCCAACAGGAGGGCCAAGGGTAAATACCTATGCAAAATTGAAGGGCGACAGAAAAGCTATCTCGGAAATCGAGCTTTTGGTGACTTGTCATCGCAATGTAAAGCAGTTTCTACTAGCTTAATCTGCAGTCACTGCGTAAACTTGATAACCACAGTAAAATAACACTCATCTTTGAGTTGAACCCTTTGCCTCAAATTCGATTTTGTACAATGGTGGAGCCACGCTACTGGACGTTGCACCGGCGCAGCGTGTGTGGAGTACTACATGAATCCATATCAACCTGTATGCGGTCAGGCGAGAGCCTGAATCTTGGACATTCGAAAGTCGAGCATGGCTGATCGTATTCCCGTGGTGGTTCTTAAGACGTCCGCGGCTGAGTTAACCCTCATTCTCAGGAGTTTCCTCAATTTTTCATATAACAGTTCCGACTCTGAAGAATTTTTGACATCCATCTATGTTGAAGACTGCGCACACCAATCGGAAATCCTAATAGAGTGACCGGTCGGACCTTTCCAATTATAGTCTCCATCACGTCCTTTTTTTCCAAAACTCATAGAAATTAATTAATACATGGCTCCTGAAGTATTTATAACTCGCCTCATTGATCTATTCACTATTGGTAGCGTATATCGGGTATGAACTATGAGGTCCTGGAATCCATTTCCAGATCGAGCAGGCGTTTTTGACTTTATGGGTGGGTCATTACACAGGTAGCCCATTGTAAAAACTAAGGCCAAACACCTCTGCAACATGCTTTAACAATGTGTTGCGTCGACTCCATACTGAGGTGGAATAAACGTACGCCTACATAATATCACGCCTGTATCCCATAGGGGTAGGTAGAGACTATAGATTTACACTTCGCCCGATTCTGATACTTTACTACTTTCGCTTCATCTACTATCATGATCTCATTAGAGTCGGTTTAGTTTTTTATCTGTTCTTTAGTAAATATATCATCAATTTATCACCAATATAAGTGCGATGCGGTCGCCCTATACCGACTTTTCCATGCACACTCGTCTTTTGTCACTGTTTCGACAATCTCCTATCATCTATCCTCTCAATATGTCTGAACCATCTCAACATCCCTTTCTATTTCTTATCACTACATCTTCTTTCACTCGACGGAGATACAACACCACTTTATTCCACACTCTATCACGCGACACATGCTCCTTCATGCTCTCATTTCCACCACCCTGAGGGCTTAGCCAAGTAGCTTATGCGCTAGTCGAATAGAATAGTAAATATATGGGAATGACATAAGAGTCCACTAGTAAGCCCACTGATCTTACTTTCATGCCTGTTCTGTCACATCCAACTTTTACTCTCATTTATAAGTGTGGGCACTAACACTTCTTTATGAACGGCCAATCGTGTCTTTTTAGAGACCTTCAGCTACTCATAAAGGTGTTCAGCGCTCCATTAACTCGATTACCTGCACATACTTGTCTTTTAATGTCGCTATTATGCTTCCCATCACTTATAAATATACAACCCAGATATACAAAGTCTTTCACTTGTTCTACTCTCTCGTTAACTATCATAATTTTGCACTCTGTTATACTTTCATTTCTTTAAAAAAAACATACTTTTCGTCTTACTTACATTAATTTTCTCCTTTCCTTTTAAATGCATCATCCATAATTATTACCATTGTCTGTAATTCGTCTTAGGTGTTCTCCAAGTCTACAAAGGCGCAAAAGACTTTTCGTTCTTTGGCTGAGAATTTTTCTGGAAAGCTTCGTAGCTTCTGAAGATCTAATCCGCACATCCCATACTCTTTCGAAATCCCGCTTGTACATTCTATAACTTATTATTCGTCTCATACATTACCCATTTCAATCAGAACTTTCGCATATAATTTTCCGACAACACTAAGAACGTACTCTGATAGTCTTGCCGTGACTCCTTATCCTTATACAACGGAACAATAAATTTGAAGATGGAATAAAGGCAGGTGAAAAAAAAATATACAGGGTTAGTCGGAAAGTGTGTAGAGAGCCTTGGCCAACATAATGTATCATTATTAAATATTTCTACCTTAGATAGCGTACGTCATTTTAATCTTTTATTCTACCTGCCCATAACCCACTTTCATGAGTGGTCGGTGCAACACCCTATTTCAAGCATATTGCAGAAAGGATTTGGCTAAGATTTTAGTTTAACCAGCTACCTGCCTGACGTCAACCCCCTCCGGAGGATCCAGTCCCGGGCAAATTAAATTAGAAAATTCGCTTTACCCGACCTGGGAATCGAACCCACGGCCTCCCGGTCCACAGCCCATATATGCTGCCACTAGACCAAGGAGGCCACGAGCGTACCTCATCTTAATAGTAGGACATTTTTTATTTCATATATATAAAAAGTAAACTACCTATACCACGATTACATATCGGCAAAATACGTGCCACTTACGCAATGCGCGCGCCCCCACACTGTAATTTTAACTAAGATATAGTTACTATGCGTCTTTTAATTATTATTATCTAGGACTTATACAGCACATTGTCACTAGATAATCATCGATTTAGTAACAAAATCATGAAGTTAACATTAATAGCCACTTAAATAATGATTACAGATTAAACTAATTATTGAAATAAAACAATCTTGGTAGCTTAGATGTTGGTAGCACGCCCCGCGAAACATTTTTCTGTCTGGCTTTATCCCGGCCTTCTGCCAAGGGCCGTCTTCCTACTTAAACGCTTCCACTTCACACGGTTCTGAACGTCCTCCATAGTGAGGCTTGGCTCTCATATCTAGGAAGATATCTCCAGAACGCTTTTTGGGCCGTTCACGACCGTCCACCTACCGGAACAAATGCAACACTTATTTAAAATATAGCCTACAATACAAGTATTTGAATATTATATTTATTATTACGATTTTAATTTTGTTTTATATTTTCATATTTTATTTGTTTTTATTCATTATAAATATAATAAATAAATATAAATATAAAATGTATTAGTTCTCAAATGGAAATTACAAAAGCGAACTTACAGCTATTACAGTAATTAACAACTATAATAAGCCAATTAAAACAAACTGAGAAAACAAGTGACTATATATAAAACATTAACTGTTAACCTCCACAGTTGGAAATAAACCTGTCTCATGGGGGTCTTCAAGAGTGTGCTTTTAGAGTTCTCAAATATTGTTCAATTAGTCATTACATACAAAAGGTTAAAGTGTGAGTGTGTGTGGTGTGTGTGTGTGTGTGCGTGCGTGCGTATGTGTGTGTGTGTGTGTGTGTGTGTGCGTGAGGACGGGTGTGTGTGTGTATGGGGATGGATGTGTGTGTTTGTGGGGATGGGTATGCGTGTGTGGGCGTGTGTGAATATATTTCAATTCATAATCTTTAGGAGGATCTTCGGTTTCGGAGTAGTCAAGGGTAAATTACCATTTACTAACAGTCATTTTTGCATCTTTTATAGAACATTCCTTTATATCACAACATAACACGACCTTAATATATTATAATAAGGTCGTGTTATGTTGATGTTGGCCATATATATATATGGCCTCATGTATATCTCCATATGCTGGGCAAATGATGTATTGCACTGGACCTGTTGCGTTCTAAAGACGCGTCGTTTTAAAAGTAAGGGGTAAGCGAGCGAGTTAATTACTTCTTTGTGCTGTTTTAGTATTATGTCACATATTATTAAAGATTTTTGTTTCTTAAGATTTCGTACTTATAAAAATTATGTTGAGTTTAATGGTTAATAACACTAGTAATGACGACGAACACTATGCCTCTGCATTATCTGAATCTGGCAATATCAGTGATGAGAGTTGCCATAGTGTTTCTTCGCTTCGTGATAACCTTGAGAGTCAGTTTTCGGACGTATCTAAGAATTTTAATATCGTTCATATTAATGCGAAAACTGCCTCGACTGCCTCGGTGGCGTGGTTGTGGTTGGGTACGACTGCCGTCCTGAGGTCGATTGAATGTCGGTAGGTCAGCGTCAATCATTATGTAAAAAGCTTAAATTACACTATATTTTTTTAATGACAGTTACGTCTACAACATGAATGGGCCGGCTCAACCTGTTGGATACCACTGTCTCACAGAAAACCGATGTAAAATGGCAGCACGCTGTTGCATATCGTACGGTGAGTTATATTTCCGGTGGTCCCATTCCAATCTCTTTATCAATCCCTTTTCCCCTCCTTTTAGGTTAGCAATATACCCATGATATTTTTTGTCATAAGTGTCTCTATCTATGGGCGGTGGAGATGACTTACCCTGACCCACGAGCAATCGTGTTACTGCTATATAAATACTTTATATTTAAATTTTTAATATACAAATACCTAATAATTTTATGTAGGATTTAAAAATAAAACTTTGTTTGGCAATATCTGTGAAAGTATTAAGTATATTGAAAAAAATGCAAGAATTAAAGTTGTTTTTTATTACGAATACAGTATCCTTTCAGCTTCGTACATAATAATTTATGTTCTAACTAACCGTGTGTAATAGTAGAGGGCCCGTGACATTTGCTATACTTACGCCGCTGACACGCGACTGGATTTCTAATCTACTAAATATTCAGGTAAATGGAAACCTAGAAAATACTGATTTATTTATTAGAATATTCTCGTCATCATCATTATAATCACCTACAATACGTTGTTTAATTGATGAAGTATCCCAGATAAATAAATTATATTTATTTATTATCCTGACAGCAAGCGACACAACCTCCCCGTCTGACAGCCGAAGCGGGAATGTGTGCGGGCCGGGCGGCGGGCGGTCATGAATAAAACGGTCCGCAAAACGCGAAAATTTAGATAATTGGATCTTACAATAAAAAGACAAATTATTTTCAAAATCCAAAACACATAACCTATGCGTATTATTTAACTAAGTTACTATACAAAATTTCACGATCTTATTTGAAGTATGTAATGAGTAATCCGGGATATTAATTCGGTTTAGAGGTAACTTTGCAATTTTTTTCTATCGAGAAAATTTTAAGGAATCGTGTTTTCGCCACACATGTTCACTCACATAAGCCCTCAACTTTATCATATATTTATTACAAAGTAAAAGCTGCAGTATTGTTGATTTTATCCGGGTTCAAAATAAGCCATTTGAGGTAGTATGGGCCCTTAAAATGCAACTGGATTATCCTCCTAATCCCACGATAGATAACAAAGAAGTGATTTGTATTCCGATTGGGTAATACATTAGGAAACTCGAGGTAATTCGGACGTGAGACGGTACTGTTAATCATTGAAAGGCAAAAACTTGTGTACGGGTGTTTGCTCAGAGCTTATTAGAACTTAGGCGCTTTGTGTTATGTCTCCTAGTAATCATTAAGCAGCGACAGCTCAGTTGGGAATGGTATGGACTGCCGAGACAAGTGTCGGAGGTTCGAGACCAACCCCAAAATGGAGCATACACCTCTGACTTTTCTATGTTAAGTGTATTTTCATTGTGAAATATCGCTTGCTATAACGGTGAAGGAAAACATCGTGAGGAAACCTGCATACCCGAGAATTTCTTCACAGGAATTTCGAAGGTATGTGAAGTCTGCCAACCCGCATTAGGCCAGCGTGGTAGACTAAGGCCTAGCCCCTCTCATTAGAAGAGGAGGCCCGTGCCCAGCAGTGGGACAGTAATATTACAGGGCTAATATTATTATTATTAATATTATAATCATATTATCATCAGCCATAGGCCGTCAATTGCTGAATACTTACGTGTATTATATACTGAAACAAGTTATATACTTTTTCCTATTCGTTACTGTACGACGTCTATTGGTTATATACGGCCTTACTTATAAAAACAACTTATCTTTAAGAATAGTTTGTAACTTTTTCCTTGCGTTACATTGTTTGATAATGAAAAGGACAAGCTATTCTTAAAGATAAGAAGCGCGTAAATATTTTTATAAGGTGAATAATGTTTTGTATGGCTTTGGTATTATTTGGTAATTGGTATGGCCACGTTTTGAGGAAACCACAGGAGTGCGTCGGTCGCATATGTCTGGCCCATATCGTACCAGGAGTGCGTTCCCGTGGACGGCCCAAAAAGCGTTCTTTAGACGTTCTAGAGGAAGATATGAGAGCCAATGGCTTCACCGTGCCGATACCGGGCCAAGTGGAAGCGTTTAAGTAGGAAGGCAGACCCTGACAGAAGGCCGGAATAACGCGAGGCAGAAAGATCGCTTTATTTGACGTAAAATAAATCTCTATCTATCGAAATAACGCTCTTTAAAAGATCCTAGGCATATTACACCCGTGTAAAAATATTTATAATCAATATGACTTAAAATAAATATGGTATTAGTAAATTAGCAATCGTTATTTAAAATTATAGTTTTCTATTGCATTATTTGTCTCACTGTGAACTGGAAGGTGTCTGTCTTTTAATTTTCAAACGTCCACTAACCGTGGAACGCTTTTATTATGGTCCACGGTAATCAATTAACTTGTCTCTGTTGTCGTTATTCGGTATTTCGTATTAATTAATTGAAAATTCGTGGCATAGCTCTTCAAAATTGAAAATCAGCTAGCGAGCTGGACAATAGCGCTGCCAATCCCTGTCAACATTTGCTTGTTATGGTATACGATCTAATTCAGCGACATAATCCATCCAGTCCTCACTCCAGTTCAAGTACAAATCGTTTTTCGGCCGACTTCCACAAAAGGAGGAGCCTCAATTCGTCTGTATTTTTGTATGTATGTTATTCGATATCTCCGCCAAATGTGGACCGATTTTCAAAATTCTTTTTGATTTCGATAAAGCTTATTTCAAGGGTGGTCCCATATAAATTTGGTCACGATCGGTAAATTGGAAGTCGGTCAGTTAAGTTTACTTTTGCTCAATGACAATTATTAGGCGCCAACTAATTGGTCTATATGCTAATTTGCTCAGAATATAACATCAGGCGTTTTTTTCGCAATGAAGAGGTTCGAAACATGAAAATCATTGGCACTGGTGGCCTATAAAGATGACCTTTTCACTGGATTCTAGGTTGTCTTTTGTGCAAAGGCGTTTCCGTGTCATTCGTCAGCTTGTATGGAGGCTGGTTAAATTTTAAACATCAAAATCACAGTGTGCACGTGGTGGTGAATATTTTAGTTTGGGGATACACGGGAGCGCGTTACAGTAGGTCAAGCTATGTTTTAAAATTTTATGCTTCGTTTCTATTATTCCATTTACAGTTGAAATTGAAAACTACTGCTGATTTATATTATCTTTTTTTAGGGTTTCGTGGCCGTGTATATCACTGCTATTTTACTCAGGAACTGTAGATGTTTAAATGGGAGTTGTGTTTTATATGAACGTCTAAAAGTGTTGTTAAATTAAGAAAACCATTTTTACATGCACAATTATGTGTCGGTTATATATCAATTATGTGGATGCTCTTAATATATATTATAAATTTATAGTTCGTGAGAAATGTGCTTCTGACGTCATTAAAATGTCTCTTCCTTTAACTAAATATAAGTATAAGCTGAAAGGTGAAAAAATAAAATTATCAATGTACTTTTAATGAGAATTGTTTTGAAGAAGATGTGTTGTATAGGAACATACGAGTGTGTGAGATATTACAAATTCTTAATTACTTTGAATATTAACTTAGGACAATTCCAATTAGGGAACCGTTAATCATGCATGGTAGGACACGCACTCATTAGTCTTGGTAATTTGGTAATAGATACCCATGGGCTACGGGTGGTGGGGATCACTTACCATCTGTTGATCCACATGCTTGTTAGCCAGTACTGGTATAAAAATTGAATGGTCTTAGTTTTTACAACGTTTCCGTTGCGTTCACGCTCACAACCACTTCCCGTATGTTTCTCCTTATAAGTTATTCACTAACTATAGAGATGTGTATATTCACGTGTCTCTTGGGACCAGCCCCATGTTTATTGCTAACATGTTGCACGCACCCAATGATTTTATTTAAAAGTTTTTTCTCGCTGCCTCGGTGACGTAGTGGTATTTCGGTACGACTACGGTTCTGAGGTCTCGGGTTCGATCCCCGAGTCGGGCAAAGTGATATTGGAATTTTCCATATCAACCCGGAGTCTGGAATTTGTGCCCGATATGGCGATAGGCTCGCCCCCTATTACATCTGGGAGGAACTAAGCTCGGGGAAATGTGGGTGTTCTAGTTCGCTAGTGCGCCTCTGCCTACCCCTTCGGGAATACAGGCGTGAGCTTATGTTATGTTATGTTATGTTTTTTTTCGCCCATGAACGATTTTTCTGGCATTACTTCCCTTATATTGACAAGCTGATATTAGCATGATTGTGGATATAATGTTGTTAGGCGCTCTTGAAGTGCTCTTGTATAACTTTTATTATCGTTAGATATTTAATACTTAAAGAAGTCTATACTAGACCTTAGGGTTCAAGCTTTATTGATACCAAAATGTTATCAAAATCAGTTAAGTTACTTACACAACATGTTTCTAGATCAATATATATGTCTGAAAAATGCATTTAAATAGGACTTATGACAGGTTCGAGTTATGGACATAATAGATTGAAGTTAAGTATTTTAAAAAAGATAATAAGAGCTTTATTCGATAACGCAGCCGAAAGATGTTCGTTATAGGGCCTCAATATAGAAAACGTTATATTTCTACGTTACATCTTTATAAACTCTTAATTAACCATTAAAATGTTCTTTAAGATTCGAAAGTACTAAAACACCTCATTACTGCAACGCAACGATGCAACGAACTCCATTTTTGGTTTAATGTTCTAAAGATCAGGATATTGCGTCCCTCTCTCTCCTGTACCTTAGAAAGAGAAGGATAGCTTGACCTATGATCTCGTGCCGAAATTTTGTCGGCCTTATATCAGGATTAATGAGACATTGGTTAAAGTGGTTTGCCAAAGGTATGGGAAACAAGAACTGGCAAAATTTTTTGGAGCTTTTTAGGGTTTCGATGCCAAATGGCAAAAAAGGAAGTTTCGCCATGTCCGTCTGTGTCTGTCTGTCCAAAATTCGGGACAAACTCAGCTGAAAATCACTTAGATGAAGTTGTTATGTAAAACATGTAGTAAATATAAGTTTATAGATCATGTAAGTTATATTGACTAAAATTAAATTATACATACTTACATGCACATCCATACATACATACAATAGACTTTTTTTTGTTGTAGAAATGATTTGGCTTAGTTTTTACGACCGGCTGCTTGCCTGGCGACAACTCCCATCGGGATCTAATCCCGGGAAAATAGTATTAGAAAAACACCATGCCCGACATGGGAATCGGACCCAAGACCTCCCGATTCACTGTCACTAGACCAACGAGGCGACAAGATAATAATAATATAACACCCAACAGTCACATACATAGTCCTGACCCCACTAAGATCGAGTCTTGTGTCGTGGGTATCAGGAACTACGAGAGACCCACGGTCTCACAACACCCAGACCCGAAACAAATATCCGTAGGCCATACAAACATCTGTCTCGGTGCGGGGATCGAACCCGCGGCCTCTCGCTTTACAGTAGGCTACTCGCCCGCTGCGCCACGGAGGCTGTCTATATTGAATGTCGACTATATTGAATAAGAGGGAGTTCCTCTTAAGAAAGGCTTACCATTTCAACTTGATTTATTACAGTAATGCCAACCCTTACCAAACAACATTTGTCAACCCTTTAACAAAATATTCACAAACAGTAATGAATGAAAATAAATAATTATCTATACGTAATATTCCCTTTGATGATGTAATTAATTCGTTAATTGTGCACCAACCAGCCAGACGCGTAATTATGAAATGAAAGCCAGCAGCCGCTTCTGTGGGCAGGACCGGAGTTAAGGGACTGGGGGGTCGGAACCCCTTCGCTAGGGAATGAAACGGTGTATTGGGCGTCATCTTGATGAGAGTACGATAAATGTGTAAGAGAATAAAACGTTAGTTTATTTGTAAATGGAATGACGTGGTATACAACATTATTTTTGTTATTTATATTCCTCAGTCTCTAAGGCGATAAAATCTTTATCGAGTTGGAATTTCGTATCGAACAATTTTTACATGTATTTTGCGAAATCACATGTTTATATGTACTTGAAAATCATGCATTTGTGTTAAATTGAAAATTCTTTATTTACATTTTTCTTAAAATGTCACAACATGGCCGGCATATGCCAGGGTGCGCTTTCCTACTTCCACTGCGCCCGGCTTTGAGCAACGTCCATTATCCTTCAAAACTGTGTTTTTAGGCCGTTCACGGATACGCACATCTGTTACTTCTATTATAAAATACCCTGTATACCTGTTTAATATCATAGCCCAGTGGGCCCAATTTTATTCAAATTAACTCAGTAGTTTGCTATATCCGATGGACGATCGGATTTTGACGGGAAGTCTGACAGGGTGGGCGTCGCTTGTTAAAATTATTTCATATTATTCTCTAGAGCCGTGTTTGTTGGTTAAAACCAACAAACACGGCTGTAGTGTTGTTTGTTTAGTTTGCTTGGTGCGTTGGCTGGCTTAGTTCGGTCGATTCGCCGAGTGAAGGTCATTTGAGGGGCACTGGACTGGAAGGAATTACCGCCATAATCCCAGCAGGGCCTTGAGATCATCCACATCTGGGTCTCACGGTCATTGAGAAAACATAATTGCTCTATTTACCTTGACATTGGCTAAATCACCTCATATGCGTGGAAGCATTATTTTTAAAAGAAGAAGAAGATATCCGATGGACAAATATTCGTTTTCAGGGGTCCTTACCCCCTTCGCTTCCCTCTAAATACGGCCCACCGTCGTATTATTCAGTCTTGTGATTTAATTAATTAGACCGACGACTGTTATTGATTCATTGAGCCGCCATTCACATCGTGCTCGTAGATAACCGTCAACTTTAATTGAAAATGTCATAATTACATTTTGATGAAGCTTTGTTCCGATTTTCCAACCGACCTCAAAAATAATATTGAGCATCAACCCGGAGTCTGGAATTTGTGTCCGATATGGCGATAGGCTCGCCCTATCACATCTGGGATGGAAATGACCTTGACGAAATGCGAGTGCTCTAGCTCTCTAGTTCACCTCTGTATACCCTTTCGGAGATACAGGCGTGAATCTATGTATGTTCAAAAAGAGAGTTTCCCAATTCGATGGTATATTAGCGATCGACTTCAAAAAAGGAGAAGGTCCTCAATTCGTCTGTATTTTTTTATGTACGTTACGCGATATCTCCGCCAAATGTGGACCGATTTTCAAAATTCTTTTAATGTTCGATAGAGCTTATTCCAGGAGAGGTCACATATAAATTTGGTAACGATCGGATAAATTTTGAAGTCGGTCCGTTAGGTTTTTTTTATGTTACCCGATACCTTTAGGAAATGTAGACCGAATTTCAAAATTTGTGTTTGTGTTCGATAGAGTTATTCTAAGGGTGGTACCATATTCGCAAAGGTCATGAATTTTAAGTAGTTTTTTTGTTCTTAAAGTTGGTGGCTATGCAGTTGAATTCTAGTTATAAGAATTAGATCAAAGATGGAGCAAAACAACTATTGTAACCTTCATTTAAGAGCCGATTTCGAAAAAATCTTGTTTCCCATTATGGCCGTTGGCAACGATACCTATAAAATGAAATAAAATAAATAAACTATAATATATTATATATATATATATATATATATATACTATAACTAAATTAAGATACATACCGATTTTCATCGTAATTCGCATAATACCTATTTCAATGTATATTTTTTACAAACTAAAAGGAGAAGTCCTTTTAATTGCTTAGTAGATAATACCTGTGATCTAATCTCCAATTTGAAAATAGTAAGCCAATAGAAATCATGTGTATGGATCCTTCACCACCATCGCATAATCAAAATGAATGAATTAAGTAATAATATTTGACATGAGCTGGTGAAAGCCAAAATTCAAAGAAACTTGCATCCCATACACTAGTGCTTGCGAATCATTACCTCCGCACACACATACATACACACACAAACATAAAACACACAGAGGCGAACATACACACACATACAAAAGCACACAACCAAAAGTCACACCCTTACATAAGCGATCGATAGTTATATACCAGTTTTCAATGTACTGTACGTTCGCGGAATGGAAGTGCGACGTTTGTCACATCTGCTAAATTTTGCCACCAGTTTCTAAGAAAATGTAATTCTAATATTATGTTACTAGAACTTTATATTATACATCTACATAGGGTGAGTTCGGGTAAGATCGGATATTGCTAAAATACGCCGACTTTGACGTGGGTTTGGACTTGGGACTCTGGGCGTCAACTTCTGTGATTGAAAATTCTTTTAAAAATAAATAAATAAATAACACTCAACTGTCATATACATAGTCCTGACCCCACACTAAGATCGAGTCTTGTTTCGTGGGTATCAGGAACTACGAGAGACTTTCGGTCTCACAATACCCAGACCCGAAACAAATATCTGTGGGGAACACAAATATTTGTCTCGCTGCGGGGATCGAACTCGCGGCCTCTCGCTTCATAGCCAGCTGCTTGCCCATTGCGCCACGGAGGCTGTCAAATGTCTTAAGTTTAGCAGTATTTTAGAATTCTCCGACTTTTGACTGCTTGATTCTTATTTATAGCCTTTGAGAAACCCAACCTCTTTAAGTGAATTAAAACCCGGAAAAATCTTATCAGAAATCACGGTTTAATCGACGAGAAATTCAAACGTAGGCACGCCGTTCCACTGTCCATATACGCTGCTTTTGGGAAAATGAAGGCGATATAAATGATAGAAATCTTTAACATTCCAATAAAATAATCAATCGCACAATAGTCAGTTGTACGCGCTATACAATACGTTATTACCAAAATTTCCCTTTGCCCTTTCTTTATGTGTGTGATGCGCCTGCGCAACTGCACACATACACTTTGCGTGTGTGCCACAGCCGGTTTGTAAAGTACATTTTAGAGTACCTATAGCGCTATAAATAGCTTTAGAGCTATGTACAAGAGAATTTCGACACTCGAACACATTTTGCCACAAAGTATAATGTTACGGGGCACGATGAAATTGAACGCGGGTATTTGTTACACCTTTATATTATTTGCATTTAATTTAGTTCAGAAATACAACCTTGCTAAATAAATTAATTTTTCTTGGCTTTTAATTCTATGATAATGGTTGGTTAGATGAAATAAGACTGAGAAGAAATATCTTAAGCAAGAGAGAGTCGACCATTATATGAATTCATCATCATCAGCCACGGGACATCCACTGCTGGACATAGACCTCCCCTAAAGATTTCCAAATCGACCTGTTAGAAGCGGCCTGCATCCAGCCACTTCCTGCAACCTTTATCAGGTCGTCGGTCCACTTTGTAGGTGGACGTTCAACGCTGCGCTTGCCGGTACGTGGTCTCCACTCGAGATTTTTTCTGCCCCATTGGCTATCGGTTCTACGAGCTATGTGTCCATAAAATTCTCTGTGGTATCGTGCTAGGCTAGAATTACGAGACCAATCTATTTTAACGTCCAATAAAACCATACAACTAATTTGAGAATGAATAACCGATGTGATACAAAAGCTGCGTGTACATTGTGCTGTCCCCGAGCGAGTCCTGTCATACGGTATTTGATAGATTGTTACATCGTTAAAATTCATGAATATTTCAGCTAAAATTGTCGAGTTTTTTGCACAATATGGGATGGGAGTTTGTATAACTAAGCGCTGTATTCTTTGGGGGTAGGCAGAGGCTAACTGATACTAGTGCACCAATGTTTCGCAGAGCTTATTTTGAAGTATTATTTAGCATTAATAATACAAAGTACAATAAAGGGGATTTTTAGTGACTTCTTTGGTCTATTGTCTATATGGGCTGTGGACCGGGAGGTCTTTCGTTCGATTCCCAGGTCGAATTTTGTTAGGCACTTAGGCAGTCAGCCGGTCGTAAAAAGTCAGCCAAATCCTTTCTGCAACATGCTTGAAAAAAATAATTGACTTTATATTAAAGTGGGATAAGGGCAGGTAGAAAGAAAGAAAGAAAGAGTAGCTAGAAAGAAAGTATACAAGAGGATATTTAGCTTTCGATCCAGTCTATTTTTTTTATATTTTACAAGTTTTATGGAATAAGTTGATACTAATGATTTCTTATGTTTACGCGAATGTTATTTTTTGAAATGAAACTATTTTCGAAACGTCGGGCATAAAAATTAAAACCAAATCGTGATAGAATCCGTAAAAATTGTTTTATTTCAATAAGTTGATACTTTTAAGAGGTAAAAACTAAAATGTAATACTATGTACATTACAATATTTTTCTATTTTTGTCAATGTCTTGCAAATGTAAATGAAATGAAAACGCAAAAAAAATACTTTTTCGAGTTCGTTTGTTTTGAGTCGATATTAAAATTAAAGTTTGGCATCTGAAGTGATCTACACTGCCCAAGAACAATTAGAACAATAGAATCATGTTTGTATTTTAATCAATTAATAGAGGAATGGAGTCAGTGGGAAAGAATAGAGATAAGGGGAGCTAAGGGAAGCGAAGAATTGGGCCTCTAAAAATCGAATTTCCAAAAATTCAGATTATTCATTGAGATCTTTCCAATTTCCCGAAGAAAACTAGAACTATGGAAAATCCTGATTTCAAATTAGATATTTTGGACTTCGACGTAGATTGAAGCCTAAAAATCTTAGATAAAAATTCTGATAAAAGACTGAAAAATGTTTCGAGGAAAACAATTTAGGGCAAACTAACAGCACCCGTAAACAGTGTCTTCCAAAGACAATAAACAACACAAAAACATTCAAAAAAATGTGCTTTATGAGTTGTTAACAAAAAATATTTAGCACCATTGTCTCGCCTGCGGCATTGTGCAATTCTTACCCGGAATAATGTTGTGCAAACTGCATTTACACCTACATTTTTGTATTTTAAACCCTATTGAATGGAGATAAGGGTGTGGTTTCATTTTGTGGGGGGTTTAGGTTGCTTGCGTGGAAACCACAGCATCTTTGTAGCATTCCTTGGCTAACGGTACGCCTGGTTTTCGGACGCATGTCGGTACAGTTTCTCGTATGTATTTTTAATAGCATCGTGATTTAGGGATATTGAGTACCTATATCAAATTAGCGTTGATTTTTATCACAAAAGGTCAATGACTAAAGAAAAAATAAGAGGACCCGGCATAACTATACGAAAAATACGTGTTTACGAAGCCGGTTTTGCCATTTTAGTTTCGAAATCTATTTAATGAAAGTTGTCACCGTGTTACAAGAATTAAATGACGTGTGAATACTTATTGATTTTATTGTAAATACGGTGTTTTATTTACAATAATAATAATTTTGGAATATGAAGAAGATGCCTAACTGTTATATTAATGGGATCTTTCTTTCGCAAAGTCGCCATTTTGGTTTCGTTCCATACATTAGGAATGCTTCATTTTTTGTAGATATGCCCTGTCTATCTTCTTTTGTCTAAACAAAAGGCAATCAAAGGCATTGCATTGCCATACATTGCACATGCATAAATAAATAAATAAATAACACCCAACAGTCACATACATAGTCCTGACCCCACACTAAGATCGAGTCTTGTGTCGTGGGTATCAGGAACTACGAGAGACGCACGGTCTCACAACACCGAGACCCGAAACAAATATCTGTAGGCCATACAAACATTTGTCTCAGTGCGGGGATCGAACCCGCGGCCTCTCGCTTCACAGCCGGCTTCTCGCCCACTGCACCACAGAGGCTGTCAAATGTAGCTGTTAATGTAGCCTTAAAAAAAGGCGATAACGTTTGAGTTTGTTTCGGCATCTCTTCTCAGGGATAGGTAGAAAATGCCGTCGCCATTATTTTAAGACATATAATTGGCAAATAAAAATGATAATGTAACTCAAGTATGAGTTTTTTGCGCGTATTTACGCGAGTGAGGACGTAAAAAATTTGTATGGAAAACGTCAGTTCCCCGCGTAACCGCTAGAGGCGTTTGGTTGTTTGTCATACAAATATTTGACGAAGTCGCTAGCGAGTAATGTAAAAAAAACTCATGGTTAGCGTTTCATACAAATGACATAATTGCGCATCGAGTTTGATTTGAATTCGTTTGTCAAAAAAATCCTGCTCCAGCCGCTGAATAAACATAATAGTCGGTAAAAATAAGGAATTTGTCAATAAATTGGGAGCGTTTGGAGAGTGTTTGATATTTTGTTTCTTTTATAGTTAAAAATGGATTTCCTCTACTAGCACGAAATAAAAAGCTTTTATAAATGTTTTTGCAAGTCACAAACGGAATATAAAAGTAGTTATTATGCAAAGTGTCTGGGTGGCGTGGAAGTTAAAGTGTTCAGAAAATACAGCACTAATCTAATTTATGAAAAGTTCATGTTGAATGAATAATGACTAGATGGCGTGGTTGAATTTCACTACGACTACCGTCCTGAGCTCTCGGGTTCGATCCCCGGGTCGAGCAAAGTGGTATTGTAATTATTACAGTGTATTTATTTATTTTATTTAGAACTAGCTGTTGCACGCGACACCGTTCGGGTGGAAATTTATTTTTCAGGTTATTTTTTTTCTAAAATAAAAGTAGCCTAAGTAACTCCTTGTCTGTCAGTGAAAGTCCCTTCAAAACAGGTTCAGCTGTTTCAGAGATTCGTCGGAACAGACTATAAAAAAAATTAAAATGATTTTTTTATGTAAGTACCTTCTATACTTTCATATGCACTTAGCAAAAAGCTGTTAATTTGAAATTATAAACGGACACTCCAATTTCATTTATTTGTATAGATGTCTGCAAAGTTTGCCTGCAACACAGTCCGTATCAAAGCACTTTTGAAATTTACCAATGAAGCTCAGAGGTTTGTGCATATTATTAGAACTGTTAGTAAACTGAGCCTTTTTGAAGCTGCTCACTTCACCTGCCAGGCAGATGGTAAAATTAATTAATAAATTATTACTTTATATTTGGAATTTAGATCATATTGAATAATAATTTTACACCTTTTCGTTTAGTTTCAAAATTGTGTAATGTTAGAATTTTTCGTATGAAAGTATTAATGAACTACGTGATATAATTTTAATAAACTTTTAGACTGCCTCGGTGGCGTAGTGGTATTGCGAGCGCGGTACGACTATAGTTCTGTGGTCTCGGTTTCGATCCCCGGGTCGGTCAAAGAGATATTGGATTTTTCAGTATTAGCCCTGAGTCTGGAATTTCTGCCCGATATGGCCATAGGCTCGTCCCCTGTAACATCTGGGACGGAACTAAGGTCGGCGAAATGTGGGTGTTCTAGTTCACTAGTGCGCCTTTGTCTACCCCTTCGGGGATGCAGGCGTGAGGTAATATAGTTTCGGAAAGCAAAGCCGCATGCAATGGCTAGTTATTGCAATAAAAAAAACAAATTAAAACAAGACAATTACACGAAATGCACCATGTAGGATTTTACGAGGCAAATATTTTTAAAAGATATTTTCCTGTTTTCGCCGAATAGGACAGTCGGTGTCATAAAACTCTATTTTGAGATAGTATGAAAGAATATTTTGGTATTATGTACATACATAAACTCACGCCTGTACCCCGCAGGGATAGGTAGAGAAGGTGGGAAGGTAGGGAAGGTGCCTCACAAACAAATCAAAGAAAATCAAAATATTTATTGAATCCATGAAATGTTCTGATTTCTTAAGTTTGTGAGAATGTTATACATTGAAATAAAACTATTTTTACGGATTCTATCACGATTTGTTTTAATTTTTACAGTCCGACCCGTGACCACGAAATCTGCAAAGCCTTCGAAACGTTGGGCATAAAAATTAAAACAAATTAAATCGAATCATTTATTGAATCCATAAAATGTTCAAACATTATTCAGATTCCGTCAAATTATCAACAAATCGTGATAGAATCCGTAAAATTACTTTTATTTCAATCCATGAAATGTTACTACATAATTTAGATTCCGTCAAAGTTCCTCTACCGCCAGTTCGAAAGGCCGTTTCGCCAGAGAAGAACGGACAAGAAACCCTGGCGTTGCTCTATTAAATGCCAGTTGACAATAATTGCTTATAAAGTACCATATACATAAAAATATATAAATTAGAGCAGCTAAACCACCAAGAATACTATCATATAAGTAGATACAAATAATATTTGAAATAATAGTTGTGTATTAATGATTTTTAACTTGTTTTGTATGAAATAAATAAAAAATTAGAGATAAAATTAGAGACAAATATTTGTTCAAGTCTCGGTGTTGTGAGACCGAAAGTCTCTCATAGTCTCTGATAACCACGATACAGGTTATACCTAGTGTGAGGTCAGAACTAGGTGTGTGACTGTTGGGTGTATTATAAAACCGGATACTGAACAACTATATGTACATCATAATGATTTCTCTGAATCATTTAATCACCAATTTCTTTTATGCGTTTTATTATCAGTAAACATGTCAGCGGTCGGCATTGCATGGACCCTTGAACTTTTGTTTCACTCTGATCATTACTTCAGGTCGGAGGTCTCGACCTCTCATCGACAGATATAGGCATGATATTTGGGATAAATTATGATGGACCTTACTTATAAAAAGAGTTTAGCTGAGCAAATGGCTAAGAATAGTCTGTCACTTTTTTATTTGTGTCACATTGTTTGAAAATAAAAGGGACAGCATTTCTTTACCATTTGCTCAGCCCGATGGTGTTATAACGTGAAATTTTCAACGCGATGATTTTTTTATAGCTGAGACTGGCAAACGAGCTGATAGGTCACCTGATGGTAACTGATCTCCACCGCCCATAGACAAGACAAGAAAATCATGGGTGCGTTGCCGACCTATTTTGTGACCGACTTCAAGTCTTCAAGATTTCAAACATGGTCGCCTCATTGGTCTAGACGCAGTGTTTATGGGCTGTAAACTCTGAGGTCCTGGGTTAGATTTCCATGTCGGGCAGGGTCTTTTTCTAACATAATTTACCCGGGAGTAGATATTGACGTCCGGTAGGCAGCCGGTCGGTAAAATTAAGCTAAATTATTTTCGCAACATGCTTGAAAACGTGTGTTGCGCCAAACCCACATTAAGGTGGGATAAGGGTGGGAAGAAAGACAAAGTACTGCACATATGCTTCAAGTCGCGAACTTTGTCGTGTCAAAACTGGTATGTATAGAAAACAATCGAGCTGTATGTAAGCTGTACCGTTATGTGGAATGGTAAAATATCGGCCAATTAGTTGGTGCGAGCGGGTGACCCACGGGGGCGCTCGATCCCGCTGATCGATAACTTAAACATCGGTGGGACGGACTTAGAGCGGTAATGGGGGTCAATATAGGCAAACTTAATTTGTAATAATCACAAGCTGGGTTGAGATCGAATTGCTTACCGTTTTATGTTATTTTGTTTACCCACATTTCTGTTACTATTTGGTTTTGTTTTCTGTTTACTACTTTTGTGCGCTCTAAATGTTAATCTTAGTTTTAAACATTGTTTCTCAGTGAGTGAATTATGTATGTAATTCTTAATGAGAAATAAAGTTGTTCTTAACCTTAAGTTTAGAAACTTAACATACCGACTTCAAATCCGATCGTGACCAAATTTAAATGGGACCACCCTTGAAATAAGCTCTATCGAATACAAAAATAATTTTGAAAATTGGTCCATATTTGGCGGAGATATCGCGTAACATACACAAAAAAAAATACAGACGAAATGAGGTCCTTCTCCTTTTTGGAAGTCGGTCGAAAATTAATGTCATTAAAATAATGTATTCCTGCATGGCGTCAATACCCTCTAAGGAATAGAAAAAATTAGAAAAATAGCTTTGCCAGACCTGGTAATCAAACCCAGGACCTCCGATCCACATCCTATATATGCTGCCACAAAACCAAGGAGGCGATTTTCTTTATTAAAAGAAAATTCGAAAAAGTAAAAAAGAATACTACTGACGTAATCACCATTCTGACCCCATCCCCTATATCATTAAAAATAAGGAAAGAAAAGACCCCTCCGGCCCCCTAGTGCTTATGTAATATTGTGTAGGAGAAATAACAACCAAATTGCTTGGTGGGGCCCACGCCCCCCTCAATATATTCCAACTCCACCACGTTGTCTGTAGGTACATCGGCGCTTTCACCACCAGAAGTTGCTAATGGAGACCTGCTTTCCAATGATTTGGCTAAACCCCCAAATTTGTGATTGCCATTAGCGTGTGGAGGTGCTTTTGTGAACTGTCGGTGTTTTTACATTTAGGGTCATTCATCTTCATTTATTTTGACAGAGAAATATTGTACATCAGTGCAATCGTTTCGTCTTATTTGACGTATAGGCACTGATACCCTGTTTCTGAAAGGTGATTAAGCTAACGTTCATTAGAGATTTGTTTTTGACATCACTGTTAAATCCATTCGAATTTTTATTAGAAAAGCATTTATCACGCGAACAGCAACCCAATGTTGACTTGAGTTTTTTTTATAGCAGAGATTGGCAAGCGAGCAGATGGGTCACCTGATGGTAAGTGATCACGATCCAAAAATAATCATGGGTGCGTTGCCAACCTAAAAGGAGGGAATGGGAGGAGAGGAAAAGGGGATTGGGAAAGGGAGGGGGGAAATGGTCCACCGGAAATCTCACTCACCGAAGGAAACGCGACAGCAAGCTGCCACTTTACGTCGGTTTTCTGTGAGACAGTGGTATCAAACTGGTCAGGCCGGCCCATTCGTGCTGTAGACGTAACTGTCTACGGCGTGACTTTACCACTTTGGTTTGATGATTTTTTTTATCCGAGCACTGCAAAGTGACTACGACTGATGGTAAGCGTAGTGCAGCCCAAAAAACTAGCGACCACTGACAAACACTGTGTTTATCAGTGGTCGCTAGAATCATGCCGGCCTACCTATGCTTCTTCACACTCCGAATCCGAAAAGGGAACAAGCAAATCGATCGCAATATTTAGTTGATTTTGACATTAAACTCTAAACTCCAAGTTTAGGGGGCATATTTATGTCTCTTAATTTTATAGGGGGCATGGGGGCCAGCCAACAACTCGAAGCAAGGGATTTGAAGCTATATCTTACAGATGTGTAAAATAACAATAAACATTTATAGATGCTTATTTGAAATGTTTCCTTATAATGTTGATGGTTATCTTTGTAATGTAATAATGTTTTGCATAAACTCCAATTTTCTTTTACGCGATCGCTTTTCATGAGGGGAGAGTGCTTATTCCGCACAAACACCGTTGATGTTTAATTTTCCACATAAATGTAATGTTTTATTTATAACTTGACAGCCTCCGTGGCGTAGCGGGCCAGCAGCCGACTGTGAAGCGAGAGGCCGCGGGTTCGATCCCCGCACCGAGACAAATGTTTGTATGGCCTACAGATATTTGTTTCGGGTCTGGGTGTTGCGAGACCGTGCGTCTCTCGTAGTTCCTGATACCCAAGACTCGATCTTAGTGTGGGGTCAGGACTATGTATGTGACTGGTGGGTTTTATTTATTTATTATATTTATAACTAGCGAATGCGCGCATTTTCGTTCGCGTGGAAATTTATATTCCGGGATAAAAAGTAGTGTTACTGTCTGATGATGTAGCATTCCATAGGTGAAAGAATTTTTAAAACCGGTTCAGTGGTTTATGAGCCTATTTATTGATTCTAAACAAAATAAAAACAAATCTTTTCAACCGAATTCAAGAAAAAGAGAAGGACCTCGTTACGTCTGTATTTTTCGATCGACTTCCAAAAAGGAGAAGGTCCTTAATTCATCTGTATTTTTTTATGTATGTTACGCGATACATACATACATACATAAACTCACGCCTGTTTCCCATTGGGGTAGACATAGACTAAGGAGCGCCAATTGCCTCGGTTCAAACACACCTCTTTCGCTTCTTCCACAGTCATCAGTCTTTTCATACACGCTCGTCGGTTACGAGAACTCCTTATTTGGTCCTTTTCTAAAATATCGCCAATTTGGTCCATAAAGATACGTCTAGGACGTCCTCGGCCGATGCTAACATTCACTTTCGCTGCATAAATTTCTTTCGTCACTCTACTTTCATCCATCCTTTCAACGTGGCCAAACCACTGTGTTACGCGATATATGCGCCAAATGTGGAACTATTTTCAATTTGTTTTTTGTTCGATAAAGCTTATTTCAAGGTTGGTCCCATATACATTTGGTTACGACCGGATTTGAAGTCGGTCCGTCAAGTTTTTAAACTTGTGATTATTTTATGTATGTTACACGTTCCTTTTTCTGTTTGATAAAGCTTATTCCAAGGGTGATCCCATATATATTTGGTCACGATCAGAGAAGTTTTGAAGTTGGTGTGTTAAGTTTTCAAACTTGCGATTATGTATAAACAAGTTTCCCAAATTAGAATTACGAGCGAGTGACGAGATTTCTTTATTACAATGAATACTAGAGATAATATCGACAATAAAAAACACATAAAATGTTTACACCATGTTTTACGTCGTGAAACGTTGTATAGTTTCATTTGTAATTGTTTTGAGGCTTGACAAATGCCTTTGTGGTTATTTTTGTTGCTTCTGCAGCCATTTTCCTTGAATAACAGTTATGGCTTTCTCTCTTTATGATGACTTATGCCCTTTTAAAAGATATGAGGGCGTAAACCGAAGAGTTTTTTTTATAGCAGAGATTGGCAAACAAAGTTAAGTGATCTCCACCGCCCATAATCACCCAAGACACAAAAATAATCATGGGCGCGTTGCCAACCTAAAAGGAGGGAAAAAGGATTGGGAAAGGGAGGGGGGAAATGAGCCACCGGAAATCTCACTCACCAAACGAAACGCGACAGCAAGCTGGCACTTTACGTCAGTTTTCTGTGAGACAGTTGTGTCTAACCGGACCAGCCGGCCCATTCGTGCTGTAGACGTTACTGTCTACAGCGTGGCTCTACCACTCACAAGACATGGAAGAACTGAGAATTCTAACAATATTCTGTATTTTTCTGGCTCGCTGGCGTAGTTGTATTTCGGTACGACTACTGTCCTAAAACGTGGCCTCTAACTATGGGCCGCATTAGAAAGCTCACAGTCACTCAGCAAGCTATGGAGAGAGCTATGCTTGGTGCTTCTCTACGCGATTAAATCAGGAATGAGGAGATCCGTAGAAGAACAAAAGTCACTGATATAGCCTAGCCGATTAGCAAGCTGAAGTGGCAGTGGGAAGGGCACGTAGGATCATAGGTGGTAGAACCGATAGCCAATGGGACAGAAAAGTTCTCGAGTGGAGACCACGTACCGGTAAGCGAAACGTTGGACGTTCACCTACAAGGTGGACAGACGACCTGATAAAGGTAGCAGGCAGTCGCTGGATGCAGGCCGCTTCCAACAAGACGGTCTGGAAATCTTTGGGGGAGGCCTATGTCCAGCAGTGGACGTCCTGTGGCTGATGATGATGATGACTGTCCTGAAATCTTAAGTTCGATCCCCGGGTCGAATAGAGTGATACTGGACTCTTCTATTCAGCATCAGACTTAGTCTGGAATTTATGCACGATATGGCGATAGGCTCGCCCCCGAAATAAGTTTGGCGAAATGTGGGTGTTCTTTAGTTCGCTAGTATACCTCTACCTATTCCTTCGGGGATAAGGCTTATGGCTTCATTTTCAAGTAAGAGGATTGGCTTTGTCCCTGGTATTTTGCTGATGATTTTGGGTGACGACAACTCACCTTGAGGTGATCATCTGCTGTAGAGCAAATTATCATCAGATGGCCCACCTGCTTGTTAAAAAAACTGTTCTATCACTTTATACATAAAATACATAGGCTCACGCCTGTAACCCCGTGGAGTAGGCAGAGATGAACTAGAGAACCAGATTAGGAATTCTCAGTTATTAAAACTAAAATCATTTATTCTGCAAATGGGATATTTTATATCACTTTTATATGTCATTTACGAGTATATATTGAAAAAAAAATTCAATTTAAAAAAATTCAAAGTATTTATAACATACAAGGAAACAACTTAACTGAAATTGCTACAATTCGAGACTTGGGTATTCAATTAGATAGTGAATAACGCTTTACAGATCATTATAATAAAATGCTAACAGGTGCATATCGGTCACTTGGATTTGTCTTGCGAAGCTCAAAGGAGTTTAGGAATTCATATACCACAATTACACTATACAACAGCTTTGTACGAAGTAAACTAGAATATTGCAGTACAGTTTGGAATCCGACATACCACATCCACATCACCAGGATCGAAAGAGTGCAAAAGAGATTAGTCCAACATCTAGCCGTCCGAAAAGGTATTGCAAGGACTATTAGGTCATACTCTAATAGACTCGAGCATTTCGGGTTGTTTTCCTTGAAAACTCGGCGTACTATTTCAGACATAAAATTTCTCTACAAACTGCTTAACAACCAAATCAATAGTCCTGACCTGCTTAGTATGATACATATTAACGTTCCCCGCAAAATTCCCCGATATCCCTGTCCACTACTTAAAGCTCCGCGCTTCAGAACTAACTTAGGAAAGCACTCACCGATCGGTAGACTAATATTAAAGTATAATGACCTAGCCACCACGGCTAAAGACATGGATATCTTTTGCAATAGTATGCCCAAATTCAATCGCCTATTGCTGACCTGCTTCAAAGACCAAAAAAGTTAACAATGATATCTAATCAGGTATAAGATAAAAAAAAATAAGACATACAATATAATTCAATTCAATATAATTCAATTCAATCCAATTCAATGTACATTCAATTTTAAGATTGACGTAAGAAATCAAAAATAATAAAAAAGAAATAAATTATAATGACATTATTAGCACATAATACATATAACTAACATTGGAATAAAACAAAACAAATGAATAACAATAATATTAAGAATAAGAAAATTTATAAATAACTATTCAATAATCTAATAATCTATTTAAATTCACAAAAATAAATCGATATAAATAACGCATGTTGTAGTTTACAGTAATTAGAGTAACACTATTGTAAACATTATCATAAATTGTAAACTGCGAATGAATAGTTGTATACTCTGTTGTAAATTCTAAATAAATAAATAAATAAAAGGAAGTAGCTGGATGCAGGCCGCTTCCAACAGGTCGATCTGGAAATCTTTGGGGGAGGCCTATGTTCAGCAGTGGACGTCCTATGGCTGATGATGATGATGATTGAAAAAATAAAAATGGCGTCGGCATTTCGTGGCTATCCCTGAGAAGAAATGGTATGTAGGTTTTCTCTCGATGTTTTACTTCATCGTTATAGCATGGTAATAAATGAACATTTAACATAGAAAAGTAAGAGGGGCATGCTCTTTGGGGTTGGTCTTGAATCTTCGACACTCGTCTCGGCAGTCCGTATTCACAACTGTGTGTATAGTGCGAGTTGTTTACGAGTTCGATCGCGATAACGTAGCTGTTATTTTGATACAGATGATTGCTAGACCTACGAATTTATTCATAAATCTACAAAATATTGCGGAATTTATTAACGTACAATACAAAACACAAATCACAAAACACAAAGCACAAAACCACAAAACCACAAAACCGTATACTTGCGTTTTTTTTTCTATAATTTTTTGGTTAAACCTACGGACTTTTTAAATACCGGAGCTGGCATTACAGATTCGACCGTACGTCCTCACGTTTAAAAGTGAAACAATCTCGCACTAGGCACACTGAGCTATGCTATATTATATGTTAAAAAATCATTAGCATTCTATTCGGCCAGTAAGATGTATGTGTCTGAGATGCGAGGACACCTCCCCGGCCTCCGGGGTTCATTGATTTGCATTCTTTGTTTAGCGAGCAGTGACCTCCTTACGGCGCCTGACGTGATGATGAATACCGCCCGGTTTCTAGAATGTTGATCAGATTAACTTAACTTTTATTTAACCACGTTGTCAACTTTGGTGACCTAGTTGTATTTCGGAAAGTTACCGCCCTGAGGTCTCGGGTTCTATCCCCGGTTCGGGCAGTGATATAGGAATTTTCAATTCAATAACAGTCCAGAGTCTGGAATTTGTACCCGACACATAGGCTCGCCTATCATATCTGGGACGGAACTAAGCTCTGCGAAATGTGGGTGTTATAGATCGCTAGTTTTCCTTTACCTGGGGATACAGGCGTGAGCTTACGTTATGTATGCCAAGTTGTAGATTTTGTCTCAAGCCAGCTCGACTGGGTCATTACCACAGATTCATAAAAAACCGACATGGAGTAACTTACGTTTTATATTGTTTTTTGGACACTCAACTGTTCTCTACGATTTCCAATTTCTTTTTCTGCGGTGGGCAACGGCGGCTATGCCCATGGCATTGCCAAATATCTTGCAAGTATAAAGAGTTTCCATAATCATCGTACATGGTATATAATTACCACAAACGTGCCCACAGCGCCGCGAGACGTTGCGGCCCCTCTCCCGCCCATTGTATCTTTGGATCTATACGAAATATTTTGTGCAATAAACTTAAGATATTTGGGCATTTGTGTTTTAAAGGAAGGGTAATATGCTTCCAACAGGTCGATCTGGAAATCTTTGGGGGAGGCCTTTGTTCAGCGGAGGACGTCCTATGGCTGATGATAATGATGATGATGATGATGTTGAATATGGTCTCACTATGGAGAATGTTCAAGACCGGGTGAAGTGGAAGCGTTTAAGTAGGAAGGCGGACCCTGGCAGAAGGCCGGGATAACGACAGGCAGAAAGAAAGCCATGGTAGGGTCAAAATCAGCACAAGAGCAACCTCTAACTTTTTTAAGTAGTGCGTATCATGAATTATTGCTAGGAGTATTGTGTCGAACATACACGATAATGATCATTGAAATAAAACTATTTTTACGGATTCTATCACGATTTGGTTTTAATTTTTATTCCCGACGTTTCGAAGGCTTTGCAGTCTTCGTGGTCACGGGTTGGAAATAGTTTTATTTCAATGAATAGCATTCGCGTAAACTTAAGAAATCAGTACGAAAATTATCCTCAAGAATTTCGGGAGTGTGAAGTCTAAAAACCCGTATTAGGTTAGCCTAACCTCTCTAATTCAATGATAGTGTATCTTTCGTATAGTGAAATTACCCCAGTATTGAGGTGAATAAATAAAATCGGTTAGGCAATTTTCAAGTTTGGTTCTATTAACAATGTATGGCATTTGGTTTTCTACCGACTTCAAAAAAGACTGCCTCAGTGGCGTAGTTGTATTGGGGTACAACTACCGCCCTGAGGTCTCGGATTTGATCCCCGATTCAGGCAACGTGATATTGGATTTTTCCATATCAGTCCGGAGTCTGGAATTTGTGCCCGATATGGCGATAGACGCGGCCCCTATCACATCTGGGATGAAACTAAGCTCGGCGAATTGTGGATGTACTAGTTCGCTAGTGTACCTCTGCCTATCCCTTCGGGGATACAGGTGTGAGCTTATGTTATGTCCAAAAGGAGATAATCAATTCATCTGTATTTTTAATCTATGTTACGCGATATCTCCGCCAAATGTGGATCCATTTCAAGAATCTTTTTGTGTTTAATAGAGTTTATTTCATGTGTGGGCCCATATAGGTTTGGTCACAATCGTGTAATTTCGAAGTCGGTCGGCCAAGTTATTAAACTTGCGATATAAATGGATATAACACGTAACTTTAAATCTGGCACTTATACTTAAAATGATTTATGAAAACTACATCTTTACGTAACGTTTCATGCGGTTACGTTTGAGGAAAATGCATTAAACTGATGTTTGCGGAAACTTTCATAATGTCATGTTCTGCGAACACCTCAGGGTAGGTCTAAGGTAAACGTGATTTTATTATTAAGACATCATGCTTGTAGAAAGTATTTGTTTATTGCATCGATATATTATTTACCTAGATGCACAGTTGACGCTCGGAAAATGGCAGGCAAAGGAATGCTTAAGCACTTCTTTTGCCTACAGTCGGACGCCGATAGAATTCTAAATTTCAAAATTCAAATTTAAGAACGCTTGCTCATGTCAATTAAACAGCTACTTTATAACACATGCATAGTCATATTTGTCTTGATTGAATTTGAACTTGTGATCTTTTTCTTTGTTCTGTTCCTGAGACCACTTTTTAGAAGGATATTTGCAAAGAACTGTGCATCTAGGGTATATTATATTGATGGTTTATTGGCTTAAAGGCAGAGAGTCTACCTGATGGTATGATGGCATACTCAAGCCGATACCATGCTATTTTTATTGAACTTTGCCCAGATATTGAAAACAAAAGCGAATTTAATTTTCGCGGGACTAGACCCCTTAGAGGGGGTTGATGTCAGCGGGGCAGCCTATTGTAAAAACTTAGCCAAATCCTTTCTACAATATGCTTGAAAAAGTGTATTGCGCCGACTTCAAATTAAGGTGGGATAAGGATAGGTAGAAAGAAAGATTGATCTTAAAACAACAAGCATATCTGGAAATCTTTGGGGGAGGCCTCTGGTCAGCAGTGGATATCCTGTGAATGTTGATGATGATTGATCTGGAATTTCGCACTTAAAATATGTTCAATAGAGTTTATCCCAAGGGTGGTACCATATTGTCTAAATCTGATGAAAATAACAGAGTAAATATAACAAACAATAGAATAGACGTGAGTGGTACGGCCACGCTGTAGACAATAACGTCTACAGCATGAATGGGGGACTCGACCGGTGATACCACTGTCTCACAGAAAACCGACGTAAAGTGGCAGCTTGCTGTCGCGTTTCGTTCGGTGAGTGAGATTTCCGGTAGCCTCTTTTCCCCCTCCCTTTCCCATACCCTTTTCCCTCCCCTCCATTCCCTCCTTTTAGGTTGGCAACGCACCCATAATTCTTTTTGTCTTGGGTGTCTATGGCGATGGAGATCACTTACCATCAGGTGACCCATCTGTTCGTTTGCCAGTATCTGCTATAAAAAAAGATGCGATTGAGGTTTTGAAGAGTTTTGAAATGGAACTTTATGATTATCTCATTTATAATATTAGTACGGATAGATGTCAGGCAGCATATATGAACTGTGGGGTCCTGGGTTCGATTCTTAGGACGGGTGGATATTTTTCTAATACGATTTGCCCCTGATTGGTTCTCCGTAAGAGTTGACGTCAAGCAGGCAGCCCGTCGTAACAACTAATTCAAATCCTTTCTGCAACATGCTTGACTGGGGCAGACTTGGACAGGTGGAAATAATATAATAATAAATATAAATACACCCAATAGTCACACACCTAGTCCTGATTCAACACTAGGTATAACCTGTATCGTGGGTATCAGATACTATGAGAGACTTTCGGTCTCACAACACCCAGACTTGAAACAAATATCCGTGGTCCACATACATTTGTCTCAATGCGGAAATCGAACCCGCGGCCTCTCGCTTCACAGCCGGCTACTCACCGGCTGCACCACGGAAGCTGTCAAAATAGAAGAATATTATAACGAATAAACACTTTATCGCGTAATACTACTACCTAATATAATATACCCCCGTCCCGAGTGTTCTCGCCAGTCGCGATAATTATGCCGGTCTCCTTAATTGCTTCTTACGCCTCGCTAAGATCCGATATTGCAGGAAGGGTCCGCATCTGCGTAAACGGGCAGGTTTCTCGGCTAATGGTGCGGTATGATCGTGAATTAGGTAAACGACTGATCATTATTGTTGTGTTGTATTATATATATAGACTCACGCCTGTATCCCCGAAAGGTAGGCAGAGTACTATAGAACTAGAACACCCACATTTTATTTTTCCGTCCCAAATGTGATAGAAGCTTTTTTCATCTTTAATAGTGCTCCGGTAAAAAGATCAAGATAATTTAAAAATTTCGATTCAGTGAACCATTTCATTCTTTCATTTTCTAAAGTCCAATTCAAAGTCGTAATTCCTGTCTAATGTGTGATTAGTACTGCATGTCAATTGAATTATAGTCATAGTAAATTACTGCATGCTAAGTTATTCCACGTCTACTGGAATTATAGTCATGGTTCATTATAAAAGTTACAAAAGCTATGAATGTGCGGAACGAATTTTTTCTCAAATAATAAAAGTAATATTTGTGATTTTCATTGTTATTACCGTATCTGTTGTGATTATTTACACAGACATTTAATCGAAGGGTTGCGCTGAAATTTCTAAAATACGCAATAATATTTTTATTTCGCAAGCTAGTGCTGAGTTATTGTTTCTTTGAATTATAAAATTGAACTAGATCAATCACTAGGTTTTGGAAGTAAGCAACACTATTTTTTTTTATGGCAATTGAAATACATTATGCCAATGTCAAGTTAGGGGAATTGTTTTCCTATATCTAAGTTTTCGCAAGTGCAATGAAGTCGGATGTGTTCGATTTCAAGGCCCTGCTGGAGTTTTGGCGTCAATTCCTTTCAGTTTGATGTTTTTTAGACGATTTTCTCGCAGCGGAGGAATCGAACATCGTCGACTCATCCACCCGACAAAAAGCATCCAAAATCACTTATTTCAAAGCTTCCACATACTGTCCCTCTTCGTTGATGTTTATTGCTTAGATACACATCACATTTAAACCACAAACACAACTTTAGACCAAAATATGAAATCATTAAAACAAGCACCGTCAGAATTCCCGCCAAAACTCCAACTCTATTTTGTAAGGTAACATTTCGATCTGTCAGCTCACTCCGTATAATTAGCAATCGAAATATAAGTCATTTCGTCATCTTATATTACCCTCCTTTAGAGGCAGTCGGGTTAAAACTAATTAGAAACACGCCGTCATCCGACCACATTAGTAATCTTGCCATAAATTTCGCCCACGTTGCATCGCATAACTAATTTTACTCCACATAAAAAGTAATCATTAAAAATTCCAATGCACTTAGCCAAAAAGAGGTCTAAGCCATCAAAAAGTCATAAGCGTGTGTGCAGGCGCTGTGGGGGTGGGGTCTGCGAGAGGGGGGGTGTTTTAGGGGGTGTCGGGTCGAGGTGGGACGGCAGGGGTCCACATGCGCCGTTGCCAAAAATCTAGTCAAACTGGCTTGCTATAGTGCAACGCACTTCTCGAATGCGCGTGCGCATGCGAGTGGCGTGGAGTCGTCTATGTATTAAAAAAATCTTTATTTTTCCTTCACTCGCCATGCGACTATGAAAGCCTATTATCATTGAATGTAATATACAGTTTAGACAACTAAACATTTTAGAAACCTCTCGCCAAGTGCTATTTGAATCATCTATTTGTATGTTCCACAATTATTTAGTGTTTTAGGAACACTTTTAGGTCACCTTACATACATATGTAAAATATATAGAAAGTGAATATTTTCCCTAAATATAAACGAAAATATCATTAGAGACTCAGTAAATTTATGAAAATATACCCCAAATAATCCAAATATGACCGGCAACGAAAATGGCATCACGCGACGACACAAAGAAAGAACCGATGAACGAAAATCAACTTAGAAAGACCGCTCAAAATGGTAATGAATTCTACCAACCTTGCAACTTTAAGTTCAAGAAGGTATATATATATATATATATATATATATATGAATCATGATGGTATATTTATGATGGATATCAATCACATCAATATATATATATATATATATATATATATTGATGTGATTGATATCAAACTAGTTTTTATGATTTTTATCGCGATTTGTTTTGATATCAGTCACGAAGTTTCGAAAGCTTTACAGCCTACGACGGGTCGGACGGGCGTCCAATTAAAATGTAAAAAGATATCGTGATAGATAAAATATGGTTTTGAGAAAACCATAGGAGTACGTCCGCCGCAGGTCGTATCAGGGATGCATTCCAGTGAACGGCTCAAAAAGCATTTCAAAAGGTCGTTTTGGATGAGGATATGGGAGTGAATGGTGTCAATGTGGAGGATGCTCAATACCAGGCGAAGTGGAAGCGTTTAAGCAGGAAGGCGGACCCTGGCATTAAGCTGAGATAACGACAGGCGGAAAGAAAGTGTAATATTCGCATAGCATTAAGTATTAACCAATTTAATACTATCACAGTGATTTCGCGACACAAATAATCACAAGTTTAAAAACTTAACGGACCGAATTCAAATCCGATCGTGATCCACTTGAAATAAGCTCCATTGAACACAAAAATAATTTTGAAAATCGGTCCACATTTGGCGGAGATATCGTGTAACATACATAAAAAAAAATCAGACGAATTGAGGACCTTCTCCTTTCTGGAAGCCGGCGAAAATCTCCATGCCATTCTCTGTGCGGTAGTTAGATAGTCGTACTGAGTAGGCGCGGGCGCATCTAAAAACTGCAACTCGATTGCATGAGCCCAGCGGGTCGGGGCGGGGAGGGGAGGCAAAAGGGGAAAAAATAAACCGCGGCCGAAATCCCGCGCGGCCGACGACCGGGCGACGACCTCGGAACCCTAAGTAACGTCTAACTGCCTAGGTCTCGAGACCTGTGGGCGTTGGGTTCTTATTGGCTTCAAATTAGTCATGGATTTTGAAATGACTTTTTGGGTTATTTGTACTGTAATTTTTTTAATTCCTCGGACGCGAAAGACTTAAGACTACCGTCTTTAGGTCTCGGGTTCGATCCCCGAGTCGAGTATAGTTGGGTTTTTCTGCTAATTGTTAACTCGGAGGCTATTCATGGTCAAGCACCCTATCACACGGGATAGAAATAAATTTGGTGAAAAAAAAGACCAATAATGTTTTGTTTATAGGATCGGTGCGTAGGAGACCGCCTCGGTAGCGTGGTTGTATTTCGGTACGACTGGAAATTGTGCCCGATATGGCGATAGGCTCGCCCCCTATCACATCTGGGACGGAAAATCGGCTCGGCGAAAAGTGTGTGTACTAGTTCGCTAGTGCGCCTCTGCCTACCCCTTCGGGGATACAGGCGTGAGCTTATGTATGTATGTATGTATTATAGGATTGGCCATCTGCCTGGCGTGAATTTCCTCTGGGGGATTTCAAAATAGTAATTTGCAAAGAGTAATTAATAAAATGAATACAATAAATTTAATTGAATTGAGTGGTAGAGCAAAGCTGTAGACAGTGACGTCTACAGCATGAATGGGCCGGCTCGACCGGTTTGATACTACTGTCTCACAGAAAACGTACGTGGTGGTGGTGGTACGTACGTACGTGGCAGCTTGCTGTTGCGTTACGTTCGGTCAGTGAGATTTCCGGTGGTCCATTACCCCAAAGTTTCCAAACCCTTTTCCCTCCCCTTCAATTCCCTCCTTTTAGGTTGGCAACACACCCATTATTCTTTTTGTGTCTTAGGTCTCTATGGGCGGTGGAGATCACTTACCATCAGGTGACCAATCTGCTAGTTTGCCTCTGCTATAAAAAAATATTTAAAAAAAACAAAACTAAAAGCTTAGCTTCGGTTTAAAAAATTTATATATTTTGTCTATATTTAAATCATCATTAGCCTATACCCGTCCACCATTGGAAATAGGACTTTCCCACATAATCAAAATCTAGAAATTCAAGTCCACCAAACAATGACTTCTGACTAAAAAAAACATAACATAAGCTCACGCCTGTATCCCCGAAGGGGTAGGCAAAGGCGCCCTAGCGAACTAGAACGTTCACATTTCGCCGAGCTTAGTTCCATCTCAGATGTGATAGGGGGCAAGCCTATCACCATATCGGGCATTATATTCAGACTCTGGGCTGATATGGAAAAATCCAATACCACTTTTCCCGGCCCGGGGATCGAACCCGAGACCTCAGGACGGTAGTCGTACCGAAATACAACCACGCCACCGAGGCAGTCTGTTTCTGAATAAAAACTGGGCATAAAATATACTTTTGTGTCATTCCAAAAAAGTGGTAATTATAGGTTTCAAAGATGGTTGTTTACACCTGGCCTGTATGTTGCAAACTCCAAATTCCTTTAATTTTTTAATTTATTTACATTAAATAATACAATTTAATTTCCACCTTATTAGTACTCAGTAAGATTCATAATACAAGTGTCATTACATATGCGCAGTTGAGAATTCTATGTTAATATTACGGTGGCCACAAAAAAAGGTCTTCCCTGCCCCCCACTGCTTAGAGTTTTGGGTCAAAGGAAAGGGCATAGAATGGACTTAGATGAAAACTTAGAGGTCTCTTTATAGTGGTTTGTATTGTCACACCCAGCATTCAAGTCATGAGAAGTAGCGTTTATATATTGACAGCCTCCGTGGCGCAGTTTGCGAGTAGCCGGCTGTGAAGCGATAGGCCGCGGGTTCGATTCCCGGATTGAGACAAATATTTGTGTGGCCCACAGATAGTTGTTTCAAGTCTGGGTGTTGTGAGACCGAAAGTCTCTCATAGTTTCTGATACCCTCGATACAAGTTATACCTAGTGTGGGATCAGGACTAGATGTGTGACTGTTGGGTGTGTATTTATTTGTTTTTGTACCATAACGTAACTCATCTCCTTGGTCTAGTGGAAGCATATATGGCTGTGGACTGGGAGGTCGTGGGTTCGATTCCCAGGTTAAGCAAAGCGAATTTTCTAATTTAATTTGTCCGGTACTGGATCCTTCAAAGGGAGTAGACGTCAGGCAGGCAGCCGGTCGTAAAAACTTAGCCAAATCCTTCCTTTCTCTCACAGAAAATCGACGTAAAGTGGCAGCTCGCTGTCGCGTTACGTTCAGTGAGTGAGATTTCCGGTGGTCCATTACCCCTCCCCCCCTTTTCCAAACCCTTTTACCTCCCCTTCCATTCTTTTTGTGTCTTGGGTCTCTATGGGCGATGGAGATCACTTATCATCCGATGACCCATCTGCTCGTTTGCTAGTCTTTGCTATAAAAAGTCCAGTGAAATCCTACAAGCTTCCTTTTTTATTTTCCCCTTAATTCCCTGCTAGCATTCCTGCCATATCCCGTTCGTTCCGTTTCCTACAAATCACAACCTTTTATCTAAGCCCCATCCTTGTTATTGGGTCCATACCTGCCTGCTTGTTTTCTAAATTGATAGTGTTGTAACATGATTATTATATAAATGTATCTAGACCTTGTTGTGACCTGTCATAAGTACATTTGATATGCCTGTGTGACCAATAAACATTTTTATTTATTTTATTTCATGGAATCTGTAATTTGATTGTATTTTGTATTGCGTCTTAAATAAATAAAAAAAAGTATCACGCCAACGCTTGCACCTTGTATCCACGAGGTAAATGATTCGTCAATAAGAATCATTATCGTTCTGTGAAGGCACTAAAGGTTCTGCAGAACCCTTGGAAGTATGGAGTCTCGGAGTCATTAGCCTCCTCTATTTAGCTTCATTATCATTTGGAGTTTATGGTGTTGATCGTTTGGGTAACAGGGTTTAATTTGGGCTGGAAATGATGGGGGAAATGGGGCTGTTATATAAGAATAAGACAAAACACAGTTCAGTTAAGCATCGATTAAGTGTTTATTAGTAAAGGACATAGAAGTTGCGACCTTCTTGGTCTTGTGGCAGCATAATATGGGCTGTGAAACGGGAGGTCCTGCGTTCGATTCCCGGGCAGAGTAAAGCTATTTTTATAATTTGTTTTGTTCGTGATTGGATCCCTAGAGGGGGTTGACGACAGCCGGTCATAAAAACTAAGCTAAATAATTACTGCAACATGCTTGAAAAAGTGTGTTGCGCCGACCCCACACTAAGGTGGGATAAGGCTAGGTAGGAAGAAAAGTAAAGGACATAAAATTCATTTAAATCGTATATACATGAATAAGATGAATTTTATGACATCACATGACCGCATTTTATAAATTATCTTCTATTTTAAGGAGATCTTAACTGTAGGTATTTCATTCAGATGCTGTTTTGTTTTTAAATTGTTTAAGCAATTATGATTGTTTAGCGAAAATGTGGTAAATCAATTATCGATTGGTTTTGGTCAAAAGGTATAAATATTTTGTTGTATTTACGATGGTTTTATACTAATTTTCGACTGATTTCAAAAAAAGGAGAAGGTCCTCAATTCGTGTGTATTTTTTATATATGTTACGCGAAATCTCCGCCAAATGTGGACCGATTTTCAAAATTCTTCTTGTGTTCTATAGAGGTTATTTCAAAGGTGGTCCCATATAAATTTGGTCACGATCGGATTTGAAGTCAGTCTCTTAAGGTTTTAAATTTGTGATTATTTTTATGTATGTTACGCGATATCTCTGCCAAATGTGGACCGATTTTCAAAATTCTTCTTGTGTTCGATAGAGCTTATTTTATGGGTAAACATCATGGTCCCACATGAATTTGGTCACGATGAGATAAGTTTTGAAGTCAGTCCGTTAAGTTTTTAAACTTGTGATTATAATAGAATTGATGGAATTTTGATCATAAGTGGTAGTATTTTCCCTACAGCATGAATGTACCGACATAACTGGATCATCATCATCATGTCTTGCGAAAACATATGTAAATTGACAGCTTGCTGTTGCGTTTCGTACCCATTCGTGTTGCGTCACTGTTTACAGCGTGGATCTCTTTCATTTAGTCATTATTTATCCTTTCAGTTGAAGTCTCCTGATGAAACTCCTGGCGATGGTGTGGAGAGTGGAACACCACCAGCCAACGGTTCCATCTTCACCATGACCCTCAAGAACAACCATTTGATAGTGGAGACTGAGGAGAGAAATGTAAGTATAATGTGGATTTATATTGATATTGGGCAAGATGACATCCTTGGTCTATTGGCAGTGCATATAGGCTGTGGATCAGGAGGTCCTGAGTTCGAATCCCAGGTACCAACAGTTGGTGTGAGGTTTACTATTATGATGTCCCAAAAGGTGTTGATGTCTGCTAGACGGCTGGTCGTATAAAGTCAAATTCTTTTACAACATGCTTGATAAATTGGAATGTGCCTATAAAGGTAAATGAAAAAAAAATCTAATTTATTTAAGGATTAATTATTAATTAATCCAGTCTAAAATAATATAGAAAAAAATGTGGTGCGCCGATCCTTATTATAGCAGAATAATTTAAATTTATAATTTATTTATTTATTTATTTATTTATTATAAGGACAGGTAGAAAGAAAAATGTAAATAGTTATAAAAATCATAAAGTTATAATTTCGGTTTTCAGGACATCACCAAAAACGGAAGAGAGACGAAGATGAAGTACTCTCCGGATAATGATGGCATCTTCGTGGTAGAAGTGCAGCAGTCAACTGCTTACAGACCAAACAACAAGTCTATCCAAAATTCTCCACCACACGACCCTCAGATCTCCACCAACCAGGCCCTCATTCACAGAGTGCCCGAGGAGCTAGAGAAGAAGATGGAAGACGACAGCGAAAAAAGCAGCGAGAAGTTTGAAAGGGATAAAGCGTTAGCACTATCTAGTACTGGCCTTTCCATTTCTGACCTCAGCATGTCCTCCATAGGCTCTCATAATGTCAGCTACTCCTATGGAAGTCAGATGGGGTATGAACAAGGCCCGTTTGGGTACCCAGTGTACGCTGGATATGAAGTATCTAAAGATGATGCAGTTGAAGGCATCATTAATGATAATTCACAAGAACCATTGATCAGCAAAACTCCAACTGACCCAGACAAGCCTGTAGTAACGGCTGCTATCTTCAAACAGGACTCTATAATCGGTAGTGAAGTACCAGGATATTGTATTGAAGGTTCCACAGATGGGCCTCTTCTCTCTGATGTTCAAGCAAGGGAATATAGTCTGCAACACTTACACGATCAGAAAAAGCAGAACGGAGTCGCAGTTCCTATGAACGATGTAATCGAGAGTCCGAAGAAGAATTTAAATAGAGCTGATAGTTTACCGGTACGGTTAGAAGACGATAATGATGGAGAGGAGATGATTGCCATGGAAACGATTAGAGAGGAGATCCCCAGAGATTTGAAAGGTAAGAGACCATCTCTTCCAATTATAAGGACTGAAGTTTATGATACAGTAAAGGATGCTATCAAATCAGGTTCACCAAAGTTTGAGAAGCTCCTGAATGAGACAACACCAGAGGTGTATGATTGTCCACCGATGATCACAATTACTGAAGAAAGTGAATCGAGTAAATCAGATGCTACAAGTTAATTATTGCATGTATGCTTGTAAATAGTCATTCGAAGTTTTAGATCAGTGTGGTTGTAGAGGGCAGGTAGCTTTATTGTTGATTTGATTATTTCTGATGTACTGATAAACATTTTTATCTATAATTTTGTAAAAGGCAATCAATTAGTTTATATAATTTATTATATTGAAGATGTATTTTACAATGAAAGACACAATTTTATTCCTTTTTTATACGTTTTATTTATCTGCAAAAGTTTAAATTGATTTTTTAAAGAGGTGCCTCCCCTCTGCAAACAAATTCCACATTAGTAATTAATGATATTTGTAAAATCAAAAATATTCTACCATAAGCTTTGGTGTTGCTAGTGTTTTTATTTATGGTGTTACGTTAAAGTTTCTCGTTGCTACGATCTATATTTTAACTAGATACGTTAAGTTTAATGTGTCGCTACGTAGGTGTAACCTTAATGTTTAAGATAGGATATCTGTGGTCGAAATATTTGTTATCCATTTTGAGTTATACAGTAGGTTTAATAACTCTTTAAAGTTTGAATATCTCTCGAATAACTATTCGAGTTGAAAAGTGTGGTGAGTGCGAAGCGAGTTACTTTCTAATATGGATTAACACTTCCAATATGAGATGAATCATTTGTACATTATCGACTTTAACCGAAAGAAGTAGAGGTAAACGATTAAGGTCTTCAAAATTTTCACTTATCGTAAGAACTGCAATCAACTTTCTATGCGACACTGGTAATGACAGGAGCCATTTATGATTTAGGAAAAATTCATGCCTCTTTATAATCGAATAAGACATCGTTATCGTTAGTTGATTTTCGTTTGAAGATATGTTAAAATATTATTAACCTATAGTTTTTTGTGTGTGTATTTTGTGAAATGAACAATACATGCAAAAAAATGCAGAGATGAGCCTACCCATATAACGGTAGTAACCAGTGTCCATGAACCAACTTGACCAGTATAATAAAGGATTTCTATCTTCTTCGTCATCGTGTTACGACAAAAAGAGTCGGAAGATCATTGATACTTTGCTGTAGATACAATCTTACTTTTAAGAACTGATTTAGATGATAAAAGAAAAATATTGGTGTCTTTAAGCGGGAAAAATTGTGCCGTATTCTGATTTGAAGTTGTTTTGAATATCTTAAAGATGAGTATATTGATTGAAAAAGGAATGTTTATTTTATTTTATTTTTACTACATTATTTGTAGGTACAGATAAGAAACAAAACTTTTGTTAAAAAATGCAGAAATGTAAATTGATGGACATATTTTAAGGTATAATGGACACCAAATATCTCGTATAGATGTATTTATAGAAGGAATTGATTTCATAAGAATGCGCATCGAAGTTTTTAAATACACCAAATACATATATAAAAATATATTTAGTTCCTAAAGTACTCCAAGGCCAGTGTACATTTAAAATTTTGCTCATTTTTAATGATAGAATATTTGTAGTGTTTATGTTAATGTAATTGTATTTTAAGATACAACGATTCTGAATCAAAGCCGCTGCGAAGTGAGTTACGGCTTTTTTTCATTGTTCAAGCCGGTCAGTACGGCAAGAAAATCGTACGTTGTACTTGTAGCCCCTTACTTATAAAAAAATTTAAGCGCTGCTTATCTTTAACTATAGGTTGTCCCTTTCATTTTTAAACAATGTAACCCAAGGAAAAAAGAGACAGGCTATTCTTAGCGAAAAGATAAGCGAAAATGTTTTTATAAGTAAGGCCCGTAGTATTTAAATTGGCAGTATTGTTAGACATAAACGCGGCTTTGGTGTAGATTCATTTTTTCTATAGAATGTCTATGATTTGTTAGAGTTAGTGCCGTCCGAATGGAAATAATGTGAGTTCTCATTGTGCCAAGCATTGTGACAATGATTTTTTTGGCGATGTAATTGTCTTATTTTTCACAGTCTAGTGTATTCAGATTTAAGTTAAGTTCAAGTTATTTGTTATGGCAAATAAATATTTTATTTCACATTACCAAATAATTTAGTAACAATTCACCACTTTCTTATAAAACTAAACGTATCCTGGTTGTTTTATCTTTATTTTTAAGTAACTTTTGGTATATCATAGAGCTTTCAAAATACTGTGGATGTCCAATTATCCGTCTTTATTTAGTCTCATTTTCGAACGAGCGCAATTTTTTTTATACTGTCTAAATTTTATTTCCAACTGGGTACTTGACTATTTTTTAAAAAGTATACAGGGTTATTTATTAGTTTATCCTAAACATGTAAAAAAATATATGTTAACTGTAGACACGGGTAACGTCATTGTTCCTTACCATAGATACAAAACCGCTCATAAAAAACCATTGGGGAAATAACATTTATGATTTCAAACTAAAAAAACGGGTCAAGTATTTCGTCGATCAGATATCGATCGTCGATCACATCCGCGTTGAAATTAGGTTGTGCTTTAAACAAAAATACGAAAAAAATATACCAAATTACCTGGCAGTATGACTTTGGGTTTAGATCTGAGGCCCTTGTGGAACAAATTTAAAAGAAAAATGAGTAATCTGACATCATGCAGCGTGATTGGCGTTTACAGTCACGTGACGCACAGATAAAAAATTAAGTATTTAAATTACCAAAATAAAATTAAAATTCATTGTTATTGGTTATTATAGTCAAGTACCCAATTATTGATATAAAATAAATGAATGAAAAATACAATAACAATCTAAATTATTGTTTGTAATTATTTCTTATTATTTCCGTCTTAGAAAAAATGTCTGTAGGTATAACTATTTGGCCCATTTGAGACGAAAAATCGTTACCATGGACTTAATAGTTAAATATCCAGAGATATGCAATAATATCCAATTATTTTTAGTATCAGATATAGTGACTGTTTCGTTAGCGTAGTTGTATTGCGTGCGGGGTACAACTACCATCCTAAGGTCTCGGGTTCGATCCCCGGGTCGGTAAGTGATATTAGGTTTTCTTCTCAGCAACATCGCAGCGTTTGGAATTTTTGTCCGATATTGTGATCCCCTATCACAACTGGGATGGAAATAAGCAGCGAGAAGTGGGTGTACCTGTTTTCTAGATCGCGTCTACCCACTCCTTTGGGGGATACAGGAGTGGGCTTGTGTGTATTAAATCAAATTATGTGACTTTGCGCTCGTTCTTATCTTCGTCCTTTTCTTTACTGATCATAATGAGTAAGAAAGCTATATCAGATTTAAAAAGAGAAAAATATTGTAGAAATAATTTAGTTATTATTTTATGTTGCACTTATTTTAAATAAAAGTTACTTTTATAAAAATAAATAAGTAATTTGCGATTATTATTGTGTTTTATTATTGAGACTGCCTCGGTGGCGGTGGTTGTATTTCGGTACGACTACCGTCTTGAGGTCTCGGGTTCGTTCCCCGGGTCGGGCAAAGTGATATTGGATTTTTCCATATCAGCTCGGAGTTTGGAATTTGTGCCCGATATGACGATAGGCTCGCCCCCTATCACATCTGGGACGGAAATAAGCTCGGCGAAATGTGGGTGTACTCGTTCGCTAGTGCGCCTCTGCCTACCATTCGGGGATTTTTTTTTTTTTCTTTTTTTTTTTTTCGCGGGTAGGTGTGAAAACATACATACGTATTTAGAAATCAGCTGATCATTTTTATTTTAATTAAATATAAAAAACTCAGTTTTATATATTTTTCTTAGTGATTCGCATAAATAAGAGTGTAACGAATTATTACTTACATTTTCCACTCTATATGTAAGTTTTTCACTTTATACACCACCTGCCAGCTAGATACCTGCACATTTCGCCTTTTGTAACACCACAAAGAACTGTTAATTATGGCTCAACTCGCTAGCATTCAATGCACCCAGAACATGCTCGAAGAATGCTTCAATCAAAGAATGACGGAGCTTGAAGCAAAGCTGCAATCTGGTGGTCCAGGTAAAGATACAGTAGCGAGGGTTGCTGAAGAGTTCCGGACTTTTCGGGAGATCATGTTCGAGATGCTTCGGTTGTTGCGGCGGCAGATTTCAGACTGTGAACACATGGTGGATGTCATTGAGACGAGGCACCGACGAAAAGCGTTGATCTTCCTAGGTATCCCTGAGACACCAAATGAGAACTGCACATCCTCTGTTCTGACCACTATAAACAACACGTTGGCTCTGAAGAACATATCATCCGCTAATATATCTTCATGCCATCGGATTGGGACACCCAGTGAGGACCACCATCGTCCGATCTTGACGTGGTTCTCGCAAATCGAACATCGTTCTGCAGTGTGGAGGGCCAAATCTAAACTTAAAGGATCGTCGACATCGGTAAAAGAATTTTTAACTAGACCTCGGCAACTGATTTTCACCAAAGCTCGGCTGCAATTTGGAATGCGAGCAGTTTGGTCTCAGGACGGCGTCGTAGTAATAAAAGCCCCAGATGGTACTCGTCACAAAATCACCTCTATCGACGAGCTGAGTTCACTGGCAGCGAAGCACCCTAAATCAGCGGCCTCTTCCTCATCCAGGGTCGATAGCGGCGGTAGTTCGACGGCAAATTTGGACCAAAATATCAAGTTGCGTAAAAAGTAAATAATTTGTATATTAACTATCTTTATATTCATGTTACACTTTTATAAGTCCTCGATATTTACGCACAACTTTATTGATTTTGCTTTTGTGGCTGTTTTCCAATATTTTTCCTTATTTATTTTTCATATTTGTCAATCTGACATAAGACAAGACTTTTTTCTTTTTTTTTTGTTATATCTCGGAGGCTTGGGTTTTAACCCATACAGCCACGTTATAATTTTGAGTTTCGTTCTGAAACTGATCACTTGACTTGGGTCAGGTTTTTATAATTATGTAGGTTTAGACTGTCTTTTTAAAATGTGTATAGTAGATCGGCTGGCGGGTGGTGCAGTGAGTGTAGTGCACTACACAGCTTTTTTTTTGTTTTATTATTTTTTGCGTATTTATTTATTTAATAATTTATATTTTATTTTATACTATATTTATGTTGTATTATGATGACGAATCTTTTTATTCCGCGAATGAATCTGCCACTTCATCCAGTGATGATAGTTTCTGCTCGGCGACCGACGAGCTTGGTGACTTGGTGCGCCAATCATTTAACCAGACAGCTATTAACACATTTAACGTGTGCCACATTAATGCACAGAGCGTACCAAGTCACTACAGCGATCTGTTGGAAACCTTTGCAGACACCAACGTTCATGCCGTCCTGATTTCCGAGACATGGCTCAAACCTCACCTTTCTTCACCCCTATACTCTCTTCCCGGCTTCATTATGGTTCGGAATGACCGAACCGACAGGAGGGGGGGTGGAGTCGCCATCTACCTGCGCAGTGATTACAAATACTCAATTGTTGCATCTTCACCTCCTCTTAGCCCTCTTACCGCGGAATATCTTTTCCTTGAGGTTTGGGTCAGGGGAGTAAAATGTTTACTTGGCGTAGTCTATTGTCCACCTTCTCTTGACTATTTCTCCAGTCTGGAATCAGTTCTGGAATCCTTGGGATCAGAATATGCTCATCACATCATCATGGGCGATTTCAATACCGATCTCCTTGCATGCCACTCCCCTCGTTCTCGAAAGCTCCTCGATATCCTTGAATCCTCTAGCCTTCATGTGGTCCCACTGCAAGCCACTCATCACAATGCCAATGGCCATGACACTTGGCTTGACCTCATTATCACTTCCGCTCCCTCCCTGATCTCCTCACATGGCCAACATCCTGCTCCCGGTTTCTCCCTTCACGACCTTATCTATATTTGTTATACTCTCAAACCCTCCAAATCCCGTCCTAAGGTTATGAACTTGCGTTGTTTTAGTCGTATGGATGCAGATAAGCTCTGCGAGGATGCTGGAAAATTAAACTGGGACCTTATGAATGCTGCTGTTTCCGTTGAAGCAAAAGTTAACATCTTTAATGCCAGTATTATCGCACTGTATGACATTCACGCTCCTATTACGAAAATAAAGTTGAAGCGTCCACCAGCACCGTGGATAACACGAGGAGTTCGGATGGCGATGAGACGAAGGAACCGGGCTTTTCGAAAATACAAGAGAGATCGGACAGAGGAAAACTGGTGTCTCTTTAAGTCTGCAAGGAATCGTTGTAACCAGATGGTCCGTAATGCTAAGCGTCGCCATATCCATAGTAACATCTCATCGTCTTCCCCTGCCAGTATTTGGAGATTCCTCGGAACTCTAGGTATTGGTAGGGGGAGGAATCTAGATCTCCATGGGTCGACTGTTGGTTTGAACGATCTTAATCAATTTTTCTCAACTGCTACCTTGCTTGATCCTCAAATCAGGAGTCGTACTATGGAGTTCTTAGATGGTTTGCCAAAACCTGATATAGAACCCTTTCAGTTTTCTCCAGTTCCACCGGATGAGATCAAAAAGGTGATCCTCTCCATCAAATCCAATGCGACCGGTTGCGATAACGTAAGCCGTCGCATGTTAATTCCGATCCTAGACCATATTCTCCCAGCCATTACTCAAATAATAAATGCTTCCCTTAACACTGGCATTTTTCCGTCTTTATGGCGGAAGGCCTTTGTTACTCCTCTCCCCAAAATCTCTAACCCCTCCCTTGTCACTCACTTCCGTCCCATATCCATCCTCCCTTTCCTTTCTAAGGTGTTGGAGGCCTGTGCTCATAAGCAGCTGTCTAGCTTTGTGCACCTACACAACTTATTGTGCCCACTACAGTCTGGCTTTAGGCCTGGCCACAGCACCGTTTCCGCTCTCCTTAAAGTGACTGGCGATGTGAGGGCGGGTATGGAGAATACCAAAGTCACGGTTTTGGCTTTGGTTGATTTCTCCAACGCCTTCAATACTGTCAGTCACGACATCCTTCTCTCTATCCTTTCTCATCTTGCGGTATCTCCCGCGGCACTGGATTGGATCTCTTCTTATCTTCAGGGGCGCCAGCAATCGGTGCGCCTTGACGGTAAATTATCGAATTGGTGCAATATCGGCTCTGGTGTCCCTCAAGGCGGCATACTCTCCCCACTGCTGTTTTCGATTTTCATTAACCTCATAACTCAAAACCTTCAGTGTGCGTATCATCTTTATGCCGATGACTTGCAGATTTATGCTCAGGCTGGAGTCGATTGTGTGGCCGATGCTGTAGATAGGGTTAATGAAGACCTGGCATTTATTAAAACCTGGTCTGACAGCTTCGGTTTAACTGTAAACCCCACCAAATGTCAGGCCATCATAATTGGAAGTTCAAGGATGATAAGCAGACTGGACAGCACTAATGTTCCTGCTATCGTATTTAATGGAACCGTCATTCCTTGGTGCCCTAGTGTAAAGAACCTTGGGCTTCACATAGACTCCACATTGAGCTGGCGACCCCAGGTTAACTCTGTCAGTCAGAGAGTCACGGGCACCCTTCGTTCTCTATATCGCCTGAAGAATTTCCTCCCTTGCAAAACCAAAACAATGCTTGTGCAAGCCTTGATCCTCCCTGTGATTGACTATGGTGATGTGTGCTATTTTGATCTGAATGCAGATCAACTCAACAAACTCGACCGTCTTCTTAATAACTGCATTCGATTTATATTTAACCTTCGCAAATATGACCATATTTCTTCTTTTCGCTCGCAGTTGAAATGGCTACCAATTCGGCAACGCCGTTCGCTGCGGGCACTTACCACTCTCTTCTCTTTTCTAACATCACCCTCTCCTCCCTCATACTTATCTCCTTACTTTCAATTTCTCTGTGAAAGTCATGACAGGAATCTTCGCTCCTCGAACAATCTTCTTCTCAAGTCCCCCGCTCATAGTTCCGACTTCATTCATTCTTCTTTCCATGTACAATCTATTCTTCTCTGGAACTCACTCCCCGTCGAAATCAGGTCGTGCACAACTCGTTGGACATTTAAAATGAGAGTTCGGCAGTTACTGTTGAGTGAGGTGGCGGAATCATCACAGTAGTTCGTATCTATGTATTATATATATATTATGTATTATAATGTTTTTGTTATGTATCTATAATATAATTATTTTATTAAGTATTCGTATGTATTTTATATCATTCTTAATGTATTTAATTAACAAATAAAATATTTAATAATATATTCTTCATTTTTTGTATTCTATTTGCCTCTTTTATTTTGCACCTGCCATGTACATCTCTGCATCACCCTAAGGTTGACTGGCAGAGAATGCTTATAGCATTAAGTCCGCCTTTATACCGTGTGTATATCAAGTGTAAATAAATAAATAAATAAATAAGATACAGGCGTGAGCTTATGTTATGTTATGTTTATTTATTGAGTTTAATAATTTGGTTCTTTTAAACTAGAAACCTTCTTTATTCAAGTACACTACACCTGATGGCAAGCGAAGTGCAGTCTAAAAAAAGCGATCATAGAACACCGATGAGTTTATAGATAGTTAGCAGAATCATAACAGCTTGCATGAATGCTCCTTCACACTCTGAAGATGAAAGAAGCTAATCCAGAGGCTTCCGAAAGAGGATTTATGTAGACACGGTTGCTCGGATGTACTTATTTATAAATAAATGAATAACACCCAACTGTCACACACATAGTCCTGACCCCACACTAAGATCGAGTCTTGTGTCGTGGGAATCAGGAACTACGCGAGACTTTCGGTCTCACAACACTCAGACCCGAAACAAATATCTGTGGGCCACACAAATATGTGTCTCGGTGCGGGGATCGAAACCGTGGCCTCTCGCTTCACAGCCGGCTGAAGACCGCTGGGTCACGGAGGCTGTCAATTTACCTTACCTATCCACGCCAACCAAGTCATACCGCAAGCCTCTCGAGAAACGAAAAAAATGTATATACAAAACCACACAGAGTTTCAAGATTAAACACCACGTGTTTCTATTAATAAATTATTATTAATCACGGTATCACAAATATTGTGCTATTTATTATTATAATACAGAGTCAAACGAATAATACGTAGTTCGTCAAAGTGCCGATAGATGGCTCTGTGTACCATATATCACTATGGATATAACAATATTATAAGGCTATTGCGTTAGGGAAGATTATTTTAGCGCTATCTAGCGGGTGGTGGAATAACTAATGAAAACTACCCTTAACAAAATATGTTTCTCCTTGGGCGCATTTGTATAGTGTAGTTCCGGAAAATTCGCATAGATGGCGTTGTTTAATTATTAGTGCTTATACATAAAGTTTCACACAGATAATGATATGATAAATATTTTTTTCCTATTGCAGAGACTGGAAAATCATCATGTCGGTCATCTGATGATAAGTGATCTCCACTGCCAAGAGACACCCACAATATCAAAGATCATATGTGCGAACAGGCTCGCCCCCTATCACATCTGCGACGTACATTAGCGCGGCGAAATATGGGGGATCTAGTTCTTTAGTTCGCTTCTGCCTACCCCTTCGGGGATACAGGCGTGAGACTATGTATGTATACATGCTAAGTCAACCTTAAAGAAAGGATTGGGATGTGAATGTGGTCTACATGAAATTCCACACACTGAAAATTCGTTGCTGTAGACTGCTGTAGACATAACTAAGTATGCCAGATTTTTGTCCTGCGTACCACTCTTCGTAAGCACTCCCAGGTTACGTTTGATCTTATTCATGTCATAATGAATCGCAGATCGGATAAAGTCTGTAAAGTTGTGTTCAGAAGGACAACGTTTGCTAGTCGTCATTTTTACTATATGAGTTCCATGCTCTATAACCAGATCAATAAAGAACTGAACATATATATGATGACATACAGTAAATGTAAAAAAACCCTTTACCAATGGCTTCTGACTCTCACATATGACGATACGGAGCTCCTATTATCCCGAAGGTATTAATGATTTGCAAAACTTGAATTTTTGAATATACCTTTATGTTTGGGCCTTATGTCAGAGTTACACATACATACAAACAAACTCATGCACATACACTTTCACACACCCATACACATCCTCACACATTTTATTTTATTTTTATTTAACATTTCCATTTTCTTCTTTATTGTATAATTTTTGTTAAATCCGCGTAAATGTATTCCGGAGGTGGGCGTTGTTACCTGCGACACAGTTAGATTACTAACTACTGTAGTTAGCAACATACTTTTGTAACATTAATACATGTCATGTTTTTGTGCCAAATAAATATTTTTATGATTATGATTATGATTATGCCGGTCTGTCAATTTCTTTCACCGTTACAAGAATACATACAAATTTAATTTGCAACGTAGAAAATTCGGGGCTGGTTTTGAACCAGAGACTTCCGACTCTATAGTCCGTGCCACTGCGCGCTACGCTATCGTATTTTGAAATAAGAGTCGTATTCATAAATTTTACTCGAGTAAACGCCCCAACATTTACTTACTTTAAAAAAAAATCGCTTATTTCACTTTTTTCCTTGCGTTACAGTGTTTAAAAAAAAAAGGGACAACATATGGTTAAAGATCAGCAGAGCCTACTAAGCATTCGGCCAGCGTGGTAGACTAAACCCTAACCCCTCTCATTAGTACAGGAGGCCCGTGCCCAGCAGACACGTGGCACAGTAACATTAAACAGGGCTAATATTATCAGATGACGCACCTCCTCGTGTGCCAGCCTCTGCTGTAAAAAACCGTAGGTACGTAATCACAAAGTTTATAAACAACACACAAATTCCTTAGAAAAAAGTTGTTTTGAACAATTACTCTGGTTGAAAGGATTGACGTTCAATTATTGAAACATTTTAACTGTTGCTAAGTTCGCTTTGTGTTTGAAAGAAACAATTATACACGAAATCGTAGAAAGTCTATTGAAACTTTTTTTTATAAACAAAGCGAAAGAACCCATATATAAAACTGTACACAATTCATGTAATTTTCCTCACCTCTATATTTATATTTTAAGTAAACCAAGTTTCATAGAATAACACGATCGTTTTATGTTTTTTTACACGACTCATACAAACTTGACCTCTAGGTATGTAGATCTTAGAGACAAAAGAAGATAGAGGACGTGGCATAACTACGAAAACATGTAGCATTCCTAATGTATGGACGAAAACAAAATGGCGACTTTGCGAAAGAAAGATCCCATTCATATAGCAGTAGTCTTCTTCATATTCCGAAATTAGTATTATTATAAATAAAACACCGTATTTATAATAAAATCAATAAGGATTTATACTTTATTTAATTCTCATGACACGGTTACATGGCGGAACCGGCTTTAAACATCAAAGTAAGCACATATTTTTCGTAGTTTATTTATTTAATAAAATATATTGATAAAATACGTAAAAACAAATTTCATTTCAATGTATAACATTTTCGTAAACCTAAGAAATCATTATTTATTTTATTTATTTCTTTATTTATGACAATTAAAATTATTATGTACATGTATTATTATGTACTTCCGAGATCACAGCCAAAAATATAGATATATTAATAAGAATAAGAGGAATTATGCCTATCACACAGTTCGCTCACAGAATCTCAGGCACTCAGATATTTTCGACCATCCATCCGCAAATATATCACACTCGGGGTTCAGGTAGTTGTGACAGGTCCTCTTATTCTTTCTTTAGTCATTGGTCAAACGGAATTTTTCAACGTGACATTTTCACAGCCGCGGTGGCGTAGTTGTATTTCGGTACGACTACCGTCCTGCGGTCTCAATCCCGATCGAAGCTCGATCCCCGGGTCGGGCAGTGGTATTGGTTTTTCAATTCAGTGTCAGCCCGGAGTCTGGAATTTGAGTCCGATATAGAGATAGGTTTGCCCCTTCATCATCATCATCATCATCAGCCATAGGACGTCCACTGCTGAACATAGGCCTCCCCCAAAGATTTCCAGATCGACCTGTTGGAAGCGGCCTGCATCCAGCGACTTCCTGCGACTTTAGGTTTGCCCCTTACCTTGCCGATAAATTTGACGAAATGTGGGTGTTCCAGGTCGCTAGTCCGCCTTTGCTTACCCCTTCAGGGATACAGGCGTGAGCTCAAAAATTGAACTTGAAAATTGGCATAAGTGCCAAGGCCGATGTCAAAATAATAAATAATACGAAATTTTAAATTTTACCGCCCAATTGCCTTTATTTTTATTTTTTACTGATACCGACTTTATAACAAACCCTGTGTACAGTGCCAATTAACCAAGGAGGCGCCATGTTTTAACATAATAAATAAATAAATAACACCCAACAGTCACATACATAGTCCTGACCCCACACTAAGATCGAGTCTTGTGTCGTGGGTATCAGGAACTACGAGAGACGCACGGTCGCACAACACCCAGACCCGAAACAAATATCCGTAGGCCATACAAACATTTGTCTAGGTGCGGGGATCGAACCCGCGGCCTCTTGCTTCACAGCCGGCTACTCGCCCGCTGCGCCACGGAGGCTGTCATATATGTCATAATAATAATTAATACAAATTATGAACATTTGGAAATTGTGTGTTTCAGAATAAATCAAATTCACAAAAGACGCGAAAATCGGTCAAAACCACAAACCACCCACTCGCATAGATTAACGGAACCCGAGTTTCTACACCGGGGGAGGAAAAAAAAATTAAAAATAAATGCCCCGGCTTGAATAAATTTGAAACGCTCCCAAAATAGGTCAAACCGACAATAGCCTCGGAAAACTCCGGCGAAAAATTAAACAGATAAAAAGGCATTACTTGCGTCACAAGTATCACAACTACCCTCATCTCGCTATTGATTCACTGCGGATAATTGAGTACACGCGTGTCAACCCCCGGCACACGTCGCCCCCCGCGCCCCGCGGACGCCCCCACGCCCCCCGCACGCCCCCTCGCACGCCCCCACACACGCGGCCTCTCGCACCTCATTTGATTACAACGGAAAAAGCGTCGAAAAATCGAGTAGATGTGATGCAGTAATCGGCCGGTCGCCATGGCAACCGATATTTACGCCCGACACCGGGGAGGCTGTTGTAACACATAAATAGATTTGCACATAATACGTCCGATTCCACACACGGCCCCGTGGCCCCCCGACGCCCCCCACACATTTTTGTACAGTGTTAAAATGCCTAAAACCACCCGGCGGCCCGGTTTAAAACCACCCCACTAGGGGCCATGCAGATTAGCTAAAACTACGTATTTTTTACCCACTCCAAAGGGATCTTTTTTCTCGTTTCACCCCTCAGCTCGCTAACTACCGAAATGTGGGCTCGAGGGGGGTGGGGGGAGCGGTGCGGGGCCGTAGGGTACGGAAAAGTTTGTGTTTTAAACATGTCCAAAGGCACGCATTAAAATGGTCCGCGCAATGTGTATCATTAGTGAGCTCAACCCTTTTTATTTATTCCGAAATTTTGGGTATTTTTCATAATTTTTATCTATTAGCTGTGAAACGACTCAATATTTATGGTAGAAGGTTCTTGGTGGATACTTGCTATGTTGTTAAAACAAGATTGCAAAAAAGAAAAACACAATGTACTCGTATAGGTACTTCCCCACCAAGAATAATAATGTCAATCGATGTAAAATAGAGGTTGCTTTAGTTACAGTTATTTGGTAAAATTCCATATAAATGCCAGGACCGTGTATTCAGCCCAATTTGAAAAATGTAAGAAATTAGAATCTTCCCTCTAAAGATTTCTTAAGTGGTAGAGACAGTAATGTCTACAGCGTGGGTCCTTTTCCCACTCCCTATTCTCCTCCTTTTCGGTTGGCAACGCATCCATGATATCTTTGTGTCTTGGGTGTCTATGGGCGGTGGAGATCACTTACCATCAGATGACCTAGCTGCTCGATTGCCGATGATTTTATAAAATGAACTTCGATAATTTAACTCCCATTTGGATAGACAAGAAGAATTTCTACGAAGTTCCTCCTTTGAAGTGGTAGAGTCTATACTCAATTATCAAAAATTAAAATCCAACTGCTTAAAAACTGAAATACAAGTTCAATCAATAGTAATAAGTTGATGCAAAAAACAGAAAAAAGCAGAGGTTAGTACATAAATCTCTTACTATATTATTTATTCAAATCTGCCATTGCTACACTTTAATGTAAAATTTCCTTTTTCTCTGAGCACGGAAAAGTGATGACACTAGACCTGATAGTAAGATGCTACGAAAGGAGAAGCGGATGACCGATGTAGGCACAACACACAACACTTACCTGCAATGCTGTAGACAGATACATCTACAGCACGAATGGGCCGGCTTGACCGGTTAGATATCACTGTCTCATAAAAAACTGATGTTAAGTGGCAGCTCGCTGTCCCGTTTTGTTTGGTGAGTGAGATTTCCGGTGGCTCAATTCCTTCTCCCTCTACCACTCCCTTTTCCCTTCCCTGCCATTCCCTTCTTTTAGGTTGGCAACGCATCCATGATACATTTGTGTCTAGGGTGTCTATGGGCGGTGGAGATCACTTAGAGGTGGAGAGGTGACCCATTTCGTAGTTCGCCAGTCTGCTACAAAAAAACACAAAATGTACCAATAAGGGTATATAAAATATATACACACCAACTAACTATCAAGTCATTTGTTTCTTTGTTGTGTGGGCTCCATTTTCCGCACCCAGCTCCATATAAATTGGGCCATTGTGCGTGATGTGCATGCCGACTATATACTAAGCCAGCCTAGCTCCGACCAGAAGCGCAGGATCTTCCTGGGGTCTCCACAGGCTTCTCGGAGCGACCTCGGTGTGTTGAGGATTTGAGCCCGTTGTGCAGCAACACCTCCACATTCCAGAATGACGTGGGCAGCTGTTTCATCGGCCGACAGACATCCCCTGCATAGGGGGCTGTCGGTCATACCTGAACATACAAATGTTTGTTAAGTGGGCACTATCAAGATTCAAGTCATATCGCAAGCCCCTCCGTGTTCCCGATATACATTGACTGGTCCTGGGACGCGATCCATACCAGGAGTTTGGGTCACTGTGGCAGATTTTAATATTACGGTACAGGACATGAATATCCTACTAACAGCAAATGGAACAACTTACCTCCTCCATTACGCGCATCTATTTTTTAACTACGTTTTAGCAACATACATTAAAGAAAATTATAATCTCATCTTCAGCCCAACTAGAATTTATATCCCGATGTATAAAACATGGGCGGGGAGCATACGTGAGGCCGGCAAAAGGTTACCGTTATCATTTAACAATTTATTAGGCAGAGGTCCGCTAATTCCTATAGGAGTACTCGCCTCGCGTTTTATTTTGCGAACGATTTTAAATAGGGTTTGGTTAGAATATGTGTGGTGTACGACAGAGGCGGTGGCGAATACAATTTTATTGCCTTCTAAGGCAGACTTGGTGACAGACGGTGGCTGGTGTCCGCGACGTGAAAAATTACAACGCCAGAGTTTCTTGCCCATTCGTCTCTAGCGAAACGGAGTTCCGAAGAAGATAAATATGATTGCCAATGGTCTCACTGTGGAGGATGCTTAAAACAGGCCGAAGTGGAAGCGTTTAAGTAGTATGGCTGTTCCGAGACTATAGCTGCTGTAACTCCTGTAAGCCAGAATAAACAATGACACGCATTTTACGACACCGAACAATAACGAGTCTCTAAGAAGCAGAAATTGTTTTTATTCTAAATGAAATTAATCATACAGAAACATAGAGAACAGTTGGAAATACAAGCCGGAGATATAATTTTTTTTTATGGAATGGCGTGGCAAACGAGCAGAAGGGCCACCTGATGGTAAGCGGTCACCATCGCCCATAAACATCCACGATACCAGAGGAATCGTCGATGCGTTGCCGGCCTTTGAGGAATCTATATGCTCTTTTCTTGAAGGTCCCTTTGTCGTATCAGTCAGGAAATACTGCCGGGGGAAGCTGATTACAGATGCATCAACCACATCATGCTAAGGCTAGATGTAAGGCACCACATATATAGTTTTAGTGGCTCATGCCAAGCAGAAAGAAATAAGTCTTTAATCGTTCTGCGCTTATGCCTTACCTCGCCTAATGTGTGTGGTTCAAAGAGTAAGGGATGTATGTCGCCCGGAGGCATCGTTTCAAACGCCAATAATGGTTTTTGCGCTCGGATTCTTTATATACGAGCGTATATAAGTGAATTATAAGCGTCGTGAGATATTACCCACAATTTACCTAAAATATACAACATATTTTAACTTTAACAGGCTTTTGCCGGCGACTGTCTTCGACATTTTTTTTTTTTTACCCTGCCATGGCAAACTATACTAGACTTGTTGACATAATGTAAAGTGTTTTAACGGGTTTAAAATATGCATTAACCTCAGCGGCGAAGAGTCAGTATAATAGGATTCCTGTATATTTTCGGGAACGGTATTTGGGCCAACAGAAATGCCACATAGCGAACGAAGCGCAACAGCAAGTTGTTACGTCGTGTCGGCCCATTCCTGCTCTTAAATTAGAGTAAACCTACTTTAAAGTAATGACAACCTTCGTAGCGCAATGGGCGAGTAGCCGGCTGTGAGGTGAGAAGCCATGGGGTCTATTCCCGAACCGACATGTTTGCGTAACCCATAGATATTTCTTTCGGGTCTGTGTGTGAGACCGAATGTCTCTCATAGTTTCTGATACTCACGATACAAGTTATACCATGGGGTCAGCACCCCTAGTACGAGTTAATGCTTTTCGAAAACTATGATAGTTATCGTTAATACTCCATACATTTGACTACCAGCGCCGCTTGCGGAAACTACAATGAACTAAATAAATGTATGGAGATTTAACGATAACTATCATAGTTTTCGAGCAGCATTAACTCGTACTAGGGGTACAGAACTATGTGTGTGACTGTTGGGTGTATTTATAATAATATTAGCCCTGTAATATTACTGTGAGTGTGTTACACTCCTCTACTATTGACAGGGGGTTACGCCTTAGTCTACCACGTTGGCCTAATGCGGGTTGGTTGAGGAGAAATTCTCGGGGATGCAGGTTTCCTCACGAGGTTTTCCTTCACCGATATAGCAAGCGATAATTCACAAAGAAAATACACTTAACATAGAAGAGTCAGAGGTGTATGCTCCATTTTGGGGTTGGTCTCGAACCTCCGACACTCGTCTCGTGTATTTATTTATTGTAAATCCAAAGTCAATATGTTGCTAATGTCATGGATATTACGAGGTTGGAAGGTTCTAACTTTTCACTCTAAAGGGTTTTTTCGGTGGTCCATGAGAGGGTCATCCCCCTACCCCTCAGAGGGAGGGTCCGCGGTCGCCTGAACAAATACGCGAAAGTGGCCGGAGGTCGCTAATTCGATTTTTATGTACGACGGGTAAATACCCGCTGTATATAAAATAATGCGTGTAATGTGTGTTATATTCTGAAACATTGTTGAGATTACTTATACGAATTAGAGATTACATAGTTTCATAGCTGTATCCCGGAAGGGATAGGCAGAGGCGAATTAAAAATGAATACCCACATTTCGCAGAGCTCATTTCCATCCCAAATGATCTTATCGCTACATCAGTCACAAGTTCTAGACTCCGGGATACCGGCTGATGTTGAATCAGTTTATAGAGTTTTTTGTAATTTTTTTTCCATCTTATCCCACTCCATGTGGATCGCCGCAAAATACTCTTTCAAACATGTTGCAGAAAGGATTTGGCTTAGTTTTTACGTCCTTCGCAGCGGCTTGGCATTATTGCATGGCATCTTTGAAGTCCATAGGCGGCGGTAATCACTTACAATCGTGTGGACTATTTGGTTAAGCCAAAACATATTTAGTTCTTTGCAGACTCTTCCATCTCAACTTTTTTTATTACAGCAACTGGCAAACGAGCACATGAGTCACCTGCCCGCCTAGCATGCGCGCCACGAGATATCGCAATAATCGACTGTCGAGATGTTGTCTATGTGTTGTCGACAATATTGTATGAAAATAGACGAGGATGCATGTTAGTGTCCGTTGACAAATAGAGAAAACCGGTTATAACAGGACAAAAAGCGTCGACAAAATGTTCTCGTGGCGCGCATGCTAGGCGGGCTGATGGTAAGTTATCTCTACTGCCCATAGACACCCAAGACACATAATAATGATAAATGCGTTGCCAACCTAAAAGGAGGACAAAAGGTATTGGGAAAATTAGGGGGGAATTGGGTCGCCGGAAACCTCAATCATTGAATGAAACGCGGTGGCGTGCTGCCACTTTACGTCGGTTTTCTGTGAGACAGTGATATCAAACCGGGAGAGCCGATTCATTCGTGCTGTAGACGTAACTGTCTACAGCATGGCTCTACCACTCCACGATGTTCTCAATCTTACTTTTACCCATGAAGTGGAAGAGTTTGGACGCTCACGTGTACCCTCATTCCTATTAGCTCATTAGATTTAAGTAGCATGTGGAGAAGTTTTAACGGAGGCCAGCATTATAATGGTGACCCTCCATTATATATATACATCCATATGATACAAAAAGAGCATACACCTCTGACTTTGCTATGTTAAGTGTATTTTCATTGTGAAATATCGCTTGCTAAAACGGTAAAGGAAAACATCGTGAGGAAACCTGCATACCTGACAACATTTTTTACAAGAATTTCTAAGGTATGTGAAGTCTACCAATCCGCATTAGGCCAGCGTGGCTAGGCCTAACCCCTCTCATTAGTAGAGGAGGCCCGTGCCCAGCAGTGGGGCAGTAATATTATAGGGCTAAAAAAAATGATTTGATTCATCAGGCATTTTTGGACCGCCCTGCGCTTACCATAAGGTACACCTTACACTACAGTGTGGTCAATTTGCCGTGCCATAAAAATGTGTTTTATCTAATTATATATCATACAAATAGTCGCCTCCTTGGAATAGTGGGGCATAGGGGCTGTGGACCAGGTGGTCCCGGGTTTGAACCCCAGGTCGGGAAAAGCGAATTTTCTAATAAGATTTGCCCGAGAGAGGCATGCAGCCGATCGTAAAAACTAAGCCAATTCCTGCTTGCTTGAAAAACTGTGTTGCGCCGACCCCACATTAAGGTGGGATAAGGGCATGTAGAAAGAAGGATCTATTTTTACTTTATACCATAAATATTGGTCTAGTGGCAGCATATATGAGGTGTGTATGGAGGTCCCGGGTTCGAACCCCAGGTTGGGCAAAGCGATGTTTCTAATATGATTTGCCCAGGACTGGATCCCTCAGAGGGGTTAATGTCAGACAGTCGATCGTAAATTAAGCCAAATCATTTCTGCAACATGCTTGAAAAAGTGTGCTGCGCCGACCCCACATTAAGGTGGGATAAGGGTAGGTAGAAAGAAGGATCTATTTTTATTTTAAAAATACCGACTGAATATTCAAAAATGTCGCTTTAGGATCCGGTAAAATAATGTGATCCTAATAAAGATACGTTGGGTGGGGCGCGGGAGCGGGGTCATCGGCCTAGGCGCACCCGAAATTCGAAAGCGCTAAAAAACCATCGCAAAATGGCCGCCAGACCTGTTACACATGTAACATTATTCTATGTCAGTTGTTGTCAACATTTGGTGTTGTTATCTCGACGAATATTAAGAATAATCTATGACTTTAAGCAGAGATAGCTCAGTTGGGAGTGGGACGGAGTACTAAGACGATAGTCGAAGGTTTGATTAGCCTTTTAGTGCAGGATAAAGCTAGATTTCGTTCTTAATAATTTTATTTATTTATTTAAGCTTTATATACAAAACTGTATAAAGGTGGACTTAATGCCAAAGGCAATATCTACCAGTCTACCTAAGGTGATGCAGAGACAAAACGATGTGGGTGTATATAAAATATAAATAGAGGTATATCTCAAGTGGTAAAGCCACGCTGTAGACAGTAACGTCTATAGCGCGAATGGGTTGGCTCGACCGGTTAGATACCAGTCTTACAGAAAACCGACGTAAACTGGCAGCTTGCTGTCGTGTTTCGTTCGGTGAGTGAGATTTCCGGTGGCCCATTTCTCCACTCCCTTTCCCAATCCCCTTCTCTCCACTCCCTTTCCCAATCCCCTTCTCTCCCATTCCATTCCCTCCTTTTGGGTTGGCAACTCACCCATGATTTTTTTGTGTCTTGGGTGTCTATGGGCGGTGGAGATCACTTACCATCAGGTGACCCATCTGCTCGTTTGCCAATCTCTGCTATAAAAAATATATATATATATATAAATAAGACGGAACCTGACAATTAATACAACAATACATACTTCAGTATAATAACATACATAAATAAATGTGTTATAAAATATAATATTTTATAAACTACATATAAATACAAATAAAATATACATACATAAATAAATAATATTATGAATCTGTTAAAATTGAGATTCTGACACACTATCAGTCAAGAGCCTTCGCACCTTGAATTTAAAACTGACCCTGCTGGTAGACGCCCTGACATCGAGTGGGAGCGCACAATAATAAAATAATCACAAGTTTAAAAAATTAGGGGACCGACTTCAAATCTGATCGTGACCAAATTTATATGAGACCACCCATGAAATAAGCTCTATGGAACACAATAAGAATTTTGAAAATCGGTCCACATTTGGCGGAGATATCGCGTAACATACATAAAAAAATACAGACGAATTGAGGACCTCCTTTTTGGAAGTCGGTCGATTGCTTGGTGTCTATACGTGCCTAGATGTTGACTCTGGATTGCAGAACTTTAACCGCGGGTGTGAGGGACTTAGGCTGAGATCTATAGAGCGACCTTCGACTAAGTCTGAGTCAAAAACGAACTCGGTGAAGATTTAGAATTTTTCAATGGAACTTCGACGTAGGCCGAGTAATTTTTTACAAGAAAAAAAAATGACAGACAGTCCAAGCAAAGATTTTCTTGTAAAAAATGCAAGTCAAAGTTCGATTAAAAAAATTCCAAATCCTCACTGAGTTCGTTTCTTTGACTAAGGCTCAGTAGCCTAAGCACGAAAAACTAATGTAAATGTAAACTCGCTGCGCACTGATGACATTTGATTAATATTTCATACAAATTTCATAGACGCGCATCGAGCACGAATACATTTACGGTTGTCAGAAATTTTCCTGCAAGGGCTGCAGATCTATAGAGCAAACTTCAACTAAGTCTGAGTCAAAGAAACGAACTCGGTGAAGATTTGGAATTTTTCAATCGAACTTCGACTTAGTCCGAGCCATTTTTTACAAGAAATACAGACTGACAGATAGACTAAGCAAAGATTTAGAGTAAGAAGAAAGAAAGAAATAAACTTTATTCAGCCAATGTCTCAGGCAACAATAAGTGGGAGAACACAAAAAAAGACAAAATATGTAACACTAATAGGTAACAAATTTGTTAGTTATAAAGTAAAAAAAAAAGAAAAAGAGCACACAAAAAAAAAACATCATGAACGTGCACATATCCTAAACCATCCGTGCCCGAGACATGACTAAAAAGGCCACAGGCTCAGATTCGCCAAGTAGAAGTAGGTATCTACCTGACACTGGTATTCTGCCAGGGCCAAAAGAATGCCTCACGGATCCCAATATGTATAGTATAAATGTAATAAATGTAATACCTTTATGACATTGTAATATTTTAAAAGTATCCTAAACCGACGTGCATGCATGAAGAATGTAATGAGACTGCATGAAGCGAAAGAGGTGTGTAAGGATCGTAGTAAGTGGAAATCCGTTGTCTCTGCCTAACCCTATGGGAAAAAGGCTTGAGTCTATGTATGTATTGTACTATTTTATTCTAGTTCGTAATTTCGCTTCTGCCTACCTCTTCGGGAATAAAGACTTGGTAATAATTATATATATGTATGACTGCCTCCGTGGCGTGGTGGTATTTCGGTACGACTACGGTTCTGAGGTCTCGGGTTCGATCCCCGGGTCGGGCAAAGTGATATTGGATTTTTCCATATCAGCCCGGAGTCTGGAATTTGTGCCCGATATGGCGATAAGCTCGCCCCCTATCACATCTGGGACGGAACTAAGCTCGGCGAAATGTGGGTGTACTAGTTCGCTAGTGCGCCTCTGCCTACCCCTTCGGGGATACAGGCGTGAGCTTATGTTTATGTTTATGTATGTATGTACAACGTACATGTGGTTTCGTATACTACGCATTGTCATGAACGTTTTAAAAAACTAATCATGAATTCATGTAACGTTTCAATAAATTAGGTTAAGATTAAGGACTGGTTTCCTTTATATGTAGTTATTCAAACACGATAGCAAATTATTTCACGCTAACGTTTGTTCTTGGCTCCGTTTGCGCGAAATTATTTTGCCGTGACAATAAGTAGGCTTAAGATAGCATTTGATTTCTTGCGATCAGTGGCGTGCAGACCATATAGACCAAGAGACACTGTGTACTACAACTTGCTAATTACGTAATTCAAGAATAAAAATCATCACCAAAAATTTATTTTCACAATAGCATCACCTAGCTTAAATTTTAAATCGACATGGGCATCATAATTATGGTTATAGTGAAGCGAGAGTCGAAGAAAATAATTTTGCGAGTTTTTTGTCTACCTTAATCTGAATGTCTGTGCACGTCACTGCCATCCGCGACTGTAGTAATAATAATAATACCATTTATTCTCTCTTCACAAAGTAGTAGTAAAAGTGGTAGTAAGTTATAGTTTCATTTGTATGATTTGTTATTGCAGAGATTGTGAAATGAGCAGATGGGTCACCTATTGGTAAGTGATGTCCACATCCAAGACACAAAAAGAATCATGGGTGCGTTGCCAACCTAAAAGGAAGGAATGGAAGGGGAGGGGAAAGGGAATTGGGTCACCGAAAATCGCACTCACCGAACGAAACGCGACAGCGAGTTGCCACTTTAGGTCGGTTTTCTGTGAGACAGTGGTATCAAACCGGTCGAGCCGGCCCAATCATACTGTAGTCATAAGTACATAACTGTCTACAGCGTAGCTCTACTACTCAAATTATATGTTATAATGTTGTTGACAGCCTCCGTGGCGCAGCGGGCGAGTATCCCGCTGTGAAAAGTGAGGTCGCGGGTTCGATTCCCGTACCGAGACAAATGTCTGTGTGCCCCACAGATATTTGTTTCGGATCTGGGTGCTGTGAGACCGAAAGTCTCTCGGAGTTCCTGATACCCACGACACAAGATTCGATCTATGTGTGTGACTGTTGGGTGTATTTATTTATTTATTATTTAATGTTTATGTTAATGAGCAGGTGGGTTACCTGGTGGTAAGTCATCTCAACACCAGTTATATCAAAAGAATCATGAATTTTAGAAGTTTTCCTCAACCCAATAACGATTGTAGTCAAATTCCGAACACTAGGCGAACAACAGTTCTCAAAAACACATAACATAAGCTCACGCCTGTATCCTCGAAGGGGTGGGCAAAGACGCCCTAGCAAACTAGAACACCCACATTTCGCCGAGCTTAGTTCCGTCTCAGATGTGATACGGGACGAGCCCTCAAACTCAAAAACACAACATGAAATGAAGTACCTATTGCGATATTAGGCATTGCCAAAAATTCTCGCGCCGACGCCTACGCGCCTCTGCCCCAATGGCAACTTAGAACAAGTTGCAGTTAACGCACACACACGCACGCACGCACACAACGCCGCACTAATACGCACCTGATGCAGAGGCCAAGGAACCGATTCGGGACTAGCCGCGAACCGGAATCGGCCGGTTTCCGCCGGACTCGGCTAGCTTAATTACATTAAGTTGAGTGAAGGAAAATATCGAGGAAAACTGCATGACATTCAACACTTGTATTTATGATTTAGTAATCATTATAAACCTGATAAAGGTTGCAGGAAGTCGCTGGATGCAGGCCGCTTCCAACAGGTCGATCTGGAAATCTTTGGGGAGGCCTATGTTCAGCAGTGGACGTCCTATGGCTGATGATGATGATGATGATGATGAATCATTATAATTTGAATAAACGTCCTAATATTTATGTCGAGCTAGCTCTTCTTCCGTTGTGAATTAAAATCTATCCCAGAGGAACCGTATGTTTTTCCGGGATAATAATCACAAGTTTAATAACTTAACGGACCGACTTCAAATCCGATCGTGACCAAATTTATATGGGACCACCCTTGATATAAGCTCTATCGAAAACCAAAAGAATTTTGTAAATCGGTACACATTTGGCGGAGATATTGCGTAACATACATAAAAAAATACAGACGAATTGAGGACCACCTTTTTGAAAGTCGATCGAAAAGTACATACATACATAATCTCACGCATGCATCCCCGAAGGAGTAGGCAGAGGCGCACTAGCGAACTAGAACACCCACATTTCGCCGAGCTTTGTACGTCTCAGATGTGATGGGGGCGAGCCTATCGCCATATCAGGATCAAATTGGAGACTCCGGGCTGTTATTGAAAATGATCACTTTGTCCGACACGGGGATCGAACCCGGGGGCCTAGTTTGTAAAACGAAATCCGCAGTTGCGGACTTCGTTTCGGATATTTTGCTATTCTATGTGGCTCACGTGTCCGACCAATATCGGTGCTATAAGTTTTGATTCGGAGAATGCTCTGCTGTAAACAGTTTGACAGCCCACTTTTCGGTGTTTGACATCTATTTGATCCACGTGCATCTATATTAGTCTGTGTGGTAGAGTATCGGACCGATATCGTTCATCCGATAACGTTTTATAGAATAGACACCCCGACCTCAGGACGGTAGTCGTACCGAAAATATAACTACCGAGCCAGTCAGTAATAAGATAAAAAGTAGTCTATGTGCTATTCCAGACTATAATCTACCTCTGAAAGTTTCATCCAAATCCGTTCAGCCATTCTAGCGTGATTTAGTAACAAACATGCATCCATTCATTTGTTACCTCTTAGTGTTACATATTCTGTCTTTTTTTTTGTTCTCTCACTTATTGTTGCCTGAGACATTGGCTGAATAAAGTTTATTTCTTTCTTTATTTCTTTCATTCAAACTTTCGCATTAATAATATATGTATAGAACTATAGATGACCTATCAGGATTTAGTGGCAGCGTATATAAGCTGTTGAGGTCCTGGGTTTGAATCCCAGGTAGAGTAGAGCCTTTACAGGATTTGGCCGAGACTGGACTTGTGATGGGATAAGGGCAGGTAGAAAAATAAAGAAAATTGACACATTTCTAGACCTAGGAATAGAACCTTAGGATCTCAGCGGTTGTAATAAAGGATTAAAAATACAAATTACCTAAGTACCTAAGGAGTTTACATTGTGATATTTATCCCCTCTCAATGTACAGAACCATCTTTTACCAACTCTTCTCACACTTATCTTATTGGGTGCGGAAATGGCATTCAAAATGGCGGGAATGCACTTAACCATAAACTGAAGGCCGAGAGGTAGAGAAACATGCCACAATGTTGCTTAAGTTCCCCATACGTTCTCATCATACCTACCTCTATAATCGCAGATAAACCCAGTCACAATTGCTAGTTTTGTTACAAAATATAATAAATTGTGCATAATTATTATATTCCGCCATTTTTCTACGCACTTTCGCGCGCACGCACACTACACCGCTGCGTGTGTGCTGACGTAACCGCAACGCACACACGCGCATCGACCAATAAATAGATTGAACTAAACGGTGAAATTTAAAAAAGGAATAAAACAACGCGAATCGCTTACTCACACAACCATAATAATGCAACCCGATCATTAATAATTATGTTTTAATTATAAACGCTATCACTATAGTAATAAGGTTTAAAATCATCTGTATTTATCATATTGGTAGAACTAGCATTGTACATGCGTGGGAATGATGCTACCAACACTCACGCACGAATTTTGATTATAGGAACACCGAATTTTTACAAAGGTGTGTGTGTTGTTTATGTGTGGGTTTATAAGTGCATTCTTTTTGCATTTGTATCGTGTTGTTGTACGCATGTGAGCGAGCTGATTTTTAGCATGTGTGTGTAATTTCGTTGTTCACATGATGGATTCGCGTGTTTGTATTAGTGTCTTTTACTTTTTTTAAGTGCCCGCGAACACACAGCCGGCTGGATAAGCAGTGAAAAAATAATTTTAACTGGCACACTGCAAAGCGTGTTTAATTTTCGTGCTCTCTGTCCTGCGCGGAATGGAACGTCATTACGTTTTAAATTACGAATGTCGGTTGTTTTTTTATTTATACGCTTTTTAATTTGCATTGTTTGCTTAATTTCTGGACGTGACGTTGCGGGTGTAGTACAGCACTCGTTTATTTAAAGTGGCAATTATCTCTGAATATCGAGTGCTAGTTTTACCTATTTTCTTTTTGGAAAATGAATTGTTTTGGGACTTGGTGCCTTGGTATTTTCCCCTAGATTGGGTGGGCGTCATGGAGGGCAGGCGGTTGTAATGTTAAAGAAATCATCTGTATATTGTGGAAATAAAAGAAATGAGAATTGAAAAGGGAGACCACAAGTGGCCCATAGTAGGCTAATATTTTATTGCATTGTAATGCAGTTTTATTGCATTTTCTAAAAGTGGTAGGGCCACACTGTAGACAATTACGTCTACAGCACGAATGGGCCGGCTTGACCGGTTTGATACTATTGTCTCATAGAAAACCGACATACAGTGGCAGCTTGCTGTCGCGTTTCGTTTTGTGAGTGAGATTTCCGGTAGCCCAGTTCCCCCTCCCTTTCACGAACCCATTTCCCTCCCCTTACATTCTATCCTTTTAGGTCCATCCGCACCCATGATTATTTTTGTGTCTTGAGTGTCTATGGGCGGTGGAGATTACTTACCACCAGGTGACCCATCTGCTCGTTTGCCAGTCTCTGCTATAAAAAAAGAAAAATCATTATGAGTAATAATATTTTCTGAGGAAATCTGAAATGCTTCAGTTGCATTGTTGTGTGTGGGGTACGACTGACCATCCTCATGTCTCGGGTTCGATTACCGGGCTGGATACAGTGATATTGGGTTATAGTACTCAGTGTGTATATATGGCGATAAGCTCGCCTCCGATCATATATGGGACGGAAACGAGCTCGGTGATTTTTTTCAAATGTGGGTCTTCTAGTTCGATAGTTCACAACTGCCTACCCCTTAGGAGATACGTGCGTGAGCCTATATATGTATAATAATGAATGCGTATTAATTGTCGAATTATCGTTTTCTTTAACGGCAAGGACATTCAATAAAACATAGACGGGACAACAGCGCGAAACTTGTGATCCTAAAATTGTGACCTCGTGGTCATAAGTCACTCAGTCGTATTTGAAACATAGTCGTGCATGGTCGTGTCAGCGTAATAATGTTTATAAATAAATAAATACACCCAACAGTCACACACCTAGTCCTGACCCCACACTAGGTATAACCTGTATCGTGGGTGTCAGAGACTGGTTGAGCATTTTTTATTAATATATATTTAATTAATTGCAATTCATGACATCTTGTCCTCGCAACTACTTATCAGCGCCATCTGTGGTCGAACGGGTCACTCATTTGAATGCAATTTACGCTAATATACGATGTGATGCCGTTCACTGTAATTGGACAATTCTTGCGTTCGCCAAAAACTTCCGCCAGATGGATGAAGAATTCGGCGGTTCGGCGCATGCGCGTTGACACTTCCTCCTACTTTTTTCGTCGTTGTAACTTGTTGTAACTTGAACGGCTCCTTCAAGAAGTGAAGCCTCCAGACAAGATGTGCTCTGGACTTTAAACTGAACATGGCATTGTGCTAATAAAAAGACCTTGTTCTCACGAGTGCATTCGTGGACTCCTTGTATGTGATAAGTGAGTGCACGTACGAAATCGTCAAGCACCATATACCAATGTACCTACCACCCCGGGGTTGGAGCTGTTAGTGGATACTGATTTGCTGGACTGCGTAGCGGCTTCGAACATTCCAGGTGAGTGGCTTACGATTCAGTTGGTTGCTGTTTGGTTGATTTGTGAGGCAAGGTGTAATCTTTCTCTATTGTGTAGGTAGTTATTAATGTACCTTAACACTTTTTCACGATTACGATCCCGCGTGGAGCTTGGGCTATTTACACGCCCCTCCACCCCTTATGGTCCTTTACGAGCTCGGATGCTCATCAGCTTAGTACTTTTTGCGTAATTAAAGTTGGTAAAAAGTTACTGTTTCGCCGATTATTGGCATCCATTTCCGCCATATTGCAAGTTTCGCAATATTTCACGTAATTATTTGATAACAGTGAGTTAATTGTAATTTTGAGTTTTCTCACGTTTATAAGGTTTTTTAAGCTTTAAAATGGCTCAAACAAGCCAGCAAACTATGTTAGCTATGCTTGAGCATAAAAAAGAACTGTTGTTCAAGCGCGTTAATCGTATTTTTAATATGTCGAAAAACATTGTTTCTTTCGAGTCGCGATCGAATGAGGAATTCATGACTGAAACTGAGACTATTGATGACATCAGAAGTAAGTTCGAGTCCATTATAGATCAAATAAATCAAATAAATTTAACACTAAAACCGGAATCGACTCCCGATTATGCCTGTTTAGAATCATTCGAAGATCTGTATATTCGTATTAAACGCGTTCGAAATAAGATGAGCACGGATAAGTTGCCGTCGCGCCTTGACAACAAAGATTCGGAAACCCATAAAGGTATAAAATTACCGCCTGTCCAATTAGCTAGTTTTGATGGTAAGTTTGAAAATTGGCCTATTTTTTATGAATCGTTTAAAGCAAATATTCACGAAAATAAACAGCTTACTGACTCGCAGCGTGTGCAGTACTTAGTAGGTAAATTGACACACAACGCATTGAAGGTCACGGCAGGTATTGTACCTAATGGTGAAACCTATAATATTATCTGGAATAATTTGGTGAAAAAATACCAAGATAAGCGAGAGTTAGGTACTCATTACCTAAATAATATTCTCGATCTAAAGGCTTGTGCGCATAGTAGCAAAAGCTTGAGTTGGTTTATAGATAAATATACTTCCTCAATGTTAGCTCTAAAACAGTTAGGTATATCTGATTTAACCGACTTTATATTACTGAACTGTGCACTGAGAAAGATGGATTCTCAAACCATTCAAGCATTTGAGATGTCAGTTCGTGACGTTGAATTCCCGTCTACTGAGACGTTAATTAAGTTCGTTCAAGATCAAGTTAAGATTTTAGAACGGTCGGCTACCGTGTGTGCGTATTCGAATACGAAAAAACCTCCCGTTCAAGCGCCACGCGATAAGCGCGTACAACATACCTACAAGTCTTTCGTCGTAAGCGACAACACTTTCCCGCAGGCGCACGGTGCCTCCGACGCGGTCGGGGCTCCGCTTGCGGACGCGCCTACGTCACATTGTGCGTATTGCAATAAAAATGATCACGTTCAACTTTATAGTTGCTCGGAGTTTAAGAAGTTGCCTACTCCGCATGCGCGATATGAATTTATAAAATCTAAGCGTGGTTGTGTTAACTGTTTGAGCGTATTGCATAGTTTATCGAGTTGTAACTCGTCGTCAGTTTGTGAGATATGCAAGAAACGACATCATAAGTGTTTACATTTTACGAAAAATAAAAATGTAACAAAATCATATGTAATGACCGTTTCCGACTTGAATAATTCTGTTGAGTCGGTCTCGGTACCCGCGACGTCTGCCGCGCTCGGGCTTTCGTCACTGTCCGGTGCTAGGTCGTTACCGACGCCGCCGCAGCCCGCCACTCGGATCGCTAGTGATGCCGTGAGTCATAATATAGTTAGACAAACGACACATACGGATGCGAATATAATAACTTCACCGTCGCAGTGTGACAATACATCGGTTGCACTGCCAGTAGTATCGAGTGCTACTATCTTGTTAGCAACCGCTCAAGTGTACGCTCGATCTAAGGGTAATTATACAGGATGTAAGAAGGTAGTGCGTTGTTTAATTGACAACGGCTCCCAAAATAATTTAATAACAACTGATTGTTGCCAGAAACTTAATTTACAAATAATACCGTTAAGTAATTCCTTTGTTAATGGTATTGGTTCTACTTCACGACCGATTTATGGTTATGTTTATTTAGATATTGAATCCCGCGTATATCCTGAACAAAAATTCAGTATACGTGCACTAGTTGTTCGATCCATAACCGATCAATTACCTTCGCATTTAATAGAGATGGATAGTGACTTAAATCATCTTTGTGACGTACCGCTCGCAGATTTAGGTTGGAACATACCTGGTAATATCGACGTCGTGTTGGGTGCGCCGCTATTTCCGTACATATACTTGGGAAGTAGGATCGAGTCAGGGACTCGCGCTCCACTCGCGTTGGCGACCGTATTCGGTTATGTTTTGATGGGAAATTACCCTCGTGATGACGGTATCTCTAATAACACGTCTTCTTTTACGGCGTTAGCACTAAATGACTTAGTTCAAAAATTTTGGGAACTTGAGGAGTTACCTCAGACGCACTGGTTGTCGCCGGAAGAGACGGAATGTGAAAATATTTTTACGTCCTCCGTGACTCGTGATCACGAAGGGCGCTATACAGTTAATCTGCCTTTTTGTAAAGATCCTTCTGAACTCGGTAATTCCCGGTCTGTAGCTCACCGTCGATTTGTGGCGTTGGAAAGACAGTTTCATAAACTTCCGTCATTGAGAGAATCCTATAATAATGTTATACAGGATTATGTACAAAACGGTTATTTAAGCGAAGTTGACGAATCTAAAATCTCTGATAGCGGTTATTACATACCGCATCATGCCGTTGTTCGCTCGGACAAACCGATGCCGCGCATTGTTCTCGACGCCAGCGCGAAGACACATACCGGATTGTCTTTGAATGACGTTTTGCATACTGGCCCTAATTTACAGGCTGATTTATTTTTGCTTTTGTTAGATTTCCGTTTATTCCCAATCGCTATGAATGCTGATATTAAACAAATGTATTTACGTATTGGTGTTCCTCATGACCAGCGTAAATATTTGCGCATATTATTTCGTTTTAATGAGAATGAAATGATTCGCACATTTCAATTTAATCGCGTTCCATTTGGTCTCAAGTCCAGCCCTTATTTAGCTATGCGCACTGTGCGACAGCTGGCTACGGATATGAGTACGAATTTCCCTGAAGCTGCAAAAATAGTTAATGGGTTTTTATACATGGATGACTTAGTGCATTCCGCTCCTGATGAAGCGACTGCTAAGCAGCTTTCTCAGGATCTTATTGCTTTGTTTCAAGCAGGTTCATTTGACTTAGTTAAATGGGCCAGTAATTCACCGACGTTACTTAATAGTCTCCCTGATTCGCATCGCAAATCATTGGAATTTGACACCGGAAGCAGTTCATCAAAGGTTCTTGGGGTGTCCTGGGATCCGTGTAAGGATAACTTCTTTTTCACATCCGCTCCAATTACTGAGAAATGTACAAAACGGAATATACTGTCTGTGGTAGCCCGTTTGTTTGATATTCTTGGTTTGGTTGCTCCCGTAATTCTTTATGCTAAGTTACTGATAAAGGAATTATGGCTTAGCAAAATCGGTTGGGATGATCCCGCACCGGAGCATGTGGTTAAAGCTTTTCTATCGCTTGCGCAAGAATTTTCATTGCTCGCCACATTACGTATTCCGCGACATATTGGTGCTCGAATGGATTGTGTTGTCCGACTTGTTGCGTTCTGTGATGCGAGTATGGACGGATATGGATGTGTGATTTATGCACATTGCACATATCCGTCGGGTATAAGGGTGAGACTTTTGTGTGCAAAATCGAAAGTGTCGCCAACAAAAATAATAACGCTCGCTCGGCTCGAGTTATGCGCCGCCGTGCTAATGGCTAAATTAGTTAAAATTGTTAGAGACACATACGCTGCACGCATACCAATCGCTGAAGTGTATGCATTTTCGGACTCAACGATTGCGTTATCGTGGATACATTCATCCCCGCACCGTTGGTCAATCTTTGTAAGTAACCGCATTGCCCAGTGCCACGAAAATTTGGCTCCTGAGCATTTCTTTCATATAGCTGGGAAAGAAAATCCTAGTGACTGCCTTTCTCGGGGCATGATACCATCCCACCTCGTCTCCCATGACTTGTGGTGGAATGGTCCCGCGTGGATGCTTAGCGATCCCAGAGATTGGCCTATTAAACCATTCGCTCCCACAAATATTGGAGAGCTACCTGAACATAAGATAAATGTTCTGACAGTGACGACGCAACCGGAACTCCCCATGTTGTGTCAGTTGTCTCAGCGCGTCTCGTCATGGGACAAGTTATTGCGTACTATCGTCTGCATTTTTCGTTTCATACATCGAAAAGATGACAGATTGAAATCTGTTGAAGGTTTGATAATCGCGGAACGAGCTATGATTCGCGAGGTTCAATCTGTACATTTTGTGCAGGACATAAAATTAATTAAAACCGGTAAATTACCGTCAAAGAAACTGCAAAATTTAACAGTTTTCTTAGATGAAGAGGGCATACTTAGAGTTGGCGGAAGATTATTTCATTCAGACCTTCCATTTGATGCCAAACATCCAGCCTTACTTCCAAAACGCGATCACGTTGTAGAATTGATTATACGACATTATCATGAGATGAATTGCCATACAGGTCCTGGACTATTGATGTCCATTTTAAGACAACGATTTTGGATATTGGATGCCCGTACTGTTATAAGATCGATTGTCCGAAAATGTAACGTATGTTTTCGTGTGAACCCGTCGCACCCGACTCTTCGGATGGCAGATTTACCTGCGTACCGCGTGGCTGAAGCTAAAGCCTTCGTACACACCGGTGTCGATTATACAGGTCCCATACGTATAACTCTTACTCGTCGTAGAGGTCAACATGCTCAAAAGGCGTACATATGTTTGTTTATATGTCTAGTCACTAAGGCTATACATGTCGAGCTTGTTTCCGAATTGACATCAGATGCCTTTTTAGCCGCGTTTAAGCGATTCATCTCTCGTCGTGGTCCTGTATCTTGTTTGTATTCCGACAATGGTACTAATTTTGTTGGTGCAAAAGCTCAACTTGATGAGCTCTATAAGTTTCTTTTAAATTCCAAATTTAATTCAATTATATCCGCGGAATTGAAATTACAACGGATAAATTGGAAAATGATTCCTCCAAGATCGCCCCACTTCGGCGGAATGTGGGAGTCTAATATAAAATGTTTAAAAACTCACTTATATCGGGTTATCGGTAATCAACTGCTTTCATACGAAGAGTTACAAACTGTTTTAGTGCAGATAGAATGTATACTTAACTCTCGTCCTTTAAATGTGGTAACTTCTGATCCGCATCCGGAGGTTATCACACCCGCACATTTTTTAATGTCAACCCCATTGAAGTATTTACCGGCCGCTGACGTAACTCATGAACGTGTTAATTTATTACAACGTAAACAGCTGCTGGATAGTATGGTCCAATCGTTTTGGAAAAAGTGGAGAATCGAGTATTTGCACACTCTGCAAGTTAAGCAGAAATGGGCAACCCCAGAGAAACCAGTTCAGGTCGGAACTGTTGTACTCGTTGGTCAAGACGATTCACCGCCTTTAAGTTGGCCAATCGGAATAATAACCGAAGTTTATCCGGGTACTGATAATGTTGTGAGGGTCGCGACAGTAAAAACAAAATTTGGCAATTTTAAGCGCCCTATTGTTAAATTGTACCCTATACCTACTCAATAAGTTTCAGTCATGAGTAATCATTTAATTTAATTTAATTCAATTAACTCACGGTTGACAATGTTGTTACGTGAGATTTTTCTCATTTAATTCTTGTTTAATGACAATTATTCTCATTTATAATTAACTTAAAAATATTTGAATAGTTTCATTCTGTTATAAGTTCTTTAATAGAATGTAGCATTATTTTTTTTTCTTTCGAAAGTTCTTGGAACTTTCAACGCGGGGAGCATGGTTGAGCATTTTTTATTAATATATATTTAATTAATTGCAATTCATGACATCTTGTCCTCGCAACTACTTATCAGCGCCATCTGTGGTCGAACGGGTCACTCATTTGAATGCAATTTACGCTAATATACGATGTGATGCCGTTCACTGTAATTGGACAATTCTTGCGTTCGCCAAAAACTTCCGCCAGATGGATGAAGAATTCGGCGGTTCGGCGCATGCGCGTTGACACTTCCTCCTACTTTTTTCGTCGTTGTAACTTGTTGTAACTTGAACGGCTCCTTCAAGAAGTGAAGCCTCCAGACAAGATGTGCTCTGGACTTTAAACTGAACATGGCATTGTGCTAATAAAAAGACCTTGTTCTCACGAGTGCATTCGTGGACTCCTTGTATGTGATAAGTGAGTGCACGTACGAAATCGTCAAGCACCATATACCAATGTACCTACCACCCCGGGGTTGGAGCTGTTAGTGGATACTGATTTGCTGGACTGCGTAGCGGCTTCGAACATTCCAGGTGAGTGGCTTACGATTCAGTTGGTTGCTGTTTGGTTGATTTGTGAGGCAAGGTGTAATCTTTCTCTATTGTGTAGGTAGTTATTAATGTACCTTAACACTTTTTCACGATTACGATCCCGCGTGGAGCTTGGGCTATTTACACGCCCCTCCAGAGACTATGAGAGACTTTCGGTCTCACATCACCCAGACTTGAAACATATCTGTGGGCCACACAAACAGTTGTCTCAATGCGGGAATCGAACCCGGCCTCTCGCTTCACAGCTGGCTACTCGCCCGCTGCGCCACGGAGACTATTTAGCCAATAAAATTGTCTTACATGATTCTTGAATATTCACAGAACATTCTAGAGTGTGAATCGTAATAAGCGCCCTCGCATTGTAATAAGTGGTAGATGGCGTTACTGACGTATTTAAATCATTTTTTTGTATGGAAACTTGTCTTGGTAGCCCATCTATACTTAGTAATATTAAATCTCTTTGTACGTATAATGATTTCTTAGGTTTACGTGAATTTTATTCATTGAAATTAAACTATTTTTACGGATTCTATCACAATTTGGTTTTGATTTTTATGCCCACGGGTGACCCGTGACCACGAAGGCTGCAAAGCTTTCGAAACGTCGGGCATAAAAATTAAAACCAAATCGTGATAGAATCCGTAAAAATAGTTTAATCTCTTTGTACGCAATTTTATTTTTCATGATTTTATTTCAACACTTTGTTGTTCTAATTGATATGTATATTCGGCGGAGGGGGCTTATGAGCCCCACACGACCCCAGCACCGACCCAATGCGCCGAAGAGGGCCACCGCGGGGTTTTTAGTCGGTATTGCCGGTGAAGGGTGTACATAGTGTTAGGAACTCGGCCCAACGGTTGCCTGAATGCTTTCCATGTATCCCGGGTGGCTTAACGTTGGATCGGAAGACCGGCGAATCCGACATAACAGTTACGTTTTCCCTCAGTCGTGGCGGTAGCGATAAAACGCTATTCCCCGCGAAAACAAAAAAGGTTTCTAGTACAAATAATTTCTGAGAATATATCGCGGTCAGACAGACAATTTGACGGTCTCCGTGGCGCAGCGGTCGAGTACCCGGTTGTGAAGCGAGAGGCCGCGAGTTCGATTCCCGCATTGAGATCAATGTTTGTGTGACCCACAGATATTTGTTTCAAATCTGGGTGTTGTGAGACCGAAAGTCTCTCATAGTCTCTGACAATCACGATACAGGTTGGGGTCAGGACTAGGTATGTGACTGTTGGGTGTATTTATTATTATTATTTACTAGCTGACCCACGCAACTTCGTCTGCGTATGAGAGAGAGGGTTGAAAGAGTGAGTCGTAGGCACCTATAGCACAATAATTCTAAAAGAGGTAATGGGATGATCTACTTCGGCCGTCAGTCACCCCGTCTCTCACACCGTCAGTCACTCCGTCTGTCAAACCGTCTGTCACCCCGTCTCTTACCCCGTCAGTCACACACTCTGTCAAACATCTGTCACTCCGTCTGTCACCCCGCCTGTCACCCCGTCTGACACCTTGTCTGTCACCCCGTCTGACACCTTGTCTGTCACCCAGTCGGTCACCCGTCTGTCACCACGTCCGTCACCCCGTCTGTCACCCCTTCTGTCACCCCGACTGTCACCCAGCCTGTCACCCCGTCTGTCACCCCGCCGGTCACCCCGTCTGTCACCTCGTCTGTCACCCAGTCAGTCACCCTGTCTGTCACCAGTCTGTCACCCCGTCTGTCACCACGTCCGTCACCCCGTCTGTCACCCTTATGTCACCCGTCTGTAACCCCTTCTGTCACCCGTCTGTCACCCCGTCTGTCACCTCGTCTGTCACCCGTCTGTCACCCAGTCGGTCACCCCATCTGTCACCCAGTCTATCACCTCGTCTGTCACCCGTCTGTCACCCCGTCTGTCACCCAGTCGGTCAACCCGTCTGTCACCCAGTCTATCACTCGTCTGTCACCACGTCCGTCACCCCGTCTGTCACCTCGTCTGTCACCCCGCCGGTCACCCCGTCTGTCACCTCGTCTGTCACCCAGTCGGTCACCCCGTCTGTCACCAGTCTGTCACCCCGTCTGTCACCCCGATTGTCACCCAGTCGGTCACCCCGTCTGTCACCCAGTCTATCACCCCGTCTGTCACCACGTCCGTCACCCCGTCTGTCACCCCGTCTGTCACCCCGCCGGTCACCCCGTCTGTCACCTCGTCTGTCACCCAGTCGGTCACCCCGTCTGTCACCAGTTTGTCACCCCGTCTGTCACCACGTCCGTCACCCCGTCTGTCACCCCGTCTGTTACCCCGTCTGTCACCCAGTCGGTCACCCTATCTGTCACACCGGCTGTCACCCAGTCGGTCACCCCATCTGTCACCCCGTCTGTCACCCCGTCATTCACCTCGTCAGTCACTCCGTCCGCCACCCCATCAGTCAGCCTGTCAGTCACCCCGTCATTCCTCACGTCGGTCACCCCGTCAGTGATCCCATTAGTCACCCCATCAATCACCCCGTCAGTCACCCCTTAGTCACCCTACCATTCATCCCCTTGGTCAACACTAAAATATTTTTTCAAATCGAACCAGTAGTTTCTGAGATATAAAATTCCCCGCTAGCAGCATTTTTCATTTCTGCTCCGCTTCTATTGGTCATAGCGTGATGTTATATAGCCTATAGCCACCCTCGATAATTGGGCTATTCAACACAAAAAGATTTTTTCAATTCGAACCAGTAGTTTCTGTCCGAGATATAAATATTCCCGATTTTGCAACATTTTTCATTTCTGCTTTGCTCCTATTGGTCAAAGCGTGATGTTATATAGCCTATAGCCATTTTCGATAAGTAGGCTATCCAACACAAAAAAAAAAATTCAATTCGAACCTATAGTTTCTGAAATATAGTCTTTCTCAACATTTTTCATTTCTGCTCCGCTCCTATTGGTCATAGCGTGATGTTATATAGCCTATAGCCACCCTCGATAATTGGGCTATCCAATACAAAAAGATTTTTTCAATTCGAACCAGTAGTTTCTGTCCGAGATATAAATATTCCCGATTTTGCAACATTTTTCATTTCTGCTCCGCTCCTATTGGTCAAAGCGTGATGTTATATAGCCTATAGCCATCTTCGATAAATAGGCTATCCAACACAAAAAGAATTTTTCAATTCGAACCAGTAGTTTCTGAGATATCGCCTTCCCCGGTTTTAAACATTTTTCATTTCTGCTCCGCTCCTTTTGGTCATAGTGTGATGATATATAGCCTATAGCCACCGTCGATAATTGGGCTATCCAACACATAAAGATTTTTTCAAATCGAACCAGTAGTTCCTGAGATTAGCGCGTTCAATCAAACAAACAAACAAACAAACAAACAAACAAACTCTTCAGCTTTATAATATTAGTATAGATTATAATTAGACAAAGAGATATGGTGAAACAATACGGGTTCCATTTCTTCCATCTGGCTTTGTAACCCTAATACATACATACATAAGCTCACGCCTGTATCACCGAAAGGGTAGGCAGAGGCGCACTAGCCAACTAGAACACCTACATTTCGACGAACTTTGTTCCGTCCCAGATGTGATAGGGGGCGAGCCTATCGCCTAATAACCCTAATATTTTTTTTCTAAGGTCATCGGTCCATCGTGGACCGTATATCGACCCACACTTCGTTTGAATGCGTTTTTCACTTTATAACTCATTTGTTCTAATTAGTATTTATTACTCCATTTTATTTGCAGTCTGAGAAAATATATGAAGTTTTTATGTTGCTAAGAGCGATTTGAACCACTATTACTAACCTACAGTTAGTCCTAACCTCAAGTTAAATAGAAAAAGAAATATATGAAGGACATGAAATTCGTTACATGTAATTAATTTAATGTCACCATATATTATCTGTAATTAGATGTAGTACATTATATGTAATGAATAACATGCCCTTCACATATTTCTATTTCAATTTAACTTGAGGTTAGGACTAACCGTTGGTTAGTAGTAGTGGTGCAAGTCGCCCTAAGCGGCTCTAGTAACCGCTCTACACTTGACAGACTCCGTGGCGCAGGTGGCGAGTGGAGCTGTGAAGCGAGAGACCGCGAGTTCGAGTCCTGCATGTTTGTGTGGCCCACAGATATTTGTTTCGGGTCTGGGAGTTTTGATACCGAAAGGCTCTCGTAGTTTCTGATACCCACGATACAGGTTATACCTATGGTGGTGTCAGGACTGAGGACTAGGTGTCTGCTGTCGGGTGTCGTTATTTATATAAAAGTATATCATCCAATAGGTCGATCTGGAAATCTATGGGGGAGGCCTATGGCCAGCAGTGGATGTCCTATGGCTGATGATGATAATGATGATATCATCAAACACAAATGTGAAAAGCCAAGTTAGTAACTCCCCTGTCCACAGCCCAGTTGTAACTAGACTCAGGAGGCGAAAATATTCTGTAACATTTTGTTCTCTATTTACGATAATATAAAACCATTTGCGTTATCGCTTGCTATAAGGAAAACATCGTGGGAAAACCGGCATACCTGAGTTTCTTCAAAGAATTTCGAAGGTATGTGAAGTCTACCAACCAGTATTAGGCCAGCGCGGTCGACTAAGGCCTAACCTCTTTCATTATAGTAGGATTGCTAATTAAACGGAGTAACTGACATTTCGAATGTTGCCACTATTTCATGAAATTTAAATAGTGCTGCGGTAACAAGATCAAGATTATTTAAACATTTCAATTCAGTGAACCATTTTATTCTTTCATTTTCTGAAGTCCAACTCAAAGTCGTAATTCTTGCTTAATGTGTGATTAGTACTGTATGTCTACTGAATTATAGTAATAGTAAAATACTGCATGCTAAGTTATGACATGACTACTGGAACTCTAGTCATGGTTCATTATCAACAAAACTTTCAAAAGCCATGAATGTGCCGAATGTAATTTTTCTCAAATAATAAAAGTAATACTTGTAATTTTCATTGTTATCATTTCATGTATCTGTTGTGATTATTTACGCAAAATTATTTACACATACATTTAATCGAAGGGTTAAGCTGAAATTTCTATACATTGCAATAAAATTCTAATTTTCCAGGGCAGTGCCGAGTTATTATTTCTTTGAATGATAAAGATTGAACTAGATCAATCACTATGTTTTGGAAGTAAGCAACATTATTTTGAAAAGTGACATTTCGGTCTGTCAGTTTACTCCGTTTAATTAGCAATCCGACTATAGATAAAACACTATGTTTTGAAAGTAAGCAACATTATTGGTAAGTGACATTTCGATCTGTCAGTTTACTCCGTTAAATTAGCAATCGGACTCTATTAGAGGCCACGTCTAGCAGCGGGACAGTAATATTACAGGGCTAATATTATTATTATAAAACCAGTTTGTAAACGCATCTAAATCACACTCATATTTCCCATCGCGATAATGCAATGAACGAGTAAAAAGGTCGGCTCGTTGCTCGCGTGAGCTACTAGTGTACTCAACAGAGTACTTCCTTGCATGAGCACACACGCTTGAAGTCGCGCGGCGCTCGCTAGTTGGACTGTTTTGTTGTACAGACAGCATGTTCAACTAATAGTTTATCAATAGTTTTTGGTTGTAAAGTTATTGAACGACTTCCACAAAAGGAGGAGGTCCTCAATTCGTCTGTATTTTTTTAATGTATGTTACTCGATATCTCCGCCAAATGTGGACCGATTTTCAAAATGTTTTGTGTTCGATAGAGCTTATTTCAAGGGTGGTCGCATATAAATTTGGTCACGATCGGTAAATTGGAAGTCGGTCAGTTAAGTTTTTAAACTTGTGATTATTTTCTATGGGCAGACGAATACAGTTGTTCGCTGTAACGTTTTCCCAAGCCCTTCCAATCCATATTGGTTTCCTTTAAGTTTGGCAATGTAACCATGATGCTTTTGTCACCTTACCATTAGTTGAACCTCTTACATGCTTGTCAATCCCAGTTATAAAAAATATAAATTAACTTATTCTTTCTAGATATTGCCTGGTATTGTGGAAGAGGCAAAAGAGATGTCAGGATTGTAGCTTGTGGTGCTCAATTGGGTACTTGACTATTTTGTAGATAGTCACGGGCGGCTCGGCCTCCTGTGGCCTATACGCTTATGTAATATATATATATGTGCCGCCTCCTCAGTATACAGGGCAATATATTAGTTTATCCTAAACATGTAAATAAATATTTCGTAATTCATTTTCCTATTTCCTATTGCATATGTTATTTCGATGATAAATCTATGTTCTTACAGAAATTCGTTGATATTGGTTACTATAGTCAAGTACCCAATTATCTCTGCCTACCCCCATGGGATGGAGGCGTGTGTATGTAAGTGTATTATCTGCTCTGTCAAATCCTGACCATGCATGACGTAGATATATTTTTCAAAATGAAAGTGAAAATATTGTTCTGTAATAGAATAGCACTTATATTTCTCACAGCCCATTTCAAGGTAATTATACCATTTACGTAGATACGAAACTTTGCCAAGTATTTTGAGGTTATGTTAGGTTAGGGTTCAAGTAAGGGTTAGGTAATGATGCCAGTAGAACAAAAGGCTAAAGTTATTTAAGGTCGAGATGTCGCTTAGATACAAAAGAAAGTAATCTATTTATAAGAGAGTTTTGTACCCAATTTATTTGGTATTATCATCGATATATTAATTACCTAGATGCACAGTTGACGCTCAGAAAATGGGACAGCAAAGAAGTGCTTAAGCACTCGTTTTGCATACAGTCCGACGCCGATGGAATTCTAAATTTCAAAATTCAAATTTAAGAATGCTTGATCATTCCGTTTAAAAGCTACTTTATTACACGTGCATAGGGTTATATATGTGTTGATTTAATTAGAACTTGTGATCTTTTTCTTTGTTTTATTCCTGAGACCACTTTTTAGGAGGCTATTTGCAAAGAACTGTGCATCTTGGGTATATTATATTGATGGGTATTATGTACAGTCAGTACATTGTCTTCACAATGAAGTAGCGTTTTGATCTAATAGTTTTTCGATTAGCTTCTTCTTTGGATATAATGTACCTAAGAAAGTAAACATTATGGATATTATTTAGGATAGAATCTATGTATGCCATTTTGTGTTTATTAATCATCTTAATATAACGCCTATAACGGCACTACAGCCTCAAGTGTCAGTCATTCTTTAGATAAATCATTGTTAAAACATCAGTAATTTATGCAAAATATTGAAATCAAATCTAATAATTTATTGAATCCATAAAATCTCACACATTATTTAGAGTCAAGAATTTTACTCTACCGCCAGTTCGGAAAGCTGGTTCGCCAGAGAAGAACGGGCAAGAAACAATGACGTTGCTCTTTTTTAAAAGAAAGTATTAGTAAGCAGTTAACAATCAAATATTATTAAACAAACAATTAATCAAAACAAGGCATTTGTCTCTATCTGAGCTTTGTTTATTTACAGTCAGTACATATTATTACAGTTTATACTTGGTTGTACTGTTTCAGTTCATCCCTCATAGTTTTGGGACTAATTTCGACGGTCCCTTACCATAATAATAAATCCCTATTAAATAGAATTAGTTTGCTGTCCGTACTTATAGTTGTGTGAGTGCTAGACGCTGCCTAGACACGTTGACCTACTGGCCGGCGACCTTGCGTTTCTTGTGTTGTTCCTCCGTCCCTTTCCATCCTCATTGGAGACTATCGCCGTCTCCCTCGTGTGTAGTCGGATAGTTAAGGTGTTTTCAAGGCCAAGGACTGCATGACACGGGACGGATTTTATAGCTCCGCTATGGGAATTTACTTGGCGTATGGACGCGGTTTAATGGTGGTTTTATGGCGTTATTTAGGCTTCACTTATTTGTTAGCATAATGACTAAACCTGATGATTATAGTGCAAATTAGAGTGATATTGTGTCCTTCGACGGTCGTTAAAGTTTTGCCGGCCTGTGTTTAATGGAACTTAAGCTGATTATGGAGCTGTACTGGAGGGAATAATGACGAATTTTCACATTACGATGAAGCAACTTAAGATTTCTTAATTTAGACTCTACTAACCATATTAGACTTGGTTAAGACATAAACTGTTGAGTGGTAGAGTCACACTGTGGACAGTTACGTCTACAGCACGAATGGGCCGGCTCGACCGGTTTGATACCACTGTCTCACAGATAACCGACGTAAAGTGGCAGCTTGTTGCTGTCGCGTTTCGTTCGGTGAGTGAGATAATGTTTTTTTTATAGCAGAGATTGGCAAACGAGCAGATAGGTCACCTGATGGTAAGTGATCTCCACCGCCCATAGACACCCAAGACACAAAAAGAATCATGGGTGCGTTGCCAACCTAAAAGAAGGGAATGGAAGGGGAGGGAAGGGGATTGGGAAAGGGAGTGGGGAAATGGGCCACCGGAAATCTCACTCATCCCTTTTCCCTTCCTTTCCATTGCCTCCTTTTAAGTTGACAACGCACCCATGATTCTTTTTTTGTCTTGTGTGTCTATGGGCGGTGGAGATCACTTACCATCAGGTGACCCATATGCTCGTTTGCCAGTCCCTGCTATAAAAAATTAGTATGTGCCAGAAGTATGAAAAATACTCAGTATAATTTTTAAATGAAATGAAATATCACCTCCTTGTTCTAAGCAGCATATATCAGACCGGGAGCTTCCTAGGTTCGATTTGATTTGCCCGGAACTGGAACCTCCAGATGGGGTTGGCGTCAGGCGTCAGGTCGTAAGACTAAGCCAAGTCCTCTCCACAAGGTGTATTGCGCAAACCCCACGTTGTGGGATAATGGAATGTTAAAAGAAATACTGCAGGGTTACCACGTTATAGCAGTACTATTATAATCGTTCTTCGTTTGTTTTGTATGGGAATATTGACAAGTAAAATTATAATAATACTGCTATAAGGTTGTGGTAACCCCCCTGTTTTTCAATTGAATCCCAATGGTCCTCTCTCAAATAGCATTCAATGGGAATTGGACGGCATTTTTGGAGGTCTAGCCGGAAAAAAACAACTATGTAAGGGACGTCTCTAGGACGTTAAGGTCGCGGATTGTTGCTAGGCTGGCAAAATGCAGGCTTCATTTATACGGAATCGAATGTCTGTATTGATTTGTGTTTGTGAGCAAATATGATAATAATAATAATAAGACTTCTATGTGTAATCTATACTAATATGATAAAGCTGAAGAGTTGGTTTGATTTTTGATTGAACGCGCTAATCTCAGGAACTACTGGTTCGATTTGAAAAAATATTTTTTTGTTGGATAGCCCAATTATCGAGGATGGCTATAGGCTATATAACATCACGTTACGACCAATAGGAGCGGAGCAGAAATGAAGAATTTTGAAAAGCCGGGAAGTTGATATCTCAGAAACTACTGGTTCGAATTGAAAAAATCTTTTTGTGTTGGATAGCCCATTTATCGAGGATGGCTACAGGCTGTATAACATCACGCTATGACCAATAGGAGCAGAGCAGAAATGGAAAATGTTGCAAAAGCGGGAAAATATATATCTCAGAAACTACTGGTTCAAATAGCTTTATCTGTCAAAATTGTATGTCGAAAATCCATATAAGAAGCTGTTAAAGTTGAGTAGCGTTTGACCATCCGGCCGCTAATTGTCTAATTCGCCTTTGCTAACCTTTCGAGGATACTGGCGAGAGAGTGTGTAATATTAAATTATTTCTAAAAATCACCAAACCTCCAAAGAAAATATCCGCGCAATTTCCCCAAATCTCACAAGTCATTCCCCTTTCCTAAACTTAACATAAGGGTGAGCGAGGGTCACAGTAACCCATATAACTACCGGTCAACTATCCCTGACCTCGGAAGGGTCGGATAGGGGTCGTCTAGACGGTACAAATGTACATTAAGTTTGTGGAACTTTCGGGAACAGTGATCGGTTGAATAGATAAATATTTTGTTTGTGGTTATTTGATAGACAGCCTCTATGGCGCAGCTGGCGAGTAGCCTGCTGTGAACCGAGAGGTCGCGGGTTCAATTCCCACATTGAGACAAATGTTTGTGTGGCCCACAGATATTTATTTCAAGTCTGGGTCTTATGAGACCGAAAATCTCTCATAGTCTCTGACACAGGATACAGGATATACCTAGTGTAGGGTCAGGACTAGGTGTGTGACTGTTGGGTGTATTTATTTATAGTTTGTGGACTTTGTGGCTTATTTAACTTACCTATTAACCAATGACACAAAAAGAAGGATGTTGTAAGATTAACGTGAATATCTGTGTGTCTGTGGTATAGTAGCTCTTAGACGGTTTTCAGATTAAAATGATTTATTGCTATCATAAAACATCTTGTAGGTACCAATTGTAGGTAGGTACAAAGCCTTATACCTATTTGGAGTAAGGACGTACAGGCGCAGCAACATTTAGTAATAAATTACACATAATATAAGCCTGACTAACACGCCTGTATCCCCGAAGGGGTAGGCAGACGTGCACTGGCGAACTAGAACACCCACATTTAGCTTAGTTCCACATCCCAGATGTGATAGGGGGCGAGCCTTTCGCCATATCGGGCACAAATTCCAGACTCCGGGCTGATATGGAAAAATCCAATATCACTTTGCCCGACCCGGGGATCGAACCCAAGACCCAGGACGGTAGTCATACCGAAACACAACTACGCCACTGAGGCAGTCAGTAATAAAGTGCGTACTTTATTTACAATTTTACACCAAACAAGTACAGTTTTTTTAAAAGGTGACTTGATCGCGATGTTCTTCATGGTTCAAGAAAATCTGTTTAGCCGTTTGAAGATTATCAGGTCTAATAATAATAATAATATTAGCCCTGTAATATTACAGGTAATATTACTGTCCCACTGCTGGGCACGGGCCTCCTCTACTAGTGAGAGGGGTTAGGCCTTAGTCTACCACGCTGGCCTAATGCGGGTTGGTAGACTTCACATACCTTCGAAATTCTTGTGGAGAAATTCTCGGGTATGCAGGTTTCCTCACGATGTTTTCCTTCACCGTTGTAGCAAGCGATATTTCACAATGAAAACACACTTAACATAGAAAAGTCAGAGGTGTGTGTTCTTTTTGGGGTTGGTCTCGAACCTCCGACACTCGCCTCGGCAGTCCGTACCATTCCCAACTGAGCTATCGCTGCTTGTTCTACGAATTGAATAATTATTTAATACATCATTATTACCTACGACAACACTAGCAGCATAGAAGCGAAAACAAAATGGCGTTCGTATGACATCAGCACGAATGTATCTAAAATACAATTTGGCTCATAACTTGCACACTCGCATGCGCGCGCGCCGATCTACAGCCGGCCGGCGATAATGGCGTCGGGTCAACGAACCCCACGTTACATATTTAGAAAAAAATATTTGGCAAATGTTCAGAGATGTGCAGTGGCGGCCGGGAGATGGGAATATTAGATGTAGTATTTTTTATTTTACTAATATTTTTATCAAGATTGGTACAGCTTTTTTGACACTCGTTTCGATGTTGACTACGATTCGGTTTTTTTTATCGGCCGACTTCCACAAAAGGAGGAGGTTCTCAATTCGTCTGTTTTTTTATGTATGTTACTCGATATCTCCGCCAAATGTGGGCCGATTTTTAACATTATTTTGTGTTCGATAGAGCTTATTTCAAGGATCCCATATAAATTGGGTCACGATCGGTAAATTGGAAGTCGGTCAGTTAAGTTTTTAAACTTATGATTATTGACTTAAAATTCCACCGAAATCGAGGTAAAAAGTGCGCTTATGTCGAATTAGAATCAAGAACTTGTTATTTGGTAATGTTTAACACCACATTAGTGCACTTTTTATTTCGTTTCAGTGGAATTTTTAAGTCAATAAATGATACCGAATTCTAGTCGCAATCCAATCGAGTGTTAAAAGTTATTTTATTCTTTAGTTAGCTTACGAAAGAAGACGAAATATGGCGTACCTGATGGTAAATGGTTACCATCGCCTATGGACATCGGTGTAGCCAGGGATATAAATAAATAACTAAATACACATATCACATCTGGGACGGAACTAAGCTCGGCGAAATGTGGGTGTTCTAGTTCGCTAGTGCGCCTCTGCCTACCCCTTCAGGGATACAGACGTGAGCTTATGTTAAATAAATACACCCAACAGTCACACACATAGTCCTGACCCCACACTAAGATCGAATCTTGTGTCGTGGAAATCAGGTACTACGAGAGACTTTCGGTCTCACATCACCCAGACCCGAAACAAATATCTGTGGGTCACACAGACATTTGTCTCGGTTCGGGAATCGAACCCGCGACCTCACATTTCACAGCCGGCTACTCGCCCGCTGCGCCACGGAGGCTGCCAAAATATGGTCAAGTGAAAGTGTTTACCGTGAAAAGGAAAATATAATTTAATTTTTTAGTACAATATAGCTAGACCACTCAATATGGGATTTCTCTATGATGTCATACAATTTACAAAAAACACAATAATATTCGAGTTTTGGGGTTTAGTTCTGATTGTTCTGTATGTGTGTGGCTGATGGGTGTATACTGCATAAGCTTTTATTATAATAATAATATATTAGCCCTGTAATATTACTGTCCCACTGCTGAGCACGGACCTCCTCTACTAATGAGAGGGGTTAGGCTTTAATCTATCACGCTGGCCTAATGCGGGTTGTTAGAATTCATATACCTTTGAAATTCTTGTGAAGAAATTCTCGGGTATGCAGGTTTCCTCACGATGTTTTTACGTTATAGCAAGCAATAATTCACAATTAAAATACACTTAATATAGAAAAGTATAAGATATGTTCTTTTTAGGATTGGTCTCGAACCTCCGACACTTGTGTCAGAGTCCTTAACTTTCCCAAATGAGCTACAGCTGCTGTTATTATGGCCCCTTACTTATAAAAAATAATTAACGCGCTATTTAACTTTAAAACTAGTTTGTCCCTTTCATTTTCAAACAGAGAGTTGAGACGCAAAGTAAAGAGTGACAAACTACCTCTAGTTTTAAGGAAAAGCGCGTAAATGTTATACGTAAGGGACATACCACCAAACGCTCATATACTTAAGGTCACTTTATGTTGATTAAGGCCGCATTTTCCGTCAATATTGTATTTTTTTATAGTAGAGACTGGCAAACGAGCAGATGGGTCACCTGCGGCCTGAGCAGGAAAATTACAACCGTAAATGTATTTCAGCTCGATGCGCGTCTATGAAATTTGTATGAAATATTAACCAAACGTCATCAGTGCGCGGCGAACTCGAATACATTTACATTTACATTAGTTTTTCGTGCTCGGGCTACTGGTGGCAAGTGATCTCCACCGCCCATAGACAACCGAGACTCAAAAATAATCATTGGTGCGTTGCTAACCTAAGAGGATGGAATGGAAGGGAACCAAAAAGGGATTGGGAAAGGGAGGGAAAAATGGGCCACCGAAAATCTCACTCACCAAACGAAACGCGAAAACGAGCAGCCACTTTACGTCGGTTTTCTGTGATACAGTGGTATCAAACCAGTCGATCCGGCCCATTCGTGCTGCAGACGTAATTGTCTACAGCGTGGCTCTACCACTCAAAAATGGCGAAAATCAATGTAAAAAGCCTTTAACAGTTTGCCTCAGCTTTAACAGTTGAGTAGCGTTTGGCGATTCGGGCGCTAATGTGCGTGCAGTTTTCCTGGCCTGCACTGTATGAACCGGCCGAGATGAGGTTCATGCATAATATACGTACGGACGTACGGGCGTACAACTATAATATAATTGCGGAAAAAACACTGATTTCGTATGCGCAGATAATATTAAACATGACGAGTGAATTTATGTTTATAACCTTTTTATTTGCTATTTGACTAATAAACAATGACTATATAAAGAACAAAGAGATTTTAATTGTGTATTATTATGTTCAAATGTATGACATAAAAAAAAAGAGAGGCCTATTCCCAGCAGTGGGATGAGATGGGCTGTGGATGATGATGTTCACAAAAAATAATATCCAAACATTTCTAGATATTCAATAAGAATATAGCTTCCTTTTATTATTTTTAGATTTGTTAGAGTGGTAGAGCCATGCTGTAGACAATTACGTCTACAGCACGAATGGGCCCATTCGGCTCGGTTTGATACCACTGTCTCACAGAAAATCGACGTTAAGACGTGACTGAGATTTCCGGTAGCCCAATCCACCTTCCTTTCTCAATCCCTTTTCTATCCCCTTCCATTCCATCCTTTTAGGCTGGCACAAACTTTAATTCCCCTGCCACTTCCCAATCCCGGTTCCTTTCCGTACCTCCGTAGGTCTCTTGATTATAATTCTGACAGTGGTGAAGGGTCCCTATAACTCGATTCTTACTGATTTACCATTTCCAATATTGTTAAAATAGAACATAACATAACATAACATAAACTTACGCCTGTATCCCCGAAGGGGTAGGCAGAGGCGTACTAGCGAACTAGAACACCCACGTTTCGCCGAGCTTAGTTCCGTCCCAGATGTGATAGGGGCGAGCCTATCGCCATATCGGGCACAACTTCCTGACTCCGGGCTAATATGGAAAAATCCAATATCACTGCCGACCCGGGGATCGAACTCGAGACCTCAGAACCGAGTTTCGTCGAGTGATTAGTAGTAGTGGTATTTTTGTTACTTACCACCAAGTGAGACATATGCTCGCCAAACTTCATAGGCGAATAAAAACACTTTATCCATTAAATGTAAATGATTCATTACATATTTCCTACTGTGTAACACAAAAGTATGCAGTTTATGACCAATCCATAATTTTTATAGTTAAAAGTGAGATTTGGGAAGTCCTATTTGCCGAATGTTTTTTGAATTAAATAGTGAATCAAGAGTGACTCATTTTACTAGTCTTTATAACAAACACAAAGAATAAAAACTCTTAAACACCAGAAAAGCCCCTTTTGACGAAATTATTCCTAGAAATAACTATTTTGGCCAAATAAATTTAAAGACGTCAATTGGACCGTGTTGTGCAGAAATGATCCAAGCCACATTTCTTTTTTACATCAATATGGTCTATAATGGCTTAGACTTTAGATTCATGTTGGCATCAATAAAAAATGTGGGTTGGATCATTTCTGCACAACACGGTCCAATTCAGCTAACGAATGTCATAGGAATATCTATAATTTTATTATATTTTCAAATCAAAATAATAACTTCAAAATAACCATGATTATAATATATTACATATTACGTTATAGGTAGTTTATTGCATAAAATACAAAATTATAACAAATTATAATGTATAACATAAAATAAATAAATTGTTATTAATTAAATACCGATCAATATTTTATTGAACAGAAGTTTCAGATTATTTTTTTAAACATTTTCCTTTATTATTTGTATTATTTACAAATTATTATAAAACAAACCATTCAAAGTATTATTTCAATATTTTCCTTTATTACTTTTTATAATTAACAAACATGTTTCAAATTGTTAATTATTTTTTATTATTTTTTTTATTTACCCACAAACGAAAATGTTTTAAATTCAAATGATTATAAAACATATCTTTCGAATGATTAAATCACATTTTACATTATTATTTTTTTATAAATAGCAAAAATGTTTCCAATATTTTTTTTTTCTGTCTCGTCTTATTTAGCCATAAGCGAAAAAATATAAACATAAATGTTCCAAATTCAAATTATTATAAAACAAACCTTTTAGATGATTATTTAAACATTTATTATTTTATATTCATATTATTTATTATCAATAACTTCTAACAATAATAATGAAGCACGCGTGGGCGCCGTGGTACATAGTAGGTATCTATCTCTGGCCTCGATTGCAGACATGTGGCCTTTTGTGGCACCAAGGTCTCGGGTTCAAGGGTGTGCGACGTCGACGCCTCTTAGACGCGTCCGACTGCGGACATAGATCCTCTTAGTGAGGTAGGTTGTGTTTTATTATAGTCTATGGTTCGTATTAAACAATATTCAAGCAGAAAACGTGTTTTAAAACAAGATGATTGTGTAAAGTAGGCTTAAATCTAGATTGGCTGTTTTAATACTACCATTTTTATATGCTGCCAAATATTATTTTAGCTATTGAAGTAACTTATAAATGGTGGTTAAGGTTATTTACTAGATTTAGACAAAGTTATTAATTAGAAATTAGTAAAAAATAATAAAAGAAAACATAAATCTAAGTGATCTCTGAATGTCATTTACCACCAGTTTTTTCATGTACAGATAAAGTAATAACTTTTGCTTTTGATGATGGAACTGTGGGTAGGAACAAAACCATAATCTGTAACACGAATGTTACATTTTTTTTGGAGTTGGTGCATTTTTACATACATTTTTTGAAGAAGGATGTGATTAAATAAAACGTAATTTTAATGTTATAGTGTTAATTCTCTTATGAGTGGAGCTCAATAATGTTTACTACCTTAATGTATCATAAACAAGATTATTATTAAAAGAATATTCGAGAAGCAAGAAACGTAATGTAGGCCTTTATATTTTATTTGTAGTTTATGAATTGACAGTAATAAATTATATTATGACAAAATAAATAACATGTAAAATAAAATGAATACTTGTCGACTCTTGTATCTATAGATTTTATCGTGATTATTACTTTAGGTTACTATGTAATAAGATTTAAAATTTAAGTATAAATGTTACAATTTACATCTACTTGGCGCTTTCTTCCTATTCCCAATAGTTACTATTTCCAACCAAATTCCCATTGCAAACTATTTACCATACCATGTTACGTTTTATATTTCCAATCTTTCCCACACAATCCTAGTTTTTATCTATTTACTATTCAACTATTTTCCTATTTCAAACTATTTCCTATTCTCAACTAACATTCACATTCCAAATTTGAATTCCGAATTGTATTAACATGCAGTAGGTAGAGACGCGCCGCAACCTTGGCAGGCTGACGAACCCGACGACTACTGCGTGCTACTAAATTTGCGCCTGTTAGCTTTGTCCGCCAGACTTTAATGTCCGGGTGTCTAGATTGTGTTTTGTGACTTTTTGAGCTTTTAATAGTGAATGTATGCAACATGTTGTTTCTTTTTCTTTAATAAGCTAAGAACTAGCGTAGATACGTCGTAGCCTTTTCCCACTTAGTTTCGGATTAAAAATAACTTACGTCATTCCAGGTTTTATGCTTAGAATAATAACTATGTACTTTTCCTCAAAAAATGGTGGTTTATTGTCGCGATGCTACTTGAAAATACAAACTATCCACCTTCGCGTAGCTATAGAATGAATAAGATAGGTTTTTGCATTTAACGAATAAACTAAATCAATGAATGAATCGATTTTATCTTAATTTACATAAGCCGGCTCGACCGGTTTGATACCACTATCTCACAGTTCAGTGAGTAAGATTTCCGGTAGGTCAACCCCCCCCTTTTCAATCACTATTTCCCACCTTTTAGGTTGGCAACGCACCGATGATGCTTTTTGTGTCTTGGGTGTCTATGGGCGGTGGAGATCACTTACCATCAGGTGACCCATCTGCCCGTCTGGCAAACGATGTTCTCTGTTGCTTGTAATATTCTGTTAAAAAAAATCATTAATAAAATACAAACCATATTAATAAACCATCGTAATTAGTACTTCTAAAACAATAAATTACCCTATGGGTGGTTTGCAAATGCACTGTAGCTGACCTATTGGGCCTGAAATGTTTTTTCCGTCACAATTGCAGTTTCCATTATTCAAAAATTGTCAACTTACGAATTTAACTGTGTAGTTATTATTTACCAAAGACATTCAACAGTATATAGACGGGAACAACAGCACAAAACTTGTGATCCAAAAGTTATGACCTAGAGGCATCGATATATTATTTACCTAGATGCACAGTTGACGCTCGGAAAATGGGACAGCAAAGAAGTGCTTAAGCACTCGTTTTGCCTACAGTCATCATCATCATCATCATCATCATCAGCCATAGGACGTCCACTGCTGAACATAGGCCTCCCCCAAAGATTTCCAGATCGACCTGTTGGAAGCGGCCTGCATCCAGCGACTTCCCGCGACCTTTATCAGGTCGTCGGTCCACCTTGTAGGTGGACGTCCTACGCTGCGCTTGCCGGTACGTGGTCTCCACTCGAGAACTTTTCTGCCCCATCGGCTATCAGTTCTACGAGCTATGTGCCCTGCCCACTGCCATTTCAACTTGCCTACAGTCGCACGTCGATAAAATTCTAAATTTCAAAATTCAAATTAAAGAACGCTCGCTCATTTCGTTTAAAAACCTACTTTATAACACGTGCTTAGGGTTATATTTGTGTTGATTTAATTACAACTTGTGATCGTTTTCTTTGTTTTATTTCTGAGACCACTTTTAGGAGGATATTTGCAAAGAACTGTGCATCTAGGGTATAATATATCGATGCCTAGAGGTCTTAGGTCGCTCAGTTTATTTAAAATATACGGACGCCTCGGTAATGCTATAAATATGTAATAATAGCAATAATTACAGTATCGTTTGGAATATTTATTATCACTTAACCCGCCGCTATATACCGTCAGGTTTGTCGTAGTAATTTACTTGTGTCAATAATCAATATGCAAATCAGTTTATTTCATATTAAAATTAGTACTCTTCAAGGCTAGTGTTACGTTTATTCAGCTATACCCTATACATGGTATGCAAAGAGATTTAATATTACTAACTATAAAATAAAATAAAAATCTTTATTGATCACGTAGGCATGTAAAAAGCACTTATGACAAGTCAACACGAGTAAATTTTTAAATTAGGATTAATATAATTTACATTATATATTTGAATTTGACGACAGGCAGGCAAGTATGGACTAATGGATGGATGGGATGGCTAATATAGGGTAATAAGGGGAGATAGGAATAGAGTGTAAGGGAATGGATTGTATGGGAATGGCATATGGCAGGAATGGTGGGCTATAGAGGGGCTATCGAGCAGGTTTCCATACAAAAAAATATGAAATAAATAAATCCTTACCACCTGGAAGAATGGCGTTCCTCAACAGTGCATTTTACAAGGAACTTTCTTCCGCGTGCAACGTGCTTGTGGAACCAGCTTTCGGCGGCTGTGTTTCCTGACCGTTACGAGTTAGGGACCTTCAAGAAAAGAGCCTATATCTACCTCAAAGGCCGACAACGCATCCATGATTCCCCTGGTATTGTGGATGTTTATGGGCGGCGGTGATCACTTAACATCAGGTGACCCACTTGCTCGTTTGCTCCCTCTTCTATATAAAAAAAAAACTCAAACTTTAGTACCGCCATTACCACTTATTAGAATGCGATGGCGATTATAATGTTACGCTGGCGCCACATTCGGTAGTATAAAGGCGCGTAGAACAATAATAGCTATACGCAGCAAATATTGCCAACAATTGCATAATATCACCGGCTTTATAAAATTTACCTTTCGTTTCTAACAGGGCTAATATTATTTATTTATTACTAGCTGACCCAGCGAACTTTGTTCCGCCTAACAGTCTATTCTGTAATTTTGTTTTATTATCATCGATATATTACTTTCCTAGATGCACAGTTGACGTTTGGAAAATGGGACAGCAAAGGAGTGCTTAAGCACTCCTTTTCCCTACAGTCGGACGTCGATAGAATTCTAAATTTCAAAATTCAAATTTAAGAATGCTTGTTCATTTCGTTTAAAAAAGCTACTTTAAAACACGTGCAAAGGGTTATATTTGTGTTGATTTCATTTAAACTTGTGATCTTTTTCTTTGTTTTAATACTGAGACCACTTTTTAGGAGGATATTTGCAAAGAACTGTGCATTAAAGGGTATATTATATTGATGTTTATTATGTCTAAAATAAACGTAGCCTAGTCCCGTCAAAATCGGTTCAGCCATTTCAGAGATTATCCGGAACAAACAGACAGACAGACAAAAATTGTAAAAAATGTTATTTTGGTGTATATACCGTATATATTCATATACATGTAAATTCGCTGGATGCAGGCCGCTTCCAACAGGTCAATCTGGAAATCTTTGGGGGAGGCCTATGTCCAACAGTGGACGTCCTATGGCTGTTTATGATGATGATGATGATGATGATGATATTCATATACATGTAGTAAAAAACGGTTATTTCAATATTGCAATCAGACGCCCCAATTTTATTTATATGTATAGATTTAAGATAGACTGCCTCGGTGGCATGGTTGTATTTCGGTACGACTACCGTCCTGAGGTCTCGGGTTCGATCCCCGGGTCGGGTAAAGTTATATTGGATTTTTCCATATTAACTCGGAGTCTAGAATTTGTGCCCGATGTGGCGATAGGCTTGCCCCCTATCACGTCTGGGACGGAACTAAGCTCGACGAAATGTGGGTGTACTTATTCGCTAGTGCACCTCTGCCTACCTCTTAGGGGTTACGCGTGAGCTTATGTATAGATTTATGATATTCCATGACCATTATAGTCATATGCATATTTCAGACATACTGACGTGACTAACTGCGCAATTATTAGAATCTAGGAGGAAAACGGTGTGTGAGTCAGCCTAGACCGCGACCCGCGCAACGGTCGTCGGTCGCCTAATCGCGTGACCTTCAAACGAGCAGTGACACCAACTACGACGGAATTGCTGTCGATCACTCTGGATAGAACGTTAACCTGCCTCGATAGCAAACACATTGCAGTAGGTCGTTTTCTAAAATAATACACATAAAATAACATAAGCTCTCGCCTGTATCCCCGAAGAGTATGCAGAGGCGCACTAGCGAACGAGAACACCCACATTTCGCCGAGCTTAGTTCCGACCCAGATGTGATAGGGGGCGAGCCTATCGCCATATCGGGTCGCCGCAATACACTTTTTCAAGCACGTTGTAGAAAGGATTTGTCTTAGTTTTTACGACCGGCTGCATGCTTGACATCAATCCTCCCTCTGGGAAATCCAGTCTCGGCCAAATCAAATTAGAAAAACCGCTTTGCCCGATCTGGGAGTCGAACCCAGGACCCCCGGATCCACAGCCCATATGCTGCCACTAGACCAAGGAGGCGACTCTTCTCTTGTGTTAAAACTGAAAAATACTAGAAACCTACTCCAAAGGTCTCACTAACAGAACACTGTCACGATCAACTTAATTTCGACTTTGATCGACTTAATTTTAATCGACTTCAAATAATCACAAGTTTAAAAACTTAACGGACCGACTTCAAATCCGATCGTAACCAAATTTATATGTGACCCTTGAAAGAAGCTCAATCGAACACAAAAAGAATTTTGAAGCTCGGTCCACATTTGGCGGATATCGCGTAACATACAAACAAAAAAAATAGAGACGAATTGAGGACCTTCTCCTTTTTGGAAGTCGGTCGAAAAAGGAGGTTATCAATTCGACCCGTATGTATGTAATATTGCCAGAATTGCATAATTTTGGGATAGTCTATGTGGGCTCCTGAACAATTGCGCCAAATTTCACTTTTTTTTTTTTATATATAGCAGACTGGCAAACGAGCACATGGGTCACCTGATGGTAAGTGATCTCCACTGCCCATAGACACCCAAGACACAAAAAGAATCATGGGTGCGTTGCCAACCTAAACGGAGGAAATGGAAGAGAAGGGAGAAGGGATTAGGAAAGGGAGGGGGGGATGGGCCACCGGAAATCTCACAAGTGTAGTTGTGTAGTTTGTTTTGCCTTTTCATTTGATCTGCGTTGGCTTCAGCACCGACTCCAAAGATAGTAAGGAATTGTTCTTTTTTTTTCAAGTGTTCAGTTTTGAAGTCGGTTTTAAGTTTTCGACCGACGTTCCAAAAAGGAGGAGGTCCTCAATTCGTAGTTTTGTTTTATGTATGTTACGCGATATCTCCGGCAAATGTGGACCGATTTTCAAAATTCTTTTTGTGTTCCATAGAGCTTGTTTCAAGGGTGGTCCCATATAAATTTGGTCATAATCGGATTTAAAGTCGATCCATTAAGTTTTTAAACTTACGATTATTGTTAAACTTTAATATACTAACCAGCTTTCGAGAAACCGGTGCAAACGTAGTAAACAACGATCTATCCTAATCCGGCAGCACATGGCTTGTGAATATGCGCAGAAGTGACGTCAACTCGCCAATGGCGCGATAGTTTAGAGCGGGGCGGGACCAGAATACAGATTAGAAACATATATAGTTGTAGGTCTATCAAAACTGCGTTGTTATATGTAAATCGTAAGTTATATAAGTTATGCTTGGCTTCTGAGGTCCCAACACTATGGCTATCTATAGAGCGAACTTGGACTAAGTCTAAGTCAAAGAAACAAATTCACTGAAGGTTTTGAATTCTTAAAACGAACTATGACTTAGTCAACTTACTTAGCCCGGTCATAAGCATTCGACAAAGTGAGACCATTGGCTCTCATATCTATCAAAACGTCTAGCCAGCGCTTTTTGGGCCGACTACGGGAATGCACCCCTGGTACGATCTAGGCCAGACTGCGGCCGACGTACTCCTGTGGTTTCCTCAAAACATGGCCGTACCATCTCAAGCGACATTCCTGCAGTTAATCAGTCGCGCCATAACATTATGATCAGATTAATAAAAAAAACTTTATTGATCACGTAGGCATGTAAAAAAGTACTTATGACAAGTCAACACAAGCATTTTGAATTAAGATTAATATAATTTACATTATCTCGCTATAAATTTGAAGACAGGCAGGCAAGTATGGACATAATAACGATGGGATGGCTAAGATAGTGTGATAAGGGGAGATAGGAATAGAGTGTAAGGGAATGGGTTGTATGGGAATGGCATATGGCAGGAATGGTGGCAGGGGATTGACTGGAAATACTGGAAGCAGTTGGAATTGGTGCATGAGGCCCTATCCTAGCTAACCTACCAGCCTTTCTCTAGCTACCTACGGATGACGACCCGAAGAAAAAAGGCAGAAAGAAACTCCGGGCTTATTTTAATTCTGATTCTGAGGATTCTGAATTAATATACATACATACATACATAAGCTCACGCCTGTATCCCTGAAGGGGTAGGCAAAGGCGTTCTAGTTCGCTAGTGTGCCTCTGCTTACCCCTTTGGGGATACACATGAGCTAATGTACATATATGTGATGGTGAATGTAAGGGAAAAATATAAAAAAACTTAAACTTTTTTGAAATTATAATTGAAACATAAGTAGTGACATTTATACATTTTATACACATATACATACATAAGCTCACGCCAGTATCCCCGAAGGGGTAGACAGAGGCGCACTGGCGAACTAGTACATCCACATTTCGCCGAGCTTAGTTCCGTCCCAGATGTGATAGAGGGCGAGCCTATCGCCATATCGGGCACAAATTTCAGACTCCTGGCTGATATGGAAAAATCCAATATCACCTTGCCCGAACCGGGGATCGAACCCGAGACCTCAGGACGGTAGTCGTACCGAAATACAACCACGCCACCGAGGCAGTCAACATTGTGAAAAATTTTTTGGATTCAATAATTGATTTGATCTGACTAAAAACTCAAACCGTTTTAAAATTATAATGAGACACTGTCTAGTAACATATATATTGCATACATATAGTAGGTACATAATACTGTTTATAATACAAAGAAATAAACATCAAGACTTGCCTAATTATGCGTTGAAAATTAGTTGTTGAGGCTAGCCTTGAGCGAGGTCGTCGCCCCGTTTGGTGAATGGCTCGCATGTATTTTCGGATCTAACAAACAATTTATCGCTTCACGTAGTTCTGTGCACCTAGAACGAGTTTCGGCAATTCCAAATAGGTACTTACCGGACCGACTTCAAAATTTCGACTGTCTTATCCCTTGGAATAAGCTCCATCGAACACAAAAAGAATCTTAAAAATCGGTTCACGTTTAGGCAGAGATATCGCGTAACATACATAAAAAAAAGTAATAAATAAATAACACCCAACAGTCACACACATAGTCCTGACCCCACACTAAGATCGAGTCTTGTGTCGTGGGTATCAGGAACTACGAGAGACGAACGGTCTCACAACACCCAGACTCGAAACAAATATCCGTAGGCCATACAGACATTTGTCTCGGTGCGGGAATCGAACTCGCGTCCTCTTGCTTCACAGCCGACTACTCGCCCGCTGCGCCACGGAGGCTGCAGAGTTCAATACCTTATTTTTTGAAGTATGTCGAAAATTAGGGTAGGTTCGTGATCTCTATTTCAGATACGGCTCAATTTGTGTGAGTCGCGTTCCAGAATCTGGACTTGTGACATTCAAGTGGTAGAGCCACGCTGTAGACAGTTACGTCTACAGCACGAATGGGCCGGCTCGACCGGTTTGATACTGCTGTCTCACAGAAAACTGACGTAAAGTGGCAGTTCGCTGTCGCGTTTCGTTTGGTGAGTGAGATTTCTGGTAGCCCAATTCCCCCTCCCTTTCCCAATAACTTTTCCCTCCCCTTCCATCCTTTTAGATTGGCAACGCACCTATAATTATTTTTGAGTCTCAGGTGTATATGGGCGGTGAAGATCAATTACCATCAGGTGACCCATCTGCTCGATCGCCAGTCTCTGCTATGAAAAAAAAATGCCTTTGGTTTTGTAATACCGTCCTAACTCAACTGTGAAGCGTGCGATCATTTACACATAAATCGTGACTAGTTATTTTCCGTTGTAACCATGACCTAGGCAAACCTAGAGTTGATAGAGTCGACCTTGTCTAATCCGGTCGTCGACCTCTGACGTCATGCCGTCTATTTCTAATCCTAGGCACGTAATACAAATAGCGAGCGAGATTTTCGGCTTGTGGAATTTTACTCGACTGGACTGCCTCGGTGGCGTTGTTGTATTTCGGTACGACTACCGTCCTGAGGTTCGATCCCCGGGTCGGGGAAAGAGATGTTGGGTTTTTTCAATATCAGCCCGGAGTCTGGAATTTGTGCTCAATATGGCGATAGGCTCGCCCCCGATCCCATCTGGGACGGAACTAAGCTCGGCGAAATGTTGGTGTTCTAGGTCTCTAGAATGCCTCTGGCTACCCCTTCGGGAATACAGGTGTGAGCTTATGTTATATGTGGAATTTTACTATAAACTCCAGAAGCGTCGCCTTGGTGTAGTGGCAGCGTATATGGGCTGTAAACCGAGAGGTCCTGGGTTCGATTCCCAGGTCGTGCGGGTGTTTTTAATACGGTTTGTCTGAGACATTGACTGACACTGATACGTCTGACGTCAGATATGCAGCCAGTCGAAAAAACTAACAAACATATAATAAAATTACGATGCCTCACACAAACACGCCTAACAATAGCGCTAAATTGTAATGACGTCGGGCGTCATCAATATATTATACCCTAGATGCACAGTTCTTTGCAAATATCATCCTAAAAAGTGGTCTCAGGAATAAAACAAAAAAAAAGATCACATAACATAACATAACATAAGCTCACGCCTGTATCCCCGAAGGGGTAGGCAGAGGCGCACTAGCGAACTAGTACACCCACATTTCGCCGAGCTTAGTTCAGTCCCAGATGTGATAGGGGGGCGAGCCTATCGCCATATCGGGCACAAATTCCAGACTCCGGGCTGATATGGAAAAATCCAATATCACTTTGCCCGACCCGGGGATCGAACCCGAGACCTCAGAACCGTAGTCGTACCGAAATACCACCACGCCACCGAGACAGTCAAAAAGATCACAAGTTCTAATTAAATCAAACACAAATATAACCCTATACACGTGACATAAAGTAGCTTCTTAAACGAAGTGATCAAGCGTTCTTAAATTTCAATTTTCAAATTTAGAATTCTATCGGTGTCCAACTGTAGGCAAAACGAGTGCTTAAGCACTTCTTTGCTGTCCCATTTTCCGAGCGTCAACTGTGTATCTAGGTAAATAATATATCGATGTCGGGCGTCGTCGACCGGTGCGGCCAAGGTCGACTCTATCGACTCTATTGCCTAGGTCATGGTTAGCTGCTAGCGGCTAGCGGCTAGTGCGGACATTGACGCCGCCTCAAGGTTGGTGTTTAATATTTGTTTTATCTTTTCTATGTTGAATGTTATTTTAGAAATGGTCTTTATAACAGCAGGGAAAGCTAGCGAACCAGGAACACCGAAATTTCGGCGAAAAATATTTCTCTGCGTGAAAATTGAGCCCTACCATAATTATTTATACTCAGGATTAACTATACACAAAGAAGTGTCGACCTATATAGCCTATTTTATATTAAATAGACAAAAAAACCGTAAGAAGCACAGACCAACATATTACGATGCCTCACACTAACACGCCTAACATTAGCGCTAGATTGTAATGACGTGGCGCGTCGTCGACCGGTGCGGCCAAGGTCGACTCTATCGACTCTATTACCTAGGTCATGGCTAGCTGCTAGCGGCTAGTGCGGACATTGACGCCGCCTCAAGGTTAATGATTCAAATATTTGATTTTTATTCTCTATGTTGAATGTTATTTTAGAAATAGTCTTTATAACAGCAGGGAAAACTAGCAAACCAGGAACACCGAAATTTCGGCGAGAAATATTTCCCTGCGTGAAAATTGAGCCCTACCATAATTATTTATACTCAGGATTAACTATACACAAAGAAGTATCGACTTATGTAGCCTATTCTACATTAACTACACAAAAAACATCGCCGAAAGAAGCACAGAACAACAAACATATTACGATGCCTCACACAATCACGCCTAACATTAGCGCTAGATTGTAATGACGTCGCGCGCCGTCGACCGGTGCGGCCAAGGTCGACTCTATTGACTCTATTGCCTAGGTTATGGCTAGCTGCTAGCGGCTAGTGCGGACATTGACGCCGCCTCAAGGTTAGGGTTTCAAATATTTGTTTTAGAAATTGTTTTTATAGGAACAGAAATCCAGCAGGTAAGTTATACATAAATAAGCTCACGCCTGTATCCCCGAAGGGGTAGGCAGAGGCGCACTAGCGAATTAAAACACCTACATTTCGCCGAGCTTAGTTCCGTCCCGGATGTGATAGGAGGCGAGTCTATCGCCATATCGGGCACAAATTCCAGACTTCGGGCTGATATGGCAAAATCCAATATCACTTTGTCCGACCCGGGGATCGAACCTGAGACCTCAGGGCGTACTGAAATACAACCACGCTAGTGAGGCAAGTGGGTCATCATGGTAAGCCATCTCCACCGACCCACCTACTAATATTACGATACTAAAAGAATCATAGGGCCGACCTTAAAGAAGGGATATTGGAAAAGGGAGAAAGGGTAAAATGGAAATGGAAATCTCACTCTACGATCGTAATAGCAAGCTACTACTTTACATCGATATGTAAATAAATTGATATCTGCGGGTTTAGACAATTGGCTTATGCGCTAGTCGAATAGAATAGTTGAATAGAATAAATGTATGGGAGTGACATAAGACATGACTTAGGCGGCGTACTCTTATGTCATTCTCATACATTTATTCTATTCGAACTATTTTTTTGACTAGCGCATAAGCCACTTGTCTAAACCCCCTGTTATTTTTGATGGGATTCCATGCCAAATATACCTTTGTATAATATAGAGATGCAGTTGTCTTATTTATGAGGTCAGTATTAACAATTTTTGAAAATAATTAATAAAAAAAGGTTTAAACAAAACGGTTTCCAATTCACCACAGTCCGGACGTCTACGTTTTTTTGTTTGTTAAGGAGTTTAATCCATACTCCTTTATCAGAGCTTGACCAAACCGTAGAGCAGTCTTTCCCAAAGTGGGCGATAACGCCCCCTTGTGTGCGCTGCACGCCTAAAGTGGGGTGGTAAGAGACCCAGAAAAAAGGGGATCTTTGCTGATATAGCTCACAATAATTCATTTAATTTTAAGTTATAGTGGTTTTTAAGTAGGTAAAAAAATGGGAGGCTATAAAAAATAATTTATTTTCAAAGTGGGCAGTAGACAAAAAAAGTTTGGGAACCTCTGCTGTAGAGTAAGCTGACTCGGACAAAAGAAGCTTCTAGTAAAACGCAACATTTACCAAATATCGAGTAACATACACAAAATACTATCGAATTGACAACCTCCTCGTTTTACAATCGGTTGAAAATCTATTATTCTTGATTTCGTCGATGTTAAACAACAGACTGGAGCTCATCTTGATGGCACCCGCGCCATGATGTCATCATGATGTGTAGAGCAAATGGGTAGAGGGCATTGACTAGGCGGAGTACCAAGGTTATATTTTGATCATGTGATGCATGACCTTAAATAATTTCAGGGTTCCTTGTAAGATAATGATGTAAGACACTGTGGGTTCGCGTTCCAGGATCAGCCAATCTCTTCCGATGGGTTTTTGACACATGACTTGATGATTGGGGCGGGTATAGGAGTTTTTTTATAGTAGAGATTGGCAAACGAGCAGATGGATCCCCTGATGGTAAGTGATCTCCACCGCCCATAGACACCCAAGACACAAACAGAATCATGGGTGCGTTAAAGGAGAGGGGGAATTGGGCCTCCGGAAATCTCACTCATCGAACGAAACGCGACAGCAAGCTGCCATTTTACGTCGGTTTTCTGTAAGACAATGGTATCAAACCGGTCGAGCCGGCCCATTTGTGCTGTAGATGTAACGATTTACAACCTAGGTCTATCACTCAAGTATATCCCTGTACCTGCATTGTAGTGGCGAAGAGTGTTTTTTTGAAAAGGAAAGCCGTTGCAGTATTTTTTCTGAATAATGCTTATTTCTCATGCCAATAATTTGGCAAAGGTAAGCCAGTAGGAATCGTGTTGTATGAACCCTTCGCCACTTCTCACTTCGGTTCTGAACCGTCTGGAAGTCCTGGGTTCGATTCCTGTTCGATTTGTCATTTCGTAATTCGCCGCCCCAATATTTATAGCCGCACTAGACCGGGGCTTAGTCGGCCCTAGAGAAAATCCGTCATTGATATCCATATTATAACATTACATCGCAAGACTGAGCGAGACAAAACACTATATAACTGTGATAGGCATATAATAATAATATTAGTCAGTCGATTGGTGTGTATAAAAGATTTATTTAGACGAAAATACTGCGCAGTAATAGAAAAAACAGGTTCAAGGTTGTCAGATAAACATAACGTGTTTTCATCTCTCGAATATTCTGTTAGGAAAACTTTTTGCATATTTTATTGCTAATTTACTGTTTTGAATTTTGTTTATCACTTTGTTTTTAATATGTAGTAAAGAAGATGTATATTTAGGAAATAATTACAATTAAGCTTGGAGTAATAACCCTCTTTTCGGAGTAGTCAGGTAAAGACATTGTCTGGACTTTAAAAGAGGCCATAACCCTTGAGTTTGTTTCGGCATTTTTTCTCAGGGATAGCCACGAAATACCGACGCCATTATTACTTTATCAATATCTTAAAATCAATATATACTCGTAATTGACATGTGAAAGTGATATAAAACATCCTATTTACAGAATAAATGATTTGAACTTGAATTTGAAAAACATCACATTCCTGTTTCGTCGCGCCATATCTCTAACGCCTGCCCTAGTGGCAGCGTATATTGGCTTTGAACCGAGAGGTGCTGAGTTCGATTCCCAGGTCGGGCGGGGTGTTTTTGTAACTCGATTTGCATGGGGTGGATCTCCTTGATGGGGGTTAACGTCAAGTGGGAAGCCGGTCGTAAAAACAAAAAGCCGGAAAAGAAACGCAGCCTCTAATTCCCTTTTGAAGATTTCACCCTTCACCACTGATAGGCGGTGATCACTTACTATAAGGCCCATCTGCTCATCGCAGTTCATGCCATAAAAACATAACGTAATGTTATTTTATACGGATTCTATCACGATTTGTTGAAACAAAACAAATCGGAAAAATCTAATATCACTTTGCCCGATCCGGGGATCGAACCCTAGACCTCAGGAAGGTAGTCGTACTGAAATACAACCACGCCACTGAGGCAGTCTGGAATTTGAGCCCGATATGGCGGTAGGCCCCTATCACATCTAGGACGGAACTAAGTTCGGCGAAATGTGGGTGTTCTAGTTCACTAAGACGCCTCTGTCTACCCCTTCGTGGATACAGGCGTTGTGTTATGTTATGTTATGTTATGTAAAACAAATCGTTATAGAATCCATAAAAAATAATTTTATTTCAATGTATAACATTCGCGTGAACTTAATAAATTACAACACAATTTTTATACTCATTTTTATCATCATCATCCTCCTGCCCTTATCCCAATTTTATTTGAGGTCGGTGCAACATGTTTTCGACTTCCATACATGCCTGTCAGCCGTCATCTCGTCATTCACCCCTTTTTCTTTCATGTCCCTCCTCACATACTCCATCCACCTCTTCTTTGGCCTTCTTCTACATCTCCATCCATCAACATTCATATTCATCACTTTCTTACCCACGTATGTCTCTTCCCTTCTCATAACATGCCCATATCAAGACAAATTTTATACTCATTTTTTATGTAGAGCGAATAATCACAAGTTAAAAAACTTAACGGACCGACTTCCAATCCGATCGTGACCAAATTTGGAACCACCCTTGACATAAGCTCCTTCGAACACAAAAAGAATTTTGAAAATCGGACAACATTTGGCGGAGATATCGCGTAACATACATAAAAAAAATACCGACGAATTGAGGACCTCGTTATTTTTGGGAAGTCAGTCGAAATTGTACACAAAAATCAAGGTTACAATATTAGAGTAACTCACAGTACGTCACAATATACGCCTATTTTTAGTCTACCAATAGAACGGAGTTTCAGAATCAAGGTTACTAGACTGGAGTTAGGCTAGGTCGCGGTTCTATCTAATAATACGGTGATTTATTCTCATTTCACTGAAACATTTCAGCTGAAACAGAAAGTAGAGTGATTTTCAGGCGTAAATTAAAATAACTTTTGGCAACTGTTTGGGTTATTTTTACAAGTTTTGGCGAATGAAAAACATGAGACCTAGGTCTAGTATAGCTGGGTTTATTGTTTGGTTGGAGTATAAATGTGTCTATCCCACATAAGGTTGAAAATGGCAGGTGGAAAAGAAATACATATATGTATATAATATGTAGTCATTGTACAGTGATGTGCACAGGAAATCATATCAAGGTAGACAATGATCACAAGTTTAAAAACTTTATGGAGTGACTTTAAAACTTATCCGAATGAGACTTAATATGGTGAATTTATATGGGACCACCCTTGGAATAAGATGGGTGCACATTTGGCGGAGATATCGCGTAAAATACATGAAAAATACAGGCGAATTGGGGACTCTGTTTGTGAAGTCGATTGAAAAACGTGCAACTTTAATTTTATTAATTCGCTTCGATTATTAATTCAATTTTAAATATAAGTAAACATATTAATATAACATAATCTCACGCCTGTATCCCCGTAGTGGTAGGCAGAGACGCACTAGCGAAGTAGAACACCCATATTTTGCCGAGCTTAGTTCCGTCCCAGATGTGATAGAGGGCAAGCCTATCGTCATATCGGGCACAAATTCTAGACTCCGGGCCGATACTGAAAAATCCTATATCACTTTGCCGGACCCAGGGATCGAACCCGAGACCTCAGGACAGCAGTCGTAGTCGTTTTTTTTATTAGCAGAGATTGGCACACGAGCAGATGGGTCACCCGATGGTAAGTGATCTCCACCGCCCATAGACACCCGAGACTCAAAAGGAATCATGGGTGCGTTGCCAACCTAAAAGGATAGTTGCATATATAACCAACCTACATCGCGCTAAACCCGAATTAAAACCTAACTTAGCAATAATTCAAAAACGCACACACGCACGAACATATTATCCGCATTTTAAATGTACGGAATTTTTGCATGTGGTCATGTCTAAAAAAATCTTATAGGATCGACGCCCTAGCGAAGGTCCACGACCGACGCCATTTCGGCGAGTGACTGAACTCCCTCACGCCGGGTAATTCAAAATTGTTTGTGTGCGGTGCATGTATCGGAAAGGAAACGCGTTTAGTGTTGTTAATTATTAGAATTCGAAGTATGGTCACAACTAAATTTTAATCGAAATTTTCGTGTGACGTTAATGAATATTTTATTATTTTATATTGTATAATATATGGCATATACCGGCTTACTTTTGGCAAAAATTTAAGCTAATATATAAGAATTGCCTAGGAAGTGTAAGTGGACCACCAACACCTTTAGGTCCAAAGTCAACCTCACCTGCACGTGGTACACTCTACTGATTAACAGACGGGGCGCTAACCACACTTGGGTTCCTGCCTTGCAGGTTGTGGGGGTCAGACGCCGGGTCGCCCCACGTCATACCCAGATCCGTCAAATCATAATTATGGCGAGCAACGACAAGGACAACGGTACGGATAGGGCGCCGCCGCGAAACGGCGCGCAGGCCCATCGCCCTAAACATGCGAGAAGTGGGCGAGGGCTACCGCGCACGGAACGGACAAAGTGGCGACAAGTCACGGGAGTCACTTGCGACGGTAAGATTCCGATGAGACTTAAAGGTCTCATATACAAGACCATCATTCGGCCTGTACTTCTGTATGGGTGTGAGACGTGGCCTGCCCTTAAGCGTCATGTTAAGGAAATCCACGTCGCGGAGATGAAGATGCTGCGGTGGATGTGCAATGTTACACGACTGGATCGTATACGTAATGTGCACATCCGCGGTAGTCTTGGTGTACGTGACGTGGCAGATAAACTGCAAGAATGTCGCTTGCGATGGTATGGCTAAGTTATGAGAAAACCACAGGAGTACGTCGGTCGCAGGTGTCTGGCCCAGATCGTACCAGGGGTGCGTTCCTGTAGACGGCCCAAAAAGCGCTGGCTGGAGGTTCTGGAGGAGGATATGAGAGCCAAGGGTCTCACTATGGAGGATGCTCAAGACCGGGCGAAGTGGAAGCATTTAAGTACGAAGGCGGACCCTGGCACAAGGCCGGCATAACGCCAAGCAGAAAGAAAGAAAGAAAAAAGATATAAGTATTGCCTAGGTATTATCTAGAAAAGAAAGTAGCATTAGCTTTCCTTTTGTTTACTCTACGCCATTGGAATACAGTAATAGGTTTATATAAGCAAATAATAAGAAAGTCTGGAATTTGTGCCCCGATATGGTGATATGCTCGCCCCCTCACATCTGGGATGGAACTAAGCTCGGCGAAGTTATTCTAGTTCGTTAGTGCGCCTCTGCCATCCCTTTAGGGCATACAGACGTGAGCTTATGTTATGTTGAAAAACATGAAAATCGGTTAATATTTGCCGAAGTTATCGAGTAACATACGTAAAGGTTTACTTGAGTGGTAGAGCCACGCTGTAGCCAGTTACGTCTACAGCACGAAGGGGCCGGCTCGACCGGTTTGATACCACTGTCTGACAGAAAACAGATGTAAGGCGGCAGCTTGTTGTCGCATTTCGTTCGGTGTAAACAACACCATTTTGCCGAGCTCAGACATATAGACAAATTGAAAATCAGGATTATTTAAAAATTTTAACGCTGTTTACAGATTTTGAATTCACTGACTACACTGATGGTAAGCGTAGTGCAGTCCAAAACCTAGCGACCACTGACAAACAATGGGTTTATCAGTGGTCGTCAGAATCATGCCGGCCTATTTATGCTTCTTCACACTCCGAATCCGAAGAGGGAAGAAGCAAATCGAGGGGCTTGCGACAAGACAGACGGATCGCCGATGCAGATACAGGGATACCCCCATACCTGTCACAACCAACCATCAAGTCATGCCGCAAGCCCTTCGAGAGAATCGGAGGTACACTGACTTATCTTGGAACGCGAACCACACGCGGAGTGTGGGTCACTATGGCAGGTTTTAGCACCATGTGTACGGTGGTCGCCATCCGGTCGGACACGAATATCCTACCACCAGCAAATTATATGTATGTGAGATATCTCCTATAAATGTGGTCAGTTTTTCTAGAATTATTTTGTGTTCGACGAGCTCACTCTATGTGTAGTTCAGTATAAGATTAAGATCCTGTGAAGAAGCATAGAGTAGTCACGATTTGAAGCTGTTTCTTAAATGTTTCCGTTGCCAAATATTGGAGAATCAAGCATTAGTTCACATCTAAAAACTGTCGAATAACATGTATGATTTATATATCGACAATTGAAAAGGAAACTCATTTAATTAGCACTTAGATAAAAAATATCCAGCCAATTTATTTATTGGTTATAAAAAACGTAAAAACCCGTAGGGTCGAAACATTTGTACATTATACATATACATATGTAAAGGTTGTAGAGGTATATTTACTTATTTGTTGTGTAAATTTGCACGTAATTCATGGTTTGATTTCAGTAGCTCGAGCACGAAAAACTAATGTAAATGTAAATGTATTCGAGTTCGCTGCGCACTGATAACGTTTGGTTAATATTTCATACAAATTTCATAGACGCGCATCGAGTTCGAATACATTTACGGTTGTCAGAAATTTTCCTACTCAGGCAGCAGGTACATTGCAGATAAGAAGATATCACAAGATCTAAATGAAAAGTTTGCATTGGAGGATGAAGTTAATGGAGCAAGCGTTATGGTTATAGATCAAAATTTGACATTAAATAAAAACAGAAAAATGTGTTTTTGTCCAAAACTAGAATAATATTAGCCTTGTAACATTACTGTCCTACTACTGGGCACGGGCCTCCTCTACTAATGAGAGGGGTTAGGCCTTAGTCTATTGAGAAAGGGCGGAATTTTGCCACCGGAAATCTAACTCACGGAACGAAACGCGACAACGAGCTGCCACTTAACGTCGGATTTCTGTGAGACAGTGGTATCAAACCAGTCGAGCTGGGACATTAGTGTTGTAGACGTAACTGTATAGTGTGGTTCTACCACTGTATGTATTTATGCACAACTACTTGTGCAACGAGAGGCTGTACGTTCGATTCCCGCACCCAAATAGACGTTGGTGTGATCAATATTTGTTTCGGGTCTGGTATTCTGGGACCGAAAGTCTCTCATAGTTCCTGATAACCATGAGTCATGATACAAGCCTCTAGTCTTCCTATGGAGTTAAAACTGTATGTGTGACGACTGGGTGTTCTTTTTTAATTCTTATTATGGCAGAGTATTTAGGCCGAGGGGTGACGTTTTGGGTTCATATCATAAGTTTTCGTGGGCCAATCTTATCTATTGGCTCTGAAAATTATACCTCTGCCAAGCGATTTTTCTAATTTAATTTGCCTGAAACCGAATACCTCAGAAAGGTTTGACGTCAGGCAGGCAGACGGTCGTAAAAACTAAGCCAAAACCTTTCTGCAACATGTTTGAAAAAATGTGTTACGCCGACACCACATTAAGGTGGGATAAGGGCAGGAAGAAATATAGAAAGTTGTAACGCTGCCTAGCCCTTAAGAGGTATAGATGTGATAATGTGACATATAACTACATATGTATGGTTAAGATTTATAATTACGAACATCTAAAACTATGCCATGAATTTAAATAAACAAAAAAAGTATAATTTACTGTGTATAAAACAAAAAAGGTTTGTCGTAAAACCTAATCCCCTATCCCAAACAAAGATGGTCTACAAAGCTGCGCAGGCGCACGTCGACCGTGTGTGCGTAGAATGCATAACCATAGAATAATACCAAACTTGTAGATCAGAGAATAAAATAAAGATAATGAAAACATAACAAAAACAAGCACATTTTCATTTTTATGTAAATTACAGTTACGAAACCATTATGGCTCTACTATATATAAATAGCCAAAGACAAAATACTTTAGTACCTTTTTCTCTTCTATTTGTCACCAATTTTCGTTTTTTTGATGATTAGGCGAACACTGAATAAAAATAGGAAATGAATAATAATAATAAATAAATTGATTAATAAAGAATAAATAATCGATTGACGCGGACGGAACTAAGCTCGGCGAAATGTGAGTGTTCTAGTTCGCCAGTACGCCTCTGCCTACCCCTTCGGGGATACAGGCGTGAGCTTATGTTTATGACGCGCCGGGCGATTCTTGTTGATGTCACGATTCCGCATGATGAGAACCTTGTGAAAGCCGAAAAAGACAAAATGTCGAAATATTTAGACCTGGCACCTGCGGTTACTCGCATGTGGGATGTGGATTCAACAATCATTGTTCCGATAGTCATTTCTGCCCATGGTTTGATACCAATGAGCCTCGACCAACACCTCAAGAGGCTCTCCGTTGGTGTTTGGGTCAAGAGCCAAATGCAGAAGGCAGTGATACTGGATATGGTACGAACTATGAGGAGGTTCCTCACTCTGGGGTCCTAACCGCCGGTGACTTGGGTCCCGAGCCTCGCCATCGGAGGGGAATATTTTTATATTTTTAAATGTATTTGTATTTTTATAGCATATATTTAAAAATGAAAAAAAAAACTTTAAAAATAAAGAGTACTAATATAAATAAATAAATAATAATAAGAAATAAATAGGGCTGCCGTAAGGCAGTCATAAGACTGCCTCAGTGGCGTGGTTGTATTTCGGTACGACTACCATCCTGAAGTCTCGGGTTCGATCTCCGGGTTTGGGGTCTATTGGATTTTTCCGTAACAGCCTGGAGTCTGGAATTTGTGCCCGATATGGCGATAGGCTCGCCCCTATCACATCTGGGACGGAACTAACCGCGGCGAAATGTGGGTGTTCTAGTTCACTAGTGCCTCTGCCTACCCCTTCGGGGATACAGGCGTGAACTTATATTATGCCTTATGAACGTCCCGTATGACTATAATAATAATAATAATATGGCCCACAAGCCCGCAGAAAATGGTCTCACCCCATTGACATGGGAGAAATATTAAGTTAAAATATAATAATAATAATATTTTTATTGCAGACTATAAGTCCATAGTATTAGTGTGTACAATAATGAGTGAAAACTAAACCTATGTTAATGAAAAATACATAAAAGAAAATTGAGAAAATAAAAGTAAATCGTGGACTGCTACATTAGAGCAGTGCACTTTTGGCAATAGGCGCGTGCACGCGCGTCCAGTGCTCCAGTATAGAATAAAATATAATCAGAAGTTTAAAAACTTAACTGACCGACTTCCAATTTACCGGTCGTGACCAAATTTATATGGGACCCTTGAAATAAGCTCTATCGAACACAAAAAGAATTTTGAAAATCGGTACACATTTGGCGGAGATATTGAGTAACATACATAAAAAAATACAGACGAATTGACCTCCTCCTTTTGTGGAAGTCGGTCGATAAATGCAGATTGGCTCGTGACTCATCTGTTTTCATACTCTATGCCTTGGTATCTGACTTAGTCAATTCGTCCTTTTCTAACAAGGGCGAGCGGCCATCCACCCGCGCTATCAATCTAATGCCCACGAGTGCGGACGCGTCTGTTCGCATGACTTGTTTACATAGATGCAGTTATTAATTATAATTGGTAACTGCCTCGGTGGCGTGGTGGTATTTCGGTACGACTACGGTTCTGAGGTCTCGGGTTCGATCCCCGGGTCGGGCAGTGATATTGGATTTTTCCATATCAGCTCGGAGTCTGGAATTTGTGCCCGATATGGCGATAGGCTCGCCCCCTATCACATCTGGGACGTAACTAAGCTCGGCGAAATGTGGGTGTTCTAGTTCGCTAGTGCGCCTCTGCCTACCCCTTCGGGGATACAGGCGTGAGCTTATGTATGCATTGTTAGTGCTATTTTACAACGTATTGATTATGAGCTGTAATTTTTTTATAATAGTTTGCCCATCTCACGAAGACGTGGTAGAGGGGTTTGAGTGGTAAAGCCTCGTTGTAGACAGGTACGTCTACAGCACGAATGGGCCGGCTCGACCGGTTTGATACCACTGTCTCACAGAAAACCGACGTAAATTGCCAGCTTGCTGTCGCGTTTTGTTCGGTGAGTGAGATTTCCGGTGGCCCATGTCCCCCCCTCCCTTTGCCAATCCCTTTTCCCTCCCTTTCCATTCCCTTCTTTTAGGTTGGCAACGCAACCATGATTTTTTTTGTGTCATGGGTGTCTATGGGCGGTGGAGATCACTTACCATCAGGTGACCCATTTGCTTGTTTGCCAGTATCTGCTATAAAATAAAGCGGATTTCGAGCATAGCATGTTTCTATGACAGCTTTATAACATTAGAAGAGGTTTATACACATACACAAAATAAATAATAAATAAATAACATCCAACAGTCATACACAGTCCTGACTCCAGGGTAAGGATATGAGTCTTACATCATGGGCATCAGTAACTACGAGAGACATTCTCCACACCCAGACCCGGCACAAATATCTGTATGATCATACAAATATTTGTCTCGGTGCGGGAATCGAACCCGCGGCCTCTCGCTTCGCAACTGACCACTCACTCACGGCGCCATAGAAGCTGTCAAAGTTAATAATTTGTGTATTTCGATGATGCGTGGATTTTGAGTATAGCTTGTAGGACATACACGATTGATTATATTCGCTTATTTCTATTGTATAGTTTTATATTTGTGTAGGTTTGTACATCACATAAATTCACACCTGCATTCCAGAAGTGGTAGGCAGAAGCGTAGTAAGGCAAGAGGTACATAATTAGGGTACTCACATCACGCACAGCTTATTGCCGTCATGTGATAATAAAAATAATTTGTGTTATTTCAAAAAAATATCTTAAATCAGGTATATTCACTATCGAAACCTTTCGACGAGCAAGATGTAAACAATAATGTAGAGTTATTTACACTACCTATATATCTTCACTGGGGGGTTACCACCACCTCCTATAGCAGTATTATTATAATTTTACTTGTACCGATTCCCATACAAAACAAACGAAGAACGATTATAATAATACTGCTATAAGAGGTGGTGGTAACCCTGCTGGTGGCCACGCGAGGGTCGAAAGTCCCGTGGAAGATCTCTATCCAGATGGGCAGACGATCTGGAGAAGTTTGCGGGTGTCACTTGCCACAGATTAGCCTAACAGAGAGGGGAGTGGCGTAAAAGGGAGGAGGCTTATGCCCTGCAGTGGGTGCCAAAAAGCTGAGAATTATGATGATGATATATCTTCACTATATATACTCACTAAAATAAACTTTAAATACCCTAACATATAGTATAAAGCGATGTCAGCTGACCCATGATCTATCGCGCCCAGTGAATAGTTTCAAAAGGGCTTTTTTACTATTTTTAAGGCACCTGTCCGTTCGACCTTCGACGGGCCCTTTTGCTTCGCTAACCTTTGTAGGGTTAGGTTATTGATAGAGATCGGAATTTTTGGTATTTATACTTTTACTGACGTATTAACGTACATAACATGTATTACTGATGTGGGAAGAGAGACGTCTAAAGTGCAACTGGGCAGGGTTTTTTTATAGCAGAGTCTGGCAAACGAGCAGATGGTTCACCTGATGATAAGTGATCTCCACCGTCCATAGACACCCAAGACACAAAAAGAATCATGGGTGCGTTGCCAACCTAAAAGGAGGGAATGGGAAAGGGAGGGGTGAAATGGGCCACCGGAAATCTCACTAACCGAACGAAACGCGACAGTAAGCTGCGTATACGTCGGTTTTCGGTGAGACAGTGGTATCAAATCGGTCGAGCCGGCCCATAAGTGCTGTAGACGTTACTGTCTACAGCATGGCTCTACCACTCAAGAGGGTACCACTCAAGGGTATGTGGTTCTTAGGCTGCCGGATAGGTGGACAAAAATCAGCACGGAGTGGAGATAGCTGGGCTAATGCTGGTGTCCAAAAACTGGACTTTAATCACGGAAGCGGTAAGTTACAGCTAGTATTTTAACGGGATGAACTCGTATGTGGGGTGTCCTGGCGGCACGTTTGAATAATGTGGACGCTTTTATACTCAAATAGCTGTTGCCCGGGACTCCGTTTGCGTGAAAATTTTCAGAGATAAAATTTATTTTCCGGCATAAAAATTTGCCTATATGTTATTGTGATTTATAATCTATATAATTGCGTGGTTTCATTAAAATCAATTCAGTACCTTTTGGGTGAATAATATGTGTAACAAACATACACACACACACACACACATTCTCTCAAAAATTCGAGTTTATAATATAAGTAGGATTAAAATATATTTTTAATTTATCTTATAATGGTAAAAACGTCTTTTGTCATCAAATCCCAGCCCAATAAACTCAACTGAGTGTCTAAACTAGGCCTAGAATTTTGCTTAGAAGTTTTTTAACACCCAAAGTTAGCATTACCGGAGGATTTATGCTTCACACTTGATAAAAAAAAAAATGGTAAATAAGTTTTTTTAACAGAATATCCTATAGTGGAAAATTTATAGTTATATTATAATACGAGAAAAATAAGCTACTAAGATAAATTAAGTATTAGAAGTTTAGGTGAAGTTGGTAACGTGTTTCGGCAGATATTATTCAAGTAGTTATAACCTATTATTTAAATGAGCTCGCTGAATGTGACAATGAAGTTTGTCGCAGTCGAATACAACAGTATGTTAAAGAAAATAAGTTTCTTAAACTAAAGAAGAATTGCAGGATTTATGGGTATTAATCGTTGGGAACTTCTTTATATAATATTTTTGTAAAACAGAGCGGAAATTCGTCTCTGTCTTGTCACTGTTCAACTTCTTAACAAAATCGAAAACAAGCCAAGGGACCTATGCTTGCCAGCCATAACAATGTCGAAAAATGAAATATAAAACCAAATAATTCGTATTTCAAGAAGCGAGTTGTTTTAAAGAGCGCTCGCGCCGAAACGAAACAACGTGGAGATCGGAGCGCCTACCGTCCTACCGAATATCCTTTTAGCGAAATTAGTCAGAGTTCCCGAAAAACGCGTCCAACGACCCCTCCGGCTCCTAACTTTAGTCACGTTAAAAAAAATCCATGTTTACATAACACTTCGAATTTTCGTGTAAAATAAAGTCGAAAAGCGCCGAAGGGCCGCCGAACGCGCACACACAAAAATTTCGTGAGTCGTACATGTGTGTGTGTGTGCACACATGGAGCGCACGTAAAAATGCTCAATCGGTACATGTCGCACCACCACAATGAAGGGACGACGTAAGTCGCATACAAGTGCATAATTCGGTCGAGATGCAAAAAAAATATTTGGCAATACGGCCCCTACGCGCCCGTCAGTCGGCCGCCCGACAGGGTTAGGTTAGGTTAGATTTTTTGGCTCAAAACGCTCGTTGGCTGGATTTTTTGAAAAGAATTTTTGTGTCTACACCACTAGGAAAACGCGTCCTTCCTGCTAGTTTATTAACGTGCCAGTACTTCGCGATTTTTTGAATAAACTACATGGGGCGCGCGTCCGCCTCGGCGCATTCAATAATTCGACCGGCGCATATCTATTTTTCCTATTTTTATTGAACGAGCGTTTTGATTTTTGCGCAGGAGTCGGCCGCGAACTAGCCAAATATTTTTTTAATTTCAGACGTCACCTATGATGCCTTAGATTTTTAAACACCAAGATTTTTTATCTGTATCTTAATAAACTCTAGTGCCCTGTGTCGTGTTGTGTTATTTTTACAATTATTTAGAATTATTGGACTTTGTGTTTACCGTTTCTGTTCTTTTGGTGAGTACCTTTTTATTTTGCTTTTTATTTTATCACATTTTTAATTAATTATTTATTTTAGGTTACGTTTCACATTTAAAAAATACTTTTCTAGTCCGTCCGTTTTCATTTCTTTTAACAAACAATATGTTTAAAAATAGAACATGCAGTTAATTACAATAAAATCCGCTGTAGGAGCCACCATTCACACTGCAGAAAAACACGGTGTAACTTTGTAAAACGTATATTTCCTACGAATGCAATAGAATTAGACGAACCCCTAGATAAAGTCACAAGGACACGTCGTCCAATGACGTCAGCAACACTAGGCACTGCCGAGAAAGCCAGCCATCTTGCTTGTATGCTCTTTTTTTAAAGCCTACCAAGTGCGCGGGCCCCGCCATGTTGTTTTTTTCGCCATTTTTAGCAAAATAACTATGGAAAATAACCAATAAATAGTAAACACATTTATTTCGTTTCTACATACGTTGAAAAGTGTTTTAGAATGTATTTTGCGTGAAATGTAATGTTTGTAGGCCTAAGTTGAAACGTTTTGCATGTTTTTGGGTAAAAGTTGCGGATCTACTGTCTCTGTCACGCGGTTTTATTTTTAATTCGTCAGAAAGAAAGCTCGTATTTTAAAAATGCGGTCAGTGTTTTTTAATTTCTTTTCTTCTCTTTTTAGTCTGATACATTTAAACAGTTTTATAGCAAGAGCATTCTATTGTGTTTTACTTATTTTTACAGGATTAATTGTGTGTATTTTTGTATCCTACAAAAGATAAAAATAAAGTAAAGTTGGTAAGTTAGAAATAAAGTAACAAATAATAATATCTGTTACTTTATTTCTAAATATCCGTCAAAATTGGAAAGTTATTTCCAATTCATAAAAAAATTTACTATAATTGATTTTATATTATTTTATACTATTTTATTTTTTTCCAATTTATTACAATCTAATTTTAATTAGTTACATTATTGAATTATATTTTTATTAATCACCGACTGATTTAACGACAATAATTAATATTCGATAATCCAATATGTATTAAACCATGATTATTTTTTAAATAAATTATCCCTTAAAAACAAAACAATTTAATATACAAATATTGCAACAAATCATAACATAAAAACTATAATAATCTGTACAAACATTATAACGTAATTTTAAAACACGAGTCATCGGCTCGTAACTTGTACTCATGGTTTCACCTAGCAAAGGGCATCCACGACTGTTGAAAATAGAATAATAATGACACAATATTGTTGGGCCTTTAGTGTTCTGAACATATAGTCTGTGCATTTTACAGACTTGATTTCATTTTGCTTGCTTAAACAAAATGTGGCTTTCAAATTCTATCTGTTTTATATGTACCTATGCAGTATTTTCTGCAATATGTTGGAAGATTTTAGGATCCATTGTGTGTTCGACAGAGCTCTTAATTCGGTATATTTGAAGATCTATGGTGGAGTTCGAAGTAAACTCCTTACAAACTTCAGCATAGACGTCTTGAGCTTTTAAAGTCGGGTTTGAAGTTTTAAAACTTTAAACGTTATTATTTATAATTCTATATATTACAATACAATGGAATACTATTTAATAATTATGTATAACAAAAAATATGTTATGCCATACTATGCATTATAAGCATCGATTTAATATATCCTAGATGCACATTCTTTGCAAATATCGTCATAAAAAGTAGTCTCAGTAATAAAACAAAGGAAAAAATCACACGTTCTAATTAAATCAACACAATTATAACCCTATACCAGTGTTATAAAGTAGCTTTTTAAACGAAATGAGCAAGCTTTTTTTAAATTTAAATTTTGAAATTTAGAATTCTATCGGCGTCCGACTGTATGCAATAGTGCTTAAGCACTTCTTTGCTGTCCCATTTTCTGAGCGTCAACTGTGCATCTAGGTATATAATATATCGATGATTATAAGCGATACAGCATTCGCGCCTCTTCGTAAAATGCATAAGCTCTATGGCGAAGACAACTTTTTGAAATAAAAGCCGTTGCTAGACTATTAATGGTAATCATTAATTTAATTATCTTTATTTAAACTGAATTTAAGATTACCTCTTCTAGGCTAAATCTGTTGTTTGGACCCAAACGCACATTGGTTTTCAAATAAAATGAATACTTTAAAAACTAAAATTCATTTTGTTATTATTATAACTACTTATGCATTGTGCATAACAACTATTTGGCAAAGGTAAGTCGGCTAGATTCAAGTAGTATGAACGAAAAAATAATATTATAAAATCTGGAAAATATTGGTGTAGTTATATTTCGGTACAACTAGGCACAGTCTTGAGGTCTCGGGTTCGATCTCCGGATCAGGCAAAGTGATATTGGGTTTTCTTACTTCAGTATCAGCCCAGACGCTTGAATTTGTACGCTTGTGCCTGATATGACGATAGGCCCGCCCCCTATCACATCTTGGACGGAACTAAGCTCGGCGAAATGTGGGTGTTCTAGTTAGCTAGACCGCCTTTGCCTACCCCTTCAGGGATATGGGCGGGAGTTTACGTTCATATGATGTTATAGGGCATTATGAGGCGTTGTTTACCCAACTAGTTGCCAAAATTTTTTTCTCTCGTTCTTATATATGTTACATAAGCGTATGGGCCACCGGAGGCCGAGCCGCCCGTGACTATCTGCCATCTGATGTGTGTACTCCTCAATCATCAACATCAGTCAATGGTCGTGCACTGCTGAACATAGGCCTCCAAAGACTTCCAGATGGAGCTGCTCACATCAGCGCTTAGTTCTGGTTATGTTGCTATTGTTCGTCACTCGTATCTCTTACCATCAAACGAGCTGCTTTTCCCCCGAGAAATCTATGTACAGATCTCTCTATTTATATAATAGTACAGACTGGCAAACGAGCTGATTTGTCACCTGATGGTGAGTGATTTCCACCGCCTATAGACACCCAAGACACAAAAATAATCATGGGTGCGTTGCCAACCTAACGGGAGGGAATAGAAGTGGAGAGAAAAGGGAATTAGAATTTAGAATCCGTAAAAATAGATTTATTTCAATAGCAGCTTGCTGTCGCGTTTCGTGGTGAGTGAGATTTCCGGTGGCCCAATTCTCCCCTCCCTTTCCCAATCCCTATTCCTCCCTTATAGATTGGCAACATACCCATGGCTTTTTTGTGTCTATGGGTGTTGGAGATCACTTACCATCAGGTGACCCACCTGCTCGCTTGCCAGTCTCTGCTATAACAAAAAGTCATAAGATACTCACAAAATCTCAAGACTATAACATAGATTACGTGTAATTGAAAAGAACGGTCAAATCTATTCAGATCTATAAATAATTACCAACGCACCGATTGAGATGTTTTCTTTGGAACGAATTATACTCGTTTCAGACTGAAATTCGGGATAGAATGTCTTCAACGAAAACAATCGACGAAAATGTATAAGGAAACTTAAGAAAAGTGGCTAAAATGTGACAGTATTGAGGTCAACTCGTGTAGAATCAACTATCTCTACCTACCGCCATAGAAAACAGGCGTGATGATGTATGATTGTAGGTTTGTATCAGCGATCTATTTTTAAGTATTATTATTTATGTAATATAATAATGATAGGGGAAGAATCTCGTTATTTATGTTCACATATAATTATTTCTTTTAACTAGTTTCAACTGGCCTTTTTTGACTGCATCGGTGGCGTAGTAGTATTGCTTGCCCGTTACCGTCTCTCCGTGAGGTTTCGGGTTCGATCCTCGGGTCGGGCAAAGTGATGTTGAGTTTTTCTATTTAGTATCAACCCCAAGTCAGAAATTTATGTCCGATATGGCGATAGGCTCGCCCCCTATCATCATATCATCTGGATCGGGGTCGGCGCAACATACTTTTTCAGGCATGTTGCAGGATGGATTTGGCTATTTTTTACGACCGGCTGCTTGTCCATCAACCCCCTCTAAGGGATCCAGTCCCGGGCAAATTAAATTAGAAAATTCGCTTCACCGACCTGGGATTCGAACCGAGGACCTCCCGGTCCACAGTCCATATACGCTGCCACTAGACTAAGGAGGCGACAACATGCTGGTCTACGTGACAATTAAATTATAAACACTTCAAAACACGCCTCCACATAAATTATACTTACAAGGAAATATGTTATGCGTTTAAACGGTACCAAAATAATTTATTTTATGTCCTAAACAAGCTATACAGGAATAGTTTGAAACTGATCAACAAGAGCATTACATAAGACAAAAATGTAAAATTTGAATTTGAAGAAATCTTGCCCAGCAGTGGGATGATATAAGTAAATGAAGAACAAGAAGTAGTTTACCCCAATTTTGGGTATGACATCCCCATTAATTTACCCAGCTCTACATTCTATTACCTCCTTCCATTTTAATTTAATTACAATCAAATCATTCCCAACAGTGGTAAAATAAAAAACAAATAATATATTCAAATGTATTAGGAAATCACACGTCTTTTAGGAGGAAAATTATTGCAACAATAAATAAACCAAAAAATAAATATGTTTGTATGAGATTAATGACGCACTGAGTAAATCGGAGGGCCCTAGAAATGACCTCGAACTATACCTCTACATTATATACTTCCTTCTATTCTGACTAAAGCGGAAAAAGCACTCACATTAAAATTATATTAGTCATTAATGTTCGTAATTCAAATAATACGGCGTGAAAAGAAACGTTCCAAATTTGAAAAGTCTGTTATTACTGTTCGTAATTTAAAAAAAACACGGCGAGAAGAGAAATAAGGCGTTCCAAATTCAAAAACGGTTACGCTCAAGTCAGTATCTAGTTTCCTAGTCCTATTCTGAATAAAGCGAAGTGAGCGTTTATAACGCAGTACAGAGATTAAAAAAGGCAAAAATAACTGGTGTCGTTGTAACTTTGATTTTCAAATGACATCGATCCGACTCGTATGTATTGGGTAACGTGATGGACGTTGCACTATTGTGGGTTAAATATTGTGGAGGTCGTGGATTTGAATCTAATAGTATTTTAAGGTTATTTAATTAATTATCTTGCCATATTAGTCTAGTAGTAATGTAGGTACTAAGATAACTGCAAGGTTCTGGGTTCCATCATAGTTTTCGGTCACAAATTGCCTGAGGACGTAATTTTTTTTATAAGAGGCAAACGAGCAAGAGCGTTAGCTGAATGTGTCGCTCCTATAATACGACGAAAGTAAGTTTATCGAACAATAAGGGACCTCTGCAATACAGTCATAAGCTTATCAAAGTATTTAAAAACCGAAATATTGACTAATAATAATACTTAACCATAAAAGTAGCTTCCAAATATTGACAAATAAAATTTTAGATCAATAAAATACCAAACATGTAATATCGTCGGATCTAAAGCTACATCTTCAACCCCCCAACAAGGGTAAGATAAAACAATACGATGCTTGAACTTAGAGCTAAAGTCTGCCCTTTCAATCGTCTGTATGGAGCAGCTTAAAATAGCTCTTAAGCATTAACAGCTCTTCCGATCCTGACCCACATCTCCAGTTAAAGAAAACGACGATAAATAAACGAAAACTAGGAAACAAAGAGTACCCTTCTCGAGAACGCAACGAGAGAAAACAAACATCAACGCAATGTAATGTCATCTTTAATTCGCAACAAATAAGATCTATTTCACAATTACCTTTTTGCATTCGAATCACGCAGCCGACGCGCCGATTTCAGTTACATCAATTTGCAAATGCATATCTGCCGGTGGCGGAATCGGGAACTAAGGATCGCTTGAATGTTCTTATAGATTCTTAGCGATACTAGCGCCGCGTGGGTGCATATATAACTTGGCCTCTTAATACGAGCGACTCACAGACTATACACACACAGACACAGTGTCGCTTACAAATTGAGTTGTAGTTAGTAAAGATGGCGGATCGTCCGCGAGATTCAACTTTGGGTTAATGTATATTTTATTTTTAATATAAAGTTATGTTCGATAAGTTAAATTCCATCGCAAATTAATATTTTAATATTCATTGCCGGCGTCGGCCATCTTGGTTTATTTTATGCAAGAATTATTGAATCATTTATAAAAATGTAAAGTAGTATAAAACGCTCACGCTTGAATCTGTAAGGGGTAGACAGAATTATACTCCAAATGAAGGAAGTTCCTAAATCGACGGTTTTTATGTACATATATTCGCCATAAGAGACAAATAATAATAATACACCCAACAGTCACACACATAGCCCTGACCCCACACTAAGATACTTGTGTCGTAGGTATCAGAAACTACGAGAGTTTCGGTCTCACAACACCCAGACCCGAAACAAATACCTATGCCCACAGGCCACACAGACATTTGTCTCGGTGCGGGAATCGAACCCGCGACCTCACGTTTCACAGCCGGCTACTCGCCCGCCGCGCCACGGAAATGTTAATTGTTTCGGGTCTGGATGTTGTGAGCCGAAAGTCTCTCGTAGTTTTTTTTTATAGCAGAGATTGGCAAACGAGTAGATGGGTCACCTGATGGTAAGTGATCTTCACCGCCCATAGACACCCAAGACACAAAAAGAATCATGAGTGCGTTGCCATCCTAAAAGGAGGGAATAGAAGGGGAGGGAAGGGGGGATTGGGAAAGGGAGTCGGGAAATGGGCCACCAGAAATCTCACTCACCGAACGAAACGCGACAGCAAGCTGCCACTTTACGTCGGTTTTCTGTGAGACAGTGGTATCTAACCGGTCGAGCCGGCCCATTCGTGCTATAGACGTTATTGTCTACAGCGTGGCTCTACCACACGTAGTCCCCGATACCCACAATACTAGACCCGATCTTAGTTGGGTTTAGGAATTAGGACTATGTATGTGACTGTTGAGTGTTATTTATTATCATTATTCCATTATATGTTTATCATTACCTATACATTATTCCTGTGTTATTTCAGACTGTCATTATTATAGACTGCCTCGGTGGCGTAGTTGTATTTCGATACGACTACCGTCCTGAGGTCTCGGGTTCGATCCCCGGTCGGGCAAAGTGATATTGGATTTTTCCATATCAGCCCGGAGTCTGGAATTTGTGTCCGATATGGCGATAGGCTCGCCCCCTATCACATCTGGGTCGGAACTTCGCTCGGCGAAACGAGGGTGTACTAGTTCGCTAATTTACCTCTGACAACCCCTTCGGGCGCACAGGCGTGAGCTTATGTATGTATGTATGTATCTCCTGTGAATGTGGATAGATTTTGTAGATTGTTTTTGTGTCGAGCGTATCGAAGGTCGTCCTGTATACATTTGGTTAATGTTTCATCGTACCAAATAGTTTTTTTTTTTTAATAAATACACCCAACAGCCACACACCTAGTCCTGACCCCACACTACTATAACCTGTATGGTGGGTATCAGAGACTATGAGAGACTTTCGGTCTCACAACACCCAGACTTGAAACAAATATCTGTGGGCCACACAAACATTTGTCTCAACGCGGGAATCGAACCCGAAGCCTCTCGCTTCACAGCCGGCTACTCGCCCGTTGCGCCACGGAGTTTACAAACAACATTATGGAGGTCGCGATTGGGTTTAACATACATAGTTCGCTCACGCCGGTATCCCTGAAGGGGTAGACAGAGGCGAACTACAGAACTAGAACAGCCTCCGTGGCTTGTCGGGCTATGAAGAGAGAGGCCACGGGTTCGATTCCTGCATTGAGACAAATGTTTGTGTGGCACACAGATATTTGTTTCAAGCCTGGGTGTTATGAGACCGAAAGTCTCTCATAGTCGCTGACACCCACGATACAAGTTATACCTAGTGGGGTCAGGACTAGGTGTTGGCTGTTGAGTGTATATAAGAAAAAGAAATAAAGAAAAGAACACCCAAATTTCGCCGAACTCATTTCAGTCCCAGATGTTTTTGGTGTTTTATATTCATTTACATTGTTTACATCATATACAAGGACGAACACACATGTTTTCCCCAGTTCATTGCCAGCCACCTTGGCCTCCAAGTCTAGTAAGTGATAAACTATTGAACTGCATATGAATTGCTAACATTGCGCGTGCGCATGTTTTGCGTGTCACTAAACCTTGTTATCGGTCCGTCGCTGATTTCATCACGCCTCTTTGAAATTCTTATATGTTTTTCAGGATATTCTTTATATAAGTATAGACCAGATATTGCTCGCGCATCCTGACCTGTGATTATTCTTTTCTGAAATAAAATAGGCCATGATAATTGGGGCCTGCTTTGGTGGCGTAGTTGTATTTCGGTATGACTACCGTCCTGAGGTCTCGGGTTTGATCCCCGGGTCGGGCAAAGTGATATTGGATTTTTCCATATCAGCCCGGAGACTGGAATTTGTGCCCGATATGGCGATAGGTTCGCCCCCTATCACATCTGGGACGGAACTAAGCTCGGCGAAATATGCGTGTTCTAGTTCGCTAGTGCACCTCTGCCTACCCCTTCGGGGGTACAGGCGTGAGCTTATGTTATAATTGGGGCCAGAGCCGCGTCGTTGGTGGAGTTTTGTTTTTTAAATAGATTTAACTTTTGCCATCTTCTAGGTTTGGAGCTTATTTAAATAAAAAATCTTTTTTTTAATAATCTAATTATTTAGTTTCTGATTATGCCGACTATTTTTTTTAACAAAACAAGCTTTCATGTATATTTTCTACAGAAAAACAGTTTCGATGTTTCACATCTGCCAGGCATCCCGTGATGAATATTTTTTTTATATTTATAATTGAGTGGTAGAGTCACGCTGTAGACATTTACGTTTACAGCACGAATGGGCCGACTCGACCGGTTTCATACCACTGTCTCACAGAAAACCACGTAAAGTCGCAGTTCGCTATCGCGTTTTGTTCCTTGAGTGAAATTTCCGCTGGCCTAATTACCCCCCTCCCTTCCCAATCGCTATTTCCCTCCTTTTAGGTTGGCAACGCACCCATGATTCTTTGTGTCTTGGGTGTCTATGGGCGGTGGAGATTACTTACCACCAGTAGCCCGAGCACGAAAAACTAATGTAAATGTAAATGTATTCGAGTTCGCTGCGCACTGATGACGTTTGGTTAATATTTCATACAAATTTCATAGACGCGCATCGAGTTCGAATACATTTATGGTTGTCAGAAATTTTCCTGCTCAGGCCCCAGGTGACACATCTGCTCGTTTGCCAGTCTCTGCTATAAAAAAGAAGTAAGAACCAAAAAAAAAAAAAAAAAAAAGTTGAGAAGACTACTGTATAATTCATAGTATTTATTTGTATACTAAGATGAACCTTTTTGTGTTAGTTGAGCCATTGGATCGACATATCCGAATTTTATGAACCTCCTCATTTATTTAAATCGGTTAAAGAGCCTTACCGCCGAATGTTCCTACACTTAAGGTCGCCTTATGACATTTAAGAGCGTCTTATCTATCAAAATTGTATGGCGAAAATCAATGTAAGAATCAAGAAGCCGTTAAAGTTGAGTAGCGTTTGACCATTTGGGCGTTAGTCTTCCAAATTTCTTCAACATATAATTTATGTCATACACTTAAGGTCGCCTTATGTTGTTTAAGGGCGTCTTATCTGTAAAAATTGTATGGCGAAAATCAATGTAAGAAGCCATTAAAGTTGACCAGCGTTTGACCATTTGGGCATTAGTCTTCCAAATTTCTTCAGTATATACTTTACAAAGCCATTAAATAGTGTGCATCTTTGGCTGTCGTGGCAGTTTCCGTAATCAAACCCGGTACAGCGAGGTCGCCCGGTGCAGTAAGTACATGTAGTCTTTTTTGCTGCATGCCTTTGGGCGTAGATAGAGTAAATAATAAAAGTATTGGGAAGAAATTGTGAAATATTCTCAAAAATAAAAAATGTTGAGGAAGGGATGGATCCCTCATATGAAGGGATGGATGTCGCCTCTTTGGTGTAGTGTCCTGGGTTCAATTCCGAGGTCGGGCAAAGCTAATATTCGAATTTAATTTGCCCGGTACTGGATCCCTCAGAGGAGGTTGACTTTAGGCAGGCAGGCGATCTTAAAAACTAAGCCAAATCCTTTCTGCAACATATTTGAAAAGTGTATTGCGCCGACCCACTTTAAGGTGTATAAGGGCAGGTAGAAAGAAAAGGTTTAGAAAACCGACCTGGGAATCGAACCCTGGTTCACAGCCCATGATGCTGTCACTAGACCAATCAGGCGACTCTATTACAATATTCGAAAATACAGTTTTTCTTCGTAAGAAGCTGAGGTTGTGAGTTGCCATGTGATATCGTATGAAGAATCGCTTTATTATAAGTGGCGTGCTAAATAAAAATATTCAGTATCAATCTATACGATGTCAGCTGCCTCGTTGTTGCATTGTCCACGTCACAGATAAAACAACTCAGTAGAAGAACAAGTCAGTAGTCTTTAGCAAAGTATTTTGATTCTTATGAACATAACTTTATAATAAAATATACATCTCAAAGATTTTAGTTAAAAATACATTTATATAAAATAGTGATTAAAAAAATCCTATTTTTACATGTGCCTTTTCAAATCTTACGTGGGGATGACACATATTTTTTAGAATATTGCAGCGAATTCAGCTTAGTTTTTACGACTGATTGCCTGCCTGACATCAACCTACTGTATAGTATGGAGTCTTGAGCAAATCTTATTGAAAAACAGCTTTGCAGACCCTGGAATTTGAATCCAGGACTACCCGGCTCACAGCCCACATACACTGCCACTAGACCAAGAATATTAATAAAATGAGAATTTTAAAGCAATTCGGCGTTCAGAGTATAGAAACAAAAAAAAAACAATTTTATAACTAAAAAGTTGTAAACAAATTCATACACAAATACAACTTGGAAACTCTCACTGAACATTAGTGACCCACTTACAAACAGAAGAGACAAACTATCCCCCACATCAATTCACGTAATTGTCTGCTCAGACCTGTGTTACTGTGTCGGTCTGCACTGTGGCACTATTCAAGGTTGTCTCGATGAGTAAGCGCACGGGCTATGCATCTGCGCGTTTTCCTTGTCTCTCGCACAATGGATAGTGCTGGGGTTCAAATCTGGCTCCTTATACTATGGGTGTTCAATAACGTTGGTACCAATAAAAATTCCCAATTGACAGCCTCCGTGGCGCAGCGGGCGAGTAGTCGGTTGTGAAGCGAGAGGCTGCGGGTTCGATCCCCGCACCGAGACATATTTTGTGTGGGCCACAGATATTTGTTTCGGGTCTGGGTGTTGTCAGACCGAAAGTCTCTCGTAGTTCCTGATACCCACGACACAAGACTCGATCTTAGTGTGGGGTCAGGACTATGTGTGTGACTGTAAAAAAACAATACAGGGGGACTCTTAAAGCACAATCAATGGTAGAGATAAAAAATAAAATTTCAAAAAAAAAAACAATTATTAAGCATGGGGGTTTTAAAATCGGAATGCGTCCTATAAATCGTTGCAATTACCTCTAGCATAGGATTGGCTTTGTTTATGCTAAAAATAAAAAATTACCATATAGGTTTACAAATGTAATGCAGCTGATTCAATGAGCCTGAAAAATTGTTTATTCCCAAATTGACTGCCTCCGTGGCGCAGCGGGCGAGTAGCCGGCTGTGAAGCGAGAGGTTGCGGGTTCGATTCCCGCATTGAGACAAATGTTTGTGTGGCCCACAGATATTTGTTTCAAGTCTGGGTGTTGTGAGACCGAAAGTCTCTCATAGTCTCTGACACCCACGATACAGGTTGTACCTAGTGTGGGGTCAGGACTAGGTGTGTGACTGTTGGTTGTATTATTTATTTATTATTAAATTGAAGTTTCCATTTATCAAAAACTTTAATCCTTACGACATTTTAAACTTTACCGCTAGATTGCTAGCCATCCTCTCTTTAAGTGTAGTAACTATTGATACCAACTTTATAAAACAGCCTGTATAAATGCATAACAAGACCAATCCACGTATAATATAAGTTAGGGATTAAGATTTGCTATTGAGCTATGCATTTTACGTTTTTAGTTTTGATAGTAGAGATTAATAAAAAAAACCCTTATTCATAATGAAATCTTGGTCTTATCGAAAGCATAACCCTACTTTTCCCTAGTTTAGCAAAAAGAGAACTTATATATGCTTATCGAATACAATGTTGCTGGTTACAGAAAAAATATTATTTTTATCTCTGGCAAGCTTCGAAACAAATAGGAAGTCTTGGTTATATATTTTTTATTAATTGTTTCCAAACAATTAATAAAAAAATATATCAATCTTAGATGGGGTCCTAGACTATAACAAAATTAATATCATTAAGAAAGAACATCAAACTTGAAACAGCTGATCGGAATCGGCCATGTTTTCACTATCGAACGTTGGAATGTTTTAACGTTATTGAACGATTATGAATACAATTTTTATGAAGCGTACTATTCCCCTATAAAAGGGTTTTAATTCCCCTATAAAAATTCCCCTAAGGTCTCTAAAAAATTCGAGGGTTGCCCTAGATTATTCTAGGATCCCATCATCAGATCCTGACATGGTGCCAAAAGGACTACTTGGAAGGTATACCCTTTTAAACAAAAAAGATTTTTTCGAATCGGCCCAGGCGTCTTCGAGTAATCGGGGAACATACATAAAAAAAGATTCCGACGAATTGTTAACCTCCTTTTTTTTTCGGTAAAAAACAAGAAAGTTTTGGGAAATTGTATCTCGATTATAAATATGTAGTTTAAGACAAAACCGTTCAGTATATTTTTCTCAACTTATTTTCTATTTTCAAGTCCTTTTCAAGTCCAAGATCCCTCATAGGGGATTGACGTCAGACTGGCGGCCGGTCGTAAAAACTAAGCCAAATCCTCTTTACAACATGCTTGGAAAAGTGTGTTGCGCAGACCCCACATTAAGGTGAGATAAGGGCAGATAGAAAGAATTTTCTATTTTCAAGTAGCTATTGACAATCTGCTTTAATCAATACAGGGAAACCTTTTTGAATGCAGGCGAATTGTGACCACAAAGCGGATAATGCTTTGAATAAATTGCCAATTAAAATAACTGCATAACTATAATGAATCAACAAATAATAGTTTTATATTAGGTGTATAAATTAAAGTAGTTATGGTTAAAGCTTTACGTTTAGAAAGACTAATTAACAAACCACCAGGAAAACCATTAACGATATAGCTAAAAATAAACTAACGTTCCTGGATATCAATTATTTAAAATGATGTAATGTAATAAAAACAATATTTAACAATTAATTCCAAGTATTGGAAACGGGAAAATTGAAATACTGGAACACAAGATTGATAAAAATAAGGTCATCTATGATTGAAATGCTATTCAAAACTTTGGTTCTAAAAGCCCCCTTTATGAAGCTAAGGTGGGCATTACGTAATTGAAGCCACGGCTACTGCACTAAAACATTACACAAAACATGATATTTCTACAATTTTTTGTCTATGATCCATTGTTTAATGAAGAGACAATGAAAAGCCTTGTTTTGTGTAGGTGTTTTTGTATTTTGTTTAGAAAAATCTTGTGCAGAACACACGCCTTGAGAGGTGAATTTAGAGGCCGAAGCATCAATTTAGAAAGATACAATATTATGAAATGTCATTGTCAAAGAGATTTAATATTACTAGCTAGAGGGGCTATCAAGTAAGTTTCCATACAAAAAACTTGATCTCAAACGTCAGTAACGCCATCTACCATTAATAACAATACGAAGGCACTTATTAGAATTTACACCAAATCGATTTGCCCATCGATATATTATTTACCTAGATGCACAGTTGACGGTCGGAAAATGGGACAGCAAAGAAGTGCTTAAGGACTTCTTTTGCCTGCAGTCGGACGCCGATAGAATTCTAAATTTCAAAATTCAAATTTAAGAACACTTGATCATTTCGTTTAAAAAGCTACTTTATAACATATGCATAGGGTTATATTTGTTTTGATTTAATTAGAACTTACGATCTTTTTCTTTGTTTTATTCCTCAGACCACTTTTTAGGAGGATATTTGCAAAGAACTGTGCATCTAGGTATATTATATTGATTATATTGATGTTTATGTTATGTTTACACCCTAGAATGTTCTATAAATGTTCAAGAATCACGTGAGACAATTTTCGTCTAAACATTATAACGCTGGCACAACCATGCACGACTATGTTTCAAATACGACTGAGTGACATATGACCACGAGGTCATAACTTTTGGATCACAAGTTTTGCTTTGTTGTCCCATTTATGTAATGTTGAGTATCTTTCGTCCTTATATAACAGTTTTCTGGTATATGTACCACAAACAACATACTTGCACAATGCTGGTTGCACAATTAACATTGTATTGGGACCTACCTACACAGACTCTTGTATCAGAGACTCCTACCACCACTAATTAATTAAAGCAATACGTCTAACCTTTTAACTTCCAACGCTCCCGTGATGAATTTTTCATCTTCATCAGCCATAGGACAATCACTGCTGAATATAGGACGGATGTCGCTGGATACAGGCAACTTCCAACACATGGAAATCTTTGGGAAATGCCTATGTTAATGATGAGTTTTTTCAGAGAACAAATCTCCACTTCACTCAGGGATAGCGTAGCTTTCTAATATTAAAGTATGACAGCCTCCGTGGCACAGTGGGCGAGTACACGGCTGTAAATCGAGAGGCCGCGGGTTCGATTCCCGCGTTGAGGCAAATGTTTGTGTGACCGACAGATATTTGTTTCAAGTCTGGGTGTTGTGAGACCGAGAGTCTCTCATTGTTTCTGACAACCACGATACAGGTTATACCTAGAGTGGGCTCAGGACTGGGTGTGGGACTGTTGGGTGTATTTATTAATATTTATATTATTATTATTTGCAAAATCGGTTTAATAGTTCCAGAGATTGGCGCATTCAAACGTTTCAACTTTACAATGTTAGTATAGATGTCCGCCGCAAGCCATGTTTTATGAATTAATTTAATACCAAAATTGACCTAGACCCAAGCTACGCCACGGAGGCTATTACCTTAATAGCTACATAAAACATTCAGACAAAAATCTTCCATTGGCCTTCCGCAATTGTAAAAAAATCATCCAAACGGTTGTTAAACGACTATAAATAAAGACGCGGGCCGCAAGGATATTGGGCGGGGTTTGGAAGGGGCGAGGGGCGCAGAGGGGGGCTGCGCAGACGCATCGTAGAGGGGGTTTCGAAAGTTGCACAAGCCTTGACCTCGATACGCATGCGTCGACTATTATTATTGGCTGTTTTTTTTTTCTCTTTGCAATGCCTTTTGGGTTGGGCAGATATTGCTAGCTTTCTACATAGAATTTTTATTTTGGGGTTTTGGGACAAAGTATAAGATATATTTGGGAGGTTATAACTTTGGACTTATAGTAATATTATTGAAAAACAAATGACTATAATCTGAAGAATGGTACAAAAGTTTTATGATAACAATTTAATTTAGATGACAATTTAATGTGTATAATTAATTCGACTGGACTGCTTGATTAATTTATATCATATGGATAAATAAAATTATAAGTTATATACCATAAATTATAACAATAATAAATAATGCCTGCCTGTTAATTTTCAAAATAATTATTCAGGTGTTTCAAAAGGTCTTCGAAAATAGGACAAAACTCAAAAATGGATGCCAAAAACATCTATATATGTACAGTGGACGCTCGGAAAATGGGACAGCAAAGGAGTGCTTAAGCACTCGTTTTCCCTACAGTTGGACGCCGATAGAATTCTAAATTTGAAAATTCAAATTTAAGAACGCTTGATAATTTCGTTTAAAAAGCTACTTTATAACACGTGCATAGGGTTATATTTGTGTTTGATTTAATTAGAACTTGTGATCTTTTTCTTTGTTTTATTCCTGAGACCACTTTTTAGGACGATATTTGCAAAGAACTGTGCATCTAGGGTATAATATATTGATGGCCAAAAAGTTTAAAATCGTAATCCTTTTCACATATGACATTTACAAATTCTACTAGATAATAGTCATTAAAACAACCATTAACAAAATATAATTCACATACAAGCAGATGGAAAAAGTAATTGCAAAATGTTCCTAAAAATACCAACCATCCTATTTCAGCCAAAAGCAACCCCTACACTTTAATCAGAACATCGATATCTAACGCAGTAGTTTCAGTACTCTAATTTCGACCCCTTTTCACCCTTAGTCATTGCGAGGTTTCCCTTTTATGAGGGTTGTTGGGTAAACTTGTTTTTATTGTGAGTAATAAAATATAAGAAATAACTTATGTTTAGTACTAGATACTTATTGGATAGATCGTGGAGTAAGCTCGGGGTTGAAGGAAGCGACTGCTCAGGGCTGTATTTAGAAGTATTAAGTTATCAGTGTTTTAGGACAGGTTGTATGTAGTTTCATAGTTTTTTAATAATTTATTATCTAAACTATAATATACTCCAATATTATAAACAGGTAAATTTGTATGTTTGTGAGTTTGTTTGTAGGGAAGTAATATCTTGAGCTACTAAACGGATTATGAAAATTCTTTCACTAGTAGAAAGCTACATTATTCCTAAGTGCTATAGACTTTTTATCGTGGAAAAATGTACGGTTTCCGTGGGATTTCTATGCGAACGGAGTGGCGAGCGACAACTAATATACTTGTGCAGAGCTATTCTATAAACAGTAGGGTAACTTTTGACATTCGATTGCGACTACGACTCGATTACATTTATTGACTTAAAATTTAACCAAAATCGAGGTAAAACGTGCTATAACGTAGCGTTAAAAAGTCAGGGGGCTGTTATGTCTACGGAACGAATGGGTCAGCTCGATACAACTTTTCACTGAAAGAAAGAAACTTTATTTAGCCAACACTTGAGACCAGCCGTGAACACCGAAAATGGGTTCAGGTGCACTTAGATAATAAAAAATTAAATTGTTTTATTATTTGGCAACACGCCAAGTAGTAATAACTATACTATACACTTAATAATTAATGAATAATCTAGAATTCATCTCGCATGTGACAACCCCCACCCTCCTCGGCCCCAACCAACAGAAAACCGGAAGTGGCAGTTTGTTGTTTCCAATACATATATAATAATCGTCATGAAAACAGTATATTTTAAATAATTTTAATAATAATATCATTAGTAATGATAACAATATTTGGGGTGCCTCGATTAGCAATTTTTTTTTATAATAAGCACATTGGCATTTTTTGTAGCATTCTTTTTACGTAAAAAATGAATTTATTGTACTATTGAATACAAAATTAATCTAAGGTATCGATTAATACAACGGCTATAATAGCTAATACTTATATTAGCTAAGTTAAAATCAAGTAGGTATTATCGAAAATATCATATTTTTACAAAGGGGGTCAGACCTCACGCATTCCCGACTACGTCCCTGTCTTCCTCCAATAATGTTATGCGAGTTTTATTTGTGCGCGTGTTCTGACGTCATTTGCGCATTTGTATCCTGTGGGACTACGCATGCCACGGACTTGGAACATGTTATTTATAAACACCACTTTATTTATATGCTTTGGTAAGTACTCATTTATATTGGTATCAGTGGGGAGGGTAATTTTTTAGAAAGCCTACGCTGGTTTTGTCAGTTATTTCTGCTGTATAGAAAATCGTAATATGTAATATATTGGCAATCAAATAGAAATTTATATTGATAGGAATCGTTATCGGAGAAAAAACATTTTAAATTACCACACAATTGTGTTAAAACGAGAAACTAATATCAGCTTCCTTTTTTTACCCTTTGCCATTGCCTATTACTTTGTGTTTATTCTATTAAGAGAGGTAGTTTATAACCTCAAAATAAGATATAAGATGCTAAGTAGAGTGTAAATATATTACTACTGTTAAACTTTTATTACGAATTTTATTTATAATCGATTTTGTTTTTATTTTATAATCCTTGAAAGTACACTGGTGGCGAAGATTGGATTTTATTTATTTTTTTATTTTATCTTTATATTTTATTGGATTCCTTTTTATTACATGTATATCCAACAATATTGACTAGACAAATTTGCAAAGGGAAAGCTGGTGGGAACCGGGTTACATGGAACCTTCGCCACTGATTGAATCATTATTCACTTATAATAATTTATTTAAAGCTCTAACTTAATGTGAAAAGTTTCTTGTGATCATAAAATGTAATAGAAATACTTCACAATACAAGTTCCTATCGTGTAATATGTACGTTGCTACGACCGTAGAATAGATCGTAGTCTATGCTACGATCCGTAGAGGTCTACAGTTTACGTAGCCATAGTTTTCTACGTACTACGCGTATGGACTTTTTGCTACAAAATAGTCATTTTTTATGTTACATTTGAATAAGGTTATCTCGTAAACTACTGAATGGATTTTGATGCCGTTTTTACATATCACTAGAAAATATTTCGTAGAATTTTAACCGTATACAAACATTATACCTAAACTGTTTATAGGCTCAGTCATATAGAAATGTAAAATTCTCCTTTTAGATTGGCAAAGCACCCATGTTTTTTTGTGTCTTTGGTATCTATGGGCAGTAGAGATCACTACCATTAGGTTTGCCAGTTTTTGCTGGAAACAAAATATTTTAATTAATTCTTTCATTAAATAATTACCGTTGAGATTGCTAAGCTATTTTGTAACTTTAATAAATTAGTGATATTTAAAACAATGTCTTTGCCGTAGGTTTTTTTCACATATTTAACAACAATACACAAATAATATCTAAATTGCAGCGCACATATTACGTAATATGTCAATATATGTCAAAAGCACTACTGACCTATAAGTCAGCTACGAAAACGTGACCTTTTCAGACAATATTATGAATGAGAATAGGCTTTGCGTCAATGAATACTAAAAATACACTTATTGATACTACATGGTATAAGGGTGGACTGAAAATAAAATTTATTTCCGTTGCAGATTCATTGATAAAACGTTGAATGGATTGACGTAAAAAAAATCATCATTAAAATTTTAATTTTAATGCAATTCCTTATGAATAATAGGAATTGTACCTTAAGAATTGTTGTTAAGAAATATAATTGGGAACTTGACTATGTTTGGTTTTATACAAAAATGGCTTAAAAAATTATATATTTGTATGGAATAGCAAATAAAACAAAAAAGAAACCCTTCTGTAAAAACTGCATCGAAATTGGTTGAAAAATGAGGCAGTAATTCACATTTTAAATTCTGGAGTGGGGGCATATTGGAGATATCTTGCTATCCCTTTCCAACGCCCGTACCGTTATGGCGTGACGTGATTACACTGATTCTTCTCTTTCCCGCATTTTGAAGGTTACACCAAACTTCAAAGGCTTAACTTTTTAATTTTTGAGAATATTTCAATATTTCTTTGTGTTCTATATTTTAGACGACGTAAATTTTATATACAATTAATTTAAAAAAATTGTCAAGTACCCAATTCCATTAGTCACCTCCTTAGTCTAGTGGCAGCATATAAGGGTTGTGGACCGGAAGGTCTTACGGCGACTTGCACTAGTATTATTCCTTTATTTAAATCTAGATTTCTGATAAATCGATATTTATCGAAATACCACAAGTCGTACCCTTAAGGTCTTACTTATATTTTTAAGCTGTGATAAAATTTAAAACTAGTTTATTCCCTTTTTAGGGTTCCGTGCCTGAAAAGGAGAAAACGGAATCCTTATAGGATCACTTTGTTGTCCGTCTGTCTGTCTGTTACAACCCTTTGTCTCAGGAACGAAAATATCAAGCTGAAACTCAGGTCTACTGTGCTTTAGAGCTGTGAAAAACCGAACTTCTAAGCCAACGCAATAAAAAGATACAGAAGTTTATGCCGGAATTTTTCGACACTCGCAAGGGAAAACATACAGGGTACTTCCCGTGAACTCAGAATCTTGTTTCTTATCTCAAATAGTTGTAGAATGAAAGGATTTGTTATTTACGTTAAGTTGTGAGTAACTAAATTATGAAGCTACTGTCACAATTGCTTAACTAAGGCTTGTGCAATGTCTACTGTAAGTTAATTGTTATGCATCATGATACACCATCGGTTTCCAACGTCTAAGCGCGTGTATAGAAATTTTGATACAGTACTTTCTAAACATAGATGGATGTCATTTTAACATGGCTATGAGTTGAGCCACGCTGTAGACAGTTGGGTCTACAGCATGAACACTTAACCAAATATCATTACAGTTTCAGAGGTTAAAAATAATATAATGAAAGGATGGAAGTCGACTTATGAGAGTAAATGCTAGGGCCAGAAGAGGGTGTCCGACGCGATCCATCGTCATTTCATCCCCTCCCTTTCCCAATCCTTTTTCTCTCACCTTCCATTCCTTCCTTTTAGGTTGGCAACGCACCAATGATTCTTTTAGTGTCTTGGATGTCTATGGGCGGCGGCATTACTTACCATCAGGTGACCCATTTGTTAGTTTGCCACTAAAAAAATCCTATATCAAATAAGTGATCTCCTGCGTAGGAGTTCTCCAAGTTAAGAATTAGGAGTACCCTCAATCGGTGGAAATACATGAAACGATGTATGTGTATGGAAGAGGCAAAAGCGGAGTTTCTGGATTGTAGCTTGTGATGCTCAATAGTCTCTGCCTTCCCCCTATGCGAATCGTGAATTGGCGTGAATATGTATGTATGTATAATCGCAGACCCTTATAATTTTCACGACATGATGGTTGGTTGGGACGGGTATCCCTGTTTCTGAATCGTCCATCCGCCTGTCTTGTCGCAAGCCCCTCGATTTGCTTCTTCCCTCCTCGGATTCGCAGTGTGAAGAAGCCTAAATAGGCCGGCATGATTCTGACGACCACTGATAAACCCATTATTTGTCAGTGGTCGCTAGTTTTTTCGATTATACCTACTACGCTTACCATCAGGTGCAGTGTAGTCATTTTGCAGTGCCCGGATAAAAAAAAATTTAAGCGGTCGTTAACTTTAAAACTACTTTGTCCCTTTCTTAGGCCAAATAATGGGAAAAAACATTTTAGGTTAAACACTGTTTATAATACTTAACATCTAAAGTTTTAAAAACATAGTGCTTTTCTTACAACAGTGAAAACACCGTAATTCTTCTGATATAGATTAACACGATGACAGTGGCGTAGGTCCATATAACACGATTCCTACCGGCTTACATAAACTCTCGACGTTTACTATAAATAGTTATAATTTACTATATACTATCAAAGAAGAACTAACACCGTCTTCCCTTTTGAAATTTTTCACCCTTCGCCACTAAGCGGTGATTACTTTAGTCATCATTCGATTACTCGCCTCTACTTAAAACTTGTTTCCCTAACTTAAAGGTAAAACTTGCATCTTACGGAAGAGTAAGATAATTGTCAGAAGTCGCGATGCGTGACCGAACATTGCCTGAGAACGCCTTGGGTACGATTCAAGGCTATGTACAATCAGGAACTAACATGGATAAATTATTATTACTTAGTACTCTGATTTTATAAGGTTTTTTTTCATTTACACATAAACTCACGCCTGTATCCCCGAAGGTAGGCAGAGGCGCACTAGCGAACTAGAACCCACATTTCGACGAGCTTAGTTCCGTCCCAGACGTGAACGTGCGAGCCCATCGCCATATCGGGCACAATTTCCTTTACTCTGATTTTATAAGATTTTTAACACTGACTGCCCCGGTGGAGCAGCTGTATTTCGGTATGACTATTGACTACCGTCCTGACGTCTCTGGACTCGGGTTCGATCCCCGGGTCGGACATGATGTTGGATTTTTCCATATCAATCCGGAGTCTGAAATGTTGATGTTCTAGTTCGCTAATGCGCATCTGCCTACCCCTTCGGGGATACAGGCGTGAGCTTATGTATGTATTCATTACGCAAAATTGCCTACAACGTGACTACCGCTTTAGTTCAAGCAACAAATCACAATATTTGCTAAAGTACTACAAGTTTATACATACACAACAAAATGGCGGTCTAAGAGGTCGCAACAAGGTTGTTTTTTATAAACCATAGGACGAGCAGGCTAAAGATAAATAGATTCTTTAAACACGTTTGTTTTGAACGTATAAATCTCTGTATACACGAAAAGATGGTGGGAGTAAATCATTTAGATCTGTATAGTGACCACAGTACACGTGATATAAAACTAGACACAGTGGCTTGTTAACCAGTGTTGTAAGTACCCTTTAACCGACGATAAAAAAGGAGGTTCTCAGTTTGTTCCTATTTTTTGTTACTCGATATCCGGTGGCCCAATTCCCCCCTTTTCTTTCCCAATTTGACAATTCTTTTGGTGTCTTGGGCGTGTATGGGCGGTGGAGATCACTTACTGTCAGGTGACCCACTTGCTCGTTAACAAGTCTCTGATATAAGAAATATATCCTGCCGCCTGCTTGGTTAAGTGGTATTATATGGTCTGTGAACCGGGAGGTCCCGGGTCCAATTCCCAGGCATTTTTCTAACACTATATTAATAAATAAATAAAATATTTGCCTGAGACTGTATCCTCGAAAGAGGGTTAACGTCAGTCAGGCAGTGGTAAAAACTCAGCCAAATCCTTTCTGCAACATACTTGAATGAAAATGTAACTTGCGCCGACGCCACATTGTGTTGGGATAAGGGCAGGTGCCTAAATTAAATAAAAGTGGCATCTTTATTTTCCGGTGGCCCTTGTCCCGCCTTCCTTTCCAATCCCTTTTTCCCTCCCCTTACATTTCCTCCCTTTAGGTTGGCAACGCACTCATGATTCTTTTTGTGTCTTGGGTGTCTATGGGCGGTGGAGATCACTTACCATCAGGTGACCCATCTGCTCGTTTGCCAGTCTCTGATATATAAAAATAAAATCTACTTAACCCTACTTCAAGGTGCTATGTATTTACACAAATATATATAAAATATAGTGTAATCAATTACACATTTGATTTAAAAAATATAATGTTTACAAAGTATGATATTCAAAACCTACAGCTAAATATAGCTTGAAAGTGTAGCTAAAAGGTTCAGTCAATTGTAGCTAATTGACATGATATTGATATTTGCTATACGTAGCTATAAACTTGCTTTGTTGGCAACGATATTATTAACGTAATTCATATTATGGAATAAGCCAGTGTAATATCCAGTAACGTAATGCCAGTAACAGTGCCCACTGTCGGAGAAATAAATTATTCGATAGTCCACATCCTTTGATTTCACTGTCCTTTTTTATACCAGAGACTGGCAAACAAGCAGATGGGTCGCCTAATGGTAAGTGATCTCCATCGCCCATAGACACCCAAGACAAGAAAATCATGGGCGCGTTGCCAACATAAAAGGAGGGAAATAGGGATTGGGAAAGGGAGGGAGAAATTCGGCCAATGGAAATCTCACTCATCGAACGAAATGCGACAGCGAGCTGCCATTTTACGTCGGTTTTATGTGAGACAGCGGTATCAAACCGGTCGAGCCGGCCCATTCGTGCTTAGACGTAACTGTACAGCGTGGCTCTACCACTCATAAGACCTTTAGACCCAGTGTGATAACTTCACCGTCCCAGAAAAAAATATTAAATTAACGTCTCAAAGAAATCGTTGAATTGTATTAAAGTATTGCCAACCTGTTGAACCTTTTCATTCAATACATCATTACCTACGAAGGAGGGCTCAGATCTCGTTACCGCTCTCTAATTACGTCTGAATACGTGAAACCGTCGGCCATTGTTAGCCCGAAAAACAAAAAATAATGTATTTTAAACAAAACTCTCAAAAAATGCAAATGGCGCCATTAAAAAATATAAGTTCCCGCGCAAAATGACGCCGCAAGATGGCGGACCTATTTAGATCATTCTATTGGTGCGCTAGCGTTAAATTTAAAAATGGAATGCACTGTCCTTGGTTCGCGGGGTTCGTTGACCTTCCGATGCATTTTGGCGTTTTCGATCCGACACTAAAACGGCTTAACTGGCTTGTCTAACAAAGGAATTACGTGCTTAAACTATCATGTCAAAGTCCATATTCGCTTAATGTAACCGAACAATGCTTGCACAGGATGGTTTAGGTCTTTGTAAATGAATATTCGACTCTCATCAGCGAAGTTAAGACTGACAATTGTTTTTAATTTTTTTGTGCAGCTTAATTCAGTGGATTTTGAATTTAATGTCCGTTGATTTTAGGTGCATTTCGCTTCGTCGTAACTTTTTTATTATGCTAGATGTACAGCATTGATACATCGATAATTCCATAAATTGACTGACTGACGTTGGCAATGCATAAAACTGGATACATAATGGGCGACTATTGTAGAATAACATCTTTGTAGAGTTATAGAGTGTGTAAATCTTTGTGATCCAATGTTGGATCGAGCTTGGTAACCAATAGCCAACAAAGACTTGAGGGAACAAAATTTTTACTTTGTTATTCTAGAATAATTAGTGTATAAAATGTCTCGGTGGCATAGTTGTATTTCAGTATGACTACCGTCCTGAGGTCTCGGGTTCGATCCCCGGGTCGGGCAAAGTGATATTGGATTTTTCCATATCAGCCCGGAGTCTGATATTTGTGCCCGATATGGCGATAGGCTCTCCCTTATCACATCTGGGACGGAACTAAGCTCTACGAAATGTGGGTGCTCTATTTCGCTATTGCACCTCTGCCTACCCCTTCGGGGATACAGGCGTGAACTTATGTTATGTTACGTAAAATGAACGAGTAGTTAAATGAAGTCGCCTCCTTGGACTAGTGGCTGTGTGTCTAGATTGTCGACGAGAGGTCCTAGGTTCTAATCCGAAGATGTTTTTCTAATAAAACTTGCCCGGAACCGAATCTGTACCATGCAAAATAGTGTTATGTTGATCCCACATGAGTAGGATAAGGGATGATGAAAAATAGTTAAATATAAAGCCTCATTAGTTTAACTGCAACGTTTATTTTTTAGGACCCCAATGGGTTCAGATCCCGGGTCATCACATTTTGTGTTTGAGCTTGAAATTCGTAATAATCACAAGCTCAAAAACTTAACGATTGTGACCAAATTTATATGGGACCACGCTTGAAATAAGCTCTATCGAACACAAAAAAAAAAATTAAATTCGGTCCACATTTGGTGGAGATTTCGCGTAACGTACATAAAAATACAGACGAATTGAGGACCTTCTCCTTTTTGGAAGTCGGTCGAAAGTCACACGAAACACATGACAATAGATACCTCAACTCATCATAGCAATGACACAGGGTTGATACAATCCGATTTCTACCGGCTTACCTTCGCCATATTGTCGGTTTAAAAAATAATGAAGAGAAAGCAAAATCGGCTTTAATCTTAAAAACACCCTTCGCCACTACATCATGTGTATCACGTTCTGTAAATACACAAAATTTTACTAAGCCGACAATCGAACTCTGTACTTCACAGACCACATGCTCTGAAACACAGGTTTTCCCATGATAAATATCAGAACTAACGATCTCCCACGGGAATGACTCATTATTATCAACCTCTATGGCGCAGTGGACGAGTAGCCAGTTGAGAAACGCGAAACTGTAGGTTTGATTCCCTCACCGACCTATATTTGGTGTTAAGGCACCGTAAATCCCTCGTAGTCCTTGATACCCATGATACAGGATAAACCAAGTCGGCAAAGTGGTTTTTCTAACAATTTGCAACAGATTCGTGTACAAAAAAAAACAAGTAAGATTATTATAATACTGCTATACGAAGTGGTGGTAACCCCCCAAGACTGGCTCCTATACACGAGGTTATCGTTAGGTAAGCATCCGATTGTCAAAACTAAATCTAGATCGTCTCTTTAACATCATATATGCATAAGCTTACGCCTGAACTGCCTGACTGCCTCGGTGGCGTAGTTGTATTTCGGTATGACTATCGTCCTGAGGTCTCGGGTTCGATCCCCGGGTCGGGCAAAGAGATATTAGATTTTTCCATATCAGCCCGGAGTCTGGAATTTGTGCCCAATATGGCGATAGGCTCGCCCCCTATCACATGTGGGACGGAACTAAGCTCGGCGACATGTGGGTGTTCTAGTTCAGATACAGGCGTGAGCTTATGTTATGTTTATGTGTCTTACGCCTGAATCCCGAAGTAGGCAGGGGCGGACTAGCGAACTAGAACACCCACATCCCGCCGAGCTTATTTCCGTCCCAGGTGTGATAGGCGAGCTTATCGCCATATCGGTCCCAAATCCCAGACTCCGGGCTGATATTGAATTGAAAAAAAAACAATATTACTTTGCCGGACCCGAGGATCGAACCCGAGACCTCGGCATGGTCGTATCATCGGTGCAGTCGTATCTAATGTATGTTGCGTCGACTACGCATTAGGGTGGGATAACGAGAGGTTAAAGAAAAAGGATATTTAGTATATTTGATGATTTTCGCCGGGTTCTATTCCCGGTTGAGGCGTGGGAGGGTGCATCGGAGCCTAACAAACGAAAATAAACTCATATCTCACGCCACTTCACTAGCCAAACGCGAGTTACTCACTCCGCCATAGTGCAACGACTCGGTAGTGATGCGCGGTTGTCGATGTCGATGATTCAGTTATATCGATAATCTAAGGTGTAAATTGATAGACACGTCAAAGTTTAATTGTTAAATTACGAGTAAAAACATTATTATTCGTAATGAGAGCGATGAGCGAAAATGAAATTTCCATTTTATATTTAAACATTTTCTGATAAATTGAACGAAAATTCTGTCAAGAAATATTTTTACTTTGAGCCATGTGGTCGGCAGCACGAATATGCCAGCCCGACCGGTTTAATATACCTTACAAAACCGCCATAAATAAGCAGTCTGCATTTGTTCTTTCGATTCGTTCGATGAGTGACGTTTTCGATGGTCCAATATACCCTCCCCCCGACCCTAATAAAATAAGGTTATAGTACCTGTACTTTACGCAGCTATGATTACTTTGCTATTGGGTACCTACAATAAAAACTTCTTATTTCTTATTGTATAAACAACTTTTGACTGAGCTTCTAAACTTCTCTAATGTATTTATTAATCCTACTGTAAAAATGTAAGACAAATAAAATGGTCATTCTTATACTCACACGCTTATCTCAACGTACCTGACGTGGAAAGGATGTATTAAATTTTAATCACATCTTTTATATCCTTCTCACAGGAAATATACGGCATCCGGAATTTGTTTATGGTCAGAATTTTGTTCATGTTCATTTCATTTTGTAATTCAAACAATACCTGGAACAACTAAAACTAACAACCGTTTTGGTATATAGAAACTTAAATATTTAATTTGCATATATTTGCAACATGTTATGTTATGTTTATTTGCAATTTAATACAAGATTTTAATCTCGTTTATATTCTAGGTGTGTAGGTATTAATGAGAAAAGGTATTAATTCACCGGTGTTGACGATGTTAAATTTTTTACACACTGCATTTATATTTGTTAAATTAGTAAAATATTTCTTTATAACTAGAAACACTAATGAATATGCACTTATTTCTGAGCATTAGTAGTTGATAGTCCAAAACCTTTAACATCCCAATGTTTAAGTTTATGCGAATGTTACACATTGTTATAAAAAGTCAATTTTTTTACATTAAAAAAACTGAAATTAGCATGAATAGTGTACACTCAGGAAATAAGCATATTTTATTTTCACACTACGTTGCAAACCCAAGTGGAATTAAAATGCACATCGTGTAGGCTAATTCACGGACCTTGCTTCACGCAAATGTACTATGTAGCCATTTTTTGTAAACACCAAATATTTTAAATGTGCATCGAACCCAAATAATTTATTCAGTAGTTGAACGATTTCAATTGATAATTTCAGTTGTCGTTTGTATTTTAAATTGGCTATTTTGTACGATCACGGTTTGCAATGTTAGGTATTTAATGATAATGTAATAATGCAAAGTAAAGAATGAAATATAATCTAGTTTCAGGTCTATCTATTCCTGTATTTTATCCAGCCTGTTTGTAACTCTGTAATGAGGAGGAAACATTTCAATAATGTCTAGGTTCGGTTTGGGTAGGGGTTTTATTTCTTCCTGGGTTTAGTAAGCCTAGTGTCAAGGTCTTCCTGGCCTTGAGTATTCTTTGTATTCACATTGGCTACCATTTATTTTTCTCACACGCACTTATTTACGTTTTGGGCCATCCGTTAGAACTCATCCTTGGTACGATCTGGCACAAATAGTTTCCTTAAAACGTAAACAGTCTTTGCATAATCCTCCTTGATATTATCTCATCAAGATTACTCATCAGAAACCCGAATAACGGATATTTGGATATTTCGGATATTATCCACAAGGGATATTAAGTCCCTTATCGATCAGATTTCGTTTGTAAGGCAGGCCGGGTGCCGGACATTATCCCCCTCTAAAATCTAGTCCCAGGAAATTCGTGCTAAAAGTCACACAAATTGTTACTTAACCTAGGATTCAAACCAAAAACCTCTCGATCTAGAGGTACAGTCCATACTAATACGATGCCAGACTAGTAGAGGCTATCCAGGTTAATATAAAAATTCAAAATAATTCTATTGTAACAGTAAGGAATGACACATTGAACCTTTAAACAATGCATTGCGCAAACTAATTATAAAACTACAATACACACATTTAAATAATCGTTGATGAATTAATAAATATGAATGTTAATTTGTTTCGTCGTAGTTAATGCCCTAAAACCATTATCAAACCAGTTAAGTAAAATCTGCCAAGCATGAAAAACAATTTTTTGTTCTTTTGTGGGAGAAATACAGAAAAACATGTTTACCTTAGTTGAATCTATAAAATTTATTCACAGACCTTTGTAATTAATTATTTTTGTAACCGCAACATCAAAAAACTTAGGGTTTTTACTATACATCGTATCAACGCACACATCGACACAATTATCGATATCGATAGTTTATCCAACCGTAATCGATCGCGGTCCCATCCCTAGTATTTCTAATTTCACGGCCGTTGGTCTATGTGTGCGAGGCGCGCTAGTGTGTGTGACCTTGCCGCGTGCTGCGTTTCGGCGGTCATTCACCCTGATGCAATTCCGGCCAACCCTTGACTTTGGCGTGCATCGTGTTTAGTATCATAGTAACGTGTGTATACATGAAGTTCGGCTAACAAAATTGAATTCGGCTGGCTGGCGTTCAATAACCCGCCATCATTCGTCACAAGAGAAAACACTGGCATAATTTTTATGCATCCTACAATAATACTTCATTATTTTTATCATACTTTACACAGTTAAACTTTATATGGAGAAGAAATGCATAAAGCTATTTTTTTATGAATTATGGCCTAATTTCGACAAAGGGTTATCAAGCAAGTTTCTATACAAAAAAATTGATCGCACACTTCAGTACCGCCACAACCATTTATTACAATGCGAGGGCGATTATTACAATTTATACCCTAGAATTTTCTGTGAATGATTAAGAATCACGTAAGATAAGTTTATTCTCTCAATATTATTACGCTGGCTGGCCTGGCGCGCGTATATTTCAAATAAACTGAGCGACTTATGACCACTAGGTCATACCTTTTGGATCACAAGTTTTGTGCTGTTGCCCCGTCTTTATACTATTGCATGTCTTTGAATTTTGACTACCGGGCGACCACTAGTTTAAGAAGTTAGCTTATGCATAGGTTTAACATAAGCTCACGCCTGTATCCCTGAAAAGGTATGCAGAGGCGTACTAGCGAACTAGAACACCCTCATTTCGCCGAGCTTAGTCCCGTCCCAGATGTGATAGGGGGCGAGCCTATCGCCATATCGGGCACAAATTCCAGACTCCGGGCTGATATGGAAAAATCCAATATCACTTTGCCCGACCTGGGGATCGAACCCGAGACCTCAGAACCGTAGTCGTACCGAAATCCACCACGCCACCGAGGCAGTCAGGTTTAAAACGAATCCAAACGCGATATATCCTCACCACAGTGCACTAGATAAAACTAATTGCCATAAATTATTAAATAAGGAAACTCAGTGGTTTGATTGTGCTATTAAAGTGGCTTCAGTTTATGTTACTAGGCAGTAGATGCTTATAATATCCCTGTAATATTTTAACTGTTGGCTACGAGCCTTCTCTACTAATAAGAGGGGTTAGGCCTTAGTCTACCACGCGGGCCTAATGCGAGTTGGTAGACTTCACATACCTTCTAAATGCTTGTGGAGAAATTCTCAGGTATGCAGATGTTTTCCTTCACCGTTATAGCAAGCGATAATTCACAAAGAAAACACACTTAACATAGAAAAGTTAGAGGTGTATGCTCCAATTTGGGGTTGGTCTCGAACCTCCGACACTCGTCTCGGCAGTCCGTACCATTCCCAACGGAGCTATCGCTTCTTCGTATAGATAATGAAATATATACCTACATAATGATCATTTTTGCATAATAATTACACTAAATTGACTTGACACGACCACTCGCATTCATATTATAATGAACTAGTTTTTGCTCGCGGTTACGCTTGCGTGAGAGTCTGTCCCATCTATTCTATTTCCGCTCCCTTAGGGGATGAATTTCCGAGGCCGGGATGATGCCAGACAGAAAGAGTTAGGGGATGAATTTTCAAAATGTGGACCAATTTTCGAGATTTGTGTTCCATAGAGCTTATTCCAAGGGTGGTCCCATGTAAATTTGGTCACGATCAAATAAGTTTTGAAGTCGGTCCGTTAACTTAATTTATGATTAAATACTTTTCTTTCTAAAATAACTAAAATTCTGATCGCTAAACTAGCAATTTCCCGAAATTATTACAGAGTCCATCAATCTAGTTACTTGATAACTTACATTAAAAAAGACGAATTAAGGACGTTCTCCTTTGATTGAAATCGGCCGAAAACTTTCTTTCTTATTACATGCGCTTGTCCCTCCCTATTGTAGATTCGGCGCAACACACTATTTCAAGTACGTCACAAAAAAGTTGGTAAAAATTTTACGATCTGCTGCCAGCCTGACATTAACCTACGTGGGGGATCCTCCAATTATGTTACAAAAACACCCTGTTCGACCTAGGAATCGAACTCAGGAACACAGCCCATAGTCATACGCTGCCGCTAGACTATGGCGGCGACCCTAGTTACTTAAAAGCCCGCATGATAATTGAAACAGGCGATTTAAACCAGTTAAATGGTTCACACATCTAAGTGTTATTTTTGTACAACTGCAATTCGTTTCGGTGTAGACATCATATTATTATTTAAACTAAACTCGTACGTAAGAAAATAACAAGTTCCTAACAGTTTGAATGTTATAAATGGAGTACAGGTATCATGGTCAAATCGTATCGTGGTTTCTTTTTTATTTATCTGGAGAAAATAAATAATATAACACGTAATTTATACTTTCATAATGATTTCTTAAATAAACCTAACTCTTGAGTTCGTTTCGGCATTTCTTCTCAGGGATAGCCACGAAATGCCGACGTCATCATTATTTTTGCAATATGTACTCGTAATTGACATGTAAAGGTGATATAAAATATCACTATTTGCAGAATAAAGGATTCGAATTTAAATAATCATAGTAAGTCGGGCATAAAAAATTAAAACCAAATCGTGATAGAATCCGTAAAAAAATTAAAGTTTTATTTTAATTATACTTTCATATTAGAAAAAACTTTAAAAGTAGATATCAGTATCAAACACACAAACCCACACACATACGCACAGAGAGCGAAAGAGAGAGGAGACAAACATACACACACGTACACAAGGAAAATTTATTCAATGTTTTTTCAACATATTTTACGGCAAATACATTCACAACGTTTACATTTTATCAACTGCATTCGGTTGCATTTTAATTTAATTTCTTTTTTGTTAAATAAAAGTGGAAATAAGTATTTATTTTCAAAATAAATAATTAAAAGTATACCTATTGCAATAACAAATTAATTTATAAAATACTTTAATGCGATTAAAGGTTGATCCCGGGAACGATTGCGTCCCTAATTATTTTAATTGACGTTTAAATTCAAATATCGAACTCGTTCGTAATTCAAAACGTGGTGTGGTTTGTTACCATGGATACTAGATTAATAATAATTAAGATGTGAGTTTGTTGCGAGTTTGGCAATCGTACAAATGCGAGATTTTTTTAATTAACTGACATAACATAATCTCGCGCGTGTATCCCCGAAGAGGTAGGCAGAGATACACTAGTGAACTAGAAACTCACATTTCGCCGATTATTTTATTTACTGGAAGGTTATTATTACGTCTTCAAAAGTATGTTATACCTAGGATGTTTGTAAAAAAAAACCTGTGCATTAACGTCTTATTAATAAAACACAATAAATTTTCTATTTTCTTATAAAAATATTGTAACATCAGATTTGGTTATTAGATTTACGTAATCAAAAGCCATATAAATCATTCATAACTGAAGATGTTGGCAGAATGCTCTGAAAGGACAGAGCCGTATCCCTAAAAATAATAAAAGAACTCAACTCTGAGAATAAAGTTACATATGATAATTAATCGAAATAGCTTTTTTATTTTTCTGAGCTTAAATTGACCTATATATTTAACTAGTTAATATATTTTTAAGCTTAGTCACAATTTAACTTGTTATTATGTCATAACTTAAAAAAATACTAGTTAAATATATAGGTCAATTTAAGCTCAGAAAAATAAAAAAAGCAATTTCGATTCATTATCATATGTAATTTTATTCTTTGGATAGGTCGTACTGGAGAAATTTAAAAAACCACATCATTCAAAAGCAATCTTAAACTAAAGAACACAAAGCCGATCGACTTCACATAGTAACCCACACATTGCGTTCGAAAACCGCATCCGTCTACAACTCGTCTAGTCTGATATCACGTGTCCAATATAAACAGACCTGGGGGGACCTATTCAAATGCACCTCTATGACTCGGCGCGAGTTGAACCAGCGGGGCGTGGGAGCTCAACAATATCTGGACGTCCCGTGTAGTGTGTAGTGGTCCTGACCTAGAGACGGCGACTATCGTCTCTAGGTCAGGGAAGGATAGACGCACACATACACACGCACACAGAGCCGCCCTCGCACACATACGTGTCGATAGTTCGACGTTTGAATCGAACGTTATGAATTTTCTTTGCTCGATTTGGATCTGGAATGTGTTCTTTTCTCAAATATGGAAGATTTTGATTTTTGGAGAGTGTAACGCATTTTATTAACGGTTATTTTTTATTTTGTGTTCATGTAATGCTTGGATTATGATATACACGTGTCAAATGAGAACATATTATATCTTACCAAATCAACTGCTTAATTTACTGCACTTTACATAAAAAATAGATCTTATAAATAACAACGATGGATGCAGGCCGCTTCCAACAGGTCGATCTGGAAATCTTTGGGGGAGGCCTATGTTCAGCAGTGGACGTCCTATGGCTGATGATGATGATGATGATGATAAATAACAACCCAACGGTCAGACATGATCTATCAGAAACTACGAGATGCTACTCGTTCGCAGCGCCACGGAGGCTTTCAAAAGTACATTTAGTATGACTAGGTGTGTAACATTCATTAGAATTGTACTCGTAGTTATTGCAATAACACGGTTGTTATAACTTGTATTTTCCGATATTCAAGGTCTATATTTACATTTTAGAGTAGCGCTAAAAGGAAAATGAACAAATATGACGCAATAAAACTTGATATCGTATTTTATATAGAGGTAACATTTTTTACATATGGAAATAGTCATAACCGAAGAGAAACTATAAAATGTTGATAGAAGCAGATGCAGCAAAAGTAGTGCGTTATAACTGAGAATTGGGTATTTGACTAATCGTTTTTTATTAATTTTATATAAAGTTTACGCTATCTAAAATATAGCACTGAAATAATTATTGAAATATTCTCAGACTGATAAAAAAGTTATAAGATTTGAATTTTTCATTTGAAATTTGGTGTAACCTTCAAACTGAAAAGAGAAGTATCAGTAAAATCACGTCAGAGCCATAACGGTACGTGCGTTTGAAAGGGATAGCAAGATATCCCCACTACGCCCCCACTCTTGCTCATTGCAAAATTTAAAATATGAATTACTGACTCATTTTTCTATCAATTTCGATGCAGATTTTACAGAAGAGTTTCTTTTTTATTTTATTTGCTAGTACATATAAAAATGTGTACAAAATCAAACATAGTCAAGTACCCAATTGAAATAGACCTGGGGGGTGACTCCTGACGCTCGATGCGATTGTGATTTCGATTTAGTTTCATTTATTGACTCAAAATTTCACAGAAATCGACTTTTAAATTGTCCAACGTTGCATAATATTAGAGAACTTGTCATTTGGTAATTTTTAACGTGACATTAATGCACTTTTTAACTCGATTTCGGTAGAATTTTAAGTCAATAAATGAAACCGAATCGAATTCAAGTTCGAATCGAGCGTCAGGAGTCACCCCCATGGTTATAACTTACCCCTATTACGAACATAGTCCGAAAGGACAGACCAGTATCCCAAAAATGCTTGATACTTTTAATGTATTTTCCTTTTCTTCACCTACCCTCATCCCACATCAAGGTGGAGTCAGCGCAACACACGTTTTCAAGCATATTACAGGAAGAATTCGGCTTAGTTTTTAACGACCAGCTGCCTGCCTGACAATTATGAGGGACCCAGTCACAGGCAAATCGTGTTAGAAGAATACTCGCCCGAACTGGGAATCGAACCCAAGATCGTTTATAGCCTAAATAAGCTGCCACTAAATTAAAGAGGTGATTTGTATGAGTTTATTGATTTGTATGTTTTCATTATATAACTACTTTTAAGTATAAATCCACAAATCTATCAGTATCCCTTATACCTACCGCATCCGCAACGCCCTACAGCCGGCACAATCCAGTTCTTACGACCCTGTGCCCTTCTAGTCTAGCTCGACAGGTCCTTAAGGGCCATTGAATCGTTTTTATGAAACTGTCCACCAGTTAATAAAGAACCCTCCTTTATGTACGTAGTTATAGGAAGTTCAAGGAAGACGAGGATCAAGTTAGAGTAGCCATCGTTGAGAGTGCTTCGGAAGGGACGCGCTACTCTGCCCTCCGTTGCCGAACACGATTCAGTTTCTAAGCTCTGTTTTGTGTTTATTATTTGTTTTGGGGATTTATACTTACTTGCAATGGAGACTAAGTTACCGACATAAAGTTGAACAACACATATACTGTCTAAAGAATTACTTTCAGTGGTGTATCAGTTTTATAAAACAAATGATTCCGTTTTCTTTATGGTTCGCGGTTTTATATACTCATCCGGAATGAATATTTTATATTCATAGACAACATTATCACAAACTATTGTCTATACGCACTCACCGATAACATCGCACAAAAACACAAAACGCTCATCCGATTTTAAATTTAAAAAGAGAACTCATTCCAATTCCAATTTCAAATTGAAAAAACCCAATCAGGCGAAATAAAACTTCATTTCAAATTTCGAATTCTGTTTAAAAAACATTCACTAATTATTGAACGCGGCCAGCATTATGTACTGTACGTACATACATTAAAGGTACATAGTATGTGAGTATGCGTGAGGCGTGATGTGTGAGTGTATATAAATGAAAAAAGGGTGTTTTTGTCTATGTGCCAAATAAAAATGAGGGCGTAATGTCCGGTTGCATGGACCGTTTATCGTGTGCTCGGTGGCCGCTCAGAAAAGTGTGATAACGCGCAATTTTATATTTTTAAACATCTCGTATTTGACGAATTATTAACGTTAATATGTGTTATCTTGTCAATGGCTTATAAGCAATAAACATGCCGCACATAAACAAAATTACAGTGATTTATTTCGAAATCCCCATTCACTTATTAGCAAGTAATAAAAAAACATAATTCAGTGGAAAGTTAGCAAAACCTGCTTTTACTCCGCGTTGGTCTGATAGCGATCTTATTCATTATTATCTTAACATATTAAACTTTTAATATATGTTTACGTAATTAGTCAGATGCAGAAAATACGAAGGACTATCGGCATTTCATTAAGTGAAGTTTTTATTAAACCGCATATGAAATCTGAGGCCTGAGCACCAATAACTTTAGAGATTCGACTAGCAAGCTCGCTGTGTTCTTGTCTTTGTATGGAAGTTCAATAAAATGTCATGTGTGCATACCCAGCTCGAATCGAATATGTTTTCGATAGTTATTCGTGCTCGGGTTGTTGTTTCTTTTATATCGTGAATTAATTGGGCGCGTGTGCCAGCACCTGTTTTGTGAATGTGATATAACTTTATAAATTTAAAAAGGTTTTTTAATTCAGCTTGTGTATACGGATAGTCGTGAATATCAAAATTTCTGGTGTATTCAAAATAGAGTTTATTGACTTTATAGCTAAAATTTAACATAATTTGTGTTTCCAGTTTAAAAAGCCATTTTTTGCATTGTTCCCGTTACATCAAACTCCAGTTTTATCACTATAGGCTCTTCCTTATAAAAAAATGCGGCGCTTATCTTAAGAACATTTTGTCTCTTTTACTCTCAAGCTATTTGACATAAGGAACAAAGGGACAAACTGCCTTTAAAGTTGAGTGTATGGCATTAATGTAAAAAAAAACTTTAAAATAGTCTGTAAATATCACATTTTAAGTCACAAATCGTCTTTAAATCCCCGAAGGTCGGTGGAAGAGACAAATGGAATTCACGCTCATAATTTAAGTACGTTTGAATTTTTCCTGTGTACATATGTGTTCAATGTGAACGGGTGGCGACTTGTATTCCGGCTTTTTTACTCACAAGGCCGGCGAGATTCTGCGCCTGCGCCCTCTGCAAGTGTCTATGTGACTGAGGCACACCATGGCTCTTGGTATCATTGGAATTTGATATCTTAACCATGTATATTAGAGTTCATGTCTATTGAACTGTTCTAAAATATTTTAGGCTGTGTTGATTGTTTCTATTGTTATTATAAAATACAGCACGAAAGTAAAGAAATAAGACATCGCTGTATATCAGTGCAATAAAACATAATTGCTATAATCCCGCCCACTCCACTCAATCCTTAAGGACTCAATCAAACTCTAATCGCCTTCAAACTGGTCGTTATTTTATTAACTCATTGAAAAACGGACATTCGCTTTTGATGGATAAAAACACGAGCCAAAAATTTGTGTTCTAACCAACGCTTGGTGAATATTTTGCAATAAACAACATAATTTAAAGCACCTTCGCAAGTGAACTGTTATCCTGTGTGGTAATGGGCGAAGTCAATTCTAATAATTATAGTCTATGAGTAACAATTATTATTTACGTCATTTGTTTATTATATGCTGAAAATTGTTAAACCAAATATTAACTTATTGTTGAAAATAATATACAACAAATTTTGAAAATACTAATTAACATTTAATCTTTGCCATATCTGTCAAGTCCTAATAACGAGAAACTTAGATCCTAATATTGCCAAATAAAAAAAAAGAAAAAGCTACAAAAAAGAAAAAAACATTTAAACTTACACGGCTTTGCATTCAGATCGCCTGACATTCGAAATTTAAATGAAGTAGCTATCGCAATTAGCACGCACACACGCGCCGCAGACGCATACGCAATCAACTAAACACACACTAACAAAAAAATCGAATAAAAATGTTGCGATCAAAAATGTGTGAAAGAATGGCGCGCACACACGCACACCTCCCGCCACAATTCAATATTGCTTGTCATTGGATGTAGCGACAGCACGCAACTCGCCGCAAAATTTGGTCATGATCGGATTTGAAGTGGGTCTGTTAAGTTTTTAAACTTGTGATTATTCAACTTTAATGTTGTGACATATCGTTGACAAGAACGACTATGAATTGAACATATAGCGTAGAGGTTCTATACTAGTTGTATTGCGTAAGCGATATGTCTGCCGTATTGAAGTATCAAGTTCGATTCCAAGCCTTTTTGGCTTTTCGGATTTTGACTAGGTTTTTGCTCTGTTGTAGCCCGGTTTTCAAATTTTATCGGATTGACGGAGATAGGCTCACCCTATCACGTGAGACATATTAAAATGTAATGTATCCTTGTACCAGCCTTTATCCCATTCTAATATGGAGTCAGCACCACACAATTTTAAGCACTATGCAGAAAGGATTCTGCTTAGTTTTTACGACCAGTTGGCTGCCTAACGTATCCCCTGGAAGATAATTATGTACACATACATAGAGTCACGCCAAAGGATGGTGTGATGTGTGATGGAAGTGGATACACCAAAGGGGTACGCAGAGAACTAGAACCCACATTTCCCATATATGATAGGGGGCAATATCGGGCACAAATTGCAGACTCTGGGCTTATACTGCATAGGAAAACCCCATTCGTTTTTTTTTAGCAAAGACTGGCAAACGATCATATGGATCTCCTGATGGTAAGTGATCTCCACCGCCCATAGACACCCAAGACACAAAAATAATCATGGGTGCGTTGCCAAACTAAAAGGAAGGAATTAAAGGGGAGGGAAAAGGGATTGGGAAAGGGAGGGGGAAAATGGGCCACCGGAAATCATACTGACCGAACGAAACGCGACAGCGAGCTGCCACTTTACGTCGGTTTTCTGTGAGACAGCGGTATCAAACCAGTCGAACCGGCCCATTCGTGCTGTAGACGTAACTGTCCACAGCGTGGCTCTACCACTCACAAATAATAAATATGTTAAAATATGTTGTTTATAAATAAATAATTGTAATTAAGTGCCTAATTTGCTGTCGGTACTACAACCTGTGCACACTACAGCACGCACGCAGACACGGACCGCGCGACAGCCGGCGTGCGTTGTGCCGGCGCGGACACACGCCGTATTTGGGTCAATTGTTGATGCACCAGCCACATGCACCAAGATCTTTCGCGCCTAACAGAGAGAGCAGATTTTTATGTTATAAATAACGGCGTGCCTGTATTTAGATTGGAAGTTTTAAGAAAGTTGAATGTGTTGAGTTTCGTAAAAGCACCAATATTGTACACAATTTAGAAAGGGGATTATAAAATAGGATCTAAATCATAATTTGTAATAAATTCTTTTGCTTTCTCGTTTTATCGACTATGTAACATAGCAATATAAAGATACATAAAATTTGTACGTGGCGTACAGACTGCAATTTAATTATAGCATTGTTTCTTCCACCAAAGAATATCTATAAATTTATAGGATAAAAAAAAATGACACCACAAAATACTAACTGTTCCACGAATAAGAAGTCATAGTGTTTCCTATAAAAGGCAAAAAACAAGTACAAAAGATAAGTGAACGCCTCTGTTTGTTTACTTGCCTGCTTGTTTGTTGAGTATCATGTGTTGTCCATTCCACCTATGAAACAAAGAAAATGGCCGTATGACGTGTTAATAAATTCTTAAAGGCGATATTAACGTATAAAGAAAGAGGTTAACCTCACATATCATCGCAGGTGAAATGTGAGAGCAGGATAAAAGGTAAAAGTTCAATATATCAACAAAAATCTCAAGTTTCACCGTTGAGCACTAATGTGAACGAAATGCCAAGGCAGTCGCAAATTGCAGTTATTTATAAATGTAATAGCGCCCTTGTCGTCCACCGACGTTCAAATGTTTAAATCGTGTTACAAAACTGTTATTAAATTAACCGAATTCGAATGGCATATACAGTTAAATCTGATTTTGGTATCGAAATTTGAACCCACATTGCATCAGATAGTAATCTATCGAATCTTATGTAAACAAATCTTGTCGAAAAGGTCAGTATACAGGTTTTATTTTTCATAATGTCCTGAATATCGGTCAAAAAATATTGCCGAGTCGTTGGCGGTAAATGCCAGTGAATGAATAACGTATGCTGAAGATATTAGTGGTTTTGGGGACAAAACAAAATTTTTGAGAACTGTAACTATGCGTAAAATACAAAGTCCTGAATGAATAAAATGAAATAAATTTGCAATCGATTTAATTAATGCGATTTATTTTTTATATTTAAAAAAAACTCTCTACTCTTACTCTTACCATCCTGACTAAGCTCTGGATAAACTACCATTTAGATAAAGGTTATCGCATAACAAAGGTCAGAATAAACCCAATGCTATAACTTTTAGTAGCCTCCTTGGTCTCATATATGGGCCATGGACCTGGACAGATCCTGGGTTCGATTCCCAAATCGGGCAAAGCGAATTCTCTAATTTAATTTGACGGGGATTTGGTACTCCAGAGGGGAAATAAAGAAAAGCTATGATTCGCTTTTAATTTCTCACGTTCCTAAACGATTACTTTCAACCTAAACAAACTATTAACCCGTTGGAGGCGGCACATACACGGCCGCCCGTCACTGTTTTAAATCCGTGACCATTACTCATAAACCCTGCGCAATAATGGCTTCGCTATTATTATTTAATCTATAATTATACGAACGAAGTTTCATTATATTCTGTAGAATTTATTGAAATTAAAAATACCTTATTTGCGAAAATTCTAACAAAAATAATATTTCACAATTGCCCAACACCACCTTGAGCTTACTAATAAAATTAACAGCCTGCGTATACATGCAATAATTTAGACAGTTTATTAGTGTCCATTCTATTCGGGCGGGTGCATGAAGGCAATCGTATGTGTACGTGAGGTCACGTTTGATTTAAACCACACAATGTTAAATAAACATGTTATTTTAAGATTTTCAATGCGTTTATTTTATGTTAGGGCAAGATTGCTGCGAAATGTTCGATCGTTTTTTTTTTTTTGTAGACAATGATGCTAATGACGTTAATGATTAAAATTTCCAAGACTGGAAACACACTATTAAAAGTAAAGTTATAAAAATTGACCAGGGACATAAACCGGTTTGTCTTAAATATAAGAATTGCTAAGTTTGGCCTAGTCTTTTGGTAAAATGATCTAAATGACCTACAGAGCTTATCAAACTCAGAGATAAAACGAATTTTAACTGCGCATTAATTATTTTTAGATATTATACACACATTTGACGTATTTCCAATACTACAACTATTACTTTATTACATCTTAGCCCTATAAGGAGATGACGGAAGGCGCCCATGTACATTTGTAGCCTGTTTCGTTGTCATAAACTCGTTTTGTTTGTCCAGATAACCTTATTTGTAGGTTATCCTACCATTTTAAATGTCCATCCGCACTCTGACAATGTATTGCATACGTGACCTCTTGTATTCTGACAGACTGTACTTAATATTCTTGCGCTGAGCTCGCTGGTACCGACAAAGGTCATACAAAACAAGTCCTTACAATATAAATCGATTTTTATGCAATACAGAATCATTAACTTATTATTGTTAATATTCATGCAAATGGCATTATTAAAATGTATTTATTAATGCTTGACATTCATTTATTTTATAATTAGTTATGTTTTGTACGCATTGCGCTATCAATTTATTTCGATTTTACTCGTACAATGTTGTTTGTGCTAGAATTTGGGCATTGGAAAAAACAGGAAATCTACAGATTTATTTGCAACAGAATTAAAATTTTATTCACGAATAATTGTCGGTCATAAACATTTTATACAACCGTGTGCTGTATAGAAAATTACTTATACACACTTGGGTATTTATATACCACCATATTCTTACAGAAAACCAGTTTGGACTCACCTAGTGTATGTACAATGACACGTAAGCTAATAAATAATACATTTAAAACATGCAAATAGCAACCTAACCATTGTTTTGATGTAGTAATAGGACAACGGAATCATCTTATTGTCTTAAAAAAACGCACTGCAAAAACCATTAAATGAATAAACTTACGTACTCGCGCCATATACTAAGGTATGATATAACCATATTATTAACCTAAAATTCACAATTAAAAATAAAAATAAATATTGCAATTAAGCGAGTCGACCTGCGGGGACAACGCACACCGCGATTGTCGATTTTTAATAGGTGTTGCAACAAACAAGGCCTGCATTTTCGGCGATAGAGCACCCCCACACGCCATTTTGGATGCTTTATATTAATGTCATCTTTTTTTAAAATATCAAAGGATAAGTAATAAGTATTCTTTACTTTTTATCACGTGACCCTTTTCCTTTTCTTCTCTTTCTTTTTTACGGCAGATAACTTTGAAACTACTTTATCCATTTCATCCTTAGGCCAAATAGTTCAAAGATACGAAAAATGTTTAAATCTATTTAAATCAAATTAAACATGACATTCTGTAATATACCAAAATTATACGTCTATTAGATACATTTAACAAAATATACATAATTTACTATTTAAAAAGTAAAAATCGTTACATACTTAATAAAAAAAAAATTGCTTCCAATAGATCGAGGTCGGAGCTACATATATAGAGGTATAACGTGTTTTGTTCAACATACTTACAAAAAAATTATGTATGTAAAAATAATTTAAACGACCCGAAATATACAAAAGGAACTACAAATAAACATATAATAAATAAATATAAACAAACAATAAAAAACATTGACCCAAATACCATTACATATTGACAATGTTTCTTTTCAACACATATGTCTAACAATAAACGTTAAAGTCTGTGACCCAAATGTAAGAGTGCATCCGAATTGAAAGTGGCACACGCAGACATGAGTTGCGGCCTCTTAAACAAGACGAATTGCGATAGGCAGGGCCGGAGTGTGTAGGGGTCAGTGGGGAGAACAACGCCCCGTAAGTGCTACAAAATTTATAAATACTTTTTTATTAGAAATTTATAACAAAGATAAATTATATATCCTTGAATATTTGTTTTAGTTGTACTTACGCAGTTCAACGACTACATCTTCGCCAATTGTGGCAATAAAAATAATGTCACCTCAGTTTTGGTAACTAAAACATTAATACATACAAAAACGAATCTATAAGCCGCAGTATGAAATGTTAAGAATAGCGCAAGTTTAAAGATAATAAATGATAACTCACCAACTTGACGTAGTTGACACTTGGCAGGATCGATGCCTTACCTGGAACAATTAAAGTAAATATGAATACAATACATACCAGATTGTATAACAGAATTTTCAATATAAGCCACATCACGTTTACAAAAGACCATTTTCCAAAACAAAACTATGCTTAGACCAGTAAATTCCATTTTCCTATTTCATTTTGTGGGGGTTTTGTCCACCCAACTAACCCCTCAATACATTTCTGCTAAACATTGAAGGCCAAATCCGTAGGGCCGAAGCGGTACCGAAATGACGCCATTTTTCGTATAAATAAGTAATTATTATTGATTTTGCTTTCTCATCGCAAATAATGAGATTTCAGACCTTACCTTATACAGTTAGGTTCGTGTGTTGGGCAAATTAAATAATTATTTAAGATTTTATCTCTTTTACGATGACCAAATTTTTCGCACAGTGCACCTGTCCAAAAAGTTTCAGGGCCGGTTCATTATAAATTTCTTGATGATTTTGGAGTATAATTTCGACTGAGTTCCAAAAAGGAGAAGGTCCTCAATTCGTGTGATTTTCAAGATTGTGTTTGATAGAGCTTATTTCAAGAGTGGTTCCGTATAAATATGGTCACGATCGGATACATTTTGAAATTGGTCCGTTAAGTTTTTAAATTTGTGATTGACCAGGTTCACAAAATAAAAAATAAAATTGAAAATATGTATAAATTAGCCACTAGGAAATTTAAAAAAACGTTCTAAATTTAAAAATATAAACTAAAAAGCATCAAGTAAATGTCAGTTAAGAAAAAAGCATCGCTTTCCAAATTGTCAGTGGTAGTGCGTTGCGTCACAACCGCCCGCCGACGTACGCTGCAATGTGACCCCAATACGCACACACAGGAAGCGCACACATACGCGCGTGCGTGTTGCACACATACATCTGCAGCCTATGCACAGGCTGTTAGGATTTTTTCCTTTATTTTTATGTTTTTAACGAAACTAATTTATTGCATTGAAATAGTTTTAATTTTAATGTTAATTATATTTATAACGTATTTTGGTACAACGTGGATCATGACCATATTATTAAAGCAAGCAAAAACCAAATCAAATCCATGAAATGTTCAAACATTATTTAGATTCCGTCAAATTTTAACTCTACCTCCTGTTCGGAAGGCTGTTTCGCCAGAGAAGAAGGGGCAAAAAACTCTGAAAATACAGATAAATATACATTGTTATAAATGGGAAAAATGGATTAGCGATTGAAGTTATTGAGAAATTACTTTTTTTACTTGTTCTCTAGGCTTCTCGCCACGGTTTAGGTTTCCATAATGCTACGACGATGTTTGAAACTAATTTTATATAGACTGAATTTTGCCGTATTATTCATGTAAATGACGCATAAAAGCAATGAAATCACTTAAACATGATCTAGAAACGAAAATAAATTAGCATACATCACAAAATGAGGACGTAAACCTATATCGTATAAAAAGTACTGTCCCATTTTATATGCATTTAAAATGCGCATTTCGCATCGTTAAACAAAAATTTATATCCGACACAATTACGTGCAACATAAAATTATTTTTAACATTACTTTACGACCGAAATCAGGAAGCCTCACCTCTGTTCAATCCTTTGTTTTATAAACATAGACCCTCATTTGAAAAGGGTTCTTTATTTTACTTACGTACATACATACTCACGCCTGCATCCCAAGGGGGTAGGCAGAGACAATTGAGCACCACAAGGTCCGATCCTCATAGGATCGCGTGGGACGCCCTCTTTTGGTCCTACCATTCACATTAGCACGAAAAATAGGTGTTTACGCGCAATTCAACTTTAAAACTAGTTTGTCTCCAAAGATTGGCAACAACCTTAAAGAAAAGTGATAGGAATTAGAAACTATTTCGTGGGTTTTCTGTGAGACAGTGGTATCTGTCGTGCTGAAGACATAACTGCATGTCTCTGCCACTCAATGAGACGATTCAGCAGTAAAAAAAATGAGGCAGGCATCCGGTCGTAAAAACTAAGCCGTATCTTTTTTACAACATGCTTGAAAATGTGTTGCGTTATTCCCATATTTAAATTAAATTAACAAAAAATAAGCAGAGCACCTCTCAGAGGGGGGCAGGCAGCCGGTTGTAAAAACATAGCCAAATCCTTTCTGCAACATGCCTGATACAGTGTGTTGCGCCGACCCCCCATTAGGTGGTATAAAGGCAGGCACAAATAAACAAAAACAATGAGAAAAAAATCACAACACCCTGTACATCCAATCACAAACACAGACGCGGTCGCGAAATTTCCTCCCATTCTGATCGGGCCATAATAAAATGCGTTTTTTTATCATTTATATACATTTTTCTATGTACTAGTTAATCTTATGTACCGCGGATGCCCGATACGATGGCCGCTGATAAATTGTCTGTCCGTTCATAATAATGAGGACATTTCACATGTTTTACAGAGTTCAGTTAAATTTTTCGACCGACTTCCAAAACGGAGGAGGTCCTCAATTCGTCTGTATTTTTTTTTAAGTATGTTACGCGATATCTCCGCCAAATGTGTACCGATTTTCAAAATTATTTTTGTGATCGATAGAGCTTAAGGGTAGTCCCATATAAATTGGTCACCATCACATGGTCACCATCGGATTTGACGTCGGTCTGTTAAGTTTTCATTTAAAATCTTTCGGAAGGATTTGCTATACAGTCACAGTCTTCGTAGCATGGTCGAGTAGCTTATGAAATGAGAGTAGGTTCGATCCTCGCGACGGGATTAATGATGTTATCCGTTAATGTTTGTTTCAGGGGTGGATATTGTGGGACACTGACTGCGATTAGTTTATTGTAAAATCCCACAGGTTTGATTCCCGCACCAAGAAGAGCAAAATCCAAATATTACTTTACTGTTTTCAGAAACTATAAAAAAATTACATAGCTGTTTCTCTCTTATTTCTTTCTTTCTTTTTCGGGAAAAACTACACAGGTACCTTATCTAATTTATTTTCTTAAAACTAATCAATAACATTTCCGTTTAATTCATGATTTATAGCAACTTTAACACCTCAACTTACCACATTTAAAATAACCCATAAACATAAACAAGCTTTACATACATACGTAGACTCACGCCTTTTTCCCATAGGGGTAGGCAGAGACAACGGATTTCCACTTGCTACGATCCTTACCTCTTTCGCCTCATTCAGTCTCATTACATTCTTCACACGTCACGTCGGTTTAGGGTACTTTTAACTTGAACTTTCTCGTGCATATCTCTTACATACAACCTTTAATATTATTTATTTCGATCTAAAAAAATATATATATATAAAATCAGACTATTCAGCCATATAGACGCAATAGCAATCGGCGGAACGTTTTTTGCGGTGCCATTTCAACTAAATGCACCGTAATGTGAATTCGCTTGCGGTGCGGTGTTTGTCAAGCGATTCGACAGGCTAATTCCGCCGCGCTTTCCGAAAGTATCAATTATTTAAAACAATTAAAAACGTGGTTATACGGGTCTGGTTTGGGGGACTTGGAGCATATAGGATGAGTGACAAACATATATAAGCTCACGCCTGTATACCCCGAGGGGTAGGCAAAGACGAAGTAGACATAGAGAGCATACATCATAAAGTGGTAGAGCCACGCTGTATACAGTAACGTCTATAGCACGAATGGGCCGGCTCGACCGGTTAGATACCACTGTCTCACAGAAACCCCCACTCCCTTTCCCAATTCCCTTCCCTCCCCTTCCATTCCCTCCTTTTAGGTTTGCAACGCACCCATGATTCTTTTTGTGTCTTGGGTGTCTATGGGCGGTGGAGATCACTTACCATCAGGTGACCCATCTGCTCGTTTGCCAATCTATGCTATAAAAAAAAAAAAAAAGACAGCTAGAACACCCAAATTTCGCAGAACTTATTTTCGTCCTAGATGTAATATTGGGCGCAATATGATCGAAATTGCAACATGATTTGAGTTAGAGTCACGCTGTAGACAGCATAAATGGCCTGACCCTGTACCGCTGTCTACAGATTCTGTGACCCATAAATTCATAATGCAAGTATAACTAATGTACTAACTGCCTCGATGGCGTAGTTGTTACGACTACCGTCCTGGGGTCCCGTGTTCGATCACCGGGTCGGGCAGTGATATTGGATTTTTTCAATATCAGCCCGGAATCTGGAATTTGTGCCCGATACGGCGATAGGCAGTGGCGTCACTATACTCTCGGGAGCCTGTGGCAAATTCATTGGATGAGGCCTTTTCGCCCTTGGGCGGTGATTACTCTTAGCCCACTACTCTTAGGGATACCTTCCCTCGAAGTGAGATGGCCTGCGGTGTTCCACAGGGGTCAGTCTTAGGCCCTCTCCTGTGGAACATCGGCTATGATTGGGTGTTGCGTGGTACCAACCTCCGGGACGTCGGCATCACATGTTATGCCGACGATACGCTGGTGATAGCGTCTGCCGGGACCTTCCAAGATGCTGCAATTCTGGCAGCAGTGGACACTGGCAATGTTGTTAGCCGTATTCAGCGGTTGGGGTTAAAGGTGGCTCTTGAAAAGACCGAGGCTCTTTGCTTCCATAAGCCAAGGAAAGGGCCACCGGCCGGTGCTCACATAGTTGTTAACGGGGTGCGGATTCCCATCGGCTCAACGATGAAATATTTGGGACTGGTCTTAGATAGCCGATGGGACTTCCGCGCCCATTTTAAGACTTTGGAGACAAAACTGTCCCGGGCAGCGGGCGCTCTCGGAAGCCTGCTGCCTAATCTTGAAGGTCCTGGCATCCCTTGCCGAAGGCTGTACGCCGGAGTCGTACGGTCCATGGCCCTGTATGGAAGCCCTGTCTGGGCTGAGTCTCTGAGCGCCCGATGCGTCGCCCTGCTGCGTAAACCACAGCGGGTAGTGGCGCAGCGTGCGATCAGAGGCTACCGTACGGTCTCGTTCGAGGCGGCTTGTGCCTTGGCCGGTTTCATACCATGGGATCTGGACGCCAAGTCCTTATCAGTCTTATTTCATTGGCGGGAAGGGGTGTTCAGGCGCGGGGTGAGACCGGCACAGAGGGAGGTGGAGGCCATTCGTGGTTCCCTCCATAGAGCCGCCGTGGAGGAGTGGCGTCTCAGGCTGGAAAACCCGACAGCGGGTCATCGGGCCGTCGCGGCAGTGCGCCCTGTCTTTCAGCGATGGTTGGACAGGCGCCACGGCGCGGCGACGTTCCGGCTGACACAGGTACTTACTGGTCACGGTAGTTTCGGCCAGTACCTGTGTCGCATAGTCGGCGTGGAGGCATCCGCCGTGTGTCACCATTGTGACAACTGCCTGGAGGATACGGCCCAGCACACTCTTGAGGTGTGTCCAGCCTGGGACGAAGAGCGCAGCGCTCTCATAGCAGTCGTCGGAGGAGACCTCTCGTTGACGGCTGTGGTTTCGGCCATGGTCGACAGCCGGAGGGCCTGGCGTGCGGTGGCCCATTTCTGCGAGGTAGTCATCTCGCAGAAGGAGAGTGCCGAGAGGGATCGGGAACGATCAGATCCCTCCCGCCGCCAGAGGAGACGTAGGAGGCGTCGGGTTGACGACTGACCGATGCCTCCCGCCCTGTGGATTGGGGGCGTTTGGAGAATTCCACCACGGTATCCCCTGCCCGTCGTAAGAGGCGACTTATAGGGGCCATCGGGGGTCGCGGGCGCGCAGCGGGGGGCTGTCGTAGCGCCCCTTTTAGTACTTTTGTACATGCGACCCCGAGATGGACGGCAGCACGGGTGGTTGGCCTCGTGCTGTCGTTGACGCCGAGGGCGTCCTTCGGCGGCGGGGGCTTATGAGCCCCCCCCACAATGGAGTCGGGCCGCTAGTCGGCACCGCGCAGAGACGGTTCCGGCTGAAGCCTGGGCGCTTCTCGCCTAGGGAAACCCGGGACCGTCCGAATGCGCCGAAGAGGGCCACCGCGGGGTTTTTAGTCGGTATTGCCGGTATAGGGTGTACATAGTGATAGGGACTCGGCCCAACGGTCGCCTGGTTGCTTCCATCTATCCCGGGCGGCTTAACGTTGGGTCGTAAGACCGGCGAATCCGACATAACCGTCACGTTTTCCCCCAGGTGTGGCGGTAGCGATAAAACGCTTTTCCCCGCGAAAACAAAAAAAAAAAAAAAAAATACCTTCCCTAATTTTCAGACAGCGGTCATCTTCCGGTCAACGCAGGGGCCCCTTAGGTCGGAGGCCCGTGGCATTTTCCCCGCAAGCCATTCTATAGTTAAGCGACAGGCGATGAGCTCGCCCATATCACATGTAGGATGTAACTGAGCTCGGCGAAATGTGGGTATTTTAGTTCACTAGTGCGTCTCTGCCTACCCCTTAGGGGATACAGGTGGGAGCTTATGTTATGTTAAAATATAAATATTTTTGCCTTTACTTTTCCTGCATGATAAAAACATAAAAAAAGTTGAATTACTTCATAATTTACTTAACGATTATTTTAACACTTCGGTTTATTGTAACGGCAAAAGAAACTGCTATATTACTTGTTTTTGATATTTTTATGGTATCGACTTTCGAAATATCGACCGAAGTTGCCTTGATAAAACAATGACCAAAGATTTGGCGTTAAAGTCAGAATCAATCAAAATGAAAATATATTTTTGGCTTTCTAATGTGTAGCTAAGAATACTGCTAAGCACGGCAAAGTGACACCTCATAGTAAGGATAGTGCAGTCCAAAACTTCCATCAATCAGTTTTAGCTGGTGGTAGGATATTCGTATCTAACCGGATGGCGATCACCGTATACATAGTGCTAAAACCTGCCATAGTGACCCACACTCCGTGTATGGTTCGCGTGTCAGAATCAACCAGTGTACTTCCGGTTCTCTCGAGGGGCTTGCGGCATGACTTGATGGTGGGTTGACACAGGAATGGGGGTATCCTTGTATCTGCATCGGTCATCCGCCTGTCTTGTCTCAAGCCCCTCGATTTGCTTCTTCCCTCCTCGGTTTCGGAGTGTCAAGAAGCATAAATAGGCCGGCATGATTCTGGCGACCACTGATAAACTCATTGTTCGTCAGTGATCGCTAGTTTTTTGGACTGCACTACGCTTACCATCAGGTGCAGTGTAATCACTTTGCCGTGCCCGGATAAAAAAACCACCAGTACCATGCCAGGCTGAGTAGAGTGAATAAAAAATTGAGGATCTGCGACAGGACAGGCGTATGACCGCACCGTCATGATGCAAGCCCCATAAGAACAACTCACGAAATTGTCAAACCGAACTTTCCCAACCAACCCCAACCCAATTCCCATCCCAACCACAAATTTCCAAACCAACTTTCAAACTTTTCCACCAACCAATTCCCACCAAATTCTCACAACATATTGTACTGCATCAAGTCAATAAAGCTACCATCAACGGAACGTTTTCACGGCCTCGTATGTACGAAAATCCTTTAAAAAACACTCGGTCAACGACGACGGACAATCCGAAAATAGAACTTTCACTCTCTGCGTTTTCTCTTTTTTAGGGTTCTTTAGGTGATGAATAAAACCATAGGACGTGCTTATGAATGGGCTGACTCCACATTAGACATTCCTTGAAAAATCGGTTAAAAAACAGACATGAAGTGATTTGCGCCATTGTCAGATTGCTGAGGGACTGATGTGTGTATTTTTTTATCAGACTGATTTTTATATTGTGATTTGGGATTGTGTAACTACATCTTCAAAATTGTTAAGTGCTTTGAGCAATTTCATCCCCTATTCCATTCCACACATTTTTAGACATAATATAGTGTACGTTCGTACCAAGGGTTCAATCTTTCTTTTTTCTGTATTTCATCGCATTGAGTTCTGTGTTTTGACCCTGAAAACGTCACCAGAGTTACTTAGACAATTACAATATTAAGGGATTATTATTATACAGATAATAGCAGCGATAGCTCAGTTGGGTGTGGTACGGACTGCCGAGACGAGTGTCGGAGGTTCGTGACCAACCCCAAAAAAAGGAGCATACACCTCTGACTTTTCTATGTTAAGTGTGTTTTCATTGTGAAATATCGCTTGCTATAACGTGGAAAGAAAACATCGTGAGGAAACCTGAGAATTTCTCCACAAGAAATTCGATGGTATGTGAAGCCTACCAAACCGCATTAGGTCAGCGTGGTAGACTAAGGTCTAACCCCTCTCATTAATAAAGGAGTCCCGTGTCCAGCAGTGGGACAGTAATATTACAGGGCTAATATTATTTTATTATTATACAGAACCATAGCCTTAACAGGGGTCGTGCTTGACCGATTTTTTCCTCTTTTTTCCGCCCCGTCCGATAGAACTAGTGACGTATTTTTTCAAACACTCTCGCTTTCACTAGTTCACGTAAAAGCAAATAAAGAACGATTTAAAAAATACTCGCCCACCATTTTTTTCAGTTTGCTTTTTTATACGCGTGGGCGTCGGCGTCTTTTTTTATTTTTTCCATACATCGGCACGCCGGGTTTGTCATTCATAGCTTCGTTTCATTGAGGTATGCGTATACAATATACATAGGTATGCGTTTACGTATGTCGGATGTAGATGTGGGAGGAAAAAATCAGGCTTTAACAGTATATGACCTAACATACATAACATAAGCTCACGCCTGTATCCCCGAAGGGGTAGGCAGAGGCGCACTAGTGAACTAGAACATCCACATTTCGCCGAGCTTAGTTCCGTCACAGATGTGATAGGGGGCGAGCCTATCGCCATATCGGGCACAAATACCAGACTCCGGGCTGATATGGAAAATCCCAATATCACTTTGCCCGACGCGGGGATCGAACCCAAGACCTCAGAACCGAGGCAGACACAGTATATGAGGTTGTTAAAAATCGATATTCTTTATTTCTACCTGCCCTTATCCCACCTGCAGTGTGGTCGGCACAACACACTTCTCAACCATGTTGCAGAAAGGATTTGGTTAAGGTTTTACGACCGGCTGCCTGCCTGCCTGTCTTACCTGAACTCCCGCTGAGGGATCCAGTCCCGGGAAAATGAAATTAGAAAATTCGCTTTGCCTGACTTGGGAATCGAAACTAGGATCTCCCGGGCCACAGCCCACATATGCTGCCACTAGACTAAGGAAGCGACTTAATCGTTAATAATACAATATATTTTATTTTCAACCAACCTCAGAAAGAAGAGGTGCTAAATTGATTACTCTTTGTCACCTAAATACTAAAACTTCTAAAATAGTCACTGTAAAAACAATATCTCACATAATCTATAACGTAGTAGATGTCGTTTTGGATTTAGTGAATTGAAGTCGATATAAATAATAAATAAATAAATAACACCCAACAGTCACATACATAGTCCCAACCCCACACTAAGATCGAGTCTTGTGTCGTGGGTATCAGGAGCTACGAGAGACGCACGGTCTCACAACACCCAGACCCGAAACAAATATCTCGACCTATCCAAAGAATAAAGTTACATATGAAAATGAATCGAAATTGCTTTCTTATTTTTCTAAGCTTATATTTACCTATATATTTAACTAGTAAATATTTAAGCTATGTCTATATATGTATAATTTAACTTGTTATTATGTCATAACTTAATAAAAAATACTAATTAAATATATAGGTAAATATAAGCTTCGAAAAATAAGAAAGCAATTTCGATTCATTTTCATATGTAACTTTATTCTTTGGATAGGTCGATCTGTAGGCCATACAAACATTTGTCTCGGTGCGGGGATCGAACCCGCCGCCTCTCGCTTCACAGCCGGCTACTCGTCCGCTGCGCCACGGAGGCTGTCGAATATCTTTGGAAAATGTAACTAAGACAGTGGTAATATAGCGATCGAACCAGTCCATTCTGTGGCGAAAAATGCCTACAACCTGGCTTTACCTTTTCAACTATTTCTCTATTTCATCACTATAAATATAACAAAAATTAACAGCCTACACGGAGTAATTGCATTGTGTGCGGGTACAACCCTCCTAAGGTCTCGAGTTCAATCCCCGGATCGAATAAACTGGTATTGGGTTTTTCTATTCAGTATAAGCCTGGCTTTGGATTTTGTATTCCATTTAAGCTCGGTGCTATCACGTCTGGGATAGTGGTGCTAGTTCGCATCAGCCTATACCACATTATAATTCAAAATAACCAAACTAACACCAAACATTCTAAACTAAAAAACAAACGCGAACAACATCTGCATAAAGCAACTAAGCGAACACCCCTCCACGCACACAGACACATAAAATACCAGCACACTAACAAATAAGTAATAAAGTACGGCAGTAATATAAAACTAAGAAACATCAACATCTTGCGCCCCCCAGGGGCCCGCCCGGGGGTAATTTCCCCCCCCCGAACTTACTAAAATACTAAAAACGGAGATACTGGGGTGGCACCCCCTCGCGTTTTCTTATGCAAGAATCTTATATTTCAACCTAAATGGTAGAGATTCGGGCACAGTTTTGAATTACGCGGATTTTTCCTGGTTTAGATGTTACGTTTAGATGCTTTTTGTATTGTTGATAATTGTATTTTGTTGTAGATAGATTGAAATATGTTCGTATGATTTCAATTGTACGCTTTTGAAGTCATATTTGAGATTGAAACGTTAGTAAGTTATACTACTATGATAAAATCTTCTTTTCTTTTCTATCTTGAAATGTAGAAAGAAAAACAATTGACGTTGAGATATGCAAGTGAAATGCATGGCATGGAATGCCTTTTGTGAGAACATCCATAGCAGTCAAGATTAAATAAGAAGATTATTAGAATTTATTAGAAGATTTAAAGAATATTATTGTGCCGATCCCATATTAGAGTGGATAAGAGCAGATGAAAATAAAGAATACATAAATTACATTACAAACGAAAAGCTACCAAATACCTTTTAAAAATATTGGTATAGATAAATATTCCGACTGCCTCGGTGGCGTAGTTGTATTTCGGTACGACTACCGTCCTGAGGTCTCGGGTTCGATCCCCGGGTCGGGCAAAGTGATATTGGATCAGCCATATCAGCCTGGAGTCTGGAATTTGTGCACGATATGGCGATAGGCTCGCCCCCATCACATCTGGGACGGAACTAAGCTCGGCGAAGTGTTGGTGTTCTAGTTCACTAGTTCACCTCTGCCTACCCCTTCGGGGATACAGGCGTGAGCTTATGTTATGTTTATGTTATGGGTTATAAATATTCCAGAGTATTTCGGAACATATATAGATGTACATTCCTTGGATACATTATTAATAACTGGCGCAGTGGAACTACTTAACACGTTTTCCATCTAAAAATACTGATATAAATGCGAGACAATCATTATTTCTAGTCTGTATCGTACAATATTAGTACATAATATATTACTTTAGTAGGAACATTTTTTTAACCGACTGCCCAGAAGGAGGCTACGGTTTTATAAGACAAGGTTTCAGAATTCTTGTAAAATTACTGTGTAGAGTTGGAGTATGTCTAATTCAACATAATAATAATAGCCCTGTAATATTACTGTCCCACTGCTGGGCAAGGGCCTCATCTATTAATGAGAGGGGTTAGGCCTTAGTCTACCACGCTGGCCTAACGCACGTTGGTAGACTTCACATATCTTCGAAATTCCTGTGGAGAAAGTCTCGAGTATGCAGGTTTTCACGATGTTTCTGTCTAATTCAACATGATTAATAAAAAAGCCAGACCGTTTCCTACACGTCGATCTGGAAATTTTTGAGGCTGCGGACACGACATCAGCGGCAGCGGCGGCGCGGGGAGCGATGCGGCAACGTACTGCTAGACCGGTTGTATGCCGCTCTCTGTGCTGCTGCCTTAAAAGGGAGTTCCATTTAAATCTATGCATTGAAACGCGCCACTACAGCAGGCGCTCCAAGCACGCTGAGTTCGTGTCCGCGGCGGGAGGCCTATGTTGGGCAGTGGACGTCCTATAATGATGATTACGATGATGATAAACAAATAAATGTAAAACGAAATCATTCAACAGCATATTTTGTATTATTTATAGTCATGGCTTATCTTGTTTTGATGTCTTCTGTCATATTTCCATGTAAAAAGTAGTCTATGTCACTTCTCCACTCACACACTCCGGGCCTTACTTATAAAAACAGTTTAGCTGAGCAGATGGATAAGAATAGTCTGCCACTTTTTTCCTTGTCACATTGTTTGAAAATAAAAAGGACAGATTATTCTTATCCATTTGCTCGACTAAAATGTATTTTATAAGGAAGGCTCTCTGTTGTTACCAATGGCGAAGAGTAAAATTTTTAAAATGAATATCAAATAATTCCTATGATAAATGAATTTCTACGGGTGTCTACTACTTGTATGTCTATACAATTGGGTACTGTGCTTGATTTTATACATATATTTATATGTATTAGCAAATAAAACAAAAAATAAACTCTGCTGTATAAACTGTATTGAAATAAGTTGAAAAATGAAGCAGTTATTCACATTTTAAATTCTAGAGTGGGGGCATATTGGAGATATGATTCTATCCTTTTCCAATGCACGTACCGTTATGGCGTGACGTGGTTGTACTGATGCTTCTCTTTCCCGCAGTTTGACCGTTACACCAAACTTCAAAGGCTTATAACTTTTTATTTTTGTGAAAATTTTGTATTTCTTTCTGTTCTATATTTTAGACGACGTAAATTTCATATACAATTAATTTAAAAACACAGTCCAGTACCAAATTGTGGAAGATAAATTCTAGACATACACTTGAAAAACATTTCGCTCCTAGTTGGGTAATAAGTTAAGGGTAATAATATAGTAAATAATGGCCCGATCAGGAAAATATTTGATAATCCTAAATGTATTCGAGCTCGCTACACACTGATGCCATTTGGTTAATACTATTTTTTTCATACAAATTTCATATACGTGCATCAATCTTGAATACATTTACGATTGTCAGAAATTTTCCTGCTCGGGCCGATTTTCAGTTTTATAATTAAAACATTTGCAGAGACCCCTAGAGTATTCCTCTCAAGAAATAATAATTCCCAAAATAATGCATTTATTAATATTTTAATTATTCCCAAATCTCGGAAAGAAGGCAATGTAATTGAATATCTTTTGCTGTTCTTTTATTTTGGTATACAACATGGAATAACTATGCCCCCCTGGTCCAGTGATAGCGTACATGAACCTCTCCATGAGCTCCTAGTAAGCCTAGGAGTCCTGGGTTTGAATCCCCGAGCTACTGGCCGCAGGTTCGATTCCCTTACAGCCAGATGTTTGTGTGGCCCACAGATATTTGTTTCGGGTTTAGGCGCTGAGACCAAAACTCTCTTTAGTTTCTGATATCTTACTGTGGGGTCCGGACTGTTAGTCTGACTGTTTATTTATTTGTTTATTAGGACAACATAATCGATTACCATCACATCATTACAATTACAATACAACTATGTTTACATTGTCTTATTCTAGATTGTGACCCAAAACATGTTGCTAATTACAAATGATTACAAAATTAATCATAATAAACAGCTAGGTAGCTAATCTTACCTTCAACTATTATCACCTGCCATCCACCACACCTGTTTATTGGATGTTATATTTATAGTCTTATTCATAAAAAATATTCTTCAGTTTCTTTAAAATTCGTAATGTGCTCAATATTTTTAGTTATTTCATTAATTAAACCCACAATTTAATTACTTAATTCCAAAATAACTGAAGTACATCTCGACATAACCTCGCAATTTGTAATTCCTCATCGGCCCCATTTTTCCGGGAACATCACCCCATAAGCATACGTGGAGCGAGACATCAAAACTCTAATCAAAACATTACGACCCCCACCCCACCCGCTTTAAGATGGAAAACTTTCAAGGGGCCCCCATCAATATTCTAAGAATATAATCAATTCTTAGAGAGAAAGAAACAGTCTCTGTATTGATAAATGAGGCCCCTTCATATTTCCGCGTGGGTCCCCCTGACCCCTCGGGGGTGAACACCCCGCGGGGGGACATCTTAGAAGCGTGCAAGATAGTAAGCATTAGGGTTGTCGATGCTAATGAACTTTTAAGTTTTTGCCGCGCTCCTTCAAGGGTGGTAAGAAGTTTGCTTTTAGGGGCTTTTTGAGATAAGGTAAGTAATAGTAGTTTGTTGTGATGAGGGAGACCGTTTCGTACTGTAATCGCAAAGCATATATTTTTGATGTATGACATGAGATTAATTTTCAAGTTTAAAAGGAAATTATAGAACTATATAGGCTATTTTATTAACCAGATAACTTTTTCGTATGATAATTTTATTGCTTTGACAAATGTTTCATATATTATTCGTCTAAGGCTCAATTGCACCACTATTATTAACCTAGAGTTAGTCCTAACCGCAAGCTAAATTGACAGAAAATGTATGAATGACATGTAAATTAAAATGCGGTTACTAACTCTAGGTTAATAATAGTGGTGCAATTGAGCCTAAATGTCATACTTATTCCGCAAATTAAAGTTTTCTGATTATTAACCAGGGGATAAATAATGGGCCTATGAAAATAAGTTAATTCAATACAAATCCTTTAATATCATACGATTTAATTAAAGCCTTAATAATATCAGACTACTTAACCCTCAAGTACTTGCTTTTCAATAATATAATAGCTTTAAAAGCCTAATCAATAGAAATCGCAGCCCTAAGTCGTAGCAGGCCTACGGTTCGTAGAGGCCGCGGCTACGGCGTAGGCGCTAGTGCCGTGCTGGCGCCCCCCTACGACGCCCCCGCCCCGCGCTCTTACACAACTTTTTACTAAGAACCACGCGGAATGAGTGGATAAAACATAGGTAGCTTCACTCGAGACTAGTTAGGGGAAATTCGAATTAAAATATCTCATTTTTGCAACTTTGCAATTTAAGTATAGTATAGTTATTATAATGTTGAGGTATGAATACTGGCACTAGAGTAATATACATTTCTCAGTTTTAGTGACCAAATATTTGTCCCAGTGTAGCCTTAAAAACACTCAATATAGATTTCTTAAGCTATATTAATAACTAAACAAGAATTATGTCATTCAAGAATATTTCTCTTAAAATACCATAAAATGCTCTAAAAAGATCTTTCTATAAGACGAAAATCTAAAAATGAAATATCACATTCATACATAAGCTCACGCCTGTATCCCCGAAGGGGTAGGCAGAGGCGCACTAGAGAACTAGAACACCCACATTTCGCCGAGCTTAGTTCCGTCCCAGATGTGATAAGGGGCGAGCCTATCGCCATTTCGGGCACAAATTCCAGACTCCGGGCTGATATGGAAAACCCAATATCACTTTGCCCGACCCGGGGATCGAACCCGAGACCTCAGAACCGTAGTCGTACCGAAATACCACCACGCCACCGAGGCAGTCACATTCCTATTTTCTATTTAAAATATTGCAAACTAATTGACTTTCTATCTGCTCCTTGCGATGATGTGCCGAAATATTATCATTTAGTATCTACAATTACAAAACCTTTCATCCTTATTTAACAAAAATTGGTTCATCGAACTCTTAAAATACCTTAAAACAGTCCACATTCTAACAAAAATACCAAAATTATAACTACTTCCATCAAATCAACTCAATACCGAGTCTATCTAACGCTATACCATTAACAAATCCCATGACCAAAATTTTACATAAAAATATTAAGAGCAGTAATCGAACCTACACTAAGCGCGACTAGTCTAGCGGATGGATTCGAGCGCGCACCCCTCACTTATTTTAAACAACTACGCCTTTATAATACATCCAGTTTCGCGACTAAATATCAGCGAATGTAGCTGTCTACTACGACTCACAGGTTTTGATACTTGTAAGGAGATAAAAATATTTCGACAAAATGCGAAAGTGGGGGATGTGATTTCTATTTTGACAGAAATACATATAAATTTGGTAAAGGCTTTTTTCTGTGATTAAAGTAAAAATCATTGAAATTAAGAATAATAATAATATGATTATTTCACAAAATACTTACATTAAAATATAATAAAATATTTGAAAAGGAGTTTAATTATGATTATATTTTCAGTTACATTAATAATATTTTTTTTGGCTCATTGCAAAAGCCGTGCAAAAATATTGACTCAACTGGTTTCGTAACATATTTTCTAATTCTGATAGATACTTAAGTATATAAGAGATATTTACATTTTGAGATGGCTCTATTTATAATTAATTAGATAAGTGATATTTATATTTAAAATATAACAAGTTTTATTCTAAACAAGTCTGCCATTATGTTTTAGTTGAACAAACTAAAGTAGAATTCGCGTAGTTCCAAAAAAAGGCATAAATATTTTGTGAAGTATCAAACTGCATAGTCCGTAGTACTTCCGCGTGCCGTATTTACAAGTATTGTAAGTATAGAATTATATATTTTATAACGCCTTACCCGCCTCCCCTGGCCCCCTGCCCCGCACACCCGCGCCACCCCCGCGGCCACCCTACTCGCGGAACTAAGTCTTTGCGCATCTTTCTATCCCCCACCTTTTTGCCTGCTTCTTTTAAAGCCACCCGTCGCGTAAACCCCTTCCTCCCTATTCGACTAATTTTGGGGTACAACTGAAGAATTATGCTTTTCTCACTTACGTTCGGCCGATTTTGGACTTTATTGCATAAAATTAAAGTTCATTGTGACGTTGCACCCCCATATTCTTGGGACTGTATCTTTTCACTTCGGAAACTAATGTCGCATTAGAAAACGGAAACATGTACGTTTGGATGGCGCGCCAATTTGTATCGTAACGTACTGCAGTAGAATTCAAATTCGCACATCTCACCGGTCAAAATTAGAACCGTTTCGTCAAAAATATGAAATTAAAATCTTCATACTAGCGAAAGAAGTTTTAGCATCTTTGTTTTAGAGTGAGAGGGCGAATTGTGCATTAGTCCTTTTCTAACACGGAGTTTCGGGGGTGAGGGGGGGAGACGGTGTGAGGCGGGATGCCGAGACCCCGTGGTGGGTGTAGTGGGTAGTTTCAAGTAAAAAGCTGCTTCCTTGATCAATGCGCGGCGCATTTGAAATTAATCATAACTCAGTATTTTGGTCTATTCGGGGGGTAGTTGGTAGGAGGGGCGGTGCTGCGGGGCGCGGGGGGATCGGGAAATCGTATTCTAAATGAAAACACGGTCCTTCCTGTTTACATTTTGTAATAAATTGTTTCACTCGATGTTTGCTTGAGACCGCCGCGGCGTGTCTGTTATTACGTGATACTAAATGGGCCTATATTTAGCCAACTCGGGCTTCTAAGAGCACCTTAATTGGTCTAAATTAAGGTGGGTTTACTTTAGACTACAGAGGCTTTATCATAAACTAAGGAAAAAATTATGTGCGTTGCAGTATGCTATTACAAACCCCGATTTCCGGCATATAGTATTACCTGATCGATGTCAGACGACCTGGTAAAGGTCGCAGGAAGTCGCTGAATGCAGGCCGCTTCCAACAGGTCGATCTGGAAATCTTTGGGGGTGGCCTATGCCCAGCAGCGGACGTCCTGTGGCTGATGATGATGACAAGATATATATTTAGGACGCAATTCTATTGTCTAGAATCACTATGACTGCCTCGATGGCGTGGTTATATTTCGGTATGATTACCGTCCTGAGGTCTCGGGTTCGATCCCCGGGTCGGGCAGTGATATTGGATTTTTCCATATCAGCCCGGAGTCTGGAATGGTCCGATATGGCGATAGGGTCGCGCCCTATCACATCTGGGACGGAGCTTAGCTCGGCGAAATTTGGGTATTCTAGTTCGCTAGTGCACCTCTGCCTACCCCTTCGGGGATACAGGCGTGAGCTTATGTGTTATGTAGAATCACCATGATGAATACAATGCCGCTGATCCAATATCGGCAATAACATTATTAATAAATAAAACCATTTTGTTTTTTCTTATTTATAGGCCGATTGACTTCAAAGTCGATATCTGTAGCACGAGCACGAAAAACTAATGTAAACTCGCTGCGCACTGATGACATTTGATTAATATTTCATACAAATTTCATAGACGTGTATCGAGCACGAATTCATTTACGGTTGTCAGAAATTTTCCTGCTCGGGCTGCTGGTCGCCACACAGTTCTTAACGGAACAGGTGTCAAAACTGTCAAAAAGGCCGCCATATTGTTTTTCTTTCTTTTTGAGCCAATTTACTTCAAAATCGGTATCTGGGTCGCCCCGTTTTAGAATATTTGGACTAAAATAACAGGGCGGATCGACAAATCAAAAGCTTTTCCCATTGCCCCTACAAAATACGCGTGCGAAGCAGCAGACAAAACGTAGTAAATAAATAAGCAAATAAATACACCCAACAGTCACACACATAGCCACACTAAGTAAAATCTGTATCGGGGGTATCAGACTACAAGGGATCTGCGGTCCCACAACACCCAGAAACAAATATCTGTGAAACACACAACCATTTGTCTCGCACGAATCGAACCCACAGTCTCTCGGTACATGAATTTTCGAATTTCAAGGATGTCGAAATTCAATGAAATCTAAAGTATTCCTTAACACACTTGAGTGGTAGAGCCACGCTGTAGACAGTAACGTCTACAGTGCGAATGGGCTGGCTCAACCGGTTTGATACCACTGTGTCACAGAAAACCGACGTGCACTGGCAGCTTGCTGTCATGTTTCGTTCGGTGAGTGAGATATCCGGTGGTCCTTATCGCCCCTTCCTTTCCCAATCCCTTTTTCCCTGCCCTTCCATTTCCTCGTTTTAGGTTGGCAACGCACCCATGATTCTTTTTGTGTTTTGGCTGTCTATGGCCGGTGGAGATCACTTACCACCAGGTGAACGATCTGCTCCTTTGCCAGTCTCTGCTATTAAAAAAAAACACACACACACACACACACACAAACACCTTAATAGATTAGGTAAGTAAACGCAATAATTCAGATATTAAGGTAAATGCGCAGGACATGACTTTTGATATAAACAATTTTAATGGAAAAATTCTGACTTAGTCACTTGTTTATTAGGCGACGAAGGCTATTTAATTTTATTTATAAAACCTCTGGACCTATAAATAACTTCTTCACCGCATTTACCTACAAAATCATTGTACTGATTTTATAAACAATAACAATTTATTATCCTAATTTTAATACCTATACCTGGGCCTTCCTTGCTCGACGGGCAGCGTACATGGTCTGTGGACCAGGGGTTGTGGGTCCTGGGGAGTACCACCACATCTTATAGCAGTATTATGATATTCTTACTTTAAATGTTTCCCGTACAAAAAATAACAAAGTAAGATTTTTTTATATCAGAGACTGGCAAATGAGCACATGGTTCACCTGAGGGTAAGTGATCTCTACCGCCCATAGACACCCAAGACAAGAAAATCATGGGTGCGTTGTCGCCCTAAAAGGAGGGAAATGGGGATTGGGAAAGGGAGGGGACTAATTGGCACACCGGAAATCTCACTCACCGAACAACACGCGACAGCGAGCTGCCACTTTATGTCGGTTTTCTGTGAGACGGTGGTATCAAACCGGTCGAGCCGGCCCGTTCGTGCTGTAGACGTAACTGTCTACTGCGTGGCTCTACCACTCATAGTACTGCTATAAGAGGAGGTGGTTACCCTTGGGTTGGTATTATGGATATATTGAAATAAAACTACATCCATATGCGTATAAAACACAACAAAATAGTATCACCGTAACCATTATAATTTATGAACAGGTGCAAATAAAATCAATTGTATATAAATGACATAACCACGATCGACGTTCGACTTGTAATAGTCATAAAACGCATTAAAAGAAGTGCCTGCCAAATTTGTAATAGCAATCTTACCCAACGTAATTCTTTGCTCAGTCACAATGACCAGGCGCTTTCGCGGCGCGCATGTCGTGCTTGCACATTGACCAACGAACATTAATGTATTAGATATAAGCTGAGGTCAATGAATTGTTTGAAGTCTAGTTTTCTGATTATGCTGACAATATATAAAAGAATTTTTGTTTTGGTTGTTTATTATGACATCCTTTATTATTAATTAAAATATAGCTAGTAAAACAGAGCACTCAGTGTTTTTAAATATTATTCCTTTTTGCTTAGGATGAGACACTGTGAGGTCCTAGGCTTAAATCTTAGGTTTTGTACATTTTGTATTATGGCTTTAATTCTAGAAAACATGCCCTCAACAACTCATAACAGAGCTTTCTACGCAACATGTTCCTTTATAGAATCTTAGATTATTTAATAAAACTCGTGTTTATTTTTAACATTCCACATCCTCATTCTATTTAGATTTAACCAAAATAGAATTTAATATTTTCCGGAAATAAACTGTTTCACTAAACAAGTTGGGGGAAAGTCGCGTGGAAGGATTAGTTTATAGTAACTTGTTTCTTTCACTTGTTGATTGTCACATATCAAGTGTGAAGGGTGTCTGTAACACGGTCTCGATCGTAACATATTTTACAAAAAATATTACTTAGCATAAACACATTTAGAACTCTACTTTACACACACAGAGTTCAGTTTCCCTTGAAGATTAGCTTAGAAAAACTATTCCATGTTATTTTCCAGTAAACATACCGCTTCTCAAATAATGTAAGCCAGAAAGGGATTTTAGTTGAGTAAATATGATATAAAATGTGGTGTGAGTTTTGCAGTATTTTACGGTAGCCTGTGATTCTTTCCGACCGACTTAAAAAAGGAGGAGGTCCTCAACTCGTCTGGATTTTGAACCGGGAGGGCGAGAGAGTTCGATCGGTCCGGAGTTCGATCCAGGTTGGGTAACACAGTTTTTTTATCATGATTTGTAGTAGTCGGGATCCTGAGATAGGGCTAATTGCGGTCGTAAAAACTAAGCTAAATCTCTTCAGTAGCTTAATAAAAAAACACGCTTTTATATCGCTACGCATTAAAAAAATATAAAGGTTCTAAAGCGATATAAATCATTGTAAATAACGTGGGGTGCTTTCACAACGTTTTTAAAATAACTTTACTTTTATGAATCAATAGAATATTTGTAACATTTTACATTCGGCACCCTACGCTTTTTACAATGATGTACAGATGAATCAATTCCTCTCTTTTGAAGTCGGTTGAAAAATTAACTAAAACTCCTGTTTTGTTATAAAATGACGTACAATGAAACAATGAGCGAATAAGAGTAGCGAAGCAGCGCTTACAAGCGATTAAGCGATCTGCAACGAACCTAGACTTTCTTATAAAACACTCTTTATTTCTTTATTCAAAGAGATTTGTAGTAAATGTTATTATAATATTAGGATAATATTTTAATAGATTCATATGAATGTATGATGCGTTAAACGACTTAAAATTAGAAGGAGGTTCTCAATTCATCTAAATATAGAACTTCGAGATGTTTTTATGTCTAAAAAAGCTTTGACAGAGTTTCATAGTTGGTGTTCGTTTTCAGTAAGTATACAGGTGTTTCTTCTTCTTCTTTATTTAAAAAATATGGCCTCCTTCAAAGGTTTATGATTTTGCCAACGACAGTGTTTCATAAATCCATTACTCAAAAAAATTGCTAATCAGACATCTTGAAAAACCTCGTTTCAAAAGTGAAAAGGCTATACAGGAGTCTGCAACATCATCCCCCTATGGGACGGAAATAACGTTGACAAATCGTTGTACTAGTTGCACTCCTGTCTACCTCCCGAGGAACAGGCGTGAACACAGAAAGCCAATAAATTATGACTACATTACTTCATTTACGCGATTTTTTCCAAATCAAAAGTCGAGTTACACTTCCATTTATCATCATATTATTTATTTAGTCAGTTCACGAATCAAATATAAAAATGACTTGTTAGTTATTATATCATTAAAAAATTTATACTATTGACTGTCGCAGTTAAGTAGAGGAGGCCCATGCCCAGCTGTGAGAAAGTAATATTTCAGGGCTAATATTATATTATTTTTATTACTGTCTCGGGTGGGGTGGTGGTATAGCGTACGCGGTACGTCTATCGTCTCGCGTTTGATCCCCGGGTCGGGTAAAGTGATATTGTATTTTCCTGTAAGTATCAGTCCGGAGTTTGTAATTAGTGCCCAATATAGCGATAAGCTCGCCCCCTGTCACATCCGGGACGGAAGTAAGCTCTGCGAAATGCGGTTGTTCTAGTTCGCTAGTCTGCCTCTGCCTACCTCTTCGCGGATACATGCGTGAGCTTATGTATCTATTAAAATATTTTTATAATGTTTTCTAATTTAGTAACTTGTTCAATAACACTAAAATTTCGTAAAATCTAAGCACTTACAATCATAAACGTTTTGATGTTAAAGTAACATGGCATAGAGCAACAGCGAGATAAAAATAAACCCTTACAAGAGCTGCGGACGTCACACACAGCATCCGAAAAAAAACAACTAAACACACCCCGGGTAAGCACGCGAGGAATAATTTAAAAAAATACGCAAAATACGGCCACTTCAGTTCTAACCAAACGGGGGGGCCCCGGCACACAGCGGGCTTGCGTATTTTTCGGTATGCGTGGCAGGTGGCACCCCCCTGTGGGGTACCTTCGTTAAAAAGCGCCTGAGTACGGTAGTATTATAAAACTTGCGCCTACCGCGTGTAAGTAGTGGTGGTGTGGGTGAGGTGGGGGGCCGGAGGGTGGCACAGGGGGGCCCCACCTAGTTAGACAGTTAAAAGTATGCGGCATTAACGAAACGGAAATGAATATACGAGTATGTACAGGTTTTGGGAGGCTGCGTCACGGCGGGTTAGGATAATGAAAATATTTCCACTCTGCGAGGTTTTTTGTTTCGTTTTTTTCGAGGGTTGGAGTTTAGTGTTTAGATAGGTTTATGTGCGGGTTTCTGGGACTCTGTTTATGCATATATCTGTACCATAAAGGGGAATGTTTTATATTTGTTCAATACGCGAGTGGGATTAGCGGATTTGATTGAAATATTGTGGGTACGTAAAATGGGGTAATTTTAAAACTTTAGGTTCTGATATGGGGTAGGTACTTTTGGAACCATAATGATGATAATTTTCAAAGATTTACTCGGATGTTGATCACAAGATTTAAATTCCATTCTTTTCGACTGACTTCCAAAAAGGAGGAGGTCCTCAATTTGTCTGTTTTTTTTAATGTAACGTGATAACTCCGCCAAATGTGGACCGATTTTCAAAATTATTTTTGTGTTCGATAGAGCTTATTTCAAGAGTGGTCCCATATAAATTTGGTCACGATTGGATTTGAAGTGGGTCTGTTATTAATTATTCCTGTATAGAAGTTGTGTATGAAATCGTTAATTTTTAAACTAATTTATTGTTATATAATTTGCACCTAAATATACTCAAATATAATTTTATTCAATTACTTTATCTAATTCTATACTTTAAGTTCTATTTACACACTGTACCGTAATATAACAAGGAATAATACAATATTTCCGTCTGTATTCGAACTGTAGCCCGAGCACGAAAAACGAATGTAAATGTAAACTCGCTGCACACTGATGACATTTGATTAATATTTCATACAAATTTCATAGACGCGCATCGAGCACGAATACATTTACGGTTGTCAGAAATTTTCCTGCTCGGGCTGCTGGTTAAATAATATACTTCATAATCTAACTTAAATTCCAAATATAGTAAAATAGTTATATAATATTAACTCTATTATTACTGTCCCACTGCTGGGCACGGGCCTCCTTTACTAATGAGAGAGGTTAGGCCTTAGTCTACCACGCTGGCTTAATGCGGGTTGGTAGACTTTAGATCCCTCTTAAATATCATTCTATCAATGGTAAAATAACAGAGGATCTAAGTGTTTTAGTTGTATAACTGCTTGTTCATATATGTATGAATAAAGGTATGAATGCAGGGTAGGATGATTCAATTGCAAAATTATCAAAAATATAAAACGAATTCCATGTCTAGCCATCGCATGGATTTGAGCTGTTGCCATATTTCATAAGACCACAGACAATAAAACTTTAGGGTTTGTGAGTAGGGTTAGGTCCGATTTAGTCTTTGTCACGTTAAATGAAAAATGGGGTAGCGTTCTAAATGAAGTATCGTTGGACAGATTTCTACCGATATTTTTGGTAGTTAACTACTTTATTATTAATCGTTGCATAATTTTTATATTATGTCGGATGCTTATTAAATATGTTAGTAATAGCTAATAACTAATGAGTAAAGCTAGCTCGCTACGGTGATTTGCCAGCATGACTTTTTTGTCACTCATGTTTGGACTTTGAAAATGTGTCGAAAGTCACCCATTTGTCACTTCGTTACGTGCGCGCATTTCTATACATTTCCCTAGACCGGTCAAGAGTGACAGAAAGTCACGGCCACAAGTCACCCGTGCACACTAGGTCTAAGGCAGGTAATGCATGTACGGAATCTTAGCAGCGACATAGCATGAAGTGAAGCTGGTACTAGTAATGATTTCTTAGGTTTACGCGAATGTTATTCATTGAAATATTTAACAGGTACTAGTATTTCTTAAAATATATACTGGTATACCATATACATATACTACGTACCGGCAAGCGCAGCGTTGGACGTCCACCTCCTAGGTGGAAAGACGACATGATAAACGTCGCAGGAAGTCGCTGGATGCAGGCTGCTTCCAACAGGTCGATCTGGAAATCTTTGGAGTATGCCTAATAGCATCCTATAGCTGATGATGATACTGGTATTGTGGTTCACTTCGGCGTTGGAGATCGCTGACTAATAATAATAAATCACCAAAATTTTGGTCAGTGGTCACTTTTGAATTCAGAATATTGAAGTACCTAACAGCGTTAGTACCAATGTTCTATAAGTTGAATGGTTGTTTAGTCACCTTTTCAGAAACAATGGGTTTTCAAAGAGCTGTGATAAAAAAAAACATCAATTTTAAAACATATGATACCGAATACTTGAACGATGTAGGTCATAGTGGGTATAAATCACAATTAAGTTGTCGTGTTACCAATTTTGGGGTAATGACGTGTTATATCATATAACTTATATGGTAACAAAGGTTACTCTATCAATTTAATATAATTATTTAATAAGACTGAAAGACGACCCGTGACCACGAAGGCTGTAAAGCTTTCGAAACGTCAGGACTACAAATCAAATATATACAAAACAAATCGCGATAAAATCCGTAAAAACTAGTTTTATTTCAAAGACTGAAAGAGTAGTATTAGAAGTAACAAAACACAAAAATATGTTGTTTACTAGAAATTTAATTTTCTAATTTCATAAAAATTCATTTACATAGTATAATTTTATGGAAAATTAAACTATCATCTACGTTGATATATAAGTTCAAAACATAAACCTAGGAAAGACCATAATATATATAGTATCTCATTTCTGCGAAATAAAATATTGCATTATATTCTGAACCATTCATTTTAGTTAATTCTTTTTTCTATTCTTCTGCCTTAGTTTTTTCGAATTTAAGCACGGCGCGCAATAAATAATAATAACCTGAAAGGGGAAAGCTATATATTTTCTTAATGAGTATAAGAAATTCCTTTACGACCTTCCGAATTCACACCTACCTCGTCCTTGGCTAATACTCTACGTCTACCTCTTTTTATAGGTTATTTAAGTGTAAAATTGTATTAATTAAATAAAATTTACAATTAATACTCGTAATTTTAGAGCTTCATAGATTTATAATTTATATTTTTTATGCAAGAACCATGAAAAATTCAACACAATAATCAAAGTCAAACATTTATCATCTACCTGGATTTTCTGCATTACAATATTTTACTGAAAAATATTCTTTATTTCTTTATCCCACCTTAATGTGGGGTCTGCGCAACACTTTGAAATATGTTGCAAAAAGGATTTGGCTTAGTTTTTACGACCGGCTGCCTGCCTGACGTCAACCCCCACTGGGGATCCAGTCCCAATAATAATAAAATATTAAAATACTTTAGCTCTAATGAGGGCGAAGTGGAAGCATTTAAGTAGAAAGGTGGACCCCGACACTAGACCGAGATAACACCAGAAAGAAAGTAGAATATTACTCTAATTAAATAAAAACCATCGTTTGTCAAACCCACTATATTGTAATCCCGTAGAATAACATAATCTTAATATTACTGTCTAAAAACTAAGCATAATAAAATAAAACAAACATAAACTAATTTACATAAATATGTACAATAATCAGGACGTGCCGAATAAGCAATATTAAAATAAATCACTAGTAAGTATGGATATCGTACTATCGAATTATTAAAATGGGATAATCTTGAAACGTGCAACAAGACGTTACCAAATAAAGATGAGAAACCAAAAATCAATACTAATCATAAGTAAATTAACAACACGATACTCCGCTATAAATCATCTGCTTGAATATTATCGATTACAAACACAAAATCGGGGTAAAATCAAACCAAGCATTACCCCTTTGAGATACGAATAAACAGTGTTACTAATGACAAATTTTTCAAGTGAAGAAAAAATCTAACACGCACGCGGCAGCCTCCCGACAACCACCCGCCCCATCCCCTATCCGAGCACACAAATGTGTATACATACGCAATTTTTGATCAATACTTAAAAATTACCCAGCCTACGGGGTAGTTTTTTAAATAATTCTGCGCATGTCATGATTTTTAATCAGTTCGCTTTGTTACGCCTACATTTGTACATATGTACCGACACACGGTGTATATAGCTTCATATAAGCCTTTGTATGTGTGATTGAGTTTATTCTTTTAGTATTATATTAAGAGAGACAATGGTAGAGTCGGAGCCGGAAGTATTGTGTTACCGAAAATTGGGCTGGGTTTTTAATGAACGTTGATTTAAAGCTCGTTTTGTGTGAGCTATTTAGGTATAGTATTGGGATTTATTAGATACGAGTGCTTATATGTATTAGTAGTATTAACAAATAACTTTAAGTTATGGAAATCGCGGCTAGAGAAAATATCGTTTTGTGTTGGATTAATATAGAAATCCGGCACAACTAAACTGACATATCATCTTTGTAATAATACATTGTCTCAAGTCTGTATCTCCTAAGATGTAGGCAGAGATGAATTAAAGAACTAGAACACCAAAATTGAGCTCATTTTCATCCCAGATGTATGAGGGGTCCCCTATGGCCATATGGGACAAAAACTCCAGATAGACATAGGGCATAAACCCTCCATGACCTCAAAACCTACTGCGCAAGCAATACTACTTCGCCACCGAGGGCAATAGGTTCTTTTTTTAATTTTTCGCAATCTTTAAAAGGCCTTAAAGGGAGTAAATTATCCAAAACCAAAAGCTGTAACAAAGCTATACTATTCCTTTACTCGACCCTCCGTACCTCAACTCTTAAGTATTATTTAAAATACTTATTAAATGTAATACATATATTATAAATGTCATTTTAGTTTAATAATTAAAAAGTCAATCAACTGGAATATCACGTCCTTCACGTTGTATTTTATAACAGCTTCCATACATTGTATTATGACGTACAAACCCTAAGTTAGAATATAATCAATACTTGATGACGTTAATTTAAGTCAGTATCACATCCATGTCTGTGGCATCACGATACGTGTCACGTGCGACAGATATATGAACCGAGCTGAAAATATCTTTAAAAAAGTCTATACAATCATTTAATCTACAAATTTTATGAAAGCGAGCGTTTAAAGCTAGTTCCTCACAAGAAAAATGGGCAAAAACTGAGTAAAACAATACAAGATCAGCGGCCTGAGCAGGAAAATTTCTGACAACCGTAAATGTATTTCAGCTCGATGCGCGTCTATGAAATTTGTATGAAATATTAACCAAACGTCATCAATGCGCAGCGAACTCGAATACATTTACATTTACATTAGTTTTTCGTGCTCGGGCTACAGTATTACGAGTGTAAAAAAATACGGTTCACACGCAAACGAAGTGAAACTATGGAAAACTATTTATTTTTTTCCGGGCACGACAAATTGACTACACTGCACCTGATGGTAAGCGTAGTGCAGTCCAAAAAACTAGCAACCACTGACAAACACAGTGTTTATCAGTGGTCGTCAGAATCATGCCAGCCTATTTATGCTTCTTCACCCTCCGAATCCGAAGAGGGAGGAAGCGAATCGAGGGGCTTGGGACAAGACAGGCGGATGGCCGATGCAGACACAGGGATATTCCCATACCCGTCTCAACCAACCATCAAGTAATGCCGCAAGCCCCTCGAGAGAACCGGAAAGAAATTTCGAAAGAAAGGACTTGACAGTTAAGTCAAGTTAGTCACTTCACAAAAGGCTTATCCTATAGATTTACGTGTTTGTCCATATGTTGTGACGCATTTTTGTTTCATCGTATCTATATCATTGCTATCTCACTACTGAGCACGGGCTTCCTATACTAGGGAGAGGGATTACGGCTTTAATCCTCCACGCTGGCCTAATGCGAGTTGATAGATTTTACAAACAAAGAATTTTTTATGGAAAAGATACAGCCTCATGATGTTTTCCTTCACATTAAAGCAATTGTTAATTCACAAGGGATACACAAAGAAAAACAAAAGGTACATGCTATTAGAACAGCGGCCTGAGCAGGAACATTTCTGACAACCGTAAATGTATTTCAGCTCGATGCGCGTCTATGAAATTTGTATGAAATATTAACCAAACGTCATCAGTGCGCAGCGAACTCGAATACATTTACATTAGTTTTTCGTGCTCGGGCTGCAGGTTTCAATCCAGCGACTATCTCGACATTCGCACAATTATCAATGTTTTATTTTAAAACTGCCTCGGTAGCGTGGTGGTATTTCGGTACGATTACCGTCCTGGTCTCGGGTTGGATCCCCGGGTCGGGCAAAGTAATATTGGATTTTTCCATATCAGCCCGGAGTCTGGAATCTGTGCCCGATATGGCGATAGGCTCGCCCCCTATCATAACTGGGACGGAACTAAGCTCGGCGAAATGTGGGTGTTCTTGTTCGTTAGTGCACCTCTGTCTACCTCTTCGGGGATACAGGCGTAAGCTTATGTATGTGTCTGTTATTTTTAAAATACATATTCACGATCGTTATTTTTTTTTACAAATGTAAATATAATATTCAAAATTATGTCTATCAAGTTTAATATTTAATATTAGTATTCCCTATTTTTATCCCCTTTTTGATCTAGTGGCAGTATATATAGGCTGTGGACCGGGAGGTCCTGGGTTCGATTCCCAGGCTGGGAAAAAGATTTTCTAATTTAATTTTCCCGGGACTGGATCCCCCAGAGTGGATTGAGGTTAGGGAAGCAGCCTGTCGTAAAACTAAGCCAAATCCTTTCTGCGACATGCTTGAAGAAGTGTGTTCTGCCGACCCCACATAAAGATAGGATAAGGGCAGGTAGAAAGAAAGTGTATTCCTTATTTACCAATGGGGCATAATTCTGTGTCAAATGTAACTTTCTAGTTTTGCAAAGGTGCAGTTGTTTTGCTTACGTCAAAATTTTTATTATCGTCAAAATTATGTTCAAAACTATTTAAAGGCTGTAGATATACAATTATACTTCTAGAATAAGTATTATAGATGCACTTCAACTGTCCCTTTTCTATTTTAAGCACGGGGTAGTACCATAAATATGAGTAATATTTCTACCCCGGAACTCCTACAACAGCACAATGTATTTTTAACTAAAAATATAAGAGGAAGTGAGGAATTAATCTGTTTCCTCTAAAATTAGGTCAGACAAGTCGGTCAAGGAAACTTTTGTAATGCTTCCACGTTACTGTAAAAAAAAGTTTTATATAATACATTTTTTAGTACGGAATTACCCCTTTGAATTGAAGGCAAAGAGAAAGAAAAGCCTATTGTTGTTACTCTATAATTGACAAAACAAGAATTTTCCGATATAAATCTGACATTCTGAGTGGTACAACCACGCTGTAGACAGCAATGTCTACAGCACGAATTGGCAGGCTCGACTGGTTTGATACCGATATCTCACAGAAAACCGACGTAAAGTGGCAGCTCGCTATTGCGTTTCATTGGGTGAGATTTTAAGTGGTCCAATTTCCCCCCTTTTTTTTCAATCCCTATTCCCTATCTTTTCGATTGGCAACGCACGTTACTATATTTAAAAAAAACAGCCTTTATAGCGCGGCGGGCGCATAGTCAGCTGTAAAGAAAGAGGCCGGGTTCAATTCCCACATCGAGACAAATGTTGTTTGTGTGACGCCTAAATATCTGTTTTGGGTCCGGGTGTTGTTGGACCTGTCTCTCGTAGTTCCTGATATGATACAGATAAAACCAAGTGTGGGGTCAGGATTACGTGTGTGACTGTTCGGTAAACTACTAGTTTATTTAATCTTCTTCTTCTGCCCTTATTTTACTCCCCAGTAGGGATAATATTCCGCTTTTTTATAACCAGCTGCCTGCTTGACCCCCCACGGGTGGAATTGAATCCTTTCTACCTTATCTCACTTTAATGTGGGGTCGGCGTAGCACATTTTTTCAAGCATGTTGCAGTAAGGATTTGGCTAAGTTTTTACGATCGGCTGCCTGCCTGACGTCAACCCCTTCTGGTGGAATTGAATAAAATTCCAATATTATTTTTGGGTCTCATTTCATACTGTTTATAAACCCTATAACGTAGGCTTTTTTGTGGAAAAGGTCCCAATTAAGGGTACATCGTAAAGAATTTTTTGTAGCTCAAAAAACGCTAAGCCCTCAAACGTTGTCAAAACGTCTAATTAGAAGCCTTATCATGGGCGTATTCGGTTCTTAGTATCAGTGATGACGTGGGTTCCACAAAACGTCTATTTTAGGCGATTACACAATGATATTTACTGAGAATAGAATAAAATATGGAAAAATTTGTCCAATATATGATGAGGGAACGACGAATAAGACGCTCACAATGGCAAAGGGTCGATATAATATGATTCTTACTCGTTTTTTTTAATACAGAATCGATGTCAAACATAAATGTTAAGGAAATCGTAATAACAATATATTAAAAGGAAATATTAATAACCTAAATAAATGATAACAGTTTAGAATAAAATGAATAGAGAATGCTTTTTAATTCATGCAACAGTCACACATATAGACCTGAACCCACACTAGGTAAAACCTGTATCGTGAGTATCAGAAACCTCGGTCTCACAACACACAGACCCAAAACAAATCTTTGCCCCACAAACATTTGTCTCGGTACGGAAATCGAACCCGCAGCCTCTCGCTTCATAGCCGGCTATTCGCCTATTGCAACATGAAGGCTGACAATAAATCAAGTTTATATAGAAACTTGCCGAAAATAAATAGGTACTACAGGATTTTTATATTATACTTAGTGCAATATTCCATCCTTGTTCTAGTGACCCTCTCATTAGTTTTTTTATAGCAGAGGTTGACAAGCGAGCAGATGGGTCACCTGATGGTAAGCGGTCTACAAAAATAGTCATGGATGCGTTGCCAACCTAAAAGGAGGGAATGGAAGGGGAAGGAAAATGGATTGGGAAAGGGAGGGGAAATGGGCCACCGGAAATCTCACTCACCGTACGGAACGCGACAGCAAGCTGCCACTTTACGTCGATTTTCGTAGTAGAGGAGGCCCGTGCCCAGCAGTGGGACGCTAATATTACAGGGCTAATATTATTATTATTATTAGTGACCCAGGTTTGATTTGATTCATTGGCTGACTAATTAACTATGGCATTATAAATTACAATAATAAAAAAAAATAAAAAATTGAGGAAAAACTTAGCGAATTTACTTCAAAATTTATCCGATCGTGACCCAATTAAATAATGTCTATCGAACACAAAAATTTCTTGAACATCTATACATATCTAGCAAGATATCGCGTAACATAAACAAAAAACAAACAGATTAATTGATTACCTGTTATGTAGTCCGTTTAAAACGCGGGAAAAATAAATAGACTTAAATAACTAGGTATTAAAGGTGTTAAACTGAATTATAAATCTAATAATTACTAACAATGGACGTGCGACCTTCAAACAGAGCCGCCGGAAGACTCCTCTCAGAGCTTCTACGCGCCGCCTACGAGCGTAGCGTAGTACTACGCCGTAGCGGGGCTACGCAACAATAATATTTAACGAAAAGGTCTTTTTATTCCTATTAATTTCGTTGAAGGCTGAATGAAACTCCCGAGTTATAATAATATTTGTTTTTATAAGTAAATTCGCTTACTCTTTGGAAATACTTCGTTTGTGCCGTGTTTCTTGTTAGCCACTGAATCATGAAAGTCTAAACCTTTTGTGGTGAAACTTGGTGTCTCTATTTTGCTGAGAGAGTAAATAAATACATTTTCCCCAGAAGGAGTTGAGGTTAGGAAGGCGGTCGGTCGTAAAAACTGATCCGGATCCTTTCTGCAACACGATTAAAAAGTGTGTTGCGTAAACGCCATATTGAACAGAGGTAAGGGCAGGTGGAAAAAAAATACTCCGTATAGTTACAGTTATCCTGTATCCCTCAGAGGGGGACCTGGCGTCAAGCAGGCAGTCATCAGGACCGGAGGGTCCATACAACCCGATTCTAGTCAGCTTCCCTTTGCCAGATTGTAGGCTAATAAATACGTATTTTCTAGGTATTCATCTAGAGGAGAAAGTAGCATTAGCGTCCCTTTTGAAAATTGTCACCCCTCGCCACTGGCAGCCGGTCATAAAAACTAAGCCTAATCCTCTCTGCAACATGCATGAAAAAGTTTGTTGCGCTGACTACACATTAAGGTAAGATAAAGGCAGGTAGAAAGAATGAAAGAAGTTACAGTTATTGTCCAGACCCCACACTGTTTAAGTTACATCGTGTAACTATGTGGGACTGGGTATAACATCACCAGATTTTCGAGTGGTAGAGCCACGCTGTAGACAGTAATGTCTATAGCACGAATGGGCCGGCTCGACCGGTTAGATACCAGTGTCTCACAGAAAACCGAGGTAAAGTGCCAGCTTGCTGTCGCGTTTCGTTCGGTGAGTGAAATTTCCGGTGGCCTATTTCCCCATTCCCTTTCCCAATCCCTTTTCCCTCTCCTTCCATTCACTCCTTTTAGGTTGGCAACGCACCCATGATTCTTTTTGTGTCTTGGGTGTCTATGGGCGGTGAAGATCACTTACCATCAGGTGACCCATCTGCTCGTTTGCCAATCACTCCTATAAAAAAATTAAAAAAGACCCGAAACAAATATCTGTGAATCACATTTGCCTCGTGGGATCGAACCCACGGCTCCTCATTTTTCAGGTAGCTAATAACTCGCTAGTCATGAAGGATGTTTAATATAGTACCGATCTACTAATTCTGAATAGCCACTTAAAGCCTAGTGAAAAAAGAACACGGGAAAGACTCATGTCTTGGATTTAACCAATGTATAAATTTCTAGTATAATTGTCACCATGAGAGATTATGCCTTTGGAGGATTGTCACATCTTTGAACTACTCTACCATAGGCTGTGAGACAAACAAGTAATGCTGCGGCCATATGATTCCCAGGATGCTATAAGATTGGATGCGTTGTCAAGCTTAAAAGGGAATTGGGTTGGGAAAGGGCACGGAGCATATAAACATCCCGAAATCTTATACAAGTTAAATACCACAGCGAGTTGCCATGTCAAGTATTTTTACCATGAGACATTGATATGGAACATACTAAGCCAGTCGAAAAATTACACAACATCCACCCGACTCCTCTTTCAACTCCATATTTCAGGTCAACAGCACATACAGAGGGCTACGTTTCTGGAACTGTAGCTGTTCATCGGATATTTATTGTCAGGTAACCTAAGAGGCACCAGCTATATTGAAGAATCAACCTGGTGGATTATTTTATAAAACACAGTTATCAAGTGTCATCAAAGATAGCTAGCTCAGTTGGAGATGGTACGGACTGCCGAGACGAGTGTCTGAGGTTCGAGACCAACCCCAAAAAAGAGCACACACCTCTGACTTTTCTGTGTTAAGTGTGTAAATTATCGCTTGCTATAACGGTGAAGGAAAACATCGTGAGGAAACCTGCATACCCGAGAACTTCTCCACAAGGATTTCGAAAGTATGTGAAGTCCACCAATCCGGAATATACCAGCGTGGTAGACTAAGGCCTCACCACTCTCATTACTAGAGAATGCCCGTGCCTAACAGTGGAACAGTAATATTACAGGGGCTGATATTATTATTTATCATCAATGATACAATAATACTAGTTGTAGAAGCTATGACTGCATTACACGTTCGTGTTGCAAACAAAAATTTTTTTTGTCGGTTGGGCAATCTTAATATATTTTCGATTAGGCAACCTAAAAATATTTCTGGTTGCGCAACCTAAATACATTTTCGGTTATGCAACCAAAATAAAGTTTCGTTTGAGCCACCAGACACGTACGTGTACATATTTTGTAACCATAATCATAAAATATCAGTATACTTAACAGAATTGTTTAAGCATATTATTTTACTACCTTGAAACCGTATGGAAATAAATTATTGCAAATATAATGCGCAGCAACAGAAATTCGCCACATGACAGAACTATTATTTAGTCGATCAAGGTAAAACTGAGTACACAGTGTCCGTCAATATTAATTAGGTTTTATATTACAAAAGTATATTACATGGAAACATTGAAGAATATTTAGTACTCGCTTTTAACAACTGTACTAATAATTAATTTGATAATTAATAATTATGCATTCATATAGTAGCTTTAAGAGGTATTTTTGTTTCTTACGAGTATATGCGGCACGAGAATTGGGCACTTGACTATGTTTTTATTGATTTTCTACGAAATTTACGTCGTCTAAAACTTAGCACAGAAATAAATATTGAAATACTCTCAAAAATAAAAAAGTTATAAGCTTTTGTTGTTTGATGTAACCTTCAAACTGCGGGAAAGAGAAGTATCAGTAAAATTACGTCACGGCCATATCGGTGCGTGCGTTGGAAAGGGATAGCAAGATATCCCCACTACGCCCCCAATCTTGCTCATTGTAGATTTTAAAATATGAATTTCTACCTCCACTCATGTCCAAAGTGAGGATGATGCAACACATTTTTAAGCTTATTGCAGAAAGGATTCGGCTTATATTTTTACAGTCAACTACATGTCTGATGACAACAACATGTCTTCTCTGGAGTATCCAGTCTCACGACTACGACTCACGGAAGACCTTAAATGCTCACATCAGATCTTAAACAAAATTATGCTCGAAATAGTAAACTCTTTTCTTTCTAAGATAAGGCCTACCTTATGTGGGGTTCACCGTCACAGCAAGCAATCATTCATACTGAATACGCACTTAACATAGAACAGTCAGAGGTGCATATTTGGGGTTGGTGTCGAACTCCCGACACTCGTCTCGGCAGTCCTCTTACAACTGATCTATCGCTACTAACATAACATAACATCGAAGCCTTAAACAAAAAATTCCATACACGAAAATTGCATTCAAAAACTCATTTTAAAATTAATAATTACAAATCCTACCCATAGTTTGTCAGAAAGGGATAATGATAAAAATGTATCGCGAGCGGTGCGGGGGGCGCAGTCGGGGGTGTCCCCACACCCCCGCGAATTTTTCGCTTGCGCCCGTTCGTTTAGCGAGATTCGATCCCGCAATCAGGGGGCCGTGGGGGGGCATTTTTTGGCCCCACCCTGCCCCTCCGAGGCCCCCCTGCCATCGTAAATTGGAGCATATAATTTTTATTACGCGGATGTCGTGTGTGCTCGGAGCGTTAGAGTGATCGCGGACGGGTTCGCGGGTCGAGCATAGCTAGCGACCCTTTGCGGTCGCCTCTACCTCTAGTTGTATGTAGATACAACGCAATTAAGGTTTTGTATCACGATATTTTGTTCTGCAAATTGAACTTTGATTAATACAGATAAGAGTAAATTAAACACGATTATAAATAAGTCCTTTCGAAAGGCAAATTACTCAGTATTTAAAAACGTAAAAGATAACAATGGATTTTCATGAAAAGAGAAGACATTATTAGACATTATTTCATTTTATTTAAACCTTTTTGGGTAGAATTAAAATTATTATGTTATGCATTTTCATAGATAGATAGATAAAAAATAATAAATAATTAGATTTTGCATCCCTAACGCAATAAGATATCTCTAACACATCATATTTATTAGTTATTTCGTCCATTGCAGGACCTAAGCCTTCTTTTACGCCTATCCTCCATGAGGAGTAAATTTTAGCCAAGTTCTACGCACAAACTTTCGCAGGACATCAACTCACCTGGATGACTGTCTACCACGACTACATTGACCATCACGTGACCACCATTTAGTCAATGATTAAGTCTACCTATCAGGGATGCAATTTGGAAAATGTCTTCAACTTCACTTAAATTTCGATATACCGAATTTGATGTCTTCTACATTAATCATTATCAGTGGCAAAGCGTCTATACACTACGATTTCTATCGGCTTCTCTTTACCAAACTGTAGGCTAATTATATATTAACCCTGTAATGTTACTATCCCGCTGCTGGGCATGGGCCTCCTCTACTAATGAGGGACTTAGGCCTTAATCTACCACGCTGGCCTAATGCGGGTTGGTAGACTTAACATACCTTCAAAATTCCTTTGAAGAAATTCTCGGGTATGCAGGTTTCCTCACGATGTTTCCTTCACCGTTATAGCAAGCGATATTTCACAATGAAAATACACTTAACATAGAAAGGGCTATAATTAAAAGATATAAATTAGAAGACATAGTTGCTACTAGTAGAAAGTACTCACTCTTCGTCACCGCTGCGTTACTATAACATAACATAACATAACATAAGCTCACGCCTGTATCCCTGAAGAGGTAGGCAGAGGCGCCCTAGCGAACTAGAACACCCACATTTCGCCGAGCTTTGTTTCCTCCCAGATGTGATAGGGGGCGAGCCTATCGCCATATCGGGCAGAAATTCCAGACTCCGGGCTGATATGGAAAAATCCAATATTACTTTGCCCGACCCGGGGATCGAACCCGAGACCTCAGGATGGTAGTCGTACCGAAATACAACTAGGCCACCGAGGCAGTCTACTTACTATATCTGTAAATAACTGATCATAAAACACACATTTCAAATTCCCGGAAAAATATGTAATACCATTTAGCTTAACTATCTGCCACTAAAAAACGTGTCAAAACTATTAACGAAATAAAAAAGTCCGTTTACCAAATTCCACACGCAAAACAAACGCAAAACTCAAACCATAAAAGTTCTATTCGTGAGTTTTTTATTTATTTTGAGCCATGAAAAATTCCCGGAAACGTATAGTTTTCACTTTCACTGAAAAAAAATGACCAAACAAAATATCCAGCGGGCATCGCTGTAACGTTTTTTCTAACGTTTGCGTTCGAAACAATGGGTATACCGCCGAAAATACTCGCTGAAACGAAAAACGCTGACTGAAAAAAATACTGAAAAAATCATCCACTCTCACTTTCTTTCGGTTCAATTAAAACAACACGCGTTTTTCGCGGGCCATGTTTTTAGAGCTGTGTATTGAAAACTGCGAGCTAGGATCAGATTTATCACATTTTTAGATTGCCGGTAGTTTATTTTGGAACATGGCTTGTGAGTTTGTTGTTATTTTATTCTTAAAGCGTATAGACTAAGATGCAAATGTAACTTTATTAAAAGTTAATAAAGTGTTCGATTATTTTACACCCAATTGTCACACAAATAGTCCTGACCCTACTCTTCCGTCTCGTGTCTTGGCTATCAAGAACAACGAGAGACTTTCGGTCTCACAACACCCAGACCCGAAACAATCTGTGGGTCACACAAACGTTTGTCTCGGTGCGGGAATCGAACCCACGGTCTCTCGCTTTACACCCGGCTACTCGTCCACTGCCCTACAGAGGCTGACAAATTCAAATTGTAATTGAATATTCAATTCTCATTCTTCTTTTTGCATCTATCTTTATCTCTTATATGAGGTCGGTATACATTCTTATGAATATCAATAAGAATTAACATATTTGCGACATGCTTGAAAACATGTTTTTCTCACAATTAATTAAAGCAGGCAGAAATAAAGTTATGTAGACATTTACAGTACCAGTAGCCCGAGCACGAAAAACTAATGTAAATGTAAATGTATTCGAGTTCGCTGCGCATTGATGACGTTTGGTTAATATTTCATACAAATTTCATAGACGCGCATCGAGTTCGAATACATTTACGGTTGTCAGAAATTTTCCTGCTTAGGCCGCAGATCGTATCATGGGTACGTTCCCGTGGACGACCCAAAAAGCGTTGGCTGGACGTTCAGCAGGGTTACCACCACCTCTTATAGCAGTATTATTATAATCGTTCTTCGTTTGTTTTGTATGGGAATCAGTACAAGTAAGATTATAATAATCATACGGTTTTCATGTGGTAGAGCCACGCTATAGACAGTAACGTCTATAGCACGAATGGGCCGGCTCGACCGGTTAGACATCACTGTCTCACAGAAAAACGACGTAAAGTGGCAGCTTGCTGTCGCGTTTCGTTCGGTGAGTGAGATTTCCGGTGGCCCATTTCCCCTACTCCCTTTCCCAATCCCCTTCCCTCCTCTTCCATTCCCTCTTTTTAGGTTGGCAACGCACCCATGATTCTTTTTGTGTCTTGCGTGTCTATGGGCGGTGGAGATCACTTATCATCAGGTGACCTATCTGCTCGTTTGCCAATCTCATCTATAAAAAAAAATACTGCTATAAGAGGTAGTGGTAACCCCCAGGAAGAAGATATGAGAGCCAATGGTCTTACTATGGAGGACGCTCAAGACCGAGCGAAGTGGAAGCGGTTAAGTAGGAAGGCGGACCCTGGCAGAAGGCTGAGATGACGCCAGGCAGAAAGAATAAGACATTTACAGTATCAGCGAATATCGCAATTCGCATAGCAAAAAGGTGATATTAGCTGAAGACTACTTTTAATTTGACCGACTTAAAAAAGGGGGCACGAATCTTTAGTATTTTTTATTTATATTACGCGACATCTCTGCTCAACATGGATCGATTTTTAAAATTCTTTTTGTGTTTGATACAGCTTATTCTAAGAGTGGTCACGATAATATAATTTCGTTTTTTTTTTTTTTAAGTCAGGCAGTTATTATAATGAAATGATGAGACAAACAAGTCGCTCGCTAGACGGTAAGCTATACGACACATGAACAGTATCAACACCACTCGCACTTTGAATAACAAAGCACTGAACATCATCATCATCGAAAATAATGGGTGTGTTGCCAACCTAAAAGGAGGGCACTGAAGCGGAGGGAAATATGGATTGGAAAAGAAAAGGGGGGAATTGGGCCACCGGCAATCTCACTCATCGAACGAAAAGCGACAGCAAGCTGTGACTTTACGTCGGTTTTCTATGACAGAGGTAGCAAACCGGTCACGCCGGTCCATTCGTGTTGTAGACGTAACTGTCTACAGCGTGGCTCTACCACTCAAAATAAATAACTTGAATAAAAAGCGCTGAGGGCATTGCATTGCGCGTTAATCTGAGACATTACGTGTTAATAAAACCAGCCCATTAGTCCTGTAGACTGCCAGCTAGACAGTTATCTGTCTACAGCATAGCTCTTCCACTCAAATATCTACAGGAATAATATATTCGTTATGTGGAATCAAATAGTCTTATCTATATAACGTTTTCGCCTTTCGCATTCAATTGCGAAGTATAGAAAGAGCTCTTAAGTCTACTCCATAAGTACGAAAGTATAGGCAGGTACCCCCAAATTACTAAAGAGCGCCTCTCACTCGATATTTTCTCTATAATATGAGCACATTTTCGTTCGATCTCACGTTAAGAATAATAAAATGTTCAGAGCTGATTTTATGTTCCAAAATGTCTTTGGAGGACTGCCTCGGTGGCGTAGTTGTATTGGATGCGCGTCGTCTGAGGTCCGGGAGTCTGGGTTTTTTGCCCAATATGGCGATAGGCTCGCCCCCTACAACATGGGACAGAAATTAGGTCGTCTAGTTCTCTAATTCGCCTCTGCCTAACCTTTCGAGTATATAGGCGTGAGTTTATTTTTTAAAATATGAGTTGTCATTTACTTTAGTTTTGGAAATAATAACATGAATGCAAAACTAATATCATTACAAAGTTCAAAAATCAACTTCAAAAACGCAACGTTTATGCTGTTGTTAAGGAATTTACTCCGTAATCCTTCGTCAGAAAAAGCCATTCCGACCAAATTAATATGCGACCACTTAAAAGGAACAAGCTTATATCCAGTACTAAATATATCTGTCTTATGAACTCTACGCACAAGCACAAGCAAAAACCCGTCGGAGGCGGCACATATACTCGTACCTCTACCTACAATAATATGTTACACAAGCGTCAGGCCATCGAAGGCCGAGCCGCCCATGACTATCTAATGACGACTTAACAATTTATTTGAGGCGTTAGAGATCATTTACATCAAGTGACCAATCTGCCCGTTTGCTAATCTATAAACGTTCACCTAGGCAATCCAAGTAAAATCCAGTTACTTAATACAACAGTGAAGTGAGTGTTCAGAGAAACAAAAGCTACAAGTCACATGTAGGTACAATGTACGTTGTCCCGTCTACATCTTTTAGTCACTGTACATTACATTAGCGCGTATAGATGTATGAAGCTACCCCCTAAATTATTTCAACGTATGCAAATTTCTACGCATCTACAGATGCTGTCAAAGATTAATAATGTAGATAGGACGGTATGATAAAATTTTGTTACTACCTACGATATCAGAATGAAATTACTTTGGAATTGCAAAATGTTTTTATTCTCGTTTCCATATTATGAATTACAACATAACATAAGCTCACGCCTGTATCCCCGAAGGCGTAGGCAGAGGCGTACTAGCGAACTAGAACACCCACATTTCGCCGAGCTTAGTTTCGTCCCAAATGTGATAGAAGGCGAGCCAATCGCCATATCGGGCACAAATTCCAGCCTCCGGGCTGATATGGAAAAATCCAATATCACTTTGCCTGACCCGGGGATTGAACCCGAAACCTCAGAACCGTAGTCTTACCGAAATACCACCACGCCACGGAGGCAGTCAGTCATTTTATGAATTAAGATAATCGTTTTGACATCAAACTTTATACCTCAATACGTAATTAATGATATAATAATTTTTACTTTGTATACTAATAGAATACTACCATATTAATATCTTTATTGATAGCTAGGTCATACTTTATTTATGTTACTAAGACATCTCACCAATACGATTATTTTGCGACGTATCAGGAACAAACAATATCTTGTTCCAAAACAAATATATCTTTATGTCATTTAAATTGGGCTATAGCAAAATCCTCGACGTAGGACGTCCACCTACAAGGTGGACCGACGACCTGATAAAGGTCGCAGGAAGTCGCTGGATGCAGGCCGCTTCCAACAGGTCGATCTGGAAATCTTTGGGGGAGGCCTATGTTCAGCAGTGGACGTCCTATGGCTGATGATGATGATGATGATGAAAATCCTCTTTTTGAGTGTATCTAATGAAACAAACGAATTTAAAATTCCAAATACAATAGTCAAACCTCAAAATAATATCAGAACGGCAAACATCTTTGATACTGACTAACCCGTCTCTATCTTAGTCTATGACCACACACCTAGCGACGCGACTCTCCCAAAAAACGGCGAGGCGCAGTTGTAAAATTGTCTAACTACCCCCCGCGCGCACTCATTACGGCGCGTGCGTGGGACATACACCACACGATCCCATCCAGACAAATCTTGAGATATTTATTATAAGTGCATGCAAGTGGAAATCCGTTGCTTCCTCCCATATTGGCAAAAAAGCTTGAATTTGTGTATGTATCAAACTTGGAATAACAAATGGATATTATTTATTTTTTATTATTTATTTTAACTCTTTATTGTACACCACATACAAATTACAAGGTATAATGAAAACAATAAACAAAAGCTAAGTGTAACAATCGGCGGCCTTATCGCTAATAGCGATCTCTTCCAGGCAACCTTATGATGGATTTGTGGCAAAGGAAGAATACTGTTGGGGATTTCATATTATGTATGTAAATATGGTTTCGAAATTGAAAATAAACGAATACCTATTAGATTTGATGGACTCTAGACGTAGAATGATAATGGGTGAAATGTGCATATAAATGTTGTGCATTGATACAAGTATAAATGAAAAATCGAATAATATACTAAAATGTAATACCTTCAGATGGTACTCAATGGACCATTGATCCTTAGAACGTCGGGAGGCAAGTCGACAATCCTAAAAATTAAGTCGAATCCTTTCGTTAATATGAATTATATTGTGTTACGCTGACCCTACATTGGAGGAAAAAGATAGGTGGAAGAGAAGCAATGAATAATTGTATTATAATTAACAATTAAATTTGTTTTTCTATTAATTTTGTTCTAATGAAATCATGTACTCATTTGACCATGTATGTTTAATTGTTGTTTTTGGACCCGGTATTCTTGCACACATAGGATCGTATCTTAAGATATATCTGGCCGCGAAAATCCCGTGTAAGTCCAATAAGCCTCCGCCGCACACAGATCGCGATACTAACGCGTGTTCATCTCTTTCTAGTTTTGAAAAACCTCGCCCCGCGCCCCCCTCGCACGCCCCCGCGACTCCCCTGAACCCCCCGGGGGGCCAACCCACTCCTAATTCCTTACATATTTAAATTCCACTTTCAACGTTCGTTGGAGTCTTCATATTGTCTCCATACGGTTTTTCGTATATTATTCTATTATGCCTTCGTCGGATTTAATGAAAGAAAGTCACGATTTCTGCATTTTCGTACGAGATTGTAATTAATGTTTCTTGGGAGTTATTTTGGAGTGGTTTCTAAGTTTATTAATTAATTTTGCTTTGATTGCTCTATGTTCTATGATAGTTGTTTTAAGTTATACTTTATTAGCTTAATGAATAGTTATGATTTTAAAAAGAGGTTCTACATTTAGCACGTATACTGAAGCGACTTCAAACAAGGAGGTTAATATCAATTTATCTGTATTCTCCACCGACTTCCACATAAGGAGGAGGTCCTCAATTCGTCTGTATTTTTTTATGTATGTTATCTCAGCTAAATGTGGACCGATTTTAAAAATTATTTTTGTGTTCGATAGAGCTTATTTCAAGGGTGGTCCCATGTAAATTTGGTCACGATCGGTAAATTGGAAGTCGGTCAGTTAAGTTTTTAAACTTGTGATTATTATATGTTACACAATATTTTTGCCCCGCCTCAGTGGCGTAGCTGCATGCGTGCTACTACGTCCAGGGATCTGGTTCGATCCCCGGGGCGGGTAAAGTAATACTCAGTATTAGTCCGGAGTCTGGATTTTGTGCCCGATGTAGCGATAGTCGTAGAAGCTCGTCACATCTGGGACGGAAATGGGCTCACGAAATGTGGGTGTTCTAGCTCGCTAGTTGTCATCTGTCTACCCCTTCGTGGATGCAAGCGTGAGCTTAATGTATCTATGTATGTGTCTTTCTACTTGCCTCGGAGCAACACACTTTTTCAAGCATGTTGCAGAAAGGATTTGACTAAGTTTTTACGACCGGCTACCTGCCTGACATCAACCCCCTCTGGGGGATCCAGTCCAAGGAAAATTAAATTTGAAAATTCGCTTTGCCCGACCTGGGAATCGAACCCATGACCTCCCTGTCTACAGCCCATATATGCTGCCTATATCTATGTATGTTAATTATGTCAAAGTAATTTTCTAAGTAATGACGCACTGATAAACATTTCTGCAAATAGTAGCAAATTATATTTTTTTCTATTACGAGGTTAATACAATATTAGTCATAATGTCAACATCGGATTAGTTTACATTATATACATATACCACCTGTTTAAAGTCTTCCGTTAGGCCAGGCCTATCTAGGTTAATACGGAATACATTTAGATAGGTTAAAACCTTAAAATTAAATTAAAATTTGAGTGGTAAAGCCACGCTGTAGACGGTAACGTCTATAGCACGAATGGGCCGGCCCGACCGGTTAGATTTTTGGATTTTTGGATTTATCCCACGGTGTGGGGTACCATGGCGTCGTTACTAAATCAAATCAAATCATTTATTGAATCTATAAAATGTTCAAACACTATTTAGAAACATAACATAACATAAGCTCACGCCTGTATCCCCGAAGGGGTAGGCAGAGGCGCACTAGCGAACTAGAACACCCACATTTCGCCGAGCTTAGTTCCGTCCCAGATATGATAGGGGGCGAGCCTATCGCCATATCGGGCACAAATTCCAGACTCCGGGCTGATATGGAAAAATCCAATATCACTTTGCCCGACCCGGATATCGAACCCGAGACCTCAGAACCGTAGTCGTACCGAAATACCACCACGTCACCGAGGCAGTCTCACACGTGACTTTTTTGCAATTGGGACAAAATACGGCGAAATTTGTTGAATATAACAGGTGTATAAGACAGAAGCCTCTATGTTCTCTGTGTATTTAGTTGATTGAAGGCCATTTTGAATAATACACGTTCCATACACATAAAAATACGTATAAATTAAATACATTTTTCAAGCATGTCGTGGATAAATTAATAAATACACCCAACAGTCACAATTAGTCCCGACCCCACACTAGGTATAACCTGTATCGTGGATATCAGAAACTATGAGAGACTTTCGGTCTCAGAACACCCAGACTTGAAACAAATATCTGTGGGCCACACAAACATTTGTCTCAATGCGGGAATCGAACCCGCGGCCTCTCGCTTCACAGCCGGCCACTCACCCGCTGCGCCACGGAGGCTGTCGAATAGGATTTGACTTATTTTTTTACGACCGACTACCTAGTCAGACGTAATAATCGGAACGACAAATCGGACGTCAGGTAGGTTCCTGACGTCAACTCCCTTCTGAGGAATCCAGTCCCGTGCAAACTGTGTTAGAAAAATACACCACCGGTTCTGGAAATCCAACCCTAGACTCTCCGGTCCACACACAGCCTAAATACGCTGCTACTAGACCACGGAGGCTGTTTTTTAAATAAGTAATAATTAATAATCATTTTGTAATAAGTAACAAGGATTTAAATCATTCAAGTCTAGCTAAAAACACGATTGAACAAAAGGTAAGAGTGTAGAAAGTAAAAGATAAAAGGTGAAAGCGAGAGAGTAAAGGTAAAAAAGAAAGCAATCTTTTTTCGTCGTCGACATCTTTTGATAGTCCCAGACGTTCGTACCGCATATTTTAGGAGCTACAGAAGCATGAAAAGCTTAGAAACGTGAAGTGAACGGACTGACTTTAAAATGTATCCGATCGTGACCAAATTTATACGGGACCACCCTTGAAATAAGCTCTATCGAAATTCGTAAAACTAAGCCAAATTCTTTCTACAATATGCTTAAAAAGCATGTTACGTTGACCCCACACTGAAGTGGGATAAGGACAGGTAAAAAAAGAAACTGATCGCTAACCATCTATTTGTTACAAATTAAAATCCTTAAAACCTGCAAAATTATCCGAAAATAATAACCTCGCGAAAATGTGTCCAATATCATGTGTTCTTCATTGAATTTACACAAATTAAACAATGTAAATACACAATGTAGAGTCGAATTCAATAGCTAAGTTGATACAGCTGTACAACATCGAATTCTAATAGAAACTAAAACGTACACCGATGTTTAGACAGATGACATTATTTCACTGTGGAAATTTCGCATTTTGTAACAAGGCCACTTCTGTTTTATATATAAGAATACTGTATTCTTGGTGGTTTAGCTGCTCTAATTTATATATCTTTTTTGGTATATTGTACTTTATAAGCAATTATTGTCAACTGGCATTTAAAAGAGCAACGCCAGTTTCTTGCCCGTTCTTCTCTGGCGAAACGGCGTTCCGAACTGGCGGTAGAGGAACTTTGACGGAATCTAAATGATATAGTAACATTTCATGGATTCAATTAATATTTTGATTTGATTTGATTTGTGGTGCTCAAAAATACAAGTATTTTTCACCTATTTAATATTTGTTGAGGTGAGTGAAATGGTTTTTGTATCAAAATAATCATAAATATTTCAATTCAAAATTGTCATTTCAATAGTTTGACATCATAATTTGAGCTATATTTACTTCTACACTTGTGGTTTAAATCGTAAGTCTATTTGAGGTAACCTCGAAACTCCATTTAAGGCAGCCTCGTACAAGCAGCGGCAAATTCATGCACATCTACTTGAGCGATATAGATTATTAGTGGCAGTTCTCATTTGCCATGGCCTCGGCTAAAAAGCATCTACTGCGCGCACGACTTACATTGAGGCACCTTTAAGCATTGCGATTTGACGTTTTCCATACACTCATAGTTCGCGACGCGGCTGCCTTGATTAGCTAAGTTGTGGCATGGTATGCCTTGATCCGTGGCAGCGTCTCTACTTGCTCGGGTTAAGGCAGCCACTCGAATCGAGGCACGTCAAAAGGAGTCCTGTCTTTAATATTTTATGTTTTTTCTCCTTCTGACATTAACCGTAGATCCCATTCATTAATCCTAGGTCATAAAATATCATAGCGAAATACTGACTGCCTCCGTGGCGTGGTGGTATTTCGGTACGACTACGGTTCTGAGGTCTCGGGTTCGATCCCCGGGTCGGGCAAAGTGATATTGGATTTTTCCAGATCAGCCCGGAGTCTGGAATTTGTGCCCGATATGGCGATAGGCTCGCCCCCTATCACATCTGGGACGGAACTAAGCTCGGCGAAATGTGGGTGCTCTAGTTCGCTAGTACGCCTCTGCCTACCCCTTCGGGGATACAGGCGTGAGCTTATGTGTATGTGTCTCCTTCTGACATTAACCGTAGATCCCATTCATTAATCCTAGGTCATAAAATATCATAGCGAAATACTGGATAAAGATGGCAAAGGAATCTACTAATTTTATTATTTTAAAGCCATAAAAACATTCGCAAATTTTCAAGGTGACATTGTCCACATTTTTTTTCTTTTAGCGAGCTATATGAAGTCTCACGTTGTATGTTTATTTCCAGATTTGCGAGGCTCGGCTGTTCTTGAGGTAAGATTTTATTATTTTTATAAATTTTACGGTGCCTTGACTGCCTCGGTGGCGTGGTGGTATTGCGTGCACGGTTCGACTGTCGTTCTGAAGTCTCGGGTTTGATCCACGGGTCGGGCAAAGTGATATTGGATTTTTCAGGATCAGCCCGGAGTCTGGAACTTGTGCCTAATATGGCGATAGGCTAGCCCCCTATCACATCTAGGACGGATCTAAGCTCGGCGAAATGTGTGTGTACTAGTTCGATAGAGCGCCTCAGCCTACCCCTTCGGGGATACAGGCGTGAGGTTATGTTATGCTAATGTTATAAATTTTAGCGAAAGTATGTACTGCTATTCTATTTTATCTTGTGTAAAAGTTAGGTCTCATTCGAAATAATAGAAAAAACTCTCCGTTGGCGTTAGACAGTAATGATTCTCTTATAAAAAGACAGTTTCTTGTTATCATTTTAAGAGAGGCATGGCGGAGTTAAGGTTAGTGTTGCGCTAAACATTTTTTATAAAAATCAGAATAACAAACGATAAGAGCAAGTGATCGCCAATGCTACTATATGTTTACGATGCCAAAATAATTATGGGTGTGATGGCAACATTATAGGGAACAGTGATTTGAATGGGGAGGCAAAATTTTAGCCACCTCAATGTATGATTTAGATGAGACTGATGATGTAGAGGTTATATAGCTAGTAGTGGTAGAGTCACTCTGTAGACAGTTGCGTCTACAGCACGAATGGGCCGGCTCAACCGGTTTGATACCACTGTTTCATAGAAAACTGACGTAAAGAGGCAGCTTGGTTCCCCCTCCCTTTCTCAATTTCTTTTCCCTCCCCTTCCATTCCCTCCTTTTAGGTTGGCAACATACCCATGATTATTTTGTGTCGTGGGTGTCTATGGGCGGTGGAGATAACTTACCATCAGGTGACCCATATGCTCGTTTTCCACCCTCTGCTATAAAAAAACACACCAGTAGTAAATTTCCGATGGAACAGTCACACAGACAAAGCTGGGTGCAACAACTAGATAAATCAAACTATTGAGGGTCTGAAGTAAGTTTTTAATGACTCTATCTAGGTAGAGTGACTCTAGAGTCACGGGCTATTGAGTCGTAAACTTCAATCAAATTGACCACATTTAAGCGATAGCTGAATGCATAAAAAGCTGCATACGAGCCATGTGTTTATCTGTATTAAAAATAAAATGTTGTGGGAAGGGGTCACCACCCTCCCCCTGTGGGCATAATAAATTAATTTGCCGTAGTTTTTCCCAATATTATCGCCATTGGTGGAAAAATGGCTACTTTTCATTTTGGACGCGCCCGTGGGCCGTATCCGTTGTCTCGCTCTAGCATTTGCATCTCGTTCATTTTTAATCACCCCTTAAATATTGCGAGGATGCGTTTTGTATAATTCCCCGTGTCTACGGATTGCTAAAAATTTGGGCATTCTAAAGCGGATTAGCTATCCTATTCTATAATGTGTCGCTTCTAGGCCTAGTAGTAGAAGTCGGTGATCGGGAGGTTTCGGGTTCAAATCCCAAGTAATGCAATGTAGTTTTTCTGCCGAACCGATTTGAAACTGGATCCTCCTGAAGGGTTGATATAAGGCAGGTAATCGAGACAACTAAGCCAGATAACTGATTTCTTAAGTTTACGCGAATGTTATACATTGAGGAGTTATACAGGAGTATGTGTGATGTGACTTTGAGAGATAGGGTAAGAAATGGTGTGGTGAGAGAGCGGTGTGGATTGAAAGAGGAAATAATAACGAGGATTGAGATTGGGCATGTAGAAAGAATGGATGAAAGGGGGTTGACAAAGCGAATGTATATGGCAAGTGTGAATGGTAAAGTTGGAAGGGGAAGACCTCATCGAACATTCTCTGACCAAGTCAGAGATTTACTCGAGAAAGGTCAAGTTAAAAGTACCCTAAACCGACGTGCATGCATGAAGAATGTAATGAGACTGAATGAGGCGAAAGAGGTGTGTAAGGATCGTAGCAAGTGGAAATCCGTTGTCTCTGCCTACCCCTATGGGAAAAAAGGCGTGAGTCTATGTATGTATGTATGTTATACATTGAAATAAAACTATTTTTACGGATTCTATCACGATTTGTTTTAATTTGTATGCCCGACAAAGCTTCAAATAAGCCAAATCATTTCTGCAACTTATGGTTAGGTACTTGAGTGTATTGCGTAAAGACATTCAACAGTATATAGACGGGAGAACAGCACAAACTTGTGATCCAAAAGTTATGACCTAGTGGTCATAAATCGCTGTTTATTTGAAATATACGCGCGCCAGGCCGGCCAGCGTAATAATATTGAGATAATAAATTTATCTTACGTGATTCTTAACCATACACAAAACATTCTAGGGTGTAAATTGTAATAATCGCCCTCGCATTGTAATAAATGGTTGATGGCGGTACTGATGTTTGAGATCAATTTTTTTCTATGGAATCTTGCTCGATCCCCTCTATAGTTAGTAATATTCAATATCTTTGACATTGAGGGACAAAGGCAGTCCGAAAAAATTCTTTATAACACAGTGAATAAATTGAAATAAAATTATGGTTTGACTGAGTCCAACCCGTGACCACGAAGACTGCAAAGCCTTCGAAACGTCGGGAATAAAAATTAAAACCAAATCGTGATAAAATCCGTAAAAATAATTTTATTTCAATGAATAGCATTCGTGTAAACTTAAGAAATCGGTACAGTGAATAAACTTTATATTGAATTTTGGTTGCATACATAGGACAATATCAATTCAATATCACAATTCGCATGTTATCGACTGACTTCTAAAAAGAAGGAGGTCCTCAATTCGTATGTATTTTTTTATGTATGTTACGCGATATCTCCGCCAAATGTGGACCGATTTTTAAAATTCTTTTTGTATTCGATAGAGATTATTTCAAGGGTAGTCCCATATAAATTTGGTCACGATCGGATTTGAAGTCGGTCCGTTATATTTTTAAAACTTGTGATTATTAATCTAACTACATATAACCACACACGTAGACACATATAAATATGATTGTGTAAAGATTTGATGGAGGTTTAATTAGCACATTTTTCGATCGACTTCCAAAAAGGAGGAGGTCCTCAATTCGTCTGTATTTTGTTAATGTATGTAACGCGATATGTCCGCCAAATGAGGACCGATTTTCAAAATTCTTTTTGTATTCGATAGAGCTAATTTCAAAGGTGGTCCCATATAAATTTGGTCACGATCGGATCTGAAGTCGGTCTGTTAAGTTATTAACAAACAAATGCAAAGACATCATGTCTGAGTTGTTGTGTTGGGATTAAAAAAGATTTTTAATAATTCTCAAAGTACTGACACCGACATCCCAATTTTACATTCCTATAATTATATCAATAACTTATGTTAGATAATCACAAGTTTAAAAACTTAACAGACCAACTTCAAAACTCATCCGATCATTATCAAATTCATATTGGACCACCCTTGGAATAATCTCTATCGAAAACAAAAAGAATTTTGAAAATCGGTCCACATTTGGTGGAGATATCGCGTAACATACATAAAAAACAGACGAATTGTGGACCTTCTCCTTTTTGGAAGTCGGTCGAAAGTATTTCACAAGTTTACCTCCAACCTTCCGACTCCAATAAGTTAATGACGGGCTACGACGGCGCTACGCAATGATGACGTAGCAAGAAATACGTAGGCTCGTAGCACGTTATGCGATGTGGATGCATTTTGCGCCGTGCGTAGAACCTATATATACCTAGCTACGTCACTGGTCTATGTTTGGTTTATTTTTAACCGATGTTGAAAGAGGTGGAGGTTCTTGGTACACATGTTTTTTATGTATGTCACATAATAATTACGGTAGATGGTAGACGTAGAGTATGATGGTATGATTAAATCTTTGTGTTCGTTAGAGCACTACAATTAGTGACCCCGGCAGCAACCGTTAATTTGTACCCGACCTCCTTGAAAAGAGGTTTATGATTTTGAAGACTATTTTAAATCGGTTATTATGCAGTTACTGTAAAAAAAGTTGCAAAGATATATCAAGTACGATTTCAAACGTTGCAAAAGAAATGAAACCGCAAGAATAATGCTTGATTATTGAGCTAAGTCTAACCCGAATATTGGCACGATGCCCGCGAGTTTACTGCAAGCTTTCACCCCCTAACCTACACGGGGCGATCGAAGATAGCAAGAAAGAAATTATTCTATTGCCATCAGATAACATGCAATACTATAACAAAAAAACAATAATGTGACAACGTTAAGGCCCTTATCTTTATCTTTACATATTATATACCCGCTGTCTGTCTGTCCCTATGTCCCTATATATGCTTAGATCTTTAAAACCATGCAACGGATTTTGATGCAGTATTTCAATAGATAGAGTGATTCAAGAGGAAGGTTTATATGTATAATACATGCATAAATTCATCCCCTAAAGGGTTGTAATGGGGGATGAATGTTTGTCAAGATGATCACGCTGTCGTAGCCGCGGGAAAAAGCTAGTTCATAATAAAACCCTTCATCATCATCATCATCATCAGCCATAGGACGTCCACTGCTGAACATAGGCCTCCCCCAAAGATTTCCAGATCGACCTGTTGGAAGCGGCCTGCATCCAGCGACTTCCTGCAACTTTCCTTTATCAGGTAATAAAACCCTTATCAAAGGTATAATCCTATATCAGTTAAAATGCATTTTAAGCTTATAAAAAAGAACTTCAATCTTGAAACAGCTGGTCGAAATCCGCCATGTTTTCACTATTAAACATTTATAAGCTCCACTAAGTTATTATTAGACATAAGCTCACGCCTGTATCCCAGAAGGAGTAGGCAGAGGTGCATTAGCGAACTAGTACACCCACATTGCGCCGAGCTTAGGGAACTGGGACGGAAGTCCCAGATGTGATAGAGGGCGAGCCTATCGCCATATCGGGCACAACTTCCAGACTCCGGGCTCATATTGACAAATCCAATATCATTTTGCCCGATCTGGTGATAGAACCCGAAACCTTTGGACAGAAATCGTACCGAAATACAACTACGCCAATATAATGGACCATTAATAAATATGTGTAGCGAAACCATGTCTTGTGTAGGTGTTTTGTGAAATGATTCAGTGCAGGAGACGCACAGTGCGCAACGAGTTTTCTTTATAGCAGAGACTGGCAAACGAGCAGATGGGTCACCTGATGGTAAGTGACCTCCACCGCCCATAGACAAGACACAAAAAGAATCATAGGTGCGTTGCCAACCTAAAAGGACGGAATGGAAGGAAAGGGAAAGGGAGGAGGGCAGATGGGCCATCGAAAATCTCACTCACCGAACGAAACGCGACAGCGAACTGCCACTTTACGTCGGTTTTCTGTGAGACAGTGGTATCAAACCGGTCAAGCCAGCCCATGCGTGCTGTAGACGTTACAGTCTACAGCGTGGTTCTACCACTCAAAGAGATAAGGTAATCTGAAATGATATAAGACGACTTTAAATTTTGAGTTGCGTTTCAGTATTTAGAGGATACTCCGTTAGAATAGGTCTTAGATGTAGTTCGATACGAATTCGATTGTCGAAAATATTTCAGCCCATGCTGAGCATAAGCGATACAAGCTCGACCTATTTTCTAGCAACTCAATAAATAACTAACACAAACGATCAACTATCGACATCATATACCGTGACTAAGGACAATACTCTCCAACGCAAATCATCCACAAAGCGGGCCTCGTACAAAAAAACGTTGTTTCTACTAATAAAAACTTCTAATAAACATGCAACTAAGCTACAGCCTTCCGGGCAAATAAAACATAAAAATATATCCTATTTTCATAGGGTGGGAGTGGGGGTAGCGTGGGGGCCTCCCTCCCCCCCATCTGCGCAAAAACCCAAAAACATCGAAATGAAAATGAGTGTAGGGGGGCGCCGGCTCTGTGTTGGTAATTCATTTTTAACATTAAACGTGTGTGCGTTTTTAAAGTACAGTCGCACGCATTATGTCTATTAGATCGCAAAGATTTAATACATTTCCTGTATTATCCTATTAATCCTATCCTACTAGTACTTCTAATCCTACTTATATTACAAACGTGAAAGTTTATGAGTATTTTGTGTTTAATTACCATTATTATTTTGACTGACTCGGTGGCGTGATTGTATTTTGGTACGACCGTCCTGAGGTCTCGGGTTCGATCCCTGATAAACGCCGCCTCCTTAGTCTAGTGGCAGCATATATGGGCTGTGGACCGAGAGGTCCTGGGTTCGATTCCAAGATCGGGAAAAGCGATCTTTTTAATTTAATTTGCCCGGGACAGGATTCCTCAAAGGGGATTCAAATCAAATTCTTTCTGCAACGTGCTTGTAGAAAGTGTGTTGCGCCGACCCCACATTAAGGTGGGATAAGGGCAGGTAAAAAAAGATGATTATTATGTAACTTGATTGCCTCGAAGGCATTATTATCACGGCTAGGTGTCGGGTTCGATCCCCGGGTCGGGTGAAATGATATTGGATAATTTCTTCTCAATATCAGACAGGCGTCTGAAAATGTCTCCGATATGATCATAGACTCGTCCCGTCACAATTAGGATGGAAAGAAGTTCAGCGAAATGTCAGTTCTAGTCCGGTAGTTCGCCGCTACCTAACCCTTTGAAATAGATACACTGGTTTTATTTTATAGCAGTGACTGGCAAACGAGCAGGTAAGCACCTGATAGTAAGTGATCTCCACCACCCATAGACACAAATATCATGGGTGCGTTGCTTAAAAAGAGAGGAATAGGGATTGGGAAAGGTAAGAAAGGAGGGCCACCGGAAATCTCACTCGCCGAACGAAACGCAACAGCGGACTGCCACTTTACATCGGTTTTCTGTGAGACAGTGGTATCAAACCGGTCGAGCGGACCCTTCATGTAGACATTACTGTCTACAGCGTGGCTCTACCACTCGTAAATAATAATTTATGAATTTAAGAATAATAACTACACGTAGATTATATTTAGTACAGTTTTGTGCATCACGAAGACGCATTAGGACGGACCCTGGTTTTCCAGCTTAATTTCATTTGTTTGACAGCTTCCGTGGCGCAGTGGGCAAGTAACCGGCTGTGAAACGTGAGATCGCGGGTTCGATTCACGCACCGAGACTAATGTCTGTGTGGCCCACAGATATTTGTTTCGGGTCTGGGTGTTGTGAGACCGTGCGTCTCTCGTAGTTCCTGATACCCACGACACAAGACCCGATCTTAGTGTGTGACTGTTGGGTGTATTTATTATTATTTTATTTGTATGTTGTTTATGGTAAATACTATACGTAGCTTTAGTTTAGTCACTATAGCTTTATCGTGTAGAAAGACATCCCGGTAGTTACGTAGTTATACGTTATTAGAGCCATAAAACAAAAACATCTACACAAAACCATGTTTTTCGCTGTTTCCTGCTAATAGAACAATGGACCATAGATAAAAATGTGTAGCGAAACCATGTTTTGTGTAGGTGTTTTGTGTAATGTTTCAGTGCAGGAGACCGCGGCTTTAACCAAACACTTATCCATAGTTAATAAGCCATCCATATTCAAAGTTGTTTTGTTTGACAAAATGTCACACGTATATATGTATAATTTATATTGAAGCATTAACGGATGCATGTGTAGAGTGCCTATTGGTGTCGCGATCGCTAGGAACCTCATGCTATCGTCATATATTTATTGTTTAGGCAAATCTGATTGTCTTTTTAAGTTATTTATATTCAAAGACCTGAAAAGATTATTACAAAAACTTTTTAATCTACCTTTTTAAATTGACTAACGCCATATCCCTCTTATTTATAAAGGCAACCCGTCTCAGCAGTAGGCTACCTGCCTTTATCCCACCTTAATGTTGGATCGGCGCATCACACTTTTTCAAGCATGTTGCAGAAAGGATTTGGCGTATTTACGACCGGTTACCTTCCTGACGTCAACCTCCTATGAGGGATCCAGTCCTGGGCAAATCAAATTAGAAAATTCGCTGTCCCGCCCTGGGAATCGAACCCATGACCTCCCGGTCCACAGCCCATTTATGATGCCACTAGACCAAGTAGGCTAGTAATAAATAATAATAAATTATAACTCAATTGGCAATGTCAAAAAAAGAATTAAAAATAAAGTATGCTGTTTAATTCCTCATCTAACATCTAACGTCGACGTCGAGTGTACGAGGCGCGAGTTCGCATTGTGCGCCCCTACACACACCCACACGCACTAGCGTGAACATAAAACGCAATTTTGTATTAGATTTAATTTGCGTGCCAAAGTCGCCTGTGTGCGTGTCACTCACATGAGTGTGTGCGCGGAAGTGTGCCCGCTTTCTACGCACAAATTGATTACGATCGTCGCAGAAAACACGAATTTGCATACACGTGGAGCAATTTTCATTTTTTAAGCCATCCGTCTGTATGAAAAGCATACCTTTGCCTCTAATTCGAAAAAAAGTAATTCGAAAGAGTTCGAAATTCAAATTCTCGGACGTTGGCGTCCGCGTAAGTTTTGTAAGTGCTAAGTAGTGTCTACAAGTTGGTTATCGGTTAAAGGGTAGTGTGCATGCGTGGTGGTTCGGTGCAAGGCTGCAGGGGTGCAGGGCGCAGGACGCAGGGCTCCGTCGCGCAGCAGTCGCGCGGCCTCCGCCCGCCGCGGCGCCGCGCTGCCGAATGAGCGCCCGATTTAAAAACTATACGAACGAACCCGCGCAGCGAGCGCCCGTAATACCACCCCCCGCGTAATGATTTTTTGGCGATGAATTTATATTCGCGCGCGAGCGGTGCCACTTTTTCGACCCCCACGGCCCCCCACCCCCCGCTCATTAACGCAACCCAGATATGCAATTCTGATCTTTGACGAGGAGGCTGTAGTGTCGGCGGGCGCCTCGCCGGGAGAGGTGGCCCGTTTTGTTTTTTCCCGCCCGGCTTCATTATTGATGGCATCGGGACGTAATGCGGAAGCATGTGTGAACATTTCATTACAAAAGGTGGACGACGCTGGTGTTAATATTGCAGACCCGCCGGACCCGACCGGACGGGCGGACGGCTCGCGCGACAAAAAAACTTTGCCAAACCACCAATTAAAAAAAATAATTAATTAAAAATAAAATTAAATATCGAAATCGGTTCGCGGGATTTTGAATTTGGAAGCAAGCGCGGCGGAACTATCGGGGCGCGTGCCGGCAAAGTTTCCAGAAGTTCGGCTAAAGTTTCGTCACGTGCGTGTGTGGACAGCGGACCGGTCGCGTGACGGATTGGCCGGACGGTCGCCGCTCGACGACGCGAATCCACGTTCCGAATTTTCCGCCGTTTTGTTTTTTTTATCGGACAGTTTGAGTGTTTGAAAACGCCGCCGGACATTCGCATGTGACTCTAAATGTTTTGTTGTTTTTTTGATACTCTACGTCGTCCAGCCAACGGCCAAGGTAAGATTTTTAAAATTTATTTATCGTGAGAAAAGGAACTTCCGCGTTCGGTTTTATTCTTTATTTCTATAACTCTTTCTCGCCTATTCATCTGGGAACTTGTTTTTTAATTTTCTAACAATTAGCGCTACCCTTAGCAAAGGCGCGTATTGTGATGGTAATGGCCCAACTGACCACTGCAGGGAGCTGGGCTGCAGCGCCGGACTGACCTGGACCTTAGACGATTTTGCATAAATAATCATTTATAGAAAAGAAATTGCATCTGGCGGTCTATGGGTGACATCTGCATACACTTTGGCTATTGTAAACTTGTTTTTTTATTTTAAAAGTTTTTTATCTGTGCACAAAAATACACTACACCTGATGGGAAGCGCAGTGTAGTAAAATTTTTAGTTATTTGAATATTTTTGTTGTATGTTTTAGAATGCGGAAGTGACTTATTTAAATTATAAAAAGTTATTCAAATATAATTTAAATATAATTATGAATAATAAATTGTGGAAAATAAATATATAAATACACAGAAAATACTGTATATTTCTCCAAATTTAAAAAACATGTTATATATTTATTGAGGTATAGAATTGAAGCTTGAAATCACAATAAAATAGAATAGTTAAATACCGATATTGACCGCAATAACCGCACAATAATATAAAAACTAAAATTCCATTTAACTAAAACTAGACCAAACGGCAAAAAAACACTGAATTAAAATTCCTATCCTAACGTTGTGTAATCAGCGTATCTTATCAGTGTTATCATTCGCAATCTATGTCGGCACATTCGTGTATTTGCGCGCCCGTCGTCCACGCGTGTTTTTGACGCGCGCTGCAGCCCGAGCCGCCGTGTCCACAGAGCTGACGTCTGCAGGACCCCAACCGTCTCGCCATTGTCAGCATAGATTCCTCGAAATATGGGGTTCTATGAAAAGATCCCGTTTCGTCGCATATTTGCATCGATAATGTTTTATTAACGTATTTTATTTGATTTTTAATTTTGCAATGGAATGGGTTGGATAATTGTAAATTGTAAATACCCATTTGAACCACAATTATATAATCATAATTACTACCAAGGATAAATATTAATTAATTAAATTCTAATACCATAATGAATACAACATTTCTAATAAATGTGGTAAAAATTATTTACGTATAGTAATTGGTAATTAAAAAGTTGCCTCCTTGGTCTGGTGGCAGTAGTTATGGGCTGTGGACCGGGAAGTCGTGGGTTCGATTCCCAGGTCGGGAAAAGGTAATTATCTAATTTAATTTGCCCGCGACTGGACCCCTCAGACGTTGACGTCAGGCAGGCAGCCGGTCGTAAAACTTAGCCAAATCATTTCTAAAACATGCTTGAAAAAGTGTGTTGCGCCGACCCCACATTAAGGTGGGATAAGGGCAGGTAGAAAGCAAGAAAGACCATCATGAATATAAAATTTCTAATAAGATAATATAAATAGTATATAACATTCTTCACTTATCATTATCATCAGCTATAGGTCCACTACTGAACATAGGCCTCCCCCAAATATTCTTTACTAATAGTAATTGGTAATTTAATAATATTAAATAACATAATTAAAACTCATTGAAATAAAATTATTTTTTACGGATTCTATCACAATTTTTTTATACAAGTCCGACCGACTACGGACGCTATAATGCTTTCGAAACGTCGGGACAAAAAAAAAACAAATTGCGATAGAATCCGTAAAAACTAGTTTTATTTCAATGAATAACATTCGCGTAAACCTAACAAATCATTATTAAAACTCATTAGAGAATCACATAAAAATTAAAGTTAAGTTCTTGCAAAACGATTATCTACGAAAGTCAAAATAATACGAAAAAAGCTAAAGAGGTGTGTTTGGACCGAAGCACTTAATACTCCATAGTCTCTGCTTACCCCAACGGGAATGAGTCACATATGTATGTTAATAATCATAAGTTTAAAAATTAACTGACCGACTTACTACTTAATTCGATCGTGACCAAATTTATATGGGACCACCCTTGAAACAAGCTCTATCGAACACAAAAAGAATTTTGAAAATCGGCCCACATTTGGCGGAGATATCGAGTAACATAAAGAAAAAACAGACGAATTGAGGACCTCTTCCTTTTGAAATCGGTCGATTATCAAAAAGACTTAAGTTTTTAGATTCTATAATGAAATTAAAATATATTATATGATAATTGTTTCATATATTTTTATACATAACTGATTTTCGTTAATGTGTAAAATATCACAATAATAATAGACAATCGCTATGTTATACACACAATAAGGATATAAGACACGACGTCTCTCTAACTTCATACCAACAAATCGTAAACATTATTTTGAAACCTAAAAACATGTTTTTTCCTCAATCCTAGGTTTGATAAATGTATAGGTTCTGCAAATATTTATAGTCTTAATTGGCTGAATTTTGATAATAGCTTATTAATAACCGCCGCATGCATTATTTGCTACAGATATTTTATATCAGAGAAACACTTTTTATAATGAAGCTGTTTTAATGTGTGAATTTCAAAGCCTAAAACTGCATTTAATTGGCAATGTTACGGCGAGACTAGAATCGATCGGCGTCGCAGACTAGAAAAAAAGTGTAAAAAGTTGTCAGTCTCATTCCGGCCGCGTCTCGTTTCTAATCGCCCCACACGCACGCGCGGCTTTTTAATTGCATCCCACCCCACCCGGAAAAAAGGGCGAACACGATGGATTAGCATACAGCCTCAGAACGGGGGCCACCCTTTCAGTTTTTGCGCGTTTTCGCCGCGTGTTTTCTTTGGCGGGGGAATTGATGCGTGCGCGCCGTTCAGTCGTCTCCTAGACCGCCACAGCGCTGGCCACTCGGCCCGGCATGACACCAAAACCAAACGAGACAGTGCAGTGCAGTGCAGTGCAGTGTAATTGAATAGTGGCCGGTGAGTAATTATCATCTAGACCGCCTAGTTATCATGTGACGGTAGAACTAGCAAAATTCGGCGATAGCCAGGGAGCAAGGTCGTGCCATGTTGATAAAATTATTTGCACAGAAAAAAAATATGTGTTAGAGTGTGTCGGATAACCTCATTTCGGTACAACGCGCGCTATTGTAGCGCGAATTAGTATTTGTGTTCGTGATGTGAGTCTGGACATTTTTTTTATTAATTCAAATAAATTCGTTCAGAAACTGACGTAAGTTGAACCTATTTATTTCCGAAGCTTAATGTGTGTCTTTAGCTTAACTGTTCTTATATGCCTTTTTATCGAAGCTTTATAACTTAATTAACAACGTAACTTAACCCCTATCGGTATGGACGGAAGTTAACCAAACATTTTGGCGGTTAAATCCCAAAAGTAAAGTTTCAATACCTACAATAGTTAAAGTAAACATTTAAGCATTATACCGAAGTGAATTATCAGTATTTTTAATACTAATAATAAAATATCAAACGTCGCTTGTGTCACGTAGCCTATCAAGCTGCATTTTAGTATAACAAAGTAATAATATATATTAATATTATGGTTTTAAACACAATTTCCTACTAGTTCAACCACTGTACCTATTTTTAACGTAAATTGATACAAAGTTCGTTTAGTAATTATAATTAATGAACATTTAGAGTTACCTACTTATGATTTGCGTTCTTCTGTTTGTTCGTATACCACTGTGCGCCGCAAGTCTTTTTCAAGCAAATTGCAGAAATGATTCGGCTTTTGGTTTTTACGACTGGCTGCCCCTGACATGAACCTAGTCTGGAGGAGCCAGTCTTGAGCAAAACGTGTTAGAATTACCGCTTTGCCCAACCCGGGATTTGAACCTAAGGCCAGTTGAAAGCCATTTGAAGGCAAGTACGATTGCCAGATAATTCCGTTATCAATAAACAAAAGAGGCGATAAATTTACTTATAATTATCATTTAAAAGCTTGGTAAATAGAAGTCCCATTTAACAGAAATGTAGTTTTAAAACAAAATGTAGCTATGCATATATTAGCTTGAAATCTAGATTCAAGCTTAAATGTCGTTTGTATATACAAGACGACTTTCCTAACAAATCTGCGGCCTGAGCAGGAAAATTTCTGACAACCGTAATTGTATTTCAGCTCGATGCACGTCTATGAAATTTGTATGAAATATTAACCAAACCTCATCAGTGCGCAGCGAACTCGAATACATTTACATTAGTTTTTCGTGCTCCGGCTACTGACTTCATTCTATATAAACGAAATTTCATAAAACAATTTATAAGCATTTTTAAGACATTATCTAATGGATTAAGAGCCGCTTGTAATTTTGGATAGTGATTTCTAAGTTTATAGTTTCCACATTGAAATAAAACTAGAGGTATATTATACAGATTGTTCTAGCCGTGACCATAATATTGTAAAGCTATAGAAACGTTGACACGAAACGGTAAAATCCGAAAAATAAATATTTTAATTTGCAACATAACATAAGCTCACGCCTGTATCCCCGAAGGGGTAGGCAGAGGTACAATAGCGAACTAGAACACCCACATTTCGCCGAGCTTAGTTCGTCCCAGATGTGACAGGGGGCGAGCCTATCGCCATATCGGGCACAAATTCCAGACTCCGGGCTGATATGGAAACATCCAATATCACTTTGCCCGACCCGGGATCGAACCCGAGACCTCAGAACTGTAGTCGTATCGAAATACCACCACGCCACCGCGGGCAGTCTGAGATATCCTTAAGACATTATCTAATGGATTTAAGAGCCGCTTGTGATTTTGGACAAGGTAATTTGTTAAGATTATAGTTTACACATTAAAATAAAACTATTTTATACAGATTATCTGACCAGTGACCATAATATTGTAAAGCTATCGAAACGTTAAGACTAAACGGTGAAATCCGAAAAATAAATAATTTAATTTGTACATGGTATTAATTACGCCAAAATTTGTAGAGCCACGCTGTAGACAGTAACGTCTATAGCACGAATGGGCCGGCTCGACCGGTTAGATACCACTGTCTCACAGAAAACCGACGTAAAGTGGAAGCTTGCTGTCCCATGCACCCATGATTATTTTTGTGTCTTGGGTGTCTATGGGTGGTGGAGATCACTTACCATCAGGTGACCCATCTGCTTGTTTGCCAATCTCTGCTATAAAAAAAAAATACGCGCTTTTTTACTATTACCTATTTTTCTCGACTTTGTTTTAGGAGTCTTGGAATAAAACTAAATTGAGTTAGAGCTCACCCAAGGGTGATATCATAACCGACCTCAAAAAGAAGATTCTCAATTCGCCTATTATTTTATCTTAAATGCGGACCGATTTTTGACCGACTCCCAAAAAAAGAAAGTCCTCAATTCGTCTGTATTTTTTATGTATGTAACGCGAAATCTCCGCCGAATGTGGACCGATCTTCAAATTCTTTTTGTGTTCAATAGAGCTACTTTCAAGGGTGGTCCCATATAAATTTGGTCACGATTGGATTTGAAGTTGGTCCGTTAAGTTTTTAAACTTGTGATTATTGATATTCTTAGATTCGATAGTGCTTAGTCCATCGGTCGTCATATTTGATCTAGATCTGATGAACACAGAGTAAAAGATTCATTATTGTTTTGGCAGCAGAGTGTCCATGGGCGGTAAAGATCCTGTACTGTCAAAAACCCACCTGTTACTGTGCCAGCATCGCTATAAAATTCCAAAAACACTATGCGACTATTATGTAATGTATTACAGTTTGAAAGTGTATAGGTATAATAAAATATATTCATAATAATAGAGAAAAGGATACTTTAGTTATTGGTTCCAAATAAGCTATTAATTAATTTAATTTGAAATGCTTTATTAGGTAAGCTTGTGGAGGATAATTTAATAACAGTCAACGATGTATTTTCTCTTTTTATTAAAATACAGTATAAAAATGCATTTGACTTTCTGTAACTAAACGATTAGAAAATAATAATAATATAATAATGAGAGTGGTTAGGCCTTAGTCTACCACGCTGGCCTAGTGCGGGTTGGTAGACTTCACATACCTTCGAAATTCCTGTGAAGAAATTCTCGGGTATGCAGGTTTCCTCAAGATGTTTTCCTTCACCGTTGTAGCAAGCAATATTTCTCTATATAATATAATAATATATGGGCTGTGGACCGGAAGGTCGTGGGTTCGATTCCCAGGTCGGGTATTTTCTAATTTAATGTGCCCGGGACTAGATCCCCAGAGAGAGAGAGAGAGAATTGACGTCAAGCAGCCATCCGGTCGTAAAAACTTAACCAAATCCTTTCCACAACATTCTTGAAAAAGTGTGTTGCGCTATCCTCACATCACGGTGGGATAAGGGCAGGTAGAAAGAAAGAAATATATTAAGAGCTTAATCTAGGTATCATAAATTACCTTTCATTCTAAAAACTGATTATTTGAGTGGTAGATACACGTTGGTAGAGACTGCCTCGGTGGCGTGGTGGTATTTCGGTACGACTACGGTTCTGAGGTCTCGGGTTCGATCCCCGGGTCGGGCAAAGTGATATTGGATTTTTCCATATCAGCCCGGAGTTTGGAATTTATGTCCGATATGGCGATAGGCTCGCCCCCTATCACATCTGGGACGGAACTAAGCTCGGCGAAATGCGGGTGTTCTAGTTCGCTAGTGCGCCTCTGCCTACCCCTTCGGGGATACAGGCGTGAGCTTATGTTATGTTATGTTAGAGACACATTGTAGACAGTAACGTCCAGCGTATTAACGGGCCGGCTCGACTGGTCTGATACCACGGTCTCACCGAAAACTGACGTAAAGTAGCAACTCGCTGTTTCGTTTCTTCGACTGCTCTAATCAGTGCCACTGCCTATCCTTCGCGGATACAGGCGTGAGCTTACGCTTTTGTATAGAGATAGATAATGCATTCAAATAAAAAATAACACATTTAATATTTATAACATTCTGTTATCTCAAAGCCTAGTCTGTTACTACACTTAGGCAATAAAATTGTTATTTTTAAATGATAACGCATTACATTTAGCCAATTAATATAATGCTAATACAGTATATCGTCCTATCTATTTGAATACGACAATTATTATTTGAAATAGCTACTTTTTACACATTCTACTTCGATTTTTCTTTTCTAAAAAATATTTCTTGTCTTCTCTTTTTTTTAATTCTTTCTACCTCTGGTACTTTCTAGTATTGCGCGATACGACTATGATCTTGAGGTTTTCGATTCGATCCCCGGGTCGGGCAAAGTGATATTGGATTTTTCAGTGTCAGCCCGGAGTCTGGAATTTATGCCCGATATGGCGATAGTCTCGCCCCCTATCACATCTGGGATGAAACTAAGCTCGGCGAAATGTGGTTGTTCTAGTTCACCCGGTCTTGAGCACCTTCCAGACATGTTTGTGACTTTTGGGTGTTATTTAGCATTAACTTAATACACAAGCCCACGTTTCGTAAGGGGTAAACCGGTGTCTAAATAATTAGCTTTGGTCCATTCATGTGACATTCACAAAATCGAAAACTGTACATATTTACTATTTAGTATCAATCACGCCTGTATCCCCGAATGGGTAGGCAGAGGCGAACTAGAGAACTAGAACACCCACATTTCGCCGAGTTCATTTCCGTCCCAAATGTGATAAAGCAAGCCTATCGCCGTATCGGACACAAATTCCAGACTCCGGGCTTATACTGAATAGAAAATTCCAGAATCAGTTCCCCGACCCGGAGATCGAACCCGGGACCTCAGGACGGTGTTCGTAACGCGCAATCATACTACGCCACTGAGGCAGTCGAAATTTTGGCAATACGCAAATATCCACTTCTATAAAAGGTACGGCAGATTTCTCATTTGCATAATATTTACGAATGACTAAAGTTAGTTTAACTAACTGCGGACAGTAATAAGATCTAGTTCCACGGTTAGGATTAACATCTGTATTATTAGACATGTTTAAAAATTTGGTAATCGTTGTGTGATTATCGATAATTGGACCGTGTTGTGCAGAAATCAACCAACTCACAAAAAAAGACAAAATGTTATTAATGCCAACATAATCATTAATAGATCATATCGGTGTTAATAATTTTGTTTGCTACTTTTGTGGATTGGTTAATTTCTGCACAACACGGTCCAATTTCCCTACAGCATTAATGCCGGCTCGACTGGGTTGCTACCACTATCTCGCAGAAAATTTTACAACCAACAAAAGTCGTTCCTTAATGTAGAGGTAGGGGCAGCGTATATGGGCTGTTAACGGGAGGTCCTGGGTTCGATTCCCAGATCGGGCAGTGATATTGTTTTTTTTTCAATATAAGTTCGGTGTCTTGAATTTGTGCTCGATATGGCGAGAGGCTCCCCCCTATAACATTTGGGACGGAACTAATCAAGCCTATCGCCATATCGGGCACAAATTCCAGACTCCGGGCTGATAATGAAAAATCCAATATCACTTTGCCGACCCGGGGCTCGAACCCGAGACCTCAGAACCGTAATACCACCACACCACCGAGGCAGTCAGGCCTTTTTGGAAGTCAGATAAAAATCACACAAAACAAATCTGTAAGGAAGGCCGTGAGTCCTCTAGCCAATGAGACACTGACCTGAGAGGAGCCAAGGTCGGTTGTGTTTACTTCGTCCTATTCTTAGGTATAACTAATGGATTGTTATTTGCTAAGGGCCTATATATGAAAAAATCCAATATCACTTTGCCTGACCCGGGGCTCGAACCCGAGACCTCAGAACCGTAATCGTACCGAAATACCACCACGCCACCGAGGCAGTCAGGCCTTTCTGGAAATCGGTCGATAAAAAACACAAAACAAATCTTTAAGGAAGGCCGTGAGTCCTCTCGCCAATGAGACACTGACCTGAGAGGAGCCAAGGTCGCTGGTGTTTACTTCGTCCTATTCTTAGGTATAACTAATGGATTGTTATTTGCTAAGGGCCTATAAAGTTCCTATCTTAATCAATGTTTTGACTTTATTTAGAGAGTTTATCGCTTTAGTTCGCGAAGTGTACTACAAGTTATCCCCTTGGTCTACAGCATATATGAGCTGTGGACTGAGAGGTCCCGGGTTCGATTCCTAGGTCGGGCAAATGATTTCTAATTTGGTTTTGCCCGGGACTGGATCCCAGAGCGGGGGTCGACGTCAGGCAGGCAGCCGGTCGTAAAAACTAAGCTGAGTCCTTTCTGCAATCTGCTTAAAAAATGTTGTACCAACCCCACATAAAGGTGAGATAAGGGCAGGTAGAAAGAAAAAAGAAAGTGTAAGCTCCACGAATTTGATCGAATTAACATTAAGCCTCGTAGGCGGGGTTGTATTTCGGTACGACTACCTTCCTGAGGTCTCAGGTTCTGTCCCCGGGTCGGGCAAAGTGATATTGGATATTTCCGTATAACCCCGGAGTCTGGAATTTGTGCCCGATATGGCGATAGGCTCGCCCCCTATCATCATGGGATGGTACTAATCTCGACGAAATGTCGGTGTTATAGTTCGCTAGTTCGCCTCTGACTACTCCTTCGGGGATACAGACGTGAGCTTATGAGCTTATGTACCTATTGATCTGTCATAAAAGCTATGAATTAGCCTACGAGAAATAAATGAATCATTTCAATCATTTCCTTACAAGGCCTTAATTTTTGAACTTTAATTCGAGCATCTAAGCACCTTATGACTCAAAATAATTTACAATTAAATCAATAATAGACAAAAGTAGCGAAGGCTATATGTGTTTGCTCAGTCAACGCGTAAAATCTATAATACTATGTGTGCACAGATGGTTTTACTATTAAAACTATAATACAAGCAGGAAGATGATGACAAAGAAAATAAGAATTTAATTATGATAAACTGGCTGGTTTTAACCTAACTCAAAACTAAGTAGTCAACACATAAACCTAAATATCGACTTCAAAATTCATAAAATCTTGTCCAAATCTACATGAGACCACAGTTTGAGCTAATTTTATTGAACGCAAAAATAATTTTGACAATCGGTACCTATTTGTTGAAGATATCAGATATGTAACATAAAAATACAGACTAATTGACCTTCCGAAATCATTTGCAACCCCCAAAAAAGTCTTTCTTTTAAGTCATTTTGAGTTAATTTATTTGGGCTACGTTTAGTCAAAACTCGGCAAATCCTACAACAGTATAAATGCGAAAGTTTATGAGTGTGTATGTTTGTTATGTCTTCCCGCTCAATCGGCTGGACCAAATTTGATGAAATTTAGTATAGAGGTAGCTGACACCCTGGATTAACACATAGACTCGGAAAATAAATTTCCACGCGGAGTCGCGGCAACAGTTAGTATATTCCTAATTTTATAATGATAAAACACTAATCTAAAATGACCTTCCGATGACCATCACAAACTATTTATTTTAGGCCTTATCTCTTTTAGATTAGAGCACAAAATCGCTTTGCGTCACTTAAGCCCTGTAGCTCGCAATGGTTCATAAGGCCTTAATAATAAAACAATTTTATCGCGCGGCTTTGCCTTCATAATCCTGTTTGGATAAATAAGACTAATAATTTAAAGTTGATTTTTGGAATGCTTAGATACACGTAATACTAAACGGTTTATTTTAGGATGTTCGACTTTTGGGACAAAACTAGATTTTACATTCATAAAATTCATTTCCTATCTGTGTAAACCACATCAAAATCGGTTCAGTCGTCGAAGATTAAACTAGGCAAACGATATAACTTAAAATCAATGTAGCCAGCAAAGTCAATACCATCAAAATATGTAATATATTTATTTCATATTTTAATCAATAGATTACGTTGTCCAAAATTCATAATCGAGAATTTTAGGGCAACTTGCAGATTTTAAATCTCGATTTATAACTAATATCGATTTAAATTAATGATTGTATAGGTTAAATCGAGTTTAGGACTATCTCTTGATTAGTAAAAGACCCACGGAATCGAAGCTGCGAGCAACCACTAGTATGCAATAAACATAGAAAAACAGACATTCGTACTATTTATTAACATATAAACTCCCTTGAAACGTTTTGCAATGAACAAATATCACTGATTAGATGGCCTCGTTAGAAAAAAAAACAAGATATCAAGACATCTCTAGACATAGTTAGGTAGCCTACACTGTCTTATCTAGGTTCAACGGCTGGCGAAGTAGATAAAAAAATACAACACTCTTCCTTTATGCAATGATTAGCGAATGAAATATAGCTGGCAGTTGTAATACTAAGCATAACTTCACGCCTGTAAGAAGCGGTAGCCAGAGGCGCAATTAGATTTCACTCTTATTCTTTATTTAAAATATGGCCTCCATCAAAGTTTGATGATTTTGCCAACGACAGTGTTTAATAAATCCATTACTCAATATAAGTAAAATTCTCGAGTCTAGATTTCACTCGCAGAACTTATTATTGACATGGAGTTTGGCAATACTGACAATTAAAAAATATTTCAAATAAAATCAAATCACAATATTTATTGAATCCATAAAATGTTCGAACATCATTTAGATTCCGTCAAATTTTACCTCTACCGCCTGCTCGGAAGGCTGTTTCGCCAGAGAGCAGGCAAGAAACTCTGACGTTGCTCTTTTCAGAATCAGTTTACAGTCAGTTTCTAATACAGTACAGCACCAGATACAGAAAGACCTTAAATTAGAGCAATCGGTGAAATTTGGGAGTTCTTTTTTGTTTTCAGAGACTGGCAAACGATCAGCGGCCCGAGCGGGAAAATTTCTGACAATCGTAAATGTATTGGAACTTGCTGCGCACTGATGACATTTGATTAATATTTCGTACAAATTTCATAGACGCGCATCGAGCTCGAATACATTTACGGTTGTCAAAAATATTCCTGCTCGGGCTGCAGATGGGTCACGTGATGGTAAGTGATCTCCACCGCCCATAGACATCCTAAAATGCTAAAATGACTATCGAAAGTGCATATCAAGCTATTATCGGGCTATCTTCGGCTATCTATATCACCTATTTCGACAAGATTAGAGGAACAGTGGCACTGACGTCAATGTGTTTGAAAAATGTACAGACGAGACATGCTAGGCTCAAGTCAATTTATGGCGACCACCGTACACATGGTGCATAGTGCTGCCATAGTGACCCAGCTCCGTGTGTGGTTCGCGTTCCAGGATCAGCCAGTGTACTTCCGGTTCTCTCGAGGGGCTTGCGGCTTGATTTGATGGTAGGTTGAGACGGGTATGGGGATATCCAAGTTAATGGGACCATCCTGGAAATAAACTCTATCGAACACAAAAATAATTTTGAAAATCCGTCCACATTTGGCGGAGATATCGAGTAACATACATAAAAAAATACAGACGAATTGAGGACCTTCTCCTTATTGGAAGTCGGTCGAAAACTAGAAAACTTTTTTGCGTGGTAAAGCCACGCTGTAGACAGTAACGTCTACAGCACGAATGGGCCGGCTCGACCGGTTAGATACCACTGTCTCACAGAAAACCGACGTAAAGTGGCAGCTTGCTGTCGCGTTTCGTTCGGTGAGTGAGATTTCCGGTGGCCCATTTCCCCACTCCCTTTTCCCTCCCCTTCCATTCCCTCCTTTTAGGTTGGCAACGCACCCATGATTCTTTTTGTGTCTTGGGTGTCTATGGGCGGTGGAAATCACTTACCATCAGGTGACCCATCTGCTCGTCTGCCAAACTCTGCTATAAAAAAAAAAACAAAAAAAATAGACATTTTGGAACTGGGAACATCCATACACAGCTATAGTTATCAAGGTCATTTATCCCAGACATTTTAGTTCACATAACACACCCATATCTCGCATAGACGCGTGACTCAACAGGATGTAGGTGACAAAAAATATAACCGCAGCCAAACTAACATAATGACCGTTATGTACTATGTACCATAGTACATATCTGTTTTAATTAAAGCTTGATAATTGGTAATTAATTTTGGATTTAATAAGCTACATATATATTAATATGCAGACTATATATCGCCTATAGACTGCCTCGGTGGCGTGGTGGTATTTCGGTACGACTACGGTTCTGAGGTCTCGGGTTCGATCCCCGGGTCGGGCAAGGTGATATTGGATTTTTCCATATCAGCCCGGAGTCTGGAATTTGTACCCTATATGGCGATAGGCTCGCCCCCTATCACATCTGGGACGGAACTAAGCTCGGCGAAATGTGGGTGTTCTAGTTCGCTAGTGCGCCTCTGCCTACCCCTTCAGGGATACAGGCGTGAGCTTATGTTATGTATATATCTGAGCCTTATAATACGGTTTATCATACAAATGTGAAGCTATTTTTCGACCGCCTTCAAAAAAGGAGGAGATTCTCAATTCGTCTGATTTTTTTAAATGATTTTCAAGAGTCCTTCTTTTGTGTTCGATAAAGCATATTCCAAGGGTGGTCCCATATAAATTTGGTCACGATCAGAAAGTTTTAAAGTCGGTCCATTTTGTTTTTAAACTTATGATTATTATTAGCTATTTTTCTTAGACTACATTTTGTAATGGGGAGTGGAAAGGGAATGGAGAAGGGGAGGGGAATTTAGGCCATTGGATTCTCACTCATCGAATAAGACATCAATTTACGTAAATTTTCTGTAAGACAGTGGTATCAATCCGATCAGGCGACCCATTCGTAATGTATTTTAAATTTAAGAATCATCCAAATCGGTCCACGCATGTCAGAGTTATCGGTGAACGTACCTACTCATTATTTCAAGTCGGTTACAATTAACATGTTGTGTATATTCGTATTGCATCTGGCATTGTATTACAGCATCAACTAACACACTTCCGAGACAGACAGACGCCGAAATGTCTATATATAAAATGATAGAGCGACAGTGATTTTAAAAAACTATAGCACAGCGCGGTTTCCGAAACTGTTATCAAATTAACAATCAATTTAGCTTTGACTTTGACAGCATAATCATTCGGGATACTGAAATCTGAACCATGGATAGTCAAGTAAAATTGACATTCGTTTATTGGATTTCGGCATTGATCAGTCCTTTAGAAACCGGGAGAAAGTGAAATTAGAAATATTGATATCTTTAATAATTTATGTTTGAGTAACAATATTGAGGCCCTTATATTATCGAATTTTAAATAGTCACGGTCGGCTCGGCCTCCGCTGGCCCATACGCTTATGTAACATATGCATATGCCGCCTCCGACGTGATAAAAGAGGAGGTGTTGTAAGTATTTTGTTATACGAGATAATACATAGTATATGTATATTTACTAAACTGTATTTTAAGATTTTCATAATTATATGTATAACACCACGAGTTTGTAAATACCAACTTTCCGTTATATTCTGGCCTATTTGCGAACTGTGCAAATAAATAGAAACTCTCTTATGGTATACAGTAACCGTTACATAGGTCAGATTGTGAGTTTAAATACTTATAATGTATACTAATACTTCGAAATGCATTGTTTACACATATTTCAATGAATCATCGCGATATTTTGCAACAAGTTTAGCGTAAAACTGAATTAATGCAATCAGACTCCGCGCGGGGTGGTCTAGTTCTGATAAATGTACAATTATATAGAAATTGAAGACGGTTCTAGGTGGTAGGTCTTTCATTTATACTTTTAGAATATGTAGTATGGAACACACTTCTAATAAATTGTCGCCTCTTTGCTCTAGCGTCAGCATGTATGGACTGTGGACCGGGAGTTCGATTCCCAGGTCGAGCAAAGCAATTTTTCCAATTTGATTTGCCCGGGACTGGATCCCCAGAGACCCCCTCTTGACGTTGACGTCAGGCAGGCAGCAGCCGTAAAACTAAGCAAAATCATTTTCTGCAAATAACTTGAAAAAGTATGTTGCGCCGACCCCACATTAATGTGGGATAAGGGCAGGTAGAAAGAAAAGACAATTCTCCGAATAAAAAGACATGGCGAGATTTGACAAATGTTTCATGATTTTTTGACAGCCTCCGTTGCAAAGCAGACGAATAGCCGGCTGTAAAGCGGGAAGCCGCGGGTTTGATTCCCGCATGAGACAAATGTTTATTTGGCCTATATTAATGTATTTCGGGTCTGAGTGTTGTGAGACCGAAAGTCTCTCGACGTTCCTGATATCCACGTCAGAAAACTCGTATCTCTTAGTGTGAGGCCAGTCTGCCTAGCACGCGCGCCACAAGAAAATTTTGTCAACGCTTTCTGTCGGGTTATAACCGGTTTTCACTATTTGTCTACGGATTCTAACATGTGTTCTCGGTTATTTTCGGCCGACTTCCACAAAAGGAGGAGGCCCTCAATTCGTCGGTATTTTTTTTTATGTATGTTACTCGATATCTCCGCCAAATGTGGACCGATTTTCTTAATTCTTTTTGTGTTCGATAAAGCTTATTTCAAGGGTGGTCCCATATAAATTTAGTCACGATCGGTAAATTGGAAGTCGGTCAGTTAAGTTTTTACACATAAGCTCACGCCTATATCCCCGAAGGGGTAGGCAGAGGCGCACTAACCAACTAGTACACCCACATTTCGCCGAGCTTAGTTCCGTCCCAGATGTGATAGGGGGCGAGCCTATCGCCATATCAGGCACAAATTCCAGACTCCGGGCTGATATGGAAAAATCCAACATCACTTTGCCCGACCCGGGGATCGAACCCGAGACCTCAGGATAGTAGTCGTACCGAAATACAACCACGCCACCGAGGCAGTCTTAAGTTTTTAAACTTGTGATTATCATACAATATTGTAGACAACATCTCTCCAGTCGGTTATCGAGATATATCGTGACACGCATGCTAGCCGGGCAGGACCGGGTATATAATTGTTTGGTATTATTTATTTTATTTGGCATTGGAATAGACTTAAGTAGATATCTAATACAAGGCCGATCTGGGTCATGTTACGCCTGTACTCCCGTTGAAATCTAATGCTCTCCCCTAGGAACTATAGTAGTTCCGCGTCATAGAACTCTACATAGTGATGAGTGAAAAGTTTAAAAAAGAAAACCTATACTAGTTTAACGTTTTATTAACCCTAGTGTATTGTTAATAATATTTATAAGATAAAAGTTTGGTTTGGTCGCCTCTTTGGTCTAGTGGCAGCATATATGGGCTGTGGACCGGGAAGTCCTGGGTTCGATTTCCAGGTCGGGAAAAGTCTCTTTAACTTTCCCGGGACTGGATCCCCAGAGAGGGTTGACATCAGGCAGGCAGACAGTCGTAAAAACTAAGCCAAATACTTTCTACAACATGCTTGAAAATGTGTGTTACGCCGACCCCACATTAAGGTGGGATAAAGGGAAGTAGAAAGAAAGAAAGAAGTCAGTAGTTTGGTAATAGTAAGCTACACATAACATTTTCTTACGTTTTGTTTTCTTTCAGCCTTTCAATGGGACCCAACCACCTAACTCTCAAAAAAGGACAAAATTCTGAGCCAAAGTTTATAATATGCTATTTGCCATACGATAATGATAGCCTAATTGCAGTAAATATATAGTGTCTACATATGAAACACACATTTTTCAGTCAGTTGAAAATATAAAAACAAACGAGAGATTTATCAAATCTGTCTATCAAGGAGTACCTAAATTCGCGAGGTACGACCGATACGGCGATAAATTCGCCACGTGCGCCTCTATATGGGTCATGGCAAAATAATCTTCTAATCCATATTATCAAAGATGGCACTCAAATAGGTAAATAGGTAAATGTAATCTCCATTACATAATTTGTAAATCGATTTTTAATTTAATAAAAATAAATTAATTTTTAATTCTGTTGTTAATAAATTGATTAAATTAATATAAGATTTTTTGTAGTTCTATTTTCGAATATTCTTTATTTGAAATCATGATTTTAATTATAATCTAAATGATTTAAAATATAATTTAATGGTAAATCTACGAGTTAGCAGATAAACATTACAATTAAAAATACATGCCAATTGTATTTCGTAATCTAATTCAAATGACATCTGGACAATACGATTTTTAATTGTAATTGTATTAGTAACTGATATCCAGAATGCGAACGCGTCAAAACTCAAAAGTGACTTGCAATTGTTGATGAATTACACCATTGTTTCTTATTATTGATGGTCAGCGAATTATCGGTGATTCAGTGTATCTTTTATCAAGGTTTTTCACTCATATTCAGAGCCTGTGGAAGCAATAACTTTCATTTTCAACCCACGACATTTGCTTCAGGAATAATACACACTTCGGGCTACCTAAACGAAGCTAGATTGGAAAGGTTGCAGAATTGATTTGGCTTAGTTTTTAAGACCGGCCTGCATGATGTCAACATCCTTCAGAAGGCAGTCCGGAGCTAATTGGGGCACCCTCCCGATCTGGGAATCGAACCCAGAACCTCCTGAATCACAATCCATGTACATTACCACTAGACGGATAGCAGTGTATATCTTAGATGATAAATCACATTTGAAGACCAATTCGTTTGTAGATTTTATTTCTTTCTTTCAACCTGCCCTTATCCCACCTTAATGTGGGGTCGGCGCAACACTTTTTCAATGTTACAGAAACAATTTGCCTTAGTTTTTACGACCGGCTATCCGCCTGACGCCAACCTCCATCCTCGAAATCCAGTCCCGGGAAAATAGTATTCGAAAAACACCACACCCGAATCGAACACTGAACCTCCTAGTTCACAATCCATATACTAGCCACTAGAGGCTACCAATTATTTTGTAGATCAAGTGTCAAAAATGTGTTTCCTTTAGAATGCGTGTCCTAACATATTATATTGTTGTTTATGATAATCGATATGTTTGCTTTCGTCGTCCGGGCGTCGACTATTTACTGTACCCGTCACTCAGCTCACAATATAGTCTGTGGTGACCTTCGCGAAGGGAAATTTTATACCCGACTTCGAAAGAAAGGCATCTAATCTGCGGCCCGAGCAGGAAGTTCTGACAATCGTTAATGTATTTGAGCTGGCTGCGCACTAATGATATTTGGTTAATATTTCATAGACGCGCATCGAGCCTGAATACACTTATGATGATTGATAGCCTCCGTGGCGTAGTGGGCGAGTTGCCGGTTGTGAAGCGAGAGGCCGCGGGTTCGATCGCGGGACAAATGTTTGTATGGCCTACAGATATTTGTTTCGGGTCTGGGTGTTATGAGACCGAAAGTCTCGTAGTTCCTGATACCCACGACACAAGACTCGTATCTTAGTATGGGGTCAGGACTATGTATGTGACTATTGGTTTTGAAAAAAAAGGTTCAAAAGTAACGGTCTAATAGCTAAAATTGTGAAGTCAAAAGCCGTTGATTTCACTTTAACTTTTGTTTTCGATGAAGTAACTAGTGGTTAAAGAGATGAGCACATAAGTACCAGTTTAAAAACTTAATTAACTGACATGACCAAATTAATATGGGACCACCCTTGAAATAAGCTCTATCGAACACAGAATTTTGAAAATCGGTCCACAATTGACGGATATATCGCGTAACATACATAAAAACACAGAAGAATTGAGGACCTTCTCCTTTTTGGAAATCGGTCGTAAAATAATTTTCAATTCGAGAATACTTCAGCTGTCGCCTCTTTGATCTATTAGCAACATATATTTTCACCTGAAAACAAATTTCAAAGAAATTAAAAAACAAATTAAAAAGAATTTAATATTTACTCCTGAAAACGTATAATAGAAAAGTAGCGAATTTGTTCACGATAAACGCACCCAGATTATGATAATGTTAAAAAATCTAAAAACCTAGGTCTGTATCGGCGTCGTGTCTAATTCGGTGCCGTTATCACCGACTATCACATTCGCAATCTCTTGCAGCTCCGATAACTAGCCCAGCCCTAGTTTAGGGATGTGAGAGTGTTTATCGATAACATTTTTTATTTCCAAAATTTTGTACTTGCTACTTGACGTAAGAACGTCATTCTACTGTAAGGCCGCACTATAGTATAGTTGCAAGCAGGTTGCTGAAAAGATTTGGCATTGGTTTTTACGACCGCCTCCTGGCCCAACATGAACCCCTACAGGTCCAAAAATATTTGTCAGATTGTTAAGATCGAACAAAATATACGTTATAGTTTAGATCGATTGCGATATGTTCGCCCTCATTACATCATGACAATATAATATCTTTAGCAAAAATTGGGTGCAATTATTACACATCTGCTCTCCTTCAAGTATAAAAGGCGAGAACGAATGTGTGTGTGTGTCTGTGGTAGTTAAATTTTGAAAAAATCTTTGTTTTTTAGTAGGAATAATAACCAATTTTCAAGTTAAATTTAGTTAATATCATGTAATTTAGGATCCATGGTAACAAATTCCTCATATACAGATACTATAAAATTATATAATTATCTGCCAGAATCATTACAATAAATCGAGAGTTTTTATATTTTTCTTTTATATCGATAAAAAATAAAATTATCGATAAGATAACACAAAAAATGTCTCATCACCAGCCCCCAGTGCACTTTCCTTATCAAAAACCTAACGTTTTTAATGCTTGATATAAATATTTGTATATTAGCATAGACAAATATGCGCACTGTGTTCATACCTAATATTATATTATGAAAACTGTATACGCAGTTTTTTAAATAGCAGAGGCTGAGGAACGCGTATGTAGGTCACCTGGTAAGTGATATCTTTTTTTTATTGACATATCAAGGAAGATGAGCACGCCACCTGATGGTAAGTGGTTACCATACGGGTATCGGCAATGCCAATTCTATCCTAATTCTAATATTAATGTGACAAAGTATTATTGCATTTAATATTTTAAACAATTTGCCTTTTTTTGTATTTCTTGTGTACTCTTTTGTCGCCTGTAATTTTGGCAAAAAATCTTTCTTTTTTCTACCTGCCTTCCCACCACCACCCACCTAAAAGTGGAGGTTGGCGTAACACACTTTAGCAAACAGGTTGGAGAAATGATTTGGCTTAGTGTTTACGACCGGCTAACGTGGTCGACGTTCCTCCCTCGCTCTGGGGGACCCTCTGGGGATCCGGTCCCGGTCAAACCAAATTAGGAAATTCGCTTTGCCCGACCTGGGAATCGAACTTAGGACCTCCCGATCCACAGCCCATACATGCTGCCGCTGAAGGCCACCAACTTCAAAAAAAGGAGGGTCTAAAATAATTCTTCTTTGTATTTTAATTTCAACCAAATGTCATGAGCGCACAACCATTCAAACACGGACCTAGAAAAAAGAGGACGGAGCGCTAGGGACTTTTAAAGTGAAGCAGGTTTTTCTGTCGATCCGATCTATCCACATGTAATGGCGGCAACTGAGTGAGTGCGCAGCTTAGCACACTTTTGTAGAGTCGCGTTTGTGTGCGTGGCTTATCAGTGGCTTCCGAAAAACAAAATGGCGGTCACTTTTGACAGTTTTGACACCGGTTCCGTCGTGTTTATTTTAAAAATATTTTCTAAGAAAATGCTAACGCAGTAATTTCCCCGATTTTTCTTTATCATCAACATTGGACGTGTTTATCGGGGATTATAGATTTTAGAATAAATAAAATTTGATGATTTATTGATTGTGATTCAGATACTTCAATGCATCCATGTTTATGGGATATACAGACACGATATCTGCGTAAAGTAACATATACTCACGCCAGTGCCGTGAATTCTGTATAGACAAAGAGGCACTGACTACCATGACAACATGATGACAAATGACATTACATGAAAAGTGAAGCAGGATTTTCGGCTCATTCGATCAGTCGCCGCCATTATGTGTTGATATAAATATAAATATAAATAACACCCAACTGTCATATATATACTCCTGACCCCACACTAAGATCGACTCTTGTGTCGTGAGAATCAGGAACTACGAGAGACTTTTGGCCTCACAACACCCAGACCCGAAACAAACATCTGTGGGCCACACAAATATTTGTCTCGGTGCGGGGATCGAACCCGCGGCCTCTCGCTTCGTAGCCTGCTCGCCCGCTGCGCCACGGAGGCTGTCAGAATAGATAGATATATCAAATGAGCCGAAACGCTGCTTCACTTTGAATGATCCTAGCGCTTAGAAGATACTTTTTTTCTATCTTACGTCAATATGCACTTTACAAGCATATCACCGAAAGGATTCGGCTAAGTTTTTACGATCAATTGCCTGTCTGACGACAACCCCCTCGGAGATCCAGTCCCGGGAAAATAAATTAAAAAACCTAACCTGGGAATGGAACCCAGTACTTCTCGTTTAGCTCATATACCACTAGACTAAGGAGGCGACACAATGACGTTATCGATAACAAGGTTAAAAAACTTTATAGAGTGGTAGCGACTCGGAAGAAATAACGCTTATCTCTATTACTTTATGTAACAAAGGACTCTATATTATCTACTGACAAAGAGTCTAAATGTAGCTTATTTTTTCTTACACTCACGCTTAGTCAACGAGGTTAGACAGGAGTGTTGCCAGACGTCCCAATTTTAACACATCTCGATTGGATCGATCGATTTTAATCCAAATCCGCGCTGGACAAACTATCTCTAGGTTTTCGAAATTTATTCGATGAAAAACATAACAACACAACATAAGCTCACGCCTGTATCCCCCAAGGGGTAGGCAGAGACGCACTAGCCAACTAGTACACCCACATTTCGCCAGGCTTAGTTCCGTCCCAGATGTGATAGGGGTCGAGCCTATCGCCATATCGGGCACAAATTCCAGACTCCGGGCTGATAGGGAAAAATTCAATATCACTTTGCCCGACCCGGGGATCGAACCCGAGACCTCAGGACGGTAGTCGTACCGAAATACCACCACGCCACCGAGGCAGTCGTTATTCGATGATGCATGTACAAAAGCACATAATGATGACTAGATTTTCGAATTTATTCGATGATGCGTGTGCAAAAGCACATAATGATGATAAAGTTTAAACACATACATATCACAAACGTATAAAAAAAGAGGACGTAGAACTAACATTGAAGGTAAAGCAGGGTTTTCTGCCGATTCGATTATGACATGTAATAGCGGCGACTGAGTGTTAGAGTGTGCGTAGGGCACTTTTGTAGAGGCGCGTTTGTGTGTGTGGCTTATCTGTGGCGTCCGTTTAACTATAGGCGAAACGTTGTCCCTTTTTTATACGTCCATGATACACATGTATATATTAGACTCATGTCTGTATCCCCGAATTTGATTCTTTGATTTGATTCTTGCACTAGTAAAAAGCTACATTATTTTTTAAGTGACATACCGCAATACTCAAACACTTAAGGTCTATCCGTCAAAATTGTATAGTGAAAATCAATGTAGGAAGCCGTTAAAGTTGAGTAGCGTTCCAGTATTAAGTCGTTAGGCTACTTTTCCCCGAAAAATATACCGGTTACCGAGGATATCCACGCGAACGGAGTCTCGAGTAACAGTTATGTTTAATAAAAATATAATGACCTCAAATAAAATAATTCCGCACAAGAGTCCGCTGTTCTAATAGATAATGTACAAGTATATTGTACACTCGGTGTTTTTATTAAAGGACAACGCTCTGTACTCGTAGCTTAGTCATCCGGTGAGGAAGCGCTGCGATTTTTTAACCTACCTAGGTTATTAGGTTCTTGTTTCGTTCCCCAAGACGGGCATAGCGGATTTTCTAACATTGTCCGGGACTGGATTCCAAGGAAAGTTTTGGCGGCAGACAGGCAGTGTTTATAAAAACGAAAGCAAAATATTTTCTTTAAAATGCTTGAAATAGTAGATTACGATCCCATATTAAAGTGGGATAAGGTCAGGTGAAAGAAGATTAAAGAAGAAAGAAAAGAAAAAGAAAGACACTTTATGATGATTATAAAATCCTTTTTATCTACCCTTAATGTGCGGTCGCCGCAACACACTTTTTCAAGCATGTTGCAGAAATTATTTGGTTTAGTTTTTATAACCAGCTGCCTGCCTGACGTCAACCACCCTCTGAGGATCTAGTCCCAGGCAAATCAAATTAGAAAAATTGCTTTGCCCGACCTGGGAATCAAACCCAGGACCTCCCGGTCTACAGCCCGTTTATGCTACCACTAAACTAAAGAGACGACCAATTATAAAATCTCATTTATTTAAATTCTTTTGGAAGTAAATATTCTTTTGACCCAGTATAGGTACTTCAACTGAATTTCATTAAGCACGTAAGTTCTTCAATAAGTGATTAAAGACAGCACTTGGAAACCCAATTAAAGTGCCTAAAACCGTTTACCGAACTTCTCATACGTGTCAAAACCGCCGAAATATTAATTAAGGCACATAAAACTAAATATCATCCGCAAGGTCACACCCACACGCGCATCTTCTCCATTCATACACGCGTGATCCAATCGGAGCGTGACGCACACACGCGCATCACACACGTGATTGGTCAACTTTCACTCTCGAATACAGCCTACATAGTTTGAATGCCGAGTAAAGCGTTCCGATTGGTCGGATTACGTTTGACCTTTGCCGCCGTTGGCCGTTATAACGTATGTACAAACTATGTGTTATTTACGGAAGTAGGTTTAGGGTTATGTACTGAATGTACGTTGTATACGGTTTCCGTATCGAGGCTTTTCCGCGTATATACGCTTCTCTCGAGCCTCGACCTTGAATCTTGATACGAGGTTCTTGGCATTTGAATGCTTAGAATTTAGATAGATTATATCTTAATGGCTTAGGCTGAGGTCTAGAGCGAACTTCGACTAAGTCTGAGTCAAAGAAACGGACTCAGTGAGGATTTTATTTTAAATCAAGTGGTAGAGCCACGCTGTAGACAGTAACGTTTATAGCACGAATGGACCGGCTCGACCGGTTAGATACCACTGTCTCACAGAAAACCGACGTAAAGTGGCAGCTTGCTGTCGCGTTTCGTTCGGTGAGTGAGATTTCCGGTGGCCCATTTCCCCACTCCCTTTCCCAATCCCCTTCCCTCCCCTTCCATTTTCTCCTTTTAGGTTGGCAACGCATCCATGATTCTTTTTGTGTCTTGAGTGTCTATGGGCGGTGGAGATCACTTACCATCAGGTGACCCATCTGCTCGTTTGCCAATCTCTGCTATAAAAAAAATATCGAATTTTGACTTAGTCCAAGCCATTTTTTAGGGTTCCGTACCTCAAAAGGAAAAAACGGAACCCTTTATAGGATCACTTTGTTGTCCCTCTGTCTGTCTGTCACGACCCTTTTTCGACCGACTTCCAAAAAGGAGAAGGTCTCCATTCGTCTGTATTTTTTTCAGGAAAGTGTGTAGTGGTCAAATACTCAGGTCTACTGTCCCTTGGAGAAAAATCAGACTTCTAAGCCAACGCGATCAAAAGATACAGCCGTTTATGCCGCAAAATTTCGACACTCGCAAGGGAATCAAAACCCGGAGGGTACTTCTCGTGAACTCAGAATCTTGAAATTTGGTACGAAGCAACGTCTTATAGCACAGACAAAGGAAAATATGCGAAACTCATTATATACCTACAGGTTTGTACGGAACCTTGGTGCGCGAGTCCGACTCGCACTTGGTTGCTTTTTTACAAGAAAATAGACTGACAGGCAGACTAAGCAAAGATTTTCTTGTAAAAAATGACTCTGACTAAGTCGATTTAAAAATTCCAAATCCTTACTGTTCAGGCACTGTTACTGTTGAGTTACTGTTGAGTTCGTTTCTTAGACTTAGTCGAAGTTCGTTAACCCTTTGGGGATACAAGCGTGAGGCGTGATACTTTCATACGGGCAAAGACGTGTGCAAAACATAACATATATATGCTCACGCCTGTATTCCCCGGAGGGGTAGGCAGAGGCGCCCTAGCGAACTAGAACACCCACATTTCGCCGCGCTTAGTTCCGTCCCAGATGTGATAGGAGGCGAGCCTATCGCCATATCGGGCACAAATTCCAGACTCCGGGCTGATATGGAAAAATCCAATATCACTTTGCCCGACCCGGGGATCGAACCCGAGACCTCAGGACAGTAGGTGTCCCAAAATACAATCACGCCACCGAGGCAGACTATACTATATATTATATTTTTATAATCGTATATCGAATATACAAATTCGTTTTAAATGCAATAAGAGATAAGACGAAATAATAAACGCCTAATCTAATGACATTGAAACACCTCTAGCTACCAAACGATACAAAGATGCATACAGCACGGACAGTCATATAAAAATGTGCATTATGTACAGGCTGATACGAAATCACAAATAAAAACTATTTCGAGAATTATCCGATCCTGCCACTGACTTTTGAAACTCGATTCTTTTTCAACTACGATTCGATTTAATTTAGTGACTTGAAATTCGAAAATGCCACTGAAATCGAGGTAGATAGTCACGGGCGGCTCGGCCTCCGGTGGCCCATACGCTTATGTAACATATATATATGCCGCCTCCGACATGCACTAATTTTAAGTCACTAAATAAAATCAAATCGAGTGTAAAAGTTACCCTACTGACCAAAATATACCACTTTTGGAGCAAACTCTATCAAATACAAAAATAATCTTGAAAATCAATCCACATTTTTGTTTAATCTAAAATCGGTCCACATTTATTTTTAATCTAAAATCGGTTTGCATTTTTTTTTCTAAAATCGGTCCACATTTTTTTTGTTATCAATTAGCAAGAGCACTAAATTATAATCTATCATTCATTCTACCTGCCCTTATCCCACCTTAATTTAGGATAAACATCAAACCCCATTTAGGATTCAGGCCCGGGAAAATCCTGTAAGAAAAAGCGACATATGAATCGAACCCAGGACCTCCCGATCCACAGCCCACATGCTACCATAAGACTAGATACTTAAATAATAAAACATCCTTAAATGCGCGTAATGATAAACTACAAGTATTATATAAGTCTATATCATTTAAGATAACCCCATTTTTTGCCTGGAGATACTTAAACTTGTTACAAAGTTGAGGATTCTTTTATAAAATCTTGCTAGAATATAAAATTTAAATACTGTCTTCGTCGCAGTTCTGTTTGCGGGATTAGACTAAACAAGAACTTTGAAAATATTTGAAATAAACCTATTTTATACGGATTCTATCACGATTTGTTTATTTTATATTTGATTTCGTGTAGACTTCATTGATTTATTGAATAAAATAAGTAACACTGAAAACTAATATAAGTAAATAAATAAAATAATATAAGATTACAGAAGCGGTGCCCTCCACAAGAAATTTTTTACAAATGATCACCCCTTTTTAAAATCGGTTAAACGTAAATAATATCCAAGGTTTTTACTTAGATCTCTAAGTAATTTAATCTACTAGTTTAGTTGATAGCCTCCATGGCGCGAGTGGGTAGCCGGCTATCAAACATGAGGACGTGGGTTCGATTCCCGCACCGAAACAAATGTTTGTGTGGTTCACAGATATTCGAGTCTTGGTGTTGTGGAAAGTCCCTGGTAGTTCCTTATACTCACGATAGAGGTGAAACGTCAACAGTGCGCAGCGAACTCGATTGTCAAAAAACTTAACAGACAAAATTCGATCGTAACCAATTATATGGGAATATCTATCGAACACAAAAAGAATTTTGAAAATCGGTCCACATTTTGCGGAGATATCGCGTAACATACATAAAAAAAAATACCGACGAATTGAGGACCTCCTCCTTTTTGGGAAGTCGGTCGAAAAACAGACTAAGCAAAGACTTTCTTCTAAAAAATTACTCGGACTAAGGCAAAATCCCCCCTGAGTTCGTGACTTTGACTTAGACTTAGTCGAAGTTCGCTCTACAGTAGCCCGAGCACGAAAAACTAATGTAAATGTAAATGTATTCGAGATCGCTGCGCACTGATGACGTTTGGTTAATATTTCATACAAATTTCATAGACGCGCATCGAGTTCGAATACATTTACGGTTGTCAGAAAATTTCCTGCTCAGGCCGTAGATCTCTGCATATTTGTATGATTGTTGGGTGTATTTATTTATCTAGGTTTTTAATTCCTCGATGTACTAAACATTTTATCCACACAAAGCCATCTTTTTAATAGTTGACAACGCATCTCTTTAATACATAGTTCAAATTACAGTCACAACCTCTGTAGTTTATTTAACGATTTTTGATAAACGCCAGGTCACAAGATAGCGCTGACATTAAAGTTGGTGCGGTCTAACATTTTAGCTTTTATTAACGCCTGTATCCCTGAAAGGGTAGACAGAGGCGCACTAGCGGACTAGAACCACATTTCGCCGAGCTTAGTTTCGTCCTATGTGATATGCGAGCCCATCTTGCAATTATTATCTGCGAACCCGAAACTTCAGGACGTAAGTCATACTGGCAAATACATCTATAAACTACACCACCAAGGCATTCATTAAGTGGTAGAGCCACGCTGTAGACAGTAACATCTACAGCACGAATGGGCCGGCTCGACCGGCTAGATACCACTGTCTCAAAAAAAACCGACGTAAAGTTGCAGCTTGCTGTAGCGTTTCGTTCGGTGAGTGAGATTTCCGGAGGCCCATTTCCTCCCTCCCTTTCCCAATCCCTTCCCCACCCCTTCCATTCCCTCCTTTTAGGTTGACAACGCACCCATGATTCTTTTTGTCTTGGGTGTATATGAGCGGTAGAGACTTACCATCAGGTGACCCATCTGCTCATTTGCCAATGTCTGCTATAAAAAAACAGAAATAATTTAACATTTAATAAAACTATTGCATACAGGACGCGATAGTGTGTTATTAATTTCGACAACAGTGGAGCCTAAAGTAAAGATAACGTATCAGGTAGCCTAGGTCTTCGATAAAACGCTAAATTTACAAAAAAACGCGTCGATAACGCTGGGCTATCGCGAGCCGTGACACCGTTCGCCTCTAATTCATATTTAGGTTTTATAAAACATAACATAAGCTTACGCCTGTATCGCCGAAGGGGTAGGCAGAGGCGCACTACCGAACTAGAACCATTTCGAAGAGATTAGTTTCGTCCCAGATTTGATAGGGGCATATCGGGTATAAATTCCAGATTCCGGCCTGATATGGAAAAATCTTAATCACTTTGCTCGACGCGGGGATCGAACCCGAGACCTTAGGTTTTATATGATGTATATATTTGAGTTCGTGGTTATAATCCGTGTTTTTTTTATAGTTGAAGCATAGCTTAGTACACCACCCAAGCAGGCATTCAGCAGAAATAATTACATACTCACGCCTATATCCTCGACGAGGTAGGTAGTTTTTGAGTAGAGCCACGCTGTAAACACTTACGTCTACAGCACGAATGGGCCGGCTCGACCGGTTTGATACCACTGTCTCACAGAAAACCGACGTAAAGCTGCATCTTGCTGTCGTGTTTCGTTGGGTGAGTGAGATTAAAGCGAGCAGGCTGGTTACCTGATGCTATGTAATCTTCATCCAGACACATTACCATGCAGGATGAGGGGGATTGATATAAAACAATCGGTCCACAGCCCATACATGCTGCCACTAGACCATAGAGGCGACGCGATATTCGCCAAATGCAAAATATAAATATCTTCATAAAAAACGCTGATAACGCGTACGATAAGATGTAATGCACTAAGGTCTAACATATGAACTTTTAAATCAATAGTTGTCAAATTAGTTGACAACGTCGCATTTAGGGTTCCGTTGGCAAATGACAAACTGAACCTTCAATATAGTTTCATCATGTCCATTTGTCCGTTTATATGAAATTATTTTTCAACGAATTTCAATGGGAGGAGATTTTCAGGGTTCCTTTTGTGTTCGATAGAGCTTCCGAGGGTGGTACTATGTAAATCTGGTTAAGATTTGATGAATTTTGAAGTCGAACTTTAAATTTTTAAACTTATTAAACTATTGGCGCTAAAAATATTATTTGGGTATCTCTATGATTTTATTTAAGTCAATAGTAGCGAGATGTTTGACAGCCTCCGTGTCGCAGCGGGCGAGTAGCCGGCTGTGAAACGTGAGGTCTCAGGTTTGATTGCCGCATCGAGACAAATGTCTGTGCGGCCCACAGATATTTGTTTCGGGTCTGGGTGTTGTGAGACCGAAAGTCTTTCGTAGTTCCTGATACCCACAACACAAAACTTGATCTTAGTGTGGGGTCAGGACTATGTTTGTGACTGTTGGGTGTAATTTTTTTTTTTATATTATAAATGCTTTTAAGGCTGCAAAAAAGGGGATTTAATTAATAATAAGTATTTACTACTACGGAACCCTTAACTATTCATGATCAGACACGAATTGGATGATTCTTTTTATCATAAAATGCATAAACATAGATAATCATAGTCATTACATTAATTATAATTATCTGAATTTTGTTACCTAAGATTTGTTTTCAAATTGAGTTTTTATCAATGTGCTAGGCACCTAGCGACTGAGATATGGCAGTGTCAAACGTACAGCGATGCGAACACGTGACGACGCATTTATTTGGAATGTACAGTCGCTTCTAGGAATCAGAAATGCGCAAACTTCTTACTTAGATTCCGCAAATTCTGATGAATGTTGACGCAAATCTCTTTAGTTCAATATAAATTTGACAGCCTCCGTGGCGCAGCGGGCGAGTAGCCGGCTGTGAAGCGAGAGGCCGCGGTTTCGATCCCCGCACTGAAACAAATGTTTGTGTGGCCCACAGATATTTGTTTCGGGTCTGGGTGTTGTGAGACCGAAAGTCTCCCGTAGTTCCTGACACCCACGACACAAGACTAGTATCTTAGTGTGGGGTCAGGACTATGTGTGTGACTTTGTTAGGTGTTATTTATTTATTATTTTATTTAATTACCTTTTCGTGTGAAGAATATTATGAGGTCATACAGAAATTCTCCAACGGATCGTATAGTATCAGTTTGTCTTGGTTCGGGACGCCTGGTTTTTGCTTTGCAGTTTGTTTAACTATTAAACACACAGTACTCAAACATATTTTCTCATCTTCAGAAACTGCACACAGCTATGATGAAGAAAAACATTAATTTGTCTTTTTTTTTACTAAAATATAACTTTTTAAAAGTAGGAGCTTCTCAAATTCTCGCCATTTTTATGTATATTACCAACACGATATATCCGGCAAATGTGGATGAATTTTTAGACCGACTTCCAAAAAGAAGGTCCTCAATTCATCTGTTTACCCGGATATCTTCGCCAAATGTGGACCAATTTTCAAGATTCTTTTTGTGTTCAATAGAGTTTATTTCAAAGGTAGTTTTATATAAATTTGGACACGTCGGACAAATTTTGAAGTCTATCCGTTAAGTTTTTAAACTTGTTATTTTTGTGTTCGATAGAGCTTTCTCAAAAGTCCCATAAAACCGTTTATTCGTACCCACACCACTACCATAGCTATATCTTAAGGTCTTCAACCAACCAAATTCTAAAGTAGTGAAAGAACCGCCTATCTCGTCCCCTATTTCAACCCCCTTTTTGTGCCCCTAGTTTGTTTCTTTAACGCCTAGGCGTCATTCACGGATAAAAACAATGTATTTAGTACACGCCACAAATACCATTCATAGGATGAAAAGGCCGACGCCGAGCTTCAGCGCTGCCCAAATGAAAAGCTTTAGCGGATTTTAATGCGATATTTTAAATAAAAACTTTACGGACTGAAACTTTCCGTGATCAAATTTATATGGAACCACCCTTGAAATAAGCTTTATTAAACACAAAAATAATCATGAAAATCAAACCACATTTGACGGAGATATGTTACGTGATATCTCCGCCAAATGTGGACCGATTTTTAAAATTCTTTTTGTGTTCGATAGAGCTTATTTCAAAGGTGGTCCCGACATTACTTGCTATTTCGCTTCGGAACCCTTAGCCCTTAACGCGCATTAAAAATTACACCTCCAGTGGTATTGAGGATGCGTGAATCCATATAAATATGATTATCAATTGTATTGACAATTTGTAAATCAAATTTTTTAAAGAAGGAAAATAGACAAAAGAAAATAAAAAAGAAATGGTGACAATTGATGATAAAAAAAATAAGCCCGGAGTTTCTTTCTGCCTTTCTTCTTCGGGTCGTCATCCGTAGGTAGCTAGAGAAAGGCTGGTAGGTTAGCTAGGATAGGGCCTCACGCACCAATCCCAACTGCTTCTAGTATTTCCAGTCAATCCCCTGCCACCAGTCCTGCCATATGCCATTCCCATACAATCCATTCCCTTACACTCTATTCCTATCTCCCCTTATCACCCTATCTTAGCCATCCCATCGTTATTATGTCCATACTTGCCTGCCTGTCGTCAAATTCAAATATAAAATGTAAATTATATTAATCCTAATTTAAAAATTTACTTGTGTTGACTTGTCATAAGTGCTTTTTTACATGCCTACGTGATCAATAAAGATTTTTTTTTTATTTTTATTTTATATTTATAAAAAAGCTCGTGCGAATGAGGCCTAAAAAACCATACGTTCTCAAACTTCCAACCTTCTTAAACTTGCACCACGGACCATCAAACGGACAATTCCAGTTTGTAGCATTTTATTCTAACCCATTTATCTTTTGAGCCGTTTTGTCGAAACTCTTTCACACCTCGCTATCTGCATTGAGTTAGTAGGTAAGGGTGTTCAACGTTTATAAAAACCGTTTACCGTTTCCCTATAACCCTAACCGGTGACTTTGGCCTCTAAATTATATTTGGACATGTTCATACGATGTTCATACGATGCCTCGGTGGCGTAGCTGTATTTCGGGACGACTACCATCCTGGAGTCTAAGGTTCGGTCCCCGAGTAGGGCTAAGTGACATTTAATTTTTGCAATATTAGCCCGGAGTCTGGAATTTGTACCCGATATGGCGATAGGTTCGCCCCCAATCACATTTGGGACGGAACTAAACTCAGCGAAATGTGGGTGTTCTAGTTCGCTAGTGCGTCTCTGCTTACCTCTTTGGGGATACAGGCGTGAGCTTATGTTATTGTATGTATGTTCATACAAAATGTATCGCCTAAAATTAGGTAGAAATGCTGATATGCTGCATAGAAATGTTTATCACGATAAAGGCTTGATCAAACGAACAGCGAAGCAGTAGCAGAGCGAACAATAAATACATCAGTCACATATTCCTGACCACACAGTCTCGTTTCGTCATAGTCACACTCCTTGTGTAGTTCGTGTTCCAGGAGTAGTGTATTTCCGGTTCGAGTGGCTTGCGACATATCTTGGCTTGAGTGGCTTGCGGGTATGGGGGTACATGCTTGTGTCTGCATCGGTCATCAGCCTGTCTTGTCGCTAGCCACTTGATTTGCTTCTCTCCTCTTCGGAGTACGAAGAGCCATAAATAGGCCAGCATGATCTAGTGACCACCAACACAATGTTTGCAGGTCGTCGCTGATTATTTTTGAAACTTGCTATGAGATGTAGTGTAGTCACTTTGTCTTGACCGGATAAAAAAAACACGTCTCACACTCGTCGTAAAATGGCAACCTGCTGATGCGGTGCCCCCTCTCGTTCCTTATCCCTATTCTGTCTTTTAAGTTTGGGAACGCACCCATGATACTCTCGACATCATGAGTGTATTAGCGATTGACATCACCATCAATCATCATCATGACACATTTGCTCGTTTGCCAGTATTTGCCTTAAAATATATAGGCTTATTTTTGTCCAACGAAAAATGTATCACAAGACCGAAACTGCGAGCAATGACTAGTTTAAACTATTACAAGTTTAAAAACTTAACGGACCGACTTCAAAACTTATCCGATAGTGACCAAATTTATATGGGACTTCCTTTGGAATAAGCTCTGTCGAACACAAAAATAATTATATATATATCGGCGCAAAATAGCAAGCTTATTTAAAAAGCCGTTGTTATTTCACGTTATTAATTCATTTTACAATTGTTAAACTGCTGAATCGTTAAAAGATTCTAAAAAGTTAAAATAATTGTTGTAATTATTTCTTTGACATTCGATATTCGGTATCGAGTAGGTAGTTGCAAATATTGCACCCTATAAAAGGAGTGTTCAGAGCAAATTCGACACAGTCGTGCTCCGGCACTCGGACTGTCCACATCCCTAACTAGACGGTGCTATTAAGCACCGTTAATAAAGGGAGTTAGTGAATTTCAGTGTTCACAGTTGATAAATAGGATGAATAATCATCTTATTGTCAAAATTGACGTCAGCATGGCTGACGTCACCGTTTTTTAAAACAATGTTAGCGTTCGCCCTTCGACATATATAAATAGTTATATTTTCTTGGTGGTTTAGCTGCTCTAATTTTTTTCTTGTATATGGTACTTTATAAGCAATTATTGTCAACTGGCATTTAAAAGAGCAACGCCAGGGTTTCTTGCCCGTTTTTCCCTGGAGAAACGGCCTTCCGAACTGGCGGTAGAGGAAATTTGACGGAATCTAAATAATGTAGTAACATTTTATGGATTCAATCAATATTTTGATTTGATTTGAATCTTAAAAATCGGGCTACATTTGGCGGAGATATCGGGGTACATAAAAAATACAGACAAATTGAGAATTTTCCTCCTTTTTTGAAGTCAAAAGTCATCGCGTCGTATACGCTTCGCTGTCTATTTGGCAAGGCCTTTACGTCGATCACTCGCCGAAGCGGTGTCATATCAGGAGCTAATTAGGATTTAGTATGAGCCTAATGGGTTGATAAAACAATTGCATTATCATGACGTAATAAATACAAGTTTACATATTTAGAATATGGGTACAGAGAGCCCTGTAACATTACTATCCCACTGCTGGGCACGGGCCATGGCTAATGAGGGGTTAGGCCTTAGTCTATCATGCTGGCCTCATGCAGGTTGGACTTTACATCCTCCCCCTCCTCCTCCTTTATCGTTCCCTCATAATTGTTGAGGTTCGTGATTCTTGTGTAGAATTCACAGGTATGCAGGTTTCGTTACGATGTTTTCCTTCATGGATGTCATCTTCATCATCATCATCACCAGCGACAGGACGGCCACTGCTGGACATATGCCTCATGGATATAGTAACCGATAATTGATAATGATTTTTATAGCAGAGACTGGCAAACGAGCAGATAGGTCACTTGATGGTAAGTGATCTCCACCGCCCAATAAACACCCAATGCATAAAAGGAACATGGGTGCGTTGCTAGCCCAAAAGGAGGGGAACAGGTATTGGGAAAGGAAGGGAGGATTGGGCCACCGGAAATCTCACTCAACGAACGAAAGGAACTCTCGTAGGAACACGTCGATTTTCTGTGACACAGTGGTATCAAACCGGTCGAGCCACCCCATTCGTGCTGTAAACTTAACTGTCTATAGATTGGCTCTACCAGTCAAAATGAATATGCAGTTAATTCAGAAAACGGTTTGGTTTCGAACCTGCGATATTCTTCTACGGAATCTATATCACTACTACCTATTGTTACTTGGTAGATAAAGTTATTAAAAACATGATTAGAATGAATAACAAATTATAAAGTGTTTATTTAAATATTTATAAAGATTGTCGTAGTCGACCTCAGATGACAAGAATGATAGCATCATATGGAGTTAGGTTCTTAGAATAATTACTTTATTCTTTTGTTTTTTAGTGATATTGAATGTTTCAATATCAGCCCGGGGTAATTTGTGTGCGATGTGGCGATAGGCTCGCCCTCTATCACATCTGGGATGGAACTAAGCTCGGCGAAATGTGTGTGTTCTAGTTCGCTAGTGCGCCTCTGCCTAACCCTTCGGAGATACAGGCGTGAGCTTATGTTATTCGTTTTAACTTATCACTATGTTTATTTAATTAAGATGTGGAATAGAGTTCTACCGCGTATAATCTTTTAATAAATAATAATCTTTTAATATTTTCAACGAAACTCTAGAGGACACAAAAGCCTTTATGTTGATATCCTATTGGAGCTTGCTACGCGCCCATGTTTACTAAAAATAGTTAAAGTTTAACAAAAACTTAAAAACGACTTTAAAATTAAATCCAGAAGTCAAAAATAACAACAATTTCTTACTCCTTTTGGAGTCTGTGCTATTCATTTGATCTGCGTTATACCGGCACCGACTCCAAAGAGTGAAAGAAATTGTTATTTTTGACTTTTCAGAGTTCAGTTTTGATTTAGGCATAATTATTCGTCTATTTTGTTATTGATATACTCTTTAGTCGTCAGATGTAAGCCGCTTCCAGCAGGTTGATTTAGATTTTTTTTTGGAGGAGGCCTATGACTGGCCATGGACGTCTTGTGGCTGATGATGATGATAGTCCCCTTAGTCTCGTTTCTTCACTATTTAGCCTTCACTGTTCTCCTGGGTTCTGCCATCTGTGGACTGGTAAAACTGTTCCCTACGTAAATCATCATCAGGGATACCCCTAGGTCATGGTCATTATCTTTCTCCAAAAATTTAATTCACGATAAAATTATATAACATTTATCATGAAGCAATATTCTTGGTATTTCGGCGAAGCGGCGTGATAGTGTTATCAGTGATAAGGGTTTAGATCATTAGTCGAGTGCATATCGGAGCATAGGATCCAGTAAGCAGGTTAAATCTAGGATATATGATAAACTAAAAAAATACTTTTAAATAAAAATACATATAGTCTTGCCCCTCACGATATAACTTATATCGAGGAAAAAACTATGAGAGATTTTCGGTCTCAATACCCGATTCAAACTGTGGGTCACATAATTATTTGTCTAGGTACGAGAATCGAACCAACCTGCGACCTCTCGTTATCGTTACACAGCGGGCTCATCTCCTACCGCGCGCACACTTACGAAGGCTGTCGATTTTTGACAGTATGAAGTAGGTTTTCTAGTTTAACTTTGTAGGTTTTCTAAAATAAGGAACCGAAGACTTTTAACAGTGCGTAGTCAGGACAACAGCACGAATGCTGTAATCCAAAAGTTGTGACCTCGTGGTCATAAATCATTTAGTCGTATTTAAAACATACGCGCGCAAGGTCGTGCCAGCGTAATAATAAAATTGTCTTACGTGATTCTAGAACATTCAAAGAACATTCTAGGGTGTAAATTGTAATAACCTTGTAATGAGTGGTAGATGACGTTACAGACGTTTGATATAAAAAAAAATGTGTAGAAACTTGCTTAGCTCCTCTATTTTTAATAATGTTAAATCTCTTTGTAGGTGACCAACTCTGAACTCTACTCTTGGGAACAATAAAAAATCATTAAAAGCGATCCACGCGTCTCTGCTTCAGTGAATATACATAAAAACAAATACATAGACGAATTACATAACATAAGCTCACGCCTGTATCCCCGAAGGGGTAGGCAGAGCGCACTAGCGAACTAGAACACCCACATTTCGCCGAGCTTAGTTCCGTCCCAGATGTGATAGGGGGCGAGCCTATCGCCTTATCGGGCACAAATTCCAGACTCCGGGCTGATATGGAAAAATTCAATATCACTTTGCCCGACCCGGGGATCGAACCCGAGACCTCAAAACCGTAGTCGTACCGAAATACCACCACGCCACCGAGGCAGTCACCGAGAATTACCGCCCCTTTTTTAAATAGCTTACTAATACCGACTAACTACAAAATCTAACACAACCCTTAATCTATCGAACACAAAAATAAACTTGAAAATCGGTCCATATTTGGCGGAAATATCGCGTAACATAAATTCAGACGAATCGAAAACCTTTTTTGAAGTCGGTTAAAATAAAATGAACGCCCACTCTATCAGAGTTATGCTAAAGAAGGTGAAATGATTTAGAAATGAATACCTCGGAGATTTGTCCACATGATCCGAAGTATCCGGGAAAATCTTATTTCTGTTATATAATATTTAACAAGCGTTATCGGACAAAAAACCCAATAAAGGCATTAATTGCCAGTTGTTCCTAGTATTGATAATGAATATAATTCTAAAGAACTAACTTTATTATAAGTATAGCAGGCAAAAACAGGCCATAATAAAATAAGCACCCACTGGAAGGTCACTTGGTAAATGACCAAAAAAGAGTTATGATTTGACCTTAGAGATTTGACATAATGGTTAAAAAAATGCCCGGAATTTCTTTCAGTCTTTCTTCTTGGGGTCGTCATCCGTAGGTAGCTAGAGAAAGGCTGATAGGTTAGCTAAGATAGGGCCTTATAGTCCACGGCGTGATTTTCCTTATCCACATTTTCAGTAAAATCTTACAAGGTTCCTATTTTATTTTCCCGTCAATTCCCTGCTAGCATTCCTGCCATATCCTATTCATTCCCTTTCCAACAAATCACAACCTTTTATCTTAGCCCCATACCTGCCTGCTTGTTTTCTAAATTGACAGGGGTGGAACATGAGTGTAGCTCACGATTGTATCCCCGAAGAGGTAGACAGAGGCGCACTAGCGAACTAGAACACTCACATTTCGCCGAGCTTAGTTCCGTCCCAGATGTGATAGGGGGCGAGCCTGTCGCCATATCGGGCACAAATTCCAGACTCCGGGCTGATATGGAAAAATCCAATATCACTTTGCCCGACCCGGGGATCGAAACCGAGACGGTAATCGTACCGAAATACAACCACGCCACGTAGGCAAAGCCTTTGAAACGTCGGACATGAAAATTAAAACAAATCGTGATAGAATCCGTAAAAATAGTTTTATTTCAACGGAGAACTGCTAAAATGTGTGAGTAGTGGTACTATTTACAAACAGAATGTTAGACAATAAGTCCTACTGACCATTTCATACTACTACACAATGACCTCTCAGGTTTCACGACATGTGATTCTTACACTTGCCACTACTCAGAAATAGTTAACTTAGTTTATCATCTCGTTAAGTAGGTCTTAGGCTGAGGTTTATAGAGCAAACTTGAGTGGTAGAGCCACGCTGTAGACAGTAACGTCTACAGCACGAATGGGCCGGCTCGACCGGTTAGATACCACTGTCTCACAGAAAACCGACGTAAAGTGGCGGCTTGCTGTCGCGTTTCGTTCGGTGAGTGAGATTTCCGGTGGCCCATTTCCCCCCTCCCTTTCCCAATTCCTTTTCCCTCCCCTTTCATTCCCTCCTTTTAGGTTGGCAACGCAGCCATGATTCTTTTTGTGTCATGTGTGTCTATGGGCGGTGGAGATCACTTACCATCAGGTGACCCATCTGTTCGTTTGCCAATCTCTGCTATAAAAAAAAGTTAAAAAACCGAACTCAGTGAGGATTTGAAATGTTTAAATCGAACTTCGACTTAGACAAGAGTCATTTTTAAGATAATCACAAGTTTAAAAACTTAACGGACCGACTGCACATCCGATCGTGACCAAATATATATGGGACTACCCTTGAAATAAGCTCTATCGAACGTAAAATGATTTTGAAAATCGGTCAACATTCGGTGGAGATATCGCGTATCATATATTAAAAAAAATACAGAGGAACTCTTCCATTTTGGAAGTCGGTCGAAAAACAGGCTGACAGACGGACTGAGCAAAGATTTTCTTGTAAAAATTGACTTGAATTAAGTTGAAGTTCGATGTAAAAAGTCCAAATCATCACTGCGTTTGTTTTTTTACTCTGTCTTGGTCGAAGTTCGCTTTATAAATTTTAGCCTTAATCTGAAATGAAACTTGTTTTTACGGATTCTATCACTATTATTTTTAAAGCTTTCGAAACATCGCGTCGGGACTAAAAAAATCACGATAGAATCCTTAAAGTTTTATTTCGATATATATATTTATAACAACGATGTTTAACTATAAACTAAACGTGTAAGTAGGAAGGCGGACCCTGGCAGAAGGCCGGGATAACGCCAGGCAGAAAGAAAGGAGGTATAACTGTAAAACTAAATCTAGATCAGAAACACTGTTTTAGTAAAGTACTACATAAGAATGTTTATTGTCATCATCATCAGGCATAGGCCTCCTCAAAACACAATTTGATTGACATATGTCTTTGGTATGATAACTGGTGTACCTCGGATGCGTCCCCGTGGACGGCCCAAAAAGCGCTAACTGGACGGTTTGAAGGATGATATGAGATATGAGAGCCAATGGTCTTACTTCAACATGTAGCTGAATGAGAGGTACCTTTGTTGGTGCAATATTAAGTATGATATGCATTATATTTTTTTTCTCTTAGTGAAGTTGTTTTATGTTTAGTATTGTACCATCAATAAATGTTTTCTTTCTTCTTCTTTCTTCCTTTCTTTTACTGTGGAGGATGCTCAAGACCAGGCAAAGTGGAAGCGTTTAACTAGGAGTAGAACCTTGGAAGTAAGCCGGGATAACGCCAGGCAGAATAAAAGAAAGAACCGGTGTACCTTAAAGGAATATTTATTCCACACACCGCCTAGAGACAGCTAAACAAACCAAACCATTTAAAATCTTATTCAATAACTCGCAATAAAAAGAAACCTAACAACTACATCGAGGGAGAAATGTAAATGAAAATAAAAATTCGTCGAAACTGCTTTAAAACTTCGTTGAAAGCCGAAAAGAAAGGTCGGCACAAAGTCGAGAAGTCCGTGGAATTATTCATAAAATTAACATTACTTCAACAAATGTTTGTTAGAAATGCTTATTACTATTGTGCCTAAAACGATGGTAGTCTCGTGTTTTGAGGTTATGTTAGCAACCACAGGTTTTTTCCTGTTTTAATAATTAACTAAATAGGAGTTCTTGCAACCGACGAGCATGCATGAAAAGACTGATGATTGTGTAACAAGCGAAAGAGGTGTGTTTGAACCGAGGCAATTAGGCTTCTTAGTCTCTGCCTACCCCAACGGGAAACAGGCGTGAGTTTATGTATGTATGTATGCAGATTTTGAGTGGTAGAGCCACGATGTAGACAGTAAGGTCTACAGCACGAATAATCCGGCTTGAACCCGTTTGATAACACTGTCTCACAGAAAACCGACGTAAAGTGGCAACTTGCTGTCGCGTTTCGTTCGGTGATATTTCTGGTGGCCCATTGCTCCTCCCCCCTTCTGCAATCCTTTTTCCCTCCCCTTCCATTCCCTCCTTTTAAGTTGCCAACGCACCCATGATTCTTTGTGTCCTGGGTGGTGGTCACTTAACATCAGGTGACCCATCAGTTCGTTTGCAAGTCTCTGCTATAAAAATAAAAGATTAAAAAAGCAAGAGCTACACTAATATTAAAAAGGCGATTGTGTGTTTGTATGTTTGTTACTTCTTCACCCCGAAATGGATGGACGAATTTTAATAAAATTTGGTATGGACTTAGCTGATATCCTGGATTAACACATAGGCTACTTTTAGTCCCGGAAAATAAATTTTATCGCGGAAAATAAATTCCACGCGAAAAATTTGTAAAACTGGGGGTCTTTAGAAGCAATACAAATACGACTGGAAATAGACCCGGTCCGAGCCGCGAACGAACGCTAGTGTTTTATATCACACGCAGATAGCGTGAAAAATGCATAACAAATACACGGAGCACATAATTCTCATTATCAACGACTGCAGCGAAATGGGGCAAATGAAATTTATGACAATAAACAATGTCATAGAAATATACTACTTATACCTATTGATTGAGCGCTGTTTATCGCGTGACCCGATTTTTAATCTCGCATTGCAGTATAAAAAAATGAACCAATAACATTGCTTGCGATTCGTATCTTAGGTCTATTATTGGATGATTTCATCTTGATTTCTAGACTAACTTATTAGTTCAGTGGCAGTTTACTTAGGATGAGATACGAGAGGTCCTTGGCTCAAATCCTATGTTTGGTAACCAATATTTGAGTTTTTTAATATGAAAAATTATGACTGCCTCGGTGGCGTGGTGGTATTTCGGTACGACTACGGTTCTGAGGTCTCGGGTTCGATCCCCGGGTCGGGCAAAGTGATATTGGATTTTTCCATATCAGCCCGGAGTCTGGAATTTGTGCCCGATATGGCGATAGGCTCGCCCCATATCACATCTGGGACGGAACTAAGCTCGGCGAAATGTGGGTGTTCTAGTTCGCTAGTGCGCCTCTGCCTACCCCTTCGGGGATATAGGCGTGAGCTTATGTATGTATGTATGTAAAAATTATACTCATATTTTGTATAGGCTCTCTCCCTATATAAATCGTGAAAATAATCTCAACATGATAAGTTTAAAAACTTAACTGACCGACTTCCCATTTGATTTGATCGTGAGTCATGACCAAATTTATATGGGACCACCCTTGAAATAAGCTCTATCGAACACAAAAATAATTTTGTAAATCGGTCCGCATTTGGCGGAGATATCGCGTAACATAAATTAAACAAAGACGAATTATGGAATTCGCTGGAAAATGTGACGGCGTTGTTTGTCTATCTACCCCTCAGATGTATAGGCCTAATGCTTCTTCCACCTTATACCACTATAATGTGGGGTCGGGGATACTTTCAGGCTTAACTTAATTCCGTTTAGTTTTTCGGATCTGTTGCCTGTCTGACGTCATTCCCTCTGATGGATACAATTCCGAACAAATTGTGCGATATATACCGTGTTACCTGATCCTGTATTCAAACCCAGGTCCTCCAGGTGTATGGACTGGAACCAAGGAGATATAAAGCTCAAGTCACATAAATATATTTTTTTTGCAACAGTAATCGCTGGAACACTGTATATTAAAATGTACAAAAGCTTTAAAGTACTGAAACCTACTTTTTCCTCAATCATTTTGGATGGTTTATTAAACCTTCAACCAATATTTTCATTGTTATTACTGCGTCACATATTATTGCTAGGACTGAGCTACAATTTAAAAAAAATCACTTAGAGACAATCGAGTAAAAACGTATAGAATAATTAGACTTCCAAAAAGGTGAAGGTCCTCAATTCGTCTGTATTTTTTTTATATATGCGATATCTCCGCCAAATGTGGACCGATTTTCAAAATTCTTTTTGAGTTCGATAGAGCATGGTCACGATCGTAATTGAAGGAATAGATGTCGGTCTGTTAAGTTTTAATTTTTATAAAATATTTGCTTCTAAGTCTTAATCCTAAATTCTATCTAACGCTTCCTCATCTCCCACAGATCGTCGGATATCACACATGACTCGCTAACAAACATCAAAATGGTGGAGAGCAACACACAACACTTCTGCCTCCGGTGGAACAACTACCAGCGCAGCATCACCAGCGCCTTCGAGAACCTTCGAGATGACGAGGACTTCGTGGACGTCACCCTGGCATGCGATGGGAAGAGCCTCAAGGCGCATCGGGTCGTCCTGTCTGCCTGCAGCCCCTACTTCAGAGAGCTGTTGAAGGTAATGCCATCTCGTTATTGGGGAAAGAAACTTTTGACCGCCTAACAAACTTGTTGGAAGTTACCACAGATTACAACCCTTTTAATCTCACGTGTAATTGCGGCAAGTTTCTTGAAATCAGTGAATAAATGAACTATAGTAGGATTCTAATTAAACTGAGTAAACTGACATTTCGAATGTTGCCACTTTTTCATGAAATTTAAATAATGCTACGGTAAAAAGATCAAGATTATTTAAACATTTCAATTCAGTGAACCATATCATTCTTTCATTTTCTAAATTCCAACTAAAAATCGTAATTTCTGCATAATATGTAATTAGGACTGCATGTCTACTCAATTATAGTAATAGTAAATTACTGCATGCTAAGTCATGGCATGTCTACTGGAATTATAGTCATGGTTCATTATAAACAAAACTTACAAAAGCTATGAATGTGCCGAACGTTATTTTTCTCAAATAACAAAAATAATATTTGTAATTTTCATTGTTATAATTTCGTGTATCTGTTGTGATTATTTACATAAAATTATTTACACAGACATTTAGTCGAAGGGTTAAGCTGGAATTTCTAAAAATACGCAATAAAATTCGAAATTTGCAAGCTAGTGCCGAGTTATTGTTTCTTTGAGTGATAAAAACTGAACTGGATCAATCACTATGTTTTGAAAGTAAGCAGCATTATTTTGGAAAGTGACATTTCGATCTGTCAGTTTACTCCGTTTAGTTAGCAATCCGAATAGAGGTATATTCAAATCTTAAGTCAAAATAGATTTGCTAGATGTGTGCGTCGCCGAATATAAAACCCAAGTGTTTTGACAGCAGTGTCCGATTGTTTGTCAATTGAATGTTGGTTTGAACATGCAGAAACCGGGGTTATACTAAAGGCAACTAAAGGATTCGGAGTCAAAATAATATCCGACTAAAATAACCACAATATTCATCTTTATATAACGGACCGCCGACCGACTTTAAAAATTATCTGATCATGACTGAATTTATATGGGCCCACCCTCGGAGTAAGCTCTATCGTCACAAAAATAATATTGAAAATCAGTGGATCTCCATCATATGTGGACCGATTTTCAATATTATCTTTTGCGTAACATACATAACAAAACACAGACGAATTGAGGACCTCCTTTCCTTGAAGTCGGTCAAAAAGAGAATACATTACTAAAGGACTATGCACTTACATCCAAAGCAAAAAAAGAGAAAAAAAATCAATAAAAAACCCTGGTTTCCTCGACCATTGTCAGGTGTGGGGTTCGAACCCACGCTCCCTCTCGGGAACCAGAGCTTAAATCTGGCGCCTTAGACCACTCGGCCAACCTGACATGATAATCTTAACCAAATTTGACAAGCACTATTTAATAGTTACTTAAAATAACTTACGTCCGAAAACTAAACGGTACTTAACTGTAAGAACTATTTACATTATTTTGAACTATACACTTTTAATGATTTCTTAAGTTTACGCGAATATTATACATTGAAATTAAAATACTTTTTTAAAACATCGGGCATAACAATTAAAACAAAACGCGATAGAATCCTTAAAAACAGTTCTATACTTTGACAAATAAAGCGGCCCCAAATGATGTACTGCTTCGGTGGCGTGGTTGTATTACGATATTGATATATTGATCCGTCCTGAGGTCTCGGGTTCGACTCCTGGACCGGGCAAAGTGATATTGGATTTTCCATACAGCTCGGCGTTCGAAGTCCGGACTTTTCGGTTCAAAGCTCATGTACGCTCACTAGACTGGACATCATTATAATGTACGCAATAAATATTAAAACTGTATCATAGCTAATGGATACATTTATGAATATTTTATTTGTATTGGATCCCAGGTAATTGAGTTTTTGTTAGTAGTCAGAAGTACCCTAAACCAAACTACGATTGAATCAAATAACTAAACGTTCTACGCGCCGGGCCAGTTTTCTCGTTCTACCCAAGATAAGAACTAATTATGGCAAAAAAATGGTTACTTTTGAACGTGCATAGCTATATAACAAAATTCCGTTACTTATAAAAAATATTGATTCTTTTAAAGTATTTAAATTAAAACTTTCTGAATATGTTTTTCAAAATTATCGACAGACTTTCCAAAAAATTGGAGGTCCTCAATTTTTATCTATGTTACGCGATATCTCCGCCGAATGTGGACCGATCTTCAAAATTTTTCGAATTTGTGTTCGATAGAGCTTATTTCAAGGGTGGTCCCATATAAATTTGGTCACTATCAGTAAATTCGAAGTCGGTCAGTTAAGTTTTTAAACTTGTAATTATTAGAAATATGTAGTGTCAAATAAAATAACAATAATGTGTACAATTACATAAGTGTTGAAACTGTAGTGAACGACTAACCTAATATTTAAAAAATGTTAAATTATTGTTCTCATGTGAATATTGTCTTTGAGAATAAATTTCTTTGAACCGAAACCGATATGCATTAATAATATGATGAGAATGAATGAGGCAAAAAACTTAACGAATACCTCAAAATGTATCCGATCGTGACCAAATATATATGAGACTACCCTTGGAATGAGCTCTATCGAAAACAATAATAATTTTGAAAATGGGGTCGCATTTGGAGGAGATATCGGGTAACATACGTACATACTAAAAAAATTACTGCCTCGGTGGCGTAGTTGTATTCGGTACGACTACCTTCCTGAAGTCTCAGGCTCGATCCCCGGGTCGAGCAAAGTGATATTGGATTTTTTCAATATCAGTCCGGAGTCTGGAATTTGTGCCGGATATGGCGATAGGCTCGCCCCCTACCACACCTGGGTAGGAACTTAACGGCTCGGCGAAATGTGGGTGTACTAGTTCGCTACTGCGTTGTTGTCTTGTTTATGATTAATAAATTACAGACGAATTCAGTACCTTCTTTTTTTGAAGTTGCTCAAAACGGTGTGTAAGAGTCTAGCGCCCGATTCCAATAAACAATCTCAGTTCGAATGTGCAGATAGATTACAAAAATGAGCCAATAAGAACACAGTTTGAACATGACTCTGTCAAATGACTTGATTTGATTGGTTCATAATCACGATCTATCTGCACTCTAAACTGAGGTCGTTTATTGAAACCGGCCGTTAGTGCATGAGAAATCAGTATTTTACTACCCCTATAGGAAGCAGATGTGAGTTTGGATAGACCATTTTAAAAAGATCTTTCTTCCACAGTCAACGCCATGCAAGCACCCAGTGATCGTACTCCAGGACGTGGCCTTCACGGACCTCCACGCGTTGGTCGAGTTCATATACCACGGCGAGGTGAACGTCCATCAGCACAGCCTGTCATCCTTCCTGAAGACCGCTGAGGTGCTGCGCGTCTCAGGACTTACACATAATGAAGGAGCTCCAGGGGTAAGATTCCAAGTTATAGCTAAGATTAGAAAACGAGCAGTCACTTGAAGTTAAGTGATCTCAACCGTTCATACATTGAATTGTCAATGAGAGGATTAGGGATTGGGACAGAAAAGTGGGATTCGGGCCACCGTCTCACAAACGCTCCAACTGCGGTGATCCCGCTTCTATGATTGGCCGGCATAGCCCATTTAGCATGTTAAGGAAAGAATTCTGGTTAATTTTTTACGCGTGTCTGCCTACGAGATGTCCAGTCCCAGAATCGTGTTAGAAAACTTAGAATCAAATTCAGCACCTCCCAATCTCCCCTAAGTATGCTACCGCTAGCCCCAGAAGGCGACAATCCTAAGAGTCTGATATTAATGTTATCACAAATGAAACTGAACATGAGAATTCCATGTTATCATGCACGCTGTTTCAATGTCTATAGCTGTTGTGATTATGACTCAATTTATCAATAAAGCCTGCCTCCTTGGCGTGGTTGTATTTCGGTACGACTACCGTCCTAGGGTCGGGTTCGATCCCCGGGTCGGGGATATTGGATTTTTCCATATCAGCCCGAAGTATGGAATTTGTGCCCTATATGGCGATAGGCTCGCCATATCGAGTACATAGGTGATAGGGGTCACATCTTGGACGGAACTAAGGTTGGCGAAATGTGGGTGTATTAGTTGGCTAGTACGCTTCTGCCTACACCTTCGGGGATACAGTCGTGTGCTTATGTTATGTTATCAATAAAGACTGATCAATACATTGTAGTCGCTGCACCACCTCCAAAAACCGGTATGTACCTAAAAAGAGTTTGGTTAATATAAACATCCTTTCTCCAACAGCCGCTGCTGCAGACCATGCGCACGTCAGCAGCCCCATCGCCCCACACGCCGCCCCACTCAGCGCACTCCAGCCACATCCCGCACACGCCCACCTACACCGAGAAACTTGAGGAGGCACTATTACAGCCCTCATCAAGCGTGCCACCCATGATGCGCCGGATCCCTCTACCGCCTCCACGCCGCATGAGCAGCTCCGCAGACAACTCACCAGATGTAATCAAACGTCCACGTCATGACAATAATAACGAACAGCCCCAGATCCATGCAGCAGACTTCTCGACGAAGAACCATTCGATGGTGAACAACCGGGCTCATGAGCCGGGTAACAATGGGAACGGGATCAGCAATAGCAGCTCCTCGCCGTCTCCGAGGCTGATTGATGATGTGAAGAACGAACCCCTGGACATGATATGCCCGTCGAATCCTGATATAGACAGGAGCACTGACGACACGCCGCCGCATCATCATAGACCAATGGTAAGTGTTAGGTTTTTTTTTATAGAAGAGAGGGCAAACGAGCAAGTGGGTCACCTGATGTTAAGTGATCAGCGCCGCCCATAAACATCCACAGTACCAACGGAATCATGGATGCGTTGCCGGCCTTTGAGCGCCATTCATCCAGGTGGTGAAGATGAAACTTCAACTTGTAGCGTGTTATATATATTGTTATTCTATCAGGAATTGTCTGGTCTATCCGTCTCTTTATTTAGTCGTCTGCCCTTTACCAGGCACCTTGAAGTGAGTCTATTTGACTCCTGTATCTTCATGTGACAGTGGCTGGACGTATTGTCCAGCCACTGTCACCTGTTTTTGATAGCCCTAACGTAATTCTTCTGGTGGCATTTGGCACACCTATTTTATTTTTCAGAGTGTGACTACCACATGCATTATGTATTTTAGATTAATGTATTTTGAATACAAACGCTTAGTTTGCTTCACCATCAAAGGAAACAGAACATCGATAAAAATATACTTCTTTGCATACTCTTTCTTTCTTCCTTATCCCACCTCAATGTGGGGTCGGCGCAATACACTCTCAAGCATGTTTCAGAGAAGATTTGGCTTAGTTTTTACGACCGGCCGCCTGTCTGACGTCAACCCCCTCTGAGGGATCCAGTCCCGGACAAATTAAATTAGAAAATTTACTTTGTCCGACCTGGGAATCGAACCCAGGAACTCCCGGTCCACAGCCTATACATGCTACCACTAGACCAAGGCGATCTTCTTTGCATACTAATCAAATAAATTCCAAAATGAAAAGGCAGACTAAAACAACCATGAATATGCACTAAGTCAAGTTCAAAGGTAACGGAAGAAGATAACGCCCGGTGACCTCTAAATAGAATAGGGAGTCAAAATTCATTAGACGTAAACAGTAACGCAACACGTACTTAAACACTAACATCGGCTGGCCAGACTACTGGGACGGATTAGGTAATACTTCCGAGGGCCCATGCTATCCAAACACTTCAAGTAACTTGAAAACGAGGTTTTGTATCTGTTATTTTATTCATACATAAATAGGTAAATAAGGCAGGCTAATATTATATTATAGATAAATTATTCCTACGGTTGATTGACGGGAGTGTATAGTTTCTAATAGGAGGGGCTGTAACCTAATGCATAACGCTGGCCCAAAGGTTGATAGACTTTACATAACTTTAAAATTATGCCTAAAACCTCTCATATATCTGCACAATGATTTCTTCGCCGTTTGAAAGAAATGCATAACATACATAACATAAGCTCACGCCTGTATCCCCGAAGGGGTAGGCAGAGGTGAACTAGTGAACTAGAACACCCACATTTCGCCGAGCTTAGTTCCGTCCCAGATGTGATAGGGGACGAGCCTATCGCCATATCGGGCACAAATTCCAGACTCCGGGCTGATATGGAAAAATCCAATATCACTTTGCCCGACCCGGGGATCGAAACCGAGACCTCAGAACCGTAGTCGTACCGAAATATCACCACGCCACCGAGGCAGAGCAGTGAAAGAAATGTAATAATTCTTTATAAACATGTAAAAAACCCAAAGGTTTGGTAGTGGTATAATATAATATATTCAAGTGTCCCCACAATGTTTCCTTCGCCATCCAAAAGAAAATCAATAATTCAATTATACCTCTAGATAATTAATGCAGAAAATAATTTGTTTTTGCCAAATAACTGAAACTATGCTGCGTTTTTTTTAAATCCACTCCACTAAGTAATATAAAAATTAATCTATATTAAAATTACCCCCCCACAAAGTAACCCAAATCCGTGCCTGCACATGACATTGACATAATATCAAGTATAATAGGAGACGTCTAGCCAGCTAGAATTCGTACCCGGAACTCTGCGAATATCAGGTGACATAATAAAGACTAGTACCGAAGTGATCAAGATATGAAGCATAATAGGCAGTGACGTGCAATCCCTACAGACATATATACAATCACGCTTGTACCCCTGAAAGGGTAGGCAGACGCGAACTAAAGAACCAAACACCCACATTTCGGCAGGCTAGTTTCCGTCCCAGATGTGATAGAAAGTGAACATATCGCCATATTGCCACAAATTTCAGACCCCGAACTGATGTTGAATAGAACAACCCAATATCACTTAGCCTAATCCGGGGATCGAACCCGAGACCTCAGTCGTACCCCAGTAATAGGTTAGCGCAGGCAAAACTGCGAAGAAAAACTAGTATGAAAAACAAAATTACCTAACTCATAACTAAAAAAATAATTGCTTTTCCAATTTTAGTAGGTACATAAAACCCGTCAAGTCAATAAACATCGCACATTTAGAGGATTCCGTACCATGGTTTATATGTTTTTTATTTAATTCTAAAAAATAACAACAGTAACAGACATAGCCCAGGGGGTTACCACCACCTCTTATACCAGTATTATTATAATCTTACTTGTACCGATTCCCATACAAAACAAACGAAGAACGATTATAATAATACTGCTATAAGAGGTTGTGGTAACACTGCTGACCCCACAGTAAGATCGAGTCTTGTGTCGGTATCAGGTACAACGATAGACTTGTTTTTGGGACTACACGTCAGGAACTGAGAACTCTTTTTCAACCGTCTTCCAATAAGGAGAAGGTCCTCAATTCGTCTGTATTTTTTTATGTATGTTACGCGATATCTCCGCCAAACGTGGACCGATTTTCAATATTATTTTTGTGTTCGATAGAACTTATTTCAAGGATGGTCTCATATAAATTTGGACCCGATCGGATTTGAAATCGATCCGTTATTTGAAATCGGTTAAAAACGGTTTGTCAAGGCAGATGCATGTACAGACGACCAGCGTAATAATTTAGAATAAAAATGAGCTTGTTTCCGTCCCATAACGTGATATTTTGTATTCTTATTTTTTATTTTTTTCCTATTCTTGCCTGAGACACTGGCTAAATAAAGTTTCTTCCTTTTTTTGATTAGTTGACAAACTGCAAGGCATATTTATCATTCAAATAAGCTTGTATATAATCGTAAGTGTATTTACTGCGGAACCCCAAAAACGTACAGAACTTCAGTAGTGAGTCAGTATTCCAATTTAACTTGAAAATAACAAAAGTTTTGTGTTTGAGCAATAAAAAGAAATGATTACTTCAAAAGTGACCCGCGTAGATTTAACTGTATATTGTAACTAGTTAAGGGAACGCACCCATATTTCGTAACCCGCAAAAGGGGGGGGGGGTCGTCTTCAAAATACCACGCTTGGTCACAAAGCCAGGGGGCTCTTAGGTTTTCGTCACGTAGTCCATATCTTGGTCAATACCATGGTTGTCGCCATCTGTATTACGGAAGGGCTTTGGGACCTCCTATAGGAACACGCGAAAACCCCTTCAATGAATGAAATGCTATAGAAGCACTTCATGGGGGATTATTCATTACTCCCCCATACTCTGGGTCCCTTAGGTTGAGACAGAGAGCATGTCGATTCTCTAAGAAACCCTACAACGTTGCGATCGACGACGAGCTCCCGCAGCGCACATCGTTGAGATCGACGGAGCGTTCAACGTTGTTGGGTCTTAGAGAATACCATTTTCCATACATTTATGTCAATCGCCTCGCTTGAGAGAGCTAGTTCGCATAAGCGCCGTCATCACGCATAGCGCTAGTGCGTGCGCTTTGTACCTTGCTGCATACAAAAATGAAAACATCGTTGGCGCAACGATGCCGCAACGTTGTTTTCACAAATGAAACCTTAGAGAATCGACCTGCAGGTCAGGCAGGATCCGTCCTAAAAGTTAAGCCAAAACCGCTATGCAACATACTGTTAAGTGTGTTTAACATTAGAGAGGGATCACGGCATATGGAAGTAATGATACATAATAGAGCTATGTAAATAATGTTAAAAAAATATCCAATAGACAAATAACCCTGACCTAACCAAAATGCGGTGATCTTTAGACGAGTTAAAATATTTGTTATCAATAAATTAAGTCGGCATTACTGACATATATAAAATTCAAGAATTACGTCATATCTTATCGGTTACATGATATGAAAGGTAATGCTATAGACCGCAGGTCTCTTTGCCTGATTATTTCTATTTCTGTGCCAAATTTCATCCAGATTCGTTCAGTCGTTCTGGCGTGATTGAGTAATAATAATAATAATATAACCAGTTTTAATTATTGTCCATTCCTGCCATAGTCCTACACTAACCGGGGGTTGTCTTTGGGTGCATTTCTATAGTGTTCACAGGGATAACTGCCGGTATGTGTCACATTCCATATTAGATTAAACTTGTCTTACGGGCCTCTACGTGTTGGTTTCGGTCCCACGCACGCCTACCAAAGGTCCGAGACTTTAATAGTCCCGAGATATGGAAAAGACATACATAATAATATAATAATAATAATAATAGCCCTGTAATATTACTGTCCCACAGCTGGGCACGGGTCTCCTCTACTAATGAGAGGGCTTAGGCCTTAGTCTACCACGCTGGCCTAATGCGGGTTGGTATACCTTCGAATTTCTGGTGGAGAAATTATCGGGTATGCAGGTTTCCTCGCAATGTTTCCCTTCACCGTTATAGCAAGCGATATTTCACAAAGAAAATACACTTAACATAGAAAAGTCAGAGGTGTATGCTCCCTTTTGGGGTTGGTCTCGAACCTCTGACACTTGTCTCGGCAGTCCGTACCATTCCCAACTGAGCTATCGCTGATTTGGTTTATGATTGAGTAACAAATTTTTTATTTATTTATTATTAATTTTACACCAACGACACACCACAACAAAATTCCTATATATAATTTAGATATGAGGGAAACCAGACAATGTGAAATGCCTTTACAGGTGTATACAAGATTTAAAGTTACAATATAGAGCAAGTTAGGTACAGATTAAGCAAGAGATTGTCAAGAGATTGCACAATTAAACAAAACAAAATATGTACATTAACTTAACATACATCCAAACCAGTAGCCCGAGCACGAAAAACTAATGTAAATGTAAACTCGCCGCGCACTGATGACATTTGATTAATATTTCATACAAATTTCATAGACGCGCATCGAGCACGAATACATTTACGGTTGTCAGAAATTTTCCTGCTCGGGCTGCTTTACTGCCTTTACCATAAGAGCACACGTGGCCCGTGCCCAGGGCCCCGACCTCACGGGGCCCTCAAAAGGCTGATGACTTACTTACATTCTCTAACACAATGAATTATTTTTACTCTCCAAGGGCCCTTGAATTCTTGTGTGCCCCACGCATGCCTTAAGACGGCCCTGATCCAAACTATCGAATTCATAATATTCGTAAGATTAATATAAAAAATAAGCACAAATTGGCACTATGCGCGTGGTATATTACGATCCACCTCTTATTAGTAAAGAGGCCCATGCCCAGCAGTGGGACAGTAATGAACCCACGAAAAGCTGTGCCATATTGTCACTAATAAGTTTCTAACGTCATAGCTGAAAAAAACACGCGATAAAACACGCAACGTGGATATTATCTTAACAACAGATTACCCATTAGTAAAACGAGTTTTATCTATAAACATGAAATTGCAACCGACCAATTAACTAGATAATATCACATTTTACCCGAGCCCGGAAAAGTGGCACCTGATGGTAAGTGCAGTGCAGTCCAAACAAATTGAGTGGTAGAGCCACGCTGTAGACAGCTACGTGTACAGCACGAAAGGGCCGGCTCGACCGGTTTGATACCTCACAGATTACTGTCTCACAGAAAACCGACATATAGTGGCAGCTCGCTGTTGCGTTTCGTTCAGTGAGTGAGATCCGGTGGCCCAATCAAATCCTTCTTCCCTTCCCTTCCATTCACTCTTTTGACGTTGGCAACGCACCCATGATTCTTTTCGACCGAGTTCCAAAAAGGAGAAGGTCCTCAATTCGTCTGTATTTTTTATGTATGTTACGCGATATCTCCGCCGAATGTGGACCGATATTCAAAATTCTTGTGTTCGATAGAGCTTCTTTCAAGGGTGGTCCCATATAAATTTGGTCACGATCGGATTTGAAGTCGGTCTGTTAAGTTTTTAAACTTGTGATTATTGTCTTGGTTGTCTATGGGCGGTGGAGATCACTTGCCACCAGGTGACCCATCTGCTCGTTTCCCAGTCTCTGAAATGGAAATACCACGGAATCTACTGAACTGTAACTTTAAACTTACACCGTGCCTGTCACCCTAATGATAAGCTTTTCATTCCGCGAATAAATTATGCATTAGCAGAACCAGATTAATAATTTGTAATAGATAACAAAAGCCGCTTCCAACAGGTCGATCTGGAAATCTTTGGAGAAGGCCTATGTTCAGCAGTAGACGTCCTATGGCTGATGATGATGATGAATAGATAAAAATATAGTATACCCTATAGAATATACAATGATGTAACAGTAGTTCTGAAAGTCGCCTTGTCGTTTAAGGCCGCCTTATCTGTCAAAATTGTATGGCGAAAATCAATGTAAGAAGCCGATAAAGTTAATTAGCGTTTGACCGTTTAGGCGTAAATGTCATAAAAAGTGCCAAAATAGTTTTGGGAAGTCCATAAGTCCTCGATATTGCATCGATTGTCGATAAGAATACTAGTCATACAAGGGACTTCCCCGTGCATGTTAGAATTATCATACATCTATCATAAATAATATGATATCGTATTTCATACTAGTCTATTGATGGATAATTATATAAGCTCACGTCTGTATCCCCGAAGGGGTAGGCAGAGGCGCACGAGCAAAATAGAATACTCACATTTCTCCGAACTCATTACGTCCCTCAATGTGATGGGTCTATCGCCATATAGGCCACAAATTCCAGACTCCGACCTGTCCATCTAGCATGCACGCCACGAGATATCTCGATAATCCACTGTCGAGATATTGTCTTCGTTTTGTCTATATTGTATGATAATCACATGTTTAAAAACTTTAATTATTTTTCTATTTCACCGATCGTGACCAAATTTATATGGGACCACCCTTGAAATAAGCTCTATGGAACACAAAGAATTTTGAATATCGGTCCATATTTGGCGGAGATATCGAGTAACATACATAAAAAAACCGACAAATTGAGGACCTCCTCCTTCGGAATTTGGCCGAAAATAAAGAAGATGCATGTTAGTGTCCATCGGCAAATAGAGAAAACCGTAGACAAAATGTTTTCGTGGCGCGCAAGCTAGACGGCCAGATAACGGAGGCAGTAAATTGATTTTTAGTCTTATTCGTGTTTTTGACCGCAGGGAGGGGGCCCGCCGTCTCGCGGCAGCTCCGCAGACGCCGAGGATCGCACGCCACCACCACAGATGCCCTCGCCGTTCATGGCGCCACCAGACACCAAGCTCTTCACGCCCTCCAACACATACAACTTCACCATGGAAGCTCTCACGCAGCACTCCGCACTATCCAGTAAATATTGTTTACAGTTTTATTGCTAGGTTTTAAAAGCAACGATAGCTCGGTTGGGAGTTGCGTACTGCCGAGTGTAGGTTCAAAACCAGCCACAAAAATAGCATGCAATTATAACTTTTCTAAGCATGTATTTATTATAAATTATCGCAGTATAAAGAAAACATCGTGAGGAAAAACTGCATACCTAAGAATCCACAATCGTTTTAAGGGTATGTGAAGTCTACAAACCCGCATTAGGTCAGCGTGGTAGACTAAGGCCTAACCCATCTCATTAGTAAAGGAACTCCGTGTCCAGCAGTCGACCAGTAATTTTACACGGCTAATATTTATAAGAGCACGTCTGGTGCCCTAGGCTGTGAACTGGGAGGTCCTGGATTCATATTCGAGTCCCTGGTCGGGAAAAGTGGTAATAACACGAATTGCCCGGGACTGAATCAGATATTTTCTATGTATTTAAAATTGTTTGATTTCAATGTATTTAGGACGGTCTTCCACATTGTATTTTAGATATAATACGCATTCTAATACCAGTTATATGTTTTATTTGTAAACGTAGGTTGAATGTTGACAAGGAAAGTCTATCCGTCTGAGCTGCCATTAGGAAAATGTTTCTTTAAAATAAATCTGAATAGGCATTTTAGAGGTATTACAAAGACATTCAACAGTATATAGACGTGACAGCACAAAACTTGTGATCCAAAAGTTATGACCTAGTGGTCATAAGTCGCTTAGTTTATTTGAAATATAAGCGCGCAAGGTCGGCCTGCGTAATAATATACAACATATTGAAATAAAACTATTCTTACGGATTCTATCACGATTAGGTTTTAATTATTATTCCCGATATTATTATTATTTTTAATTATTATTATGTCTGACCCGTGACAACGAAGACTGCAAAGCCTTCGAAACGTCGGGAATAATAATTAAAACCTAATCGTGATAGAATCCGTAAGAATAGTTTTATTTCAATGTATAATATTCACGTAAACTTAAGAAATCAGTAAATATACAACATACATAAGCTCACGCTTGTATCCCCGAAGGGGTAGGTAGCGCACTAGCGAACTAGTACACCCACAGTTCGCCGCGCTTAGTTCCGTCCCAGATGTGATAGGGGGCGAGCCTATCGCCATATCGGGCACAAATTCCAGACTCCGGGCTGATATGGAAAAATCCAATATCACTTTGCCCGACCCGGGGATCGAACCCGAAACCTCAGAACCGTAGTCGTACCGAAATACCACCACGCCACCGAGGTAGTCATAAGTGGCTTAATTTATTTGAAATATAAGCGCGCAAGGTCGGCCTGAGTAATAATATTGAGAGAATAAACTTGTCTTACGTGATTCTTAACCATTCACAGAACATTCTAGGGTATAAATTGTAATAATCGCCTTCACATTGTAATTATGTTGATGACGGTACTGAAGTTTGAGATCAATCTTTTAGCATGGAAACTTGCTTGATAGCCCCGTCTATAGTCAATATGTAATATTTTGAAATAAAAAAAATACTTTCCGCTGTTCCACATCTGCCAGGCGTTTCGCGACGGCTCAACATTTTTTGAGAAATTTTGAGAAATAGAACTGTCGACACTAACTCGGAGTATGGATACTGTATTCATGTGTGCTGACTGTTGACGCATGCGTGTTGTCTCCAGGTCTACAGAGCCCGCTTTCAGCAGACGGGATGGCCAGCACATCGCAAGGTGAGTCCCAGCTTGTCTAGCCACAAGTTTATGCATTACCTACATATAAATACCAACGATATTTTTAATGCACTGTCTGTCGTATGCCACCATCACCGCTTCCTCTCCGCTCTGTCATAACTAGGTTTATATATCATTATACTAGGTTTTATTTAAAATGTATGAGGCAATTGTCACGTGACGTATCTATATATGTACACTAATATATTTATTATATATCCTCTTAACATCTGTATTCTCATTTGTGCTGTGTTCTGTATTTAAAGAAATTAATGTTAGCTTTTTGTGTTATGGTTCGATGGAGTCGCGTCGAGTTTCATTTTTGATATTCATAGTTCTTATATAACGATATGATATTGAACCACAACGCAATGCAGCGTGCATGTCGATGTATTGTAACATAGTTTAATGTATTTATGAGAGATATGCGAGCTTGTTATAGATGTGGCGTGTGCTAGCTGAACCCCACTCCCGATACTCCAGTTTAGGCTTCCATTTGTTTATTTTAATTTTTCTCAATTGTTTTTCAATTCATTCATTTCGACATTAACGATGCTCAATCCAATTGGCTGTTTGACGTTAAATAAAGAAGAATATTGCGAGAGTTGTCAAAGTAAACAAGTATAGAAAAGTTTCTCATTCACGACGGTACGTATGAGTTTATGAAACAACGAGCACCGGACGAATCATTATATCTAAAAACACTATCAAATTACACCTTTTCAATTCCATATTGTCTTGGGAAACGATTAATTCGTGAATCGATTAATAAATACGCGCCTTCGAACAATGGAACACGTTAGTAATGGTGTGGGTTATTTAAAAACACGTATCGAATACATCGAAGAGTTAACGCTTTGAATTGGGGGAGATCTGAGACCCCGCGCCCCGCGCCCCACACCCCGGCCCATCACCATATCTCAGCTTACTAAGTCGCGGGTAGACCGACATTCAGTTACCTACTAATACCGCTTCGCATATCACGGCGCGACGGATGGCTATCATCAGACACGGGGGGTGGCGGTGCTTTGAGAGGCTACGATATGGAGAGTGCATTAAAAGTGCGTTCGGAGCTTCGACGGGGCTAACTGCTTGTGTTGTGATCAGGTGGCGCCCGCACCCCCCAACAAGATTACAGATGCGACCCTTGTAACAAGAGCCTGTCGTCTCTGACGCGGCTCAAACGGCACATACAGAACGTACACATGCGACCGTCCCGGGAGCCCGTGTGTAACATATGTCGGCGAGTGTACTCCAGCCTGAACAGTCTCCGGAACCACAAGTCGATCTACCACCGCAAGCAACCGCCAGCGCCCGCCGGCCCCGGGCCCTTCTACCCGGTGAACTGACGGCCGCGCCGCCACCACCGTACCAACATTAAACACGTTGCCATCACGAGAAACCGAGCTGCCATCCTAACCACCTAATACGCCATACTCTTGCCCCTAGAAATTTGTTAAGTTTATATATATAAATACCACGTGTAACGCGATATGTTCCTAACATTTGTATATAGCATAGTTGTGCATGCGCATCGCAAACTTTATCTTTATATGTATTTATAATTTATTTTTTACTAAACTCGAGAGACGCATCGTGCTCGTATAACGCTTGGGTGGTAGCGTAGGTCGCGGCCGAAGCGACGGCGCTACGCTCCCACCGAGTCGCCAATATGGAACCAATTGGGACATCTATGAAACACGCATAACCACCAACGTTGCATTCGATATATTTGAAAGTAAACTAAGCGCATTAGTCAAATTCGTACATTAGACACGTTGAATTGCCTCAACACGCAGAGCCGAGAGCCGTAGAGACGTAATAGGAGACGCGAGCCGTGTAGCCGTGTAGATCGCGGGCGGTACATTGTGCCAATTGGTTCCTCCACGTTGGGACCTGTTGGGTGCGAGCGGTCGCTGTACTCGCTGTACTCGCTGTACTCGCTGTACTCGCGGTGGTGTTGGATACGACGGGACGGGACGAGTCCCACTGTGTCTTTGACTAATGCGCTAATGTTGGTTGTTATGTGTGGTGCAGTGGGCCCACTGGGCGCGGGGCACCGCTGCGAGGTGTGCGGCAAGCTGCTCTCCACGCGGCTCACGCTCAAGCGGCACACGGAGCAGCAACACTTGCAGCCGCTGCACTCGGCGCGGTGCAGCCTCTGCCACAAGGTGTTCCGCACGCTCAACTCCCTCAACAACCATAAGAGCATCTACCACCGGCGCCAGCGCGCGCCCCACCAGCCGCAGCCGCAGAACCTCACCACCAGCCCCGACACTAAGATCAACCCGCAACACAACATCGACTTCTACAAGTTCAAAGACCAGTTCAACGTGTAAACTAGCAATAGCATACACTGCTCTACGAATTCTACTTTCGATATTTCTATATTTTTTTATATTTTTCAAATAGTTTCGTGTGATAGAAGAATGGTTATTTTATGTTCAGATTTATATTGATATTTATTTTAATCTTTGAACTTGTAGTTAAGGGTTGATCATGACAAACATCACAAGGCTAAGACATTCCAATAGAAGTGAGGGCGAGTAAGGAGTACTCGTAACTACTGCTAAGTTTCCTCGAGGTTACTCCGAGGAAGCTCCGACCGTACGACGCGACGCCCATTAAGTGCAATACTGCGGTATAAATATTGTAATTCCTTAAATTTTTACACTATGTTAAATATGCGACAATAAGGCGAAGAGAAAAAAAAAGAAAAATTAAATATTTTGAGAAAAGATAAAAAATCTTGGTGCTGTAAATTTATATATTTAGGCTTAAATTTATATTAAAAAGAAACAGTGTTCGTATAAGAAACAAGAGAGGCATATTGTTTCGACGTTGTGTTCATTTTTTTGGCAATTTATTTATTCTGTATTTACCTGCATGATCTCACTCTTAGATATTTATACGAGATTACTAAAAAAATATTTAAAAAAAATATTAAAATTATATACACAGATTATATAATTGGCTTATGAGGCTCTTTTCAGATTTTTTCTTTATTTTAGGTGATTTTTTGTTTGTTTTAAGACTGAAATTCTCAGATAGCACCAACAGTGAGGCATCGTTTTAGTTTAATTTTACTAATATAAACTCCATCCGCAGATAGCACGTCACAGATAAAAAAACCGGTTTTTACGCAAAATGCAAAATGCACAATACACAACTGACATCACAGGTACAATCGATTCAACTATTTTGATCGATTACCGAATAATTTTATTAATTATTAAATCCAATTATATTTCTTTTTGTTACAAGTTTATTATACAAAAACAAACTGGAATTATTTTCCTTATTCAGCAATGTGAATCGCAAGGTGCCATTATAATGAATTATGGCTATATCATATTTTTTAGTTTAGTCAGTTTTTTAAGTTTTTTTTTTCATTCACTAGTTATACGATAAAATTGTGTTCGTCCTATTGTTTCGTTGAACTTTATTATGTAGATTAGTTTTTTGAATTTTACATTTTTTTTTATTTTACTAACAGTGGATAACTTGTTTTAATATTTTCAATATATACACTATAGATGATAGTATAAACGATTTTTAACAATTCTACGTGTTAAATGTTCCTAAATTTAAACGATGTGAATTTTTTAATGATGTTCCGCAACTTAGTACTTTGCTTGCCAATAAGATATTAGATTGTTTGTCGTACCGATTACCAAACTTATATCCCTTACAGTGTAGTAGACAGCTTCGATATTGTATATTACATTACCTCCGCAAATAAATAATACGAGTTATTTTTCCTAGCAACACTAGCTTTGTTCCCATAGTTGTCAGCGGATAAAAAACTCCGCTCCTGTAGTTCACAGTTGAAATATAAATATAACATATGATATACACAAATATATGTTCTTTACTTTCTCCTAGGTCATTGATACATCACAATTTTATAGGGCTACTTTTATCACTGTTACTTTCATAGCATTAAGTATACATTGAATGTAAAATGTTATCACATAACTTATTGTACGATTATGATTAGTGCCTATTTTATATAATTATTGTGTTCTTTTTAATTGTAATGTGGAAAAAGACATATTTTGATTAATATTCATTTATAAAATTAGGTGTTCGATACAGTTTTGCAAAAAAACTGTACTAGGTTTTTGAAAATCGAACACAATTTTGCGAATTTATTTCGCATGTATTTAAACGAAATAACGCCTCAAGTTTATATTCGAATAGAGAAATAAATGCGAAAAAATTCGCAAAATTAATTAATTAATAGTTAGTTTACGAATCCCATGCTTTACACTTCAATATATGAGAGGCTTCCTTTTAATGATAAAATTTTAATACTAAACATGTTATGAAATTCTGTTGTTATTGCCTAGATACATAACGCTTAGCCATTATTGTTTACTTAGTTATTTAGTAAGGCTTTATATTTTATAAGTTGTCCAATCGGAAGACTTGTGATTTGGTGCTAAATTGGATGAATGTTCGCTCTTAGAAAAAAGTAAGGTTATGGCGACTAAAAAGTTCGAAATTTTTGGAAATTGTTAAAAAGGGAATTCATGTCATATACCGCGACATTCCGTGGATGAGAAGATAAAAAATGTTAAGTTTTTATTTGCGACAAATCATAACGTTTGAAACGTGAAAATCGTACGATTGTTGTTTCTTTTCTTTGTAGTAGAATTAGATTTAGGTTATTTCTTGTTAATTTGGGTTTGGGAATTAAGTTACTTGACTATGTAGAGTTAAGGTTCATCTGAATTCATATTAGGTATAATAGCGTCTACATGTTTAATTTACAAGTACAGGGATGTGCTGCGATTGCAGTACGGTAACAATATGGCTAGGGAAAGTGAATTTATTTTTAAAATTATTCCAAAATTATGTCTCGGAAAATTTTCTGCCAAAATCTTAATAAGCGCTATAGACTGATTAGAGTAAGAACGCGTTTGAATTTGTACACTATTAGGCGTATTTGTATATAGATAAAAAACGTATTTACTAAATTAAATCATTAACATTTCGCGAAATTGTGTGTCTGCTTATCCGTATCGAAATTCTTAATTGATTTTCAAATATCGAATAAATTTGCCCGTGACGCCATCTTTAAAAAAAGATATTAAAAAATAATTCTTTTTGACAGTTGAATTTTTAAAACAAGATGGCGCCGATAAGCGGACTGTGCCATGGCGGGCTGTTAGTGGTTTACAAAGAAATTCAGTCGCACAGAAGGCGACACAAAAGTCATAAGCGTGATTAATTTTGGTATTAAAAAGCCGTTTTAAACTCGAAATTTGACATGTGATTGTATGATCTTTCGTTGTAAACGTTAGGTGCTAAGTTATTTGGGATCTCGGAGGTCTAAAAGACCGTGGTTTTATGGGCGAGTACTACATCGTGTTCTATGGAGCAAAACACATCCCTGTTAAAACTACATTAATTAGGATCTTAGCAAGTTTAAGACTGTTTCTGTGACCTGTTTAAGTTTTTACCTTTCTAACATATTAAGGTGATTATTTTTTTTTCAAGCGCTCTCGCAGCGCGTGACTATATTCAATGTGTTCTTTATACTTCTTGTTGGCATTTTTACTTATTTTATAAGGTATCTAAATTAATTTATTGGTTGTTGTATTGAAATTTTATATATTTTTCCTTTTTTAAATTATTATTCTACGTGACTATATTTTTTTGTTGACAATTGGCATCTGTAAGCAGTCCATTCATGAAAAATGAATATTTTGTCTTCCATTACAATCATGAAATTATTGCGCCAAAATATTTAAATCAATATTCTTAAACGGTTTGCCCGCACTGTTTTTTGGACAAAAAGAGACGATTATGGGAATTTAAACTAGAAATACATTTTGATATTTTCTAGGCAATGTGAATTTTGTTGATCTGTATTTTGAGGTCGTATCCCACAATCGACTCTTGTAGTCAAATCTGTAATGTAACGTGGTGATTGTTTTGACAAGTGCGGGCACTCCTCGTGCAATGGTCTGCATAGTTATATTTAGTTTAAAACATAGTATCTACTTACATTTCATAAACAGTCCTTCCCCTTCCTTACTTTATGAATTTTAAACATATTCAAAGTAAATTACTCGTAAAAATGTAATTTGTAATAGATAAACTGAACTTCATAAATCCTAATAATTGATGATAATGGCGTTTTTAATAAAAACAAATATACAAAAAAATATAAACGATTGTCAGTTTTATTGATACTCCCTTCCCCTGTGTGCTTGTAGTGAGTATATGTAGGTGTGCAGCACTTGTTTTCCGACACACGCTTCGCTATATAGTTGAAGTTATGATTTCTCCCCGCCACCGTGCATGCTGTCTGTTCTAACATCCCTTCACCGGCCACCGTAGCTTCGCCATCATTTTCTGTATTTATTTTAATTTATTTTTATTTATTTCTTTTAATTTTAGTCACTTTTGTTTTGAAAAAAAGTTAAAACGAGTTGCCATATAGAAACTTGAATTCTCCCGAAAGTTAGGTTATTTTGTTTTGACGCGTACGGGGACCAACCCCACATTTGTTTTTTTGTTTTTCCGATCTGTTTACAGGTAAAAAGTTATTCTCGTGTTCGCTATGCGGCAAAGTACTGTGCTCAAAGGCGTCTCTGAAGAGACATATCGCAGATAAGCACGCCGAGAGGCAGGAGGAATACAGATGCACGATCTGCGAGAGAGTGTACTGTTCGAGGAACTCCCTGATGACTCACATTTACACCTACCACAAGTCGAGGCCCGGGGAGACAGATCCAATCCGGTTTTTTTAGTGACTACTTGGACGGAGTTGGCGCGGCATGCGGCAGTACTCATCTAGCAAAGAGAATCATCACGAGACCAATCTGCACTCGTCCGCCGTACTTACCATCACTCATAAAGGTTAGAACTTGTTTCAAATAGACAACAAACAAAAAAACAAACAGTAACACACTGAACTTTCACGTGCTCTCAGAGATATGTCTAACTCATTACGATGCGTGTATTTGAATTTGTTTCTACTAGCGATTAAGATAGGTTTAAGAGTCCTTTTTGATTTTCGTTTTGTATTATTTCTTTTGATTGGTTTAGAAGTTTTTGTTTGATTTATGTTCAGTACCGACCCCCGCCCCGCCCGAGCCAACGGCCCTTCCCTGTCGGGTTTCGCAGTTTTGACGTTGTTGTGTTGCTTGAAGCATGCTTCTATCATTTTTGTTATCACGTGTTTCTGTGTCATTGTGGTTGAGAGAATTTCCATAAGATTTTGAATTATTAAAATCTCGTGATATTACTGTGTAGTTAGTCAATGTGTACAGTGCATTATTATTTAGTATTTATGATATGAATAACCTCATACATTATAAGTAATATTATAAAGCTATATTTTTCAGAATAATGCATTTGAATAACTGTAAGGGTGTATGTTGCCGGCTGGCTGTGCGCGTGCGCGTGCGCTTCTCGTGCCGATGCTAAAGCGTCAGTTTTCGGTTTCCAGCTGTACCGCCCCTCCGTATGCCCCCGCCCACCGCCGGCGGCATCAACGAACCTCAAGAGTGTCCCTACTGCCGCAGGACATTCTCTTGTTACTATTCACTGAAACGACACTTCCAAGACAAGCACGAGCAGTCCGACACACTGTACGTGTGCGAGTTCTGTCACCGGAGGTACCGCACCAAGAACTCGCTGACGACGCACAAGAGCCTGCAGCATCGCGGCTCCAGCGGCATGCTCAAGCGGCTGCTGAAGACGTCGGCGCTGCACAGCGCGCTCGCGCCGGCACCGCACCACCTGTTCGACCTCGGCGCCAGCGACCACGGCCCGCAGCTGCCGCCCGGCCTTCAATGACCACAGACCATGGCCTGAACCGGTGGTAACACTCCCTGTTTCAAATAGGCCCGGATCCACATCGGGGCGTATTTGTAATGCGGCGAAACGGAAGCGGACGCGGACGCCAGCTCGACTTCGGGATGGCTTCACATGTGCAATATAACGGGACAATGCCAAAACAATGCAGGAATATGCCGCATTTATATGGTTAATCGTATTAATAATTAGTAAAATATTGACGTTAGGTTTAAAATTACACGAACAGTATTGTGGCACGCGGCTTGTAGCGGCCGCCTAGTGTATGCTTCGATGGTGGACTTGATTCGTGACGCGACGTCACGTCACGTCATGTCACGTCGCGTCACGCGCATTACGCAATGTACCGGCGTTTTCTAGTGAAAATGTCGAAACAGTGTTCAATATGACAATGTAATCCAGAGCAATACTAAAGTATTAATATATCTAGTACTGCCAAATGTATGCCAACTGTATTCTAAAGAGATGATACATTTTTTAAATGATACACTTTTCGATTAATGTCTAGTGTCAAATTAGATTCGGTAACTGTACAAAATGCGAACGTACAAATTTTAAAAAACAGTAAATTTAAAAAAAACTCAAAGAAAATATTTTTTAATGAAACTTTTTTCGGAACGCCAAATCTAAATTAATAAAATAATACAGATTATTTAGGAGTTAATTACCAAAATTTTTAGATTAAAAAAATGTTGATGTTGAGTAAACATTAAAGTTAAAGACTTCTTAGAATCTGATTCCGAAAGTACAAAATTTAACGTCTTACAAACAATACGAGTATATAATGTCTATGTGCGTTTGGCTTCATTAATGATTATGATCAATGTATAAGTAGCCGTGCCTTCGTCTTCATGTCATTCATTAACTTGTTGGAGGATTGTAGGACAAAGAGACGTGCTACGAATGCAGGGGGCGCTCGGGTGTAGTGTCGCTAGCGTCGCCGGTGTTGCCAGCGCGCGGCGACCTCCCAGATTACAGGGTTACGAACTTACGAGTGAGTGCAGTCAGTAGGGATAGGGCCGGCAGGTAGCCTGGACGAGGGTCTTCGAAAAGCTGTTCGACGATCGTATACGTGAGCATGATTTCAAATCAAGGAATAAAAAACCATTTCTTGTGTATAAAAAATATGTAGTTTTAGGAATTAATTAATAGAATTATATTTAATCTGTATCCAGTTTGGGATTTCTCTCTATGAGTGTATAGTGGTTCTTATTTAAATGTCGACCAACTTAGCGGACGTCTCGTTATTGAAAATTTATTAGATTATTATTATAATTATTCTCAAAAAATCTTAGGATTACATAACCATAAGATGGCTGCAGATTGTATAAAAATATTTTTTATTTACTTATATCGTAGGTAATTATTTGAGAACCGCGTTCAGTAACCACACGACATATCTTTTAGGGTGAATGTTGACAGAATAATAATCTCAGTATCATGAAATGTAACCGTGGGCTTGAAACTCCGACATATCACAAAACTATATCTCTATAATAAAGTATTTTCTAATTCAGTGATATTTCACAAAGCCAAAGATAATGTGGAGATAACTCTTGCGCTGCATTTATTTCCAATAGAATATTTTAAAAAAAATATAGAAAAGAATATCTTTCTGAAAAATAAAGCGTTGTACCATATCCATACAAGAAAATATTCGGAACATATCAAGTCACTAAAAGTGAATCTGTCTAATCGAATATTCGTATGAAATCTGCTGACGATCGACATTACATATATAAATTAAACAAAAAACAATGCAAATATCGGAACTTAATAATAACTCTTACTAATTTAGTTTTTAAATACATTATTTTAACGCATTGTATTATATTTCATATTTTGCTTAATCAAAACACATGCTTATTTTGTCATGAACAATGCAATTTATTTTAAAAGTCAATTTATGTATTTTTTTGGCTTGATAGTCAATTTCTTTTCGAATAGAACACTCAAAGACGGGATATCATATGTGAACAACGCATTTACCTCTGTTCTGTAGTACCTCAAGTGTTTATGTTTTGCTCTTATTTAATGTTTTATTCACAATGTTACACGGGGTGTTTCGTATAGATTTAAAATGCAATAACTGTTCGAGGAAACATATTTAGCCGGAGCTTAAATGGGAAAAGCAAGCGGGTAGTTTAAATTGTATATATTTTATAAGTTAGTGATACTTTTCATAACAAATATATCGTGGCATCCGGTACTAGAGGCCTCGTGATATTAAATAGTGAATAGATAAAATCATTAATGGAAAAATGGATTTTTTATATATTCTACTAATGGATTTATTAATAGTGAAACTTAGACGTAGTCTTTGTAACATTTTTGTGCGTTTATTGTTTCTGCTGTGCAATCATTTCTCATCGGTTTGTCTGTTTGTTTATGCTTGTTGTTAGACGCTTTGTTGGGAGAGTTTGGATTTTTCCCAAGTTTTTGTTTTTGTTGTTTGGATTTTGGAATTTTTCCTTCAAAATTGTTTGATCTCAGTTGACAGCTGCGTAAAATATCAACATCGGGGACAGCCGTATGTGATTATTGTTAGGTCTTATGTAAAGTTTGTGTTAAGTTTTGAATGTGTCGGCAAAATTTTTGGAACGCAGCGTATAATAAATTCCAAAAAATACAGCGAAACAATAAAAAAAGAAGTGTATTCTGTAATGTATACCAAAATACTGCATTTTTAAATAATAAGAATGAAAGTGAGAATTTTTCTTTTTTTAAATATTTTTAACAGCCGTCTGGATTTAATATGCAGTTTTTCGCTTTTTCGCCAGTTGTATAACGTTAAGTTTTTGTTAATGGGTAATGTTTTCACCAGACTGTGTTACTACATAGTGTAATACATATGTAAACAACAACGAGATGCCTTCAATCAGTACAACTGTAACAATAGCCTACTCTAGGTAATTATATAAGAATTACGCGTTTTAAAATGACTTCCTAAATATACACAAATATTAAAAAATGTATTTTAATACGATATAAGATGCTGCAATTAAATTTCATTCTGCTATATTCAGTTATAATTCGGAGACACATTGATTTATCTACAATGTAAAATGAGCTTTTGAATTTTAGTCGAGTAGTATCTTTTATTGATTTAATACACCCATACGAGGCTTATCCAAGCTTTGTCTATTAATTTTTTAACCTATGGGATTGATAACTTGAAATGTTGAAACTACTACTATGTACATAACATAACATAACACACGCACTAAAATATTTCAAAACAACAAATTATCTTTAAATCCAAGAGCTAAATAAACTAAAGTAGATTTCACACACAAGTTTATTAACTCCTCTGAAACGCGTGAAGTCATTTTAAAACGTCACTATAATCACATTTTAACAATCACTCAAATATAATTTTAACTCATCAATCATCGGCAATTCGAATTTTACGATTCGATAACCTATTTTGTATTATGAATAGGTGTAAAATCAATTAGGAATAAGGCGTTTATCATAATATCTCGCCTAATAACACATGTTCACAAATACCGTTTCACAAAATATCTGTTTTTAAATGCTTTTATAACATAAGTATTATTACCTCCATTACTGTAAGTATTACCTCCAACTGCGTCGTTTAATTTTTTATGTATTATTGTAGGTTGGTAGAGTCCCACGGGACCAAACCGGGTTACTTCACAGTAGCAGCCAGGACGTGTCGATTCTTATATTTATTATAATATATTGTAAATGCAAACGAGATATAACTGTTGTTAAATAGTTTTTACCCTACACATATTATTTTTTGTTGTACCATATTCCATATATAAAATGCAATAGTTCATCGCGCGTGTTTCAATCGCGACGTACGTTTCTTACACGGTGGCGGTTGAAACGAGCCTGATCCCCAGTACCTTCAATAGTTGTTTTATATGAAATGATTTTATTGCTCGGACGGGGAGATAGCAGTTTAAGAATAAATCGAACACGATCTTTTTTAAAAATTCGCGAATTTCCTTTACAGTGACACGTATATGTGACGCCGAAACAACAAACCCTTCTTGAAAATTTGTAGGCTAAGACACGATTTACTTGATGTTTTTCTATTTATTGTGTCCCATATATGTGTCGCGTAGCTACGTTACATTGTACAGACAAGTATCGTGTCGATGTATTCTTGTAACCAATAGCTTTAATATTTATACCAGTATCTTCCACTTTAATGTAATTATAATCACTCTTAGGGCAATAGTTTTCAAGCAGACCGAATACCTCACTATCTGATAGTTACATTTATGTATAATTAAGGGACAATAGTGTAGCAGATTTTGTATGTTTTGTCTTATTTTTAATGACAGTACGTAAACACTTGTGTAAAGTAGTTGATATAAACGAGAGTTTGAAATTTGAATCATGTATTTTGATATATTTGTGTCCAAAATCGTATAAATAACACATACATAGCGATTGTAATGGTCATTTTCTGAATCATACTTTATTTTCCTGCTAATTTGAACACTATAATTATCCACTCCATCAGAATTTGAGTTTAACTCTATCATGCTCTCTAACGCATTCAATTGTGAGTCCCTAGAACAATTTAGTTGTGGCAGCATTTTTACAATAATGATATCATCAGAATCACTGCCGGTACCTCTGTGGCATTTTGCGACAATTGTTTTAATTGTTCTGCATAATTATTAGTTAGTTACACCAAGTTTACGTACTGAATCAAAAATCCGAATAAAGTCCGAATATTCAGTTCTAAAATCTAGTCGATAACTTTCGTGTTTTTCTTATTTATCCACGTATATAGCAATAAATCTGCTAAACTTACAGATAATAGATTAAATAGTTCCATAACTCAAAGTGCACTTACGACTTTTTTATAAATAAAAAATAATAAGTATTATATTATAGTGATATTGCCCCGTCTGAGCATGTTCGTTGAATACCAATCTTTTACAATACATGAATATAATATAAGAAATATTTACATTTATACACCTAACACTATAATGACAGTTATTAGTAAAATAACTTTTATCTACAGATAAAATGAGGCGGTTGGGCAATTGTGCTAAATGAAGTATTTTTGACAATAATTTTGCTCTTTTTTGCTGGGTTTTAGTTCATATATTTACAAGACTTACCATCTCAAAAAGTATTCAACACTGCCAATTTTATAAGAACTTATGGTAGCGTTAAAACTATAGGCAATAGTACAACGAACGAATTGATTTAGAAATTCGGGTTTTATTATTATAAAGTCACGGCGACGCGATGGCTAATGGTCACTTGCCACCAAGTAAAGACCCAGCGTTAAATAAGTAAATGTTGAATGTTGTTTATTTATATTTTCTTATAAGTAATTTAGCAAAATTGCGCAGCCATTACTTGTTATACTTGAGTGACACATTTTATACACACAGAAATATTTTTTTACGAAGAATTAATAAAAAATAAACAATTTATATGTGAAAGTTAATTAAGTGGCAATTCTAATTTACCGCACTATATTTTTGCTGACACACTTAGGTTTAGGACTTTTTTCTTTTATTATTATTATTTTTTCGTAATTTAACGTATGCACGATCTGCATTTTTATAAGCAATGATATTTTTCTTTTTTTTCGTCTTTTAAGCGAGCGTTGCGTGTTGCGTGCCATCGGTTTATAACAAAAAATAAAAAATAATATTAATTTATTGATGGGTAAAAGTGTAATCGAAGGCAGGCAACACTGCGCCATTTTATTGCCTAAACTAATATTGATTGTGTTACTATTGTAAAGGTTATAGTTTGCCATCGTTGATCAAAGAAAGAAAATATGTGTTAAATAGAATTTAGTTGAGAAATGAGTTTTGTTATACTTTTAGAATGTTCGGGATGGGTAGGTAGGCGAGGCGAGCGTGTACAAAATGTTTTATAGTATTGTGTAATGTTCGGAAGTAAGGTTTAGGTACGGCGGCGCGCCCGCAGCTTATCTTGAAAATTGTTGTAAGTTATAACATCTAATTAAAGTCGGTGAAGACACTTAGAGTACTACTGTTGTAGCTATATGGAAATGGTGTTTAAACCACTGAAATCATCAAAATTCACAAATAGGTAATGGAGAATTAAAGAAAGACATACCTTGATCACACGCTGGTGTCAACCTGATCTGCAAAACAAGAAATCAAGGTTTTTTTTTTACTACTGTAACAGACCACCTTTATAAATACACCCAACAGTCACTGACATAGACCTGACGCCACACTAGGTTTAACCTGTATCGTGGGCATCTGAAACTACGAGAGACTTTCGGTCTCAGAACACCTAGAGTCAAAACAAATATATTATGTGGGTTACACAAACATTTATCAATGCAGCAATCGAACCCGCGGCCTCTCGCTACACAGCCAGCTCGACCGCCGCGCCACGGAGGCAATAACAGAATTGAAACAAAAACATTGGATAGAAATTTAATAAAATATTAATACTTTATTATGGCAAATCTATATTTATTACAAAACTTTCTTGATTGGTCTTTCTTTAGATTTGGTTTAAGCCTTATCTTTTACTTATTAAAGTTTGCAATGGTAACCAGTAGCCCGAGATGAAAAACTAATGTAAATGTATCCGAGTTCGCTGCGCACTGATGACTTTTGGTTAATATTTCATACAAATTTCATAGACGCGCATCGAGTTCGAATATATTTACGGTTGTCAGAAATTTTCCTGCTCAGGCCGCAGTTGTTTTAAACCAGTTTTAATGTAAGTCCACGTAGTGTAATAACATTCTTAAAAAATACTCCTACTTAAATAGTAATGCAGTTACGAGTAACTCTAAGAACGCCAAAGCGAAAATTATGGAAACAAGGTCTAATCAATACTAACGCGTGGTTTCTAAAAGGTGGATCAATGCAACAATTAATAAAGTCAAACATATTAAGTTACATCCAAAAGCGTTGTTTAACGCTTTCAATTTTAGAAACCGATCTTTTTGATGGCGATTTTAATTTAATGATTTGTTAATTTAACGTTGATTTAATCACAATATAAATATGCCATTTACATTCATGTCTAATTATAATTGTTTATATTTTCGTTAGACCGTTTTAATTTTAGTTGCGTCGACCCCCACATTAAGGTGGAATAAGGGCTGGTAGAAAGAAAGTAAGAGTTTCGTTACAAAATCTGAACGGAGTTGTGGTGATTTTCAGTGGTTTAAAAAAGGTGGTGTCTTTACTTGTTTTGATGTTGTTGATATAAATGTGATTAAGGAATCAATCGGGTTGAAGGTGGGCTATTCATCATTTTAATATTGACTGCCAGAAAATAAACTGCAAAATAAAAAAATAACCTCCTGAGACAATCATTTCAAATATATGGCCCCAATAATTAAAGTTTAACAAAACTTAAAACCGACTTCAAAATCGAACACTTAAAATAAAAAATAACAACAATTTCTTACTCTCTTTGAAGTCGGTGCATTTTCATTTAATCTGCTTCGGCCTCAGCACCGACTCCAAAGAGAGTCAGAATTTATTATTTTTTACTTTTAAGTATCCGTTTTGAAGTCGGATTTCAGTTTTCTGGCTGTAAAATTTGACTCATTAATACATGTTAATTGATATCATGCATAAACTAAAAGTAATTTTAACTAAACGAGCTTTATCATTGTGTCATCCGAACTTGAAGTTCAATGTATCGTGCCAAAATAAGTGGTAGTTTCTCTGGCAGTTAAAATTAAACAAACGGAGCCCACAATTGGTATGGAACATATCAAATAGTCGGAAAGCTTAGTACTATAAGTATCTTTGAATCTGACAATTGGTTATTTTCGAGTGGATTTACGTTTGCGGTAAACGTTACTAATTCTCATGCAAAGTATATCAGTTGGATGTAAAAGTATAAAAATAAACTCGCAGTGATTCCATTTACGATCAGTTATTTCATTCCTTTTCCTTTCCTTTTTAAGCAGAGACTGGCAACGAGCAGGTGGGTCATCATATGGTAAGTGATCAGGGCCCCTGAATTTTCGTGTGCTCAGGGGTCCCCGCGTTCCTTAAGGCGACCCTGGCCCATAAACACCCTAGACACAAAAATAATCATGGGTAAGTTGTCAATCTAGAAGGAGGATAGGGATTTGGAAATGGAGAGGGAAATTGGGCTTCCAAAAATCTCACTCACTGAACGAAACGCACGACAGCTTGATGCCACTTTATGTCGCGACGTAAAGTGGCATCAAACCGACGCGTCGGTTTTCTGTGACGGTATCAAACCGGTCGAGCGGCGAGCCAGCCCATTCGTGCTGTAGACGTAAGGCCGCGGACACGAACTCAGAAGTTATTGAAGCGAATAAGTCGATGGCTGCAGGCCGATTCCGAATCTGGAAATCTTTGGGGGAGGTCTATAGCCGCGTCTCCTGCACTAAAACATTACACAAAACACCTACACAAAACATGTATTTTTTTAATTCAGCCCATAGTTCTACGAGCAGCAGACAGCTAAAATCGTTGTTTTGCGTGTGTGTTTTTGTGTAATGTTTCGAGAAAAACTAGTGCAGGGGACTCTGTTCAACAGTGGATGTCCTGTAGCGGCAGTGGCTGTGACTGATGATGATAATGAAGCAAATAAATGTTTCGTAGATTTCGTTAATAAGTACAATTATTTGTTTTTTACATGACAACACATTTTTTTAATTGCAACATTTTACTAACTTGTCAGTAAAAAGTCGAAAGTAGGGCTGCCATATTACATACTTTATTACATTAACTATAAAATATTAGGTGACGATTTTTACTATTAAAGGACGTAGTGCAACTGTGAAACCAAATGAAAAGTACGATACCGACCAAATATAATGGCAACTTGGAGTGATATTGTGTCATCAGAATTATTATGACCTAAAATGAGTATTAGGTAAATATTAAATACTGACTCAATCCGCCACGCAACTTACTACGCAGGGATCAAGATTTTATAAATAAAATTTTAGTTATATTTTGAGTATGCGTACTTGTCCGTCTTTTGCCAATTTTTGGTAAAATTTTGCAATTTATAATCTATTATAAGTAGTTATTAATTATTATCTGAGTCTTTCAAACATGAATCGGTTAAGACTTCATTAAAATATGTTATTAATAAATAAATTGGATTTATGTATTGTATCCTTTTAGCATATTATTATTTTTTTCTACAAATTCAGATATTTGTATAATATTAGAATAGCAACTGGCAACACTGCTCAACTGTCATGTCAAACGTGAATAGGGATGGATACCTAGTTGTAATAATTAAAATAGATTATTGATATATCAATTTATTTAAATTCTGAATGAGACATTACTATTATCCATAAATCAAATATGGTTTATAAATAAATGCTGTTTGTCAAAACTTTCACATCTTTCTATATTCTAAACCATAAGAGTTCGCAATACCATATTATACCTTTAGGATTTGATGGGCCTTTTATAAATCCGCGTCTTCTGCAGGTGTTTTTCTCGAAACAAAACATATAAACATCTACCCAAAACAATGTTTTCACTGTCTCCTGCTCATGTGATAATGGACCATCGACAAAAATTTGTAACGAAACCAAGTTTTGTGTAATGTTTTAGTATAGGAGACGCGCCTTAAGTGTGTCTCTTTATTTGTGATAATACCTGTTTACGGAGAACTTTATACTGTAGAAAAATAATGGACACCACAGTGAATTCTAATTATCTGTATCATACGTACTGTAAATACCTACAGTAATACAATCAAGGTAAGTATTTTCATTAAAATTAAACCTAGTTAAAATTTTATATTTTATTTAAGAATATTCAAAGCTAAGCTTTACTGTTTTTGTTATTAATTCATCCTATTGCAAACTGTAGGATGTATACCTAGTATCTGTAAATATATAACCTTCATTCGGCTAATGCGCACAACACCAAAGAAAAAGAGAGCATACCAATATACAAATGATAAAACATCGCGACCTTCGTAATAATGTCTAACACCGATCTTTTACAATCGATATTATGTTATGACAATTATTACATCGATGTTACTAAATACCTACTCATCCCTAGCAAAGAAACGTCAAAATCATACATTTATGTAAACAGCGTCGACACGTGTTTTTATCAAAATAAAACTGAAAGTACACATTAAATGGTTTTAAAATGGATGCTTACGATATATTCAAGAAGTTAACAAAAGGTCTGACGTTTAAACATAAGGTTTTGGGTGTTAAAAACGATGTAAGTAAACCTAACCTCTACATTGACATTTTTTGAAAAAATCAAAGAAAATATGCTTTATCGGGACATTTTTTGCTATAATACGTACACTATAGATCAATACGCTTCCCGTAGGATAGTCTAACTGTAGATTTCCATAAGCATAAATCGCATTTTACCAACTTTTCTAATTCATTTCAAAGTATCAATTTCGCAGTCATAACACAAAATCCACAGTCCACATATTCAGCGACACACAAAGCTGCGGACGGTTCAAGTACATTAAAGACTGAAGAAACGTCTCACCTCATAGGGTTTCATACATGTATTTTATATTTTACCCAAGGTGTAATGGTCCAATGTATAGAGGGGAGTTTAATAATATCTACTAATAAACTATTTACTTGGTGGAGTGGTGGTATTACGTTCGCAGTATGACTACCGTCCTGAGGTTCTAGTTCGATCCCCAGGTTGGTTTAAGAGATATTTGATTTTTCAGCATCAGCATGGAGCCTGAAATTTGTGCCTGATATGGTGATAGGTTCACTCCTCACTCACATCTGGGGACTGGGATGGAACTAAGCTCAGCGAAATCGGGTGTTCTAATTAGCTAATGCGCCTCTGCCTACCCCTTCAAAGTTTCAAGTGAGAGCTCATTTATTTTATTTACAGGCACAAAAAGAAAAGCAACCCACAAAAAAAGAAGAAATTGAAGTAAAAAAAGAAGAATCAAGTGACAATGAAGAGGATGAACAACTCTCTCATTCAGAGATGGAGGAAGACCACCATGATGATGATTTGCAACTGTTAGAAGGAGTCAAAATAGGAGAAAAAAAGATAAAGAAGAATAAAAAGGAAAAAAGCGAGGATTTGAAGAAGAAACTTGAGTTGCAAGAGGTGTATATTAATCTTTAAATTGAAGCATGTTACCTTGGCTTTGTGGCAGTGTTTATGCACTGGTTCCCTCATACAGGGTTGTGCCGCCTCCGACGGGTTAAAAAGGAGTACAAAGATTTTGCTTCACATATTAATATACATACAATATTAAAGTATAACAGTGTCAACATAAAAATCAATCTGACTCTTTCACTAACATGAATTTTCACTGTCTCGGTCGCGTGGTTGTATTTCGGTACGACTACCGTCCCGAAGTTTCGGGTTTGATTCCCGAGTCGGCAACGTGATATTGAATTTTTCCATATCAGCCCCGAGTCTGGAATTTGTGCCCGATATGGCGATAGGCTCGCCCCCGATCACATCTGAGACGGAACTAAGCTCGGCGAAATGTAGGTGTTCTAGTTCGCTAGTGCACCTCTGCCTACCCCTTCGGGGATACAGGCGTTAGCTTATGTTATGTTGTGAATTTTCAGCAAAATCGTTTTCGTAATGAGCACGGTATCAAAGCAGTTGGTCGTCACATCCCACCAGCGCTGCAGGACTTCTCAGAGCTGATGTCGCGGTACAATGTGTCCCAAGGTTTGGTGGACACGATCACCCAGTGCGGGTATACAGAGCCCACACCGGTGCAGCGTCAGGCCTTGCCTTGTATGCTGGAAGTGAGTGTTAATTATTTATTATTTTAATATATTGATAAGAGGTCCTCGATTTGTTCAAGCTCCAGAAAAGGTGGGAGATTTTCAAGATTTTGTGTTTGATAGAGCTTATTCTGAGAATGGTCCCATATTTTGTTTAAGATCTGATTAATTTTAAAGTCTGTTTTTAATTTAAGCTTAGATTTATTTGACCCTACAAAATGATGTAACTATCAGAGTAGACTATCTCGGTGGCGTAGTTGTATTGTGTGAATTGTACTATTATCGTCCTTAGGTGTCGGATTCGATCCCCGGGTAGGCAAAGTTATATTGGATTTTTGTATTCAGTATTAGCTTACGAATCTGGAATTTATGATGTAGCGATAAGTTCACCCCCTAACAAATCTGGGATCGAAATGCTTAGCGAAATGTGGGTGTTCGTGACCTCTAGTTCGCCTCTGCCTTAAATTTGTACCAAAATTCTTTTTTTTCTGTACCCAGAACCGACAGATAGTAGCGTGCGCCCCCACCGGTTCAGGCAAGACCGCGGCCTTCCTCGTCCCTTTACTGCACTCTCTAGGCTCGACGCAGGGCGGGCCACGAGCCCTAGTGCTCTGCCCCACCAGGGAGCTGGCGCACCAGATCCACCGCGAGGCCCTGAGGCTCAGCGCCACCACCAACCTGAGGTGCAGCGTGTTGAAGACCATCAAGGGGACCAGGGTTAAGGAGCGGGAGGCGACTTTTAAAAAGAGTGGTATGTGTTCATAAAATTTACTGAACTTAAAAATACCCTGTTAAAATACCTTTCAATGAGTAACTGAATGGTCCCTGGTTTCATACCATCTTACAGAAATCTAATGTAAAGTACAGATCTTCTTCTTTTAAAAATAATGGCTTCCGCTCATATGCGGTGATTTAGCCAATGTCAAGGTAAATAGAGCAGTTATGTTTTCACAATGACTATGAGACCCAGATGTGGATGATCTCAAGGCCCTGCTGGGATTATGGCGGTAATTCCTTCCAGTCCAGTGCCCCTGAGATGACCTTTACTCGGCGAATCGACTGAACAAAGCCAGCCACCGCACCAAGCAAAACTTATCAAAGATCACCGGTTAAAATGTTTCCACATTATACTGTTCATCATCACTGAAGTTTGATGCATTAAACTACAACACTTAAAACCAACAAACACAGCTTTAGAGAATAATATGAAATAATTTTAACAAGCGACGCCCACCCTGTCAGACTTCCAGTCAAAATCCAAACTACAGATCGCTATTGTATTTCGTCCAGCAAATTTCCCACTTTTCATCCCCTAACCTGTTGGAGACAACATAATACACATATTAACGTCTCGGCCATAAATAATTTTATATTAATTCAAATGTTATATTAATTAGTATAATTATTTAAATTACAGATATAGTTATAGCTACACCTAACAGACTCTGTTATTTAATGGACCAGGAAGATGTCAACATTACTTTAGAAAAGTGAGTAAATATTATAATAGTGGTAACCTAGGTTACTAGAAGAAGTTGAATTAGGCTAATGGCTGTGGCCGGCAGCCAAAAAAAATTGCCGAGTCATAAATGTGCATGAATAATCACAAGTTTAAAAACTTAAGGGATCGACTTCAAATCCGATCATAACCAATATGGGAACACCCTTGAAAGAAGCTATATCGAACATAAAAATAATTTTGAAAATCGGTCCACATTTGGTGGAGATATCGCGTAACATATATAAAAAGCGCAGCATAGGACGTCCACCTACAAGGTGGACCGACGACCTGATAAAGGTTGCAGGAAGTAGCTGGATGAAGACCGCTTCCAACAAGTCGATCTGGAAATCTTTAGGAGGCCTATGTTCAGCAGTGGACGTCCTATGGCTGATGATGATACATAAAAAAGAATACAGACAAATTGAGGACCTTCTCCTTTTTGGAAGTCGATCGAAAAGTGTATGATAATGACGCATATCTCTTACAGAGTGGAATGGCTTATAGTAGACGAGGCTGACAAACTATTTGAAGGATCAACGGAAGACCGGTCAGACTTTAGGCAGCAGTTGGAGCAGATCCTCATCGCTACAGGACAAGGGCAAAGGCAGGCGCCGGCTGAAGGGCAAGAGGACCGAGGGCAAAGCCAGGCGACGGCAGCAAGGCAAGAAGTTCAAGGGCAAAGCCAGGCGCCGGCTGAAGGTCAAGAAATTCAAGGGCAAAGCCAGGCGCCGGCTGAAGGTCAAGGGCAAAAGAAGCGTCGTGTAAAAGTGGCCCTATTCAGCGCCACACACACGCCACGCGTCGCTAAATGGAGTCGCCACGCTTTGAGAGGGCTCATCAATATCACTGTTGGACAAAGGTACGAATTATCAATTTATAATCGAATTAAGTTTATCAAATACAATGTTGCTTGTTTACAAAAAAAAGGATTTGAAACTGGATCTCCAAGTGGGGTTTGACCGCAAGCACGTAGCCGGTACTCTGATACCAAAAGTCACTCTGATAAAAGCAGATAGAAAACAATCTTTGAACATTACAGGAACGCTGCAACAAATTTAGTGGACCAGGAGCTTCTGTACTGCGGCAATGAGAACGGGAAGCTGGTCGCGTTCAGACAACTCGTGCAAAAAGGACTCAAACCACCTGTCTTAGGTGTGTTATCCATTTACGATATATTCATAACCTAATAATCACACATTTCGCTACTTTAATACAAAAGGGACACATATCAAAAACATAATTTTTTACAGGGGAGCCGTTTGAAGTTTAGGAAATCTATTATTGTGTTGTTGTACAACAAATAATACAACAAATTACTCACATAACACATAACACATACATAAGCTCACGCCTGTATCCCCGAAGGGGTAGGCAGAGGCGCACTAGCGAACTAGAACACCCACATTTCGCCGAGCTCAGTTCCGTCCCAGATGTGATAGGGGGCGAGCCTATCGCCATATCGGGCACAAATTCCAGACTCCGGGCTGATATGGAAAAATCCAATATCACTTTGCCCGACCCGGGATCGAACCCGAACCGAACCGTAGTCGTACCGAAATACCACCACGCCACGGAGGCAGGCAGCCAAATTACTAACATTGTAAACTTTTTGAAATATGTCTCTAACACAAAACTAACATGCAATTATGACGAGCGTCGGGTCGCAAGTGACAAAATGTGGGTTTTGTTCATATTTACTCTGCACAAACTCGAAATTGCAAAAATCCTTATATTGTTTTGTCCCTAACGCTCGAATGGTCAAACGCTCCTCAACTTTAACGGCTTCTTACATTGATTTCCGCCATACAATTTTGACAAATAAGGCGGCCTTAAACGACGTAAGGCGACCTTAAGTGTATGAACATTCGGCGGTTAAAATGGGAAATCAATGGAAGTCTTTTTTAAATATTCAAATATGGTAAGTAGCGTTGCATTCTTTGAATAAAAAGGATTTTGATATTTTTTTATTTGTGACCTTTTTGTATAGAAGCAGCCATTTGTGTCTGTCCGGAAATCGAACCCGCGGCCTCTCGCTTCACGGCCGTCTACTCGCCCTGTGAGCCACAAAAGCTGTCGTTTTTAATGAAAGTGTTTGATTGCAGTTTTTGTGCAAAGCAAGGAGCGAGCGAAGCAGCTGTTCAAAGAACTGATATACGACGGCATCAATGTGGACGTCATACACGCGGACAGAACGCAAACACAGGTACATATACTAGTTTTAACATGTGGCTCCGCTCGCTTTAATATTCATATCTATGATGCAGTCAAATGTCCAAGAGATGAAGTCGTTTCTCGGTTAAAAATAGAAATTTTCTTAGCATATTGGTATTATGATGACTACCACAGTACACATGGTGGTAAAACCTGCCATAGCGACCCACACTGCTTGTATGGTTCGCGTTCCAGCATCAGCCAGGGTACAGGTTCCTCGAGGGGCTTGCGGCATGACTTGATGGTTGGTTGAGGCGGATATGGGGGTATCCCTCTGCATTGGTTATTCGCCTGTCTTGTCACAAGCCAAGAGATTTGCTCTTTCCTCTTCCGATTCGGAGTGTGAAGAAGACCGGCATGATTTCGGTGACCAGTATAAACCCATTATTTATCGGTGGTGGCTGGTTTTTTTTAACTGCACTGCGCTTACCATCAGGGTTATCACCACCTCATATAGCAGTATTATTATAGTCTTACTACGTTTTTTTTGTACGGGAATTGGTACAAGTAAGGTTATAATAATATTGCTATAAGAGGTGGTGGTAACCCCTCAGGTGTACCCTGACCTCGCGCTTTTGAGGCTTAGTACGCTGTCACCAAGCAATGAAGGCCTTGCGACAAGACAGGTGGATGACCATTGCAGATACAGGGATACCCCCATACCCGTCCCAACCAACCATCAAGTCATGTTGCAAGCCTCTCGAGAGAACCGGAAGTAAACTGGCTGATCCTGGAACGCGAACCACACATGGAGTGTGGGTCACTATGGCAGGTTTTACCACCATGTGTATGGTGGTCGCCATCCGGTCGGATACGAATATCCTACCACCAGGCAATTTTTTAGCGCGACAACGTGGTGCGCAGTTTCCGGGTGGGTCGCATCTGGGTGCTGATCTGCACTGAGCTGATGGGTCGCGGGATCGACTTCCGCGGAGTGAACTTGGTCGTCAACTACGACTTCCCGCAGTCTGCCATCTCTTACATACACAGGTAAATTTTATAAGACCCTAATACAACTCGAAAACAACGTCTTAAATTATTTTAAGCCACCTTCCGCCGATGTTCATACACTTAAGGAAGCCTTGTGTCGTTTAAGGCCGCCTTAACTCAAATTTTTATGGCTATAATCAATGTAAGAAGCCGTTAAAGTTGAGTAGCGTTTGACCATTCGGGCGTAAATATGTGAAAATGGTGAAGTCGGTTTTAAGTTTTTGACCGATTTCCAAAAAGGAGAAGGTCTTCAATTCGTCTATTTTGCGACCGACTTCCACAAAAGGAGGAGGTCCTCAATTCGTCTGTATTTTTATTTAATGTATGTTACTCGATATCTCCGCCAATGTGGACCGATTTAAAAAAATATTTTTGTGTTCGATAGTTTATTTCAAGGGTAGTCCCATATAAATTTGATAACGATCGAATTTGAAGTCGGTCTGCTGAGTTTTTAAACTTGTGATTATTGTAAAACTTATTTTTGTTTCAGGGTGGGGCGAGCTGGTCGAGCAGGCCAACGAGGCAAAGCTATCACGTTTTTCACACAAGACGACGTCGTTAACCTTAGAAGGTGACATGCACATTCTCAAACTTCACAGCTTCTGTGGCTTGTGAGGAGAGTAGTCGGCAGTAAAGCCAGGGGCTCCGGATTCGATTGAAACAAAGTGACAGATGTTTAGATGGTCCAATTTGTGGGACCGTAAATCTTTCGAAGTTCCTGGGGGGGTGACTCCTGATGTTCGATTCGAACTTGAATTCGATTCGGTTTCATTTATTGACTTAAAATTCCACCGAAATCGAGTTAAAAAGTGCATTAATGACACATTAAAAATTACCAAATGACAAGTTCTTGAATATTATGCAACATTAGCGCACTTTAAAAGTCGTTTCGGTGCAATTTTAAGTCAGTGAAACGAAATTAAAATCACAATCGAATCGAGCATCAGGAGTCACCCCCCTGATACCCATGATACAGGTAGGACTATGTGTGTGACTGTTGGGTGGATTTATTTATGGGTACGTTGCCGGTACGGTATACGGTAAACCTAAAAGGAGGGAGTAGAAGGCGAGAGAAAAGGGATTGTGAAAGGGAGAAAGAGAGTTGGGCCACCGAAAATTTCACTCATCGAACGAAACGCGACAGCAAACTGCTATTTTACGTCGGTTTTCTGTGAGACAGTGATATCAAACCGGTCGAGCCCATTCGTGCTGTAGACGTAACTGTCTACAGCGTGGCTCTACCACTCAGAAATCTTACTCCTTTTGTTAATATTGCCAAAAGTAACAAAAATGTCCACCCCACAGTATAGCAGCCGTGATGAAACAGTCGGGCTGTGAGGTTCCAGACTACATGCTGAAGCTCAAACAGAACCCAAACCAACGGAAGAAGCTCATGAAGAAGGCGCCACATAGAGACAAGATATCAACAATACTGGCCAAGCCGGAGAAGTAAGTCACACCCTCGAATTCAGAAACAGTACTCAACTTTAATGGCCACTTACCGACATTATAATTTATGTACACAATTTTGACAAATAAGGTGGCCAGGACAAGACAATCTTCAATTTTGAGTTGTAATTCAATCGGGCCTTAGTTTTTTAGACAGCCTACGTGGCGCAGAGGGTGAGTACCCGGCTGTGAAGCGAGAGGCCGCGGGTTCGATTCCCGCACCGAGACAAATGTTTGTGTGGCCCAGATATTTGTTTTGGGTCTAGGTGTTGATAGATCGAAAGTCTCTCGTAGTTCCTGATACCCACGACACAAGACTCTTATCTTAGTGTGGGTTCCGGACTATGTATGTGACTGTTGGGTGTTATTTATTTTATTTATTATTTCCACCTGCCCTTATCCCACCACAATGTGGACTCCGGTCGGCGCAATACATTTTCTCAATCATATTGCGGAAAAGATTCGACCTAGTTTTTTACGACCTGCCTAACATCAACCCCCTCTGTGAGATCCAATACCAGGCAAATCATGTTAGAAAAACATACGGCTAATCGAACCCGGGACCGTCCAGTTCACAGCCCATATACACTACCACTGAACCAATGAGAAGCCTATATTAGTGACATTAATTTTTGAAATATTATACGTCTAATAGAGCCACGCTGTAGACAGCAACGTCTACAGCACGAATGGGCCGGCTCGACCGGTTTGATACCACTGTCTCACAGGAAACCGACGTAGAGTGGCAGCTTGCTGTCGCGTTTCGTTCGGTGAGTGAGATTTCCGGTAGCCCATTTCCCCCCCTTCCCTTCCAATCCCTTTTCCCTCCCCTTCTATTTCCTCTTTTTAGGTTGGCAACGCACCCATGATTCTTATTGTGTCTTGGGTGTCTATGGGCGGTGGAGATCACTTACCATCAGGTGACCTATCTGTTTGTTTGCCAGTCTCTGCTATAAAAAAAATGTATTAACAGGAGGAAATTAGAAGAAGAAAATTCAAAAGATGAAAAGTCTAAAGACACAGAAGCAGTGACAAACGGCGAAAATAAAAAATATAGGAAAACTGATCCAAATCAAACAAATCCAAAACAAAATGGTGGCAAAGCAAAAAAGCTAAAAAAGAAGAAGAAAAATAAAGATAAAGCAAGCTAATTAAAAAGATCCAAAAAAAAAGTTCTATAAAAAGGATGGTATGTTAATATAGTCTTAAAAATTTGATTTAAGTCATAAATTAAATAATAAAAAGTTCTATTGGAGTTGTGTTTTCTTTTATTCCTAACCACAACAAAAGTCTTTTTACCATCGTCACCATCATCAGCCATAGGAAAGCAAAATTCGATGTCTGGCAACATTCGTCTGCTCATGTTGAATCTTATGCAACATGCACCACGAGATTGTCCGCATTCAGTCACTTATCGATGTTGCACAACATTCAGCAACTCGTGATAGATGTTGCGGAACATGTGTCTATTCATGATCGGTGTTGCACATGACTGCCTCGGTGGCGTGCTTGTATTTCGGTACGACTACCGTCCTGAGGTTTCGGGTTCGATCCCCAGGTCGGGCTAAGTGATATATCCAGCCCATATGGAATTTGTACCTGATATAGCATTAGGCTCGCCCCCTATCATATCTGGGACGGAACTAAGCTCTGCGAAATGTGAGTGTTCTAGTTCGCTAGTGCGGCTCTGCCTACCCCTTAGGGGATACAGGCGTGAGCTTATGTTATGTTGCGCATGCAAATTACGCTAATAGGATATTCTCATCCGCCCGAATGGCGACCACCGTCCACATGGTGTTAAAACCTATCATAGTGACCCACACTCCTTGTGCGCGTTCCAAAATCAGACACTATCTGGTTCTCCCGAGGGAGCATGCTAGATGACTTGGTTGGGGCGGTTAATGGGGGTACATCCCTGTCTGCATCCAGTGGCGTAACTATACTCTTGAGTTGAGAGCCCGTGGCAAATTGTATGGGGACTTATCATCCTTGGGCGTTGCTTACTCTGCCTACTACTCTTATGGATACCTTCCTTAACTTTCAAACATGGGCTATTTTCCGGTCAACTCAAGGGCCCGTGGCATATTGCCGGCACACTTTAGTAACGCCACTGTCTGCATCGGTCATCTTGAAAGGCCCGAATACTGGAACGCTACTCAACTATAACGGGTTCCTACATTGATTTTCGCTATACAATTTTGACAGATAAGGCGATTTTAAGTATATAAGTATTCGGCGGTAAGTATCTCGATTTCCTTCCTCCGGAGTGTGAAGAAGCATAAATAGGCCGGCATGATTCTAGAGCACCGCTACGATTACGTTGCAACAATGAATAATGAAAGGCGCTTCTCCTGCACTAAAATATAACACAAAACAATAGCTCAACCATAAGTTTGTTGCACGTATTTACGCGAGCGAGGACGTAAAATATTTGTATGGAAATCGTGAGTTCCCCGCGTAACCGCTAGAGGCGTTCGGGTGTTTGTCATACAAATATTTTACGGAGTCGCTAGCGAGTAACGTAAAAACTCATGGTTGGCCTACTAGTATTTTTATCTATGGTCCATTGTTCTTCGAGCAGACGCCTAAAATCGTTGTTTTGCGTACGTGTTTTTGTGTAATGTTTCGAGAAAATCTAGTCCAGGAGCCACGGCTTAACAAATGCATACATATGTACATACCAATAGCTGTGCGGCATCCAGAAGCCCACGATGTGCCGGAAAGGACGTCACGTACACACAACACATTTCACTTCACACAGTTCACACTCACACACAGCACACTATTTCAACAAATGTCTACATTAACACCATAGAAATAGGTACATACCAATAGCTGTGCGGCATCCAGAAACCCACGATATGCCGGAAAGGACGTCACGTACAAACAAGTATAACATATTTCACACAGTTCACACACACACATTACACTCCTTCAAATATCTTTATTAGCACATAAGGAATTCAATAAACTGCCTCGACTATCTCAGTGGCGTAGTTGTATTTCGGTAATACTTCCGTCCTGAGGTCTCGGTTTCGATCCCCAGTTCGGGAAAAGTGATATTGGGTTTTTCAATATATTTAGAATATCAGTCGCCTCCTCGCCTAGACGCCTCCTTGGTCTAGTGGCAGCATGTATGGGCTGTGGACCGGGAGGTCCTGAGTTCGATTCCCAGGTCGGGCAAAGCAAATTTTCTAATTTAATTTGCCTGGGACTGGATCCCTCATAGGGGGTTGACGTAAAAACTAAGCCAAATCCTGTTTGCAACATGCTTGAAAAAGAGTGTTGTGCCGACCCCATATTAAGCTGGGATAAGGGCAGGTAGAAGATGTGTCCCAAGTCTGGAATTTGTGCTCGATATGGCGATATGGAACGGAATTCGGCGAAATGTGGGTGTTCTAGTCCGCTAGCGCGAGTTAAGGGTGTCTAACCCCACCAAATATGCTTTGCCAGCACTAAGGACCCATAGCAACAAGCCAACTCTTGCGCAATCGGTCCATAGTGCATCGTTAGCATTTAATTAATATAAAAGCATAGGTTAATTAGAATAAGGCAATCATTTGTTTCTGATAAAAAAAACGGTTACTCTGTCCGTCCGATTAAATAGTTTTTTTTTTATTAAACTTCGCGATCGGTAACTTAATTCGCGCCTCTGCCTACTCCTTCGGGGATACAGGCTTGAGCCTATGTATGTTTAATATTAGGTACGTTTAAGTTACGCCGAACCCACATTGTAGTGAAATAAGGGCAGATAGAAAAATCACTAGGGGTCGTGAAGGATTATTGAAGTAAATTCTGACACCGTTCTTAGTTCAAAAATGGACCAACTTTATATGTAGCTACCCACGTTTAAAAAAAATTTCAAAATTGTTTCATCTGAAAAATGTTATATGTGTTATGTGCCTGTGTCTGTCGATTGAGATTTGAGACTGCTTTCGTTATTTCTGTTGAATATTTTAATTGTCACAAAATACAGAGGAAAATATCTCTTTGCACAGACGTTGACGAAGTGATTACCTACTTTGATCGTAGATGCAGTTCTACATACTTGTCTTTTTTCGCTATTATTTTTGCACTAATGTTTCTAAATTATAGCACACTTCGCACGTGTGCAACACCTAATTAATACTCCTTAAAACTTGCACTGATTCCACACATTTAATAACACTTGTACTTATTGAAATTAACGGAACGGTGAAACTACCGCCATCTCGATGACGTACTGCCAACCGCACGCAACGCCGCGCTGAAACTGAAAGGCTGTAGCCTGTAGGACTGGAACGGAAATGGAAGCAAGGAAATAGTTCCTCATTTGAATTTACCACTAACTACTGGTTATGGAGGCAGTTTTTTTGTTTTACTATAATTTAAAGATAAAATTTTGTGTAATATTTTTTTTTTTCAGGGAATGGATTGAATTTTCATAGTAATTTGTAATGTGATTATACATAATTTGTGTTTATATACGTTTACACGTGGTAAAGGCGCTTGACCTTTGATTATCAAAAACCAACTTATCGGAAATTGTAATTTGAAAATGGACAAAAATATTTAAAATTAACCAAAATTTTAAAATAACTTTTCAACGGTACTTTTGACCTGCACATTTGAACTCATCAAACCCTAAATAATGTGGATAATGTGACTTAAATAATACGAACTAACATAAAATAGGTATAAATTAAATACCAGTTTTATGAATTACGTGAAAATGAAACCAAAAAGATAGAAATTACTAATTTATTGGTCTTTGTGACGTAATATACAAAACCCATACAAAATATACAGTCTTTCATTTTAAATATATACAAATATTCTTAGCTTATTAAATAAAGTTTTAGTGGACATTCCTTAATTAATCTTTGAATTCATTAAGCCAATATGGCACGTATTATTACCGTCATAAGCCTCAATTTAACCGAAAACATACGCAAAAGTACGGTCAACAAAAATGATCACTTGAGAAACAAAATAGCTCAATAATTTAATGTTGCAAAAAAATCGTAGAAAAATATATAATTTATCGTTTCTAAAGTGAACCATAGTAGAATGATTATATATAATTAATGCTGCTTTTCATATAATAAGAGTCTATAAATTGTGAAAATAAAATACTACTCTTGGCTAGTATAATATGTAAATTTAAAAATATTATTGGGAAATTACTTTTTTTATAAAAACAAAAACATACATTGGCTCCACATTTTCGCAATTTTTTTTTCTAACGCTACGACATTTATAGTTATACTTAGGGATAAACATATTAAATAGCAGCGAAAAAAACATGCAATTTCGTCATTTACTCATAATTAATTAACTTTGAAAACCTAAAAATGGCAAATTAGCTTATGCACTAACTTACATTTACTCCTTATGTACAATTAAACATAATTAAGCCTCTCTAACTGGCCAAAAACCTTCACAAATAATAAAAAAATAGTTTGGCAAAGCCAAAATTTTTAAATAAAATATATCGAGACGAATGCATAGCCGAGAGATTCCTTTCCAAATGGCAATGATTTTACAAATGTTTTATAAAAATAATGTTAACTTAAACACTAATAATTGGACCAAAAAATCCAGATTTACGTTTTAACCGGTTGTACAATACACCAATATTAACCCCGGTTTCTGAAAGGGTGTTTATTTAATTTGTCACCCTACACTGTACCACTAGTTTATCAGTAAATTCGTTAAAATGGAAATAAAACTTCTCGTACTCAATTAATCTATAATTGGTATAAAATATATAATAGTTTACTTCATAAAGCAGTATGTTTTCAATAATACGCGATATTTCCCCAAAATGTAGAACGATTTCGATTTTATTTATAACAATAGAACCATAAAATATAATATACCCTAGATGCACAGTTCTTTGCAAATATCCTCCTAAAAAGTGGTCTAAGGAATAAAACAAAGAAAAAGATCACAAGTTCCAATTAAATCAACACAAATATAACCCTATGCACGTGTAATAAAGTAGCTTTTTAAACGAAATGAGCAAGCGTTCTTAAATTCGAATTTTGAAGTTTAGAATTCCATCGGCGTCGGACTGTATGTAAAATGAGTGCTTAAGCACTTCTTTGCTGTCCCATTTTCCGAGCGTCAACTGTGCATCTAGGTAATTAATATATCGATGCAATAGAACCATAAAATATTCTTATTTTTTTTTCATTCCAAACAATTTGACTATTTAATAACAGGGTTTAAGGATATTAAAATAACCCTTCAACGCAACTCTACACCTTCATCCATTTACAAAATCTCAGAACTAATTCCATACAATTAATTTAGCTAAAATGATAACAGGGACATTTAAAAAACCCTCCATGGAAATCACTTGTTTGACCTAAGCTATAGGCAAATTCATCAAAGTCGGAGGTCAATAAATCCCATGACGCATTTCTTCGTTCTCTTCTTTCTACCTGCCCATATTCCACCTTAATGTGGGTCGGTGCAATACTTTTACGAGCATGTTGCAGGAAGGATTGATCTTAGTTTTTACGACCGGCTGCCAGCCTGACGTTAACCTACTCTGAGGGATTTAGACTGGACAATTAAATCAGATAATTCGCTCTGTCCGACCTGGGAATCAAAGCCAGGACCTCCCAGTCCACATATGCTGCTAGATCAAGGAGAATTTCTTCATTCTCGTATTCTCAAAAATAAACTTCTTTCTGGTTTTTCGTACTTAAACGCGCTTCCACATCGCCCTGTCTTGAATTTCCTCCACAATAGACCATATGGTCTCATACCTTCCTCTAAAACATCTAGCCAGCGCTTTTTCGGCTGTCCACGATCTAATACACAAAGTGGGCGTTATGAAATATATTTCTATCTCCCTCACACACTTGCGCGGCAATGGATATACAGGGAGGTGACGTCACGTCCTTATCAGTTGAGTTACCCCTTCTACCAGATTTGAATGTCATAACTTACGAATTTATAAAATTCTTTGGAATATTTATACTGAATGAATGCAATAAATAACCAAGACCCCAATGACCCCGAAGTTTTAGGAATAGCCTACAGTCATTCGCAGAGCCAGTCGCACGGCAGCCTGGGCATCTTGTTGGCAGGCCAGGGGAGGTACCCCGCGGTCTTGAACACCCAGTAGTCGTAGGAGACCTTGCTGATGAGCAGCACCAGGACCAGCACCTCGAGCCCGATGATGTAGTAGATGTAGTCGGTCCAGTCGCGAGGAGTGTGGCACACGCGAGACTCCACCAGCTCCACCACGGGGCCCATGTTGTCCTTGCACAACAGGCTCTTGATGTCCAGGATGTTGTTGGAGTTTTCCAGGAGCCATGTCTGCGGAAAATAATCTTTATATAGTATAAAACAAAGTCTCTTCCCGCTGTCTGTTTGTCCCTATGTATGCTTAGACGCTACACAAAGGATTTTGATTATTTTTGATGCGTTTTTTTAATAGATAGAGTGATTCAAAAGGATTCTGTCGCCTCCTTCGTCTAGTGGCAGGTATGTATGAGCTGTGGACCGGGAGGTCCTGGGTTCAATTCCCAGGTCGGACAAAGTAAATTTTCTAATTTAATTTACCCCGGTCTGGATCGCTAAGGGGTTGACGTCAGGCAGGCTGCCGGTCGTAAAAACTTAGCTATTAATCCTTCCTGCAACATGCTTGAAAAAGTGTGTTGCGCCGACCCCACATTAAGGGGGGATAAGGGCAGGTAGAAAGAAAGAAAGAGTGATTTAAAAGGAACCTTTATATGTATAATACATGCATAAATTCATGGGGCATGACATGTGGAATGATGGGGAAGTTTGGATGGTGATTACATTACCAGTTTTTTTTATTTTGAAACCGTAACACGTTGAAAAATACATGTACCTACCAGTGTTTACGTTATAAAATAAATACACGTTACCATAGAGGTAAGAGCTTTGCATACTTTTGCTGACTAGTGTCAACAACGATGCGTATTTTGTTACCTTCAAGGATTTCTCAGTGTTGCAGTCGCAATGTATGGAGTTCCCGGCGAAGGAGATCGTCGGCCCGGTCGTCGAAAAGCTGTTTGATAACACGTATGTCGTGATCTGGAAGTACGTTCAATACCTTACAATCGGGTACTCGACTATGATGTCATACACATTTTATAAAAAAGAAACCTTTTGTGAGTGGTAGAGCCACGCTGTATAGACAGTAATGTCTACAGCACAATGGGCCGGATCGACCGGTTAGATACCACTGTCTCACAGAAAACCGACGTAAAGTGGCAGCTTGCTGTCGCGTTTCGTTCGGTGGGTGAGATTTCCGGTGGCCCATTTCCCCCCCTCCCTTTCCCAATCCCTTTCCTCTCCCCTTCCATTTCCTCCTTTTAGGTTGGCAACGTACTCATTATTCTTGTTGTGTCTTGGGTGTCTATGGGCGGTGGAGATCACTTACCATCAGGTGACCCATCTGCTCGTTTGCCAATCTCTGCTATAAAAAAAAGAAACTGCATCGAAATTGAAAAATAAGACAGTATCTCATATTTAAATTCTGCAATGAGCAACAGTGAGGGCATTGTGGGGATATCTTGCTATCCTGTTCCAACGCACGCACCGTTATGTCGGTGTCGTGACTATACTGATACTTTCTTTCCCGCAGTATGAAGGTATTTTTTTTCGCGAGGAAAACTGTTTTACTGCTACAGCCACGCCTGGGAGACGTGACGGTTATTTTGGGTTTGCCGGTCATACGGCCCATCGTTAAGCTGTCCTTAAGAGATGGAAAGCATTCGAGCGACCGTTGGGCCTAATCTCTAACACTATGTACACCCTACACCGACTAAAAAACCGGCGGTGGCTCTCTTCCACAATTTAGGGACAGCTCCGAGTTTGTCTAGGCGAGAAGCGCCCAAGCTTCAGCCGCAACCGTCCCTGCGCAGTGACGACTAGCGGCCCATCTCTATTGTGGGAGGGAGGGATTCATAAGCCAAAAACGTTAACGACCAGCACGAGGTCAACCACCCATGCTGCCGTTCATCTCGGGATTGAGGTTTGAAGGTTACACCAAACTTCAGTTTTATTACTTTTTAATTTTTGAGAATATTTCAATATTTCTTTTTGTGTTATATTTATGTGACCTAAATTTAAAAGTTAATTAATAAAAAAAATTAGGCAAATACCCAATTGATTCATAAATTACAATTTTGATTGATAACAGGTTAGTCTTTAAAAAAATATTTGTTTCAGGTAGGTATTTGGTGATATTATGAGTAATGAGATCAAAAGACTTACGCCCGAATGGTCCAATGCTCCTCAACTTTAACGGCTTCCTAAATTGATTTTCGCCATACAATTTTGACAGATAAGGCGGCCTTAAACGACATAAGGCGACCTTAAGTGTATGACCATTCGGCGGTTATAGTTTGTGATGCCCACAACATGCCTCAAGTATCGTATGATCGAATATTACTGTGGGTCACCACTATATGTTACTGTTTGGCGTCTACATACGAGTATCATCATCATCAGCCTCAGGACGTCCACTGCTGGAAATAGGCCCTCCCCAAAGATTTCCAAACCGACCTGTGTACCTTTATTATACGAGGATAATTACTCTCGACCCTCGATTAGACTGCCTCGGTGGCGTGGTGGTATTTCGGTACGACTACGGTTCTGAGGACTCGGGTTCGATCTCCGGGTCGGGCAAAGTGATATTGGATTTTTCCATATCAGCCCGGAGTCTGGAATTTGTACCCGATATGGCGATAGGCTCGCCCCCTATCACATCTGGGACAGAACTAAGCTCGGCGAAATGTGGGTGTACTAGTTCGCTAGTGCGCCTCTGCCTACCCCTTCGGGGATACAGGCGTGAGCTTATGTTATGTTAATGTGTTATGATAATTACCCCCAAAAGAGTGATGTTACTCACCGTGGTCAACTTGTTGTATCCTATGGCGAAAAGCATGAACTGGTCTATGAACTTGGTCCCCTCAAGTTCCTTGATGTCGGAGAGCTGGTTGTGCTCCACGATCAGCCGCCGCAGGTAGTCGTAGCTCCTGTCCACCGCCACGGCTTGCAGGGACGTTATCTGGTAACACACCACATAACCTCAATCATACCTTAAAGTGAGGTAGTGGTGGGCACTGCCTGAAGTGAACTGCCCGTATCATCACATTTTTTTTTAGTGGTAGAGCCACGCTGTAGACAGTTACGTCTACAGGAAGAATGGGCCAGCTCAACCGGTTTGATACCACTGTCTCACAGAAAACCGGAGTAAAGTGGCAGCTCGCTGTAGTGTTTCGTTCGGTGAGGGAGATTTCCGGTGGCCCAATTCCCTCTTCTACTGCTTCTGTTTTATTTTTTCATAGCAGAGACTGGCAAACGAGCAGCTGGGTTACCTTATGGTAAGTAAATTCCACAGCCCATAGACACCCACGATACGAGAAGAAACATGGGTGCGTTGCCAACTAATGAGGGAATGGAAGGAGAGAGAAAAGGGATTGGGAAAGGGAGGAGGGAAATGGGCCACCGGAAATCTCACTCACCGAACGAAATACGACAGCAAGCGGCCACTTTACGTCGGTTTTCTAGAAGACAGTGGTATCCAACCGGTCGAACCAGCCCATTCATGATGTAGACGTAACTGTCTATAGCGTGGCTCTACCACTCAAAGTCAAATTACAAAATAAAGACCGCCGCATCTGTCTGTCTGTTCGCGCCACACTAATTAAAAAATTACTGAACGGATTTTCATGCGGTTTTCACTAATAGATAGAGTAATTCATGAGGAAGGTTTTGGTGAATAATTTTGTAATTTAATACGCGTGCGAAGCTGCGAGCAAAAGCTAGTTTCATCTATAACATTTTTCAAGGATCTTGCAGAGAGGATTCGGTTAAGTTTTCCAATCGAATGCCTGCCTGATTTAAGTCCCTTATTTGGACGATTTGGAGGGGGGGGGGATATAGTCTATGGCAGCGCTAGACCAAAATTGAACGTCGACGACATCATTTTTATATACTCACGTTGTTGTAGGAGACGTTCAGCTTGACGGTGTTGTCAGGCAGGTTGGTGGGCATCTCCTTGAGATGTCGCTGCGAGCAGTCGACTGCGACGAGGTTGGTGACGTTGTTGATATTGATCTCATCGGTACTCACGTTATTGTAGGAGACGTTCAGCTTGACGGTGTTGTCGGGCAGGTTGGTGGGCATTTCCTTGAGATGTCGCTGCGAGCAGTCGACTGCGACGAGGTTGGTGACGTTGTTGCCCAACACTTCGAGCCGCTCGGGCACGCACGTGCAGTTTATGTTCTCAGGCTTTATGTTGCGACAGCTCGCGTTCAACTGTAATACATACTGTGAAGTAAACACTGCCTGACAGGTGTTAATGCTAATGATAACCTTTGATTCTTCCTTCCACGTACCCTTCATCATCAGCCACAGGACTTCCACTGCTGGACATAGGCCTCCAAACATTTCCAGATCGAATTGTTTGAAGCGGCCTGCATCTAGCCCCTTCCTACGACCTTTATCAGGTAGTCTGCCTTTCTGTGTCAGTCCTTGTAGGGGGAGGTCCAACGCTTCGCTTGCCTGTACGTGCTATCAAACTTTTCTGCCCCATCGGTTATCGGTTCTGCGAGCTATGTGTGCTGCCCTACTTTTTAATCCTCTGGACTATGTCAGTGACTTGTTCTTCTAGGAATCTGATCATTTCTGATTTCATCGCGCATAGGAACACTGAGCTTAGCCCTCTCCATCGCTGATTCTGATCGCTGAGTGACCGTCTTCGTAGTAAAATCTAGTTTAGGACTATATCTAGATTATATGAATCAAAATACAAAACGAAGCTAGTAATAAAGTCTCACCTCTTTCTGTACTCTGATATGGTCTATAGGTACAATAGTGATGTCGTTGAACCAGTTGAAGCTGAGATCGAGGGCACATGAGGTTTTGTTCTCGTTGAGGAACTTCACCGCGCTGCCGTTGTTGGTCTCCATGGCTTTCTGGAACTGCTTGCATGGGAGATAGTCGTTGCCTAAAACAATGATTATTTAAACAACTTTTAAGTTGAGTGGTAGAGCCACGCTTTAAATATTTTGGTCCAATAAACGATAGCCAAATTGTCGAGTGGTAACGCCACGATGAAGACAGCACGTATGTTTACGACTACATCACGAATGGCCCATTCGGAATGGGCCGGCTCGACCGGTTTAATACCACTGTCTCACACAGACAACGTAAAGCGGTTGCTTTTCGTTCGGTGAGTGAGGTTTCCGTTGGCCTAATTTGTGTCGTAGGTGTCTTTGGGCGGTGGAGATCACTTAACATTAGACCCACATGCTCGTTTACCAGCCTCTGCTATAAAAAATATTACCGGGTATTATTAAAATGCACTAACCTGACAACCCAACATGAATCTTCTTGTTGCTCTGTACCAAACTGAGCGGGAACTCTGTCAGGTTGTTGGCTGACGCGTCGAGAACTGTCAGGTTGAAGAGGTACGCGAAAGGACGTTGGCTGGACGGCAGCTTGGCGCTCGTCAGGTTATTGTTGGAGATGTTCAGGCAAGCGATAGGGGAGTGCTTCGGAAACTGACCTAAAATAAACAATAATCACAAACCAAAGAGATTTAATACTTAGTACTATACCACAGTTTATGTTATGAGGAAACCACAGGAGTACGTCGGCCACAGGTGCCTGTCCCAGATCGTCCCAGTGGTGCGTTCCCGTGGACGGCCCAAAAAGCGCTGGCTGGACGTTATGGAGGAAGATATGAGAGCCAATGGTCCCACTATGGAGGATGTTCAAGACTGGGCGAAGTGGAAGCGTTTAAGTAGGAAGGCGGACCCTAGCAAGGCCGGAATAACGTCAGGCAGAAAGGCTATACTACTGTTCATATCTCCGCCACAAACTAAATCTTCTTTGAATATAACTATTTTTACGGATTCTATCACTATTTGGTTTTAATTTTTATGCCCGACGTTTCAAAAGCTTTGCAGCCTTCGTGGTCACGGGTCAGACTGAATCTTCTTCCTAATGGTTGAACTCTTGACATCATAGACAATCATTGTTCCGATAGTCATTCTACCAATGGCTTGATACCAATGAGCCTCGACGGACATCTTCAGAGGCTCTTAAAATCCCAATTTGTAGGAGAGCGAAATTCAGTGATAGAGGCAATGTCAGAAGCCATGCATTGTGAGGAGGTTCCTCACTCTGGGGTCCGAATTGTGCCCCTCGGCTTGGTTCCCGACTCCCGAGCATCGTCATCGGTGGGGCACAATATTTTTCAATTTTATTACAACGCCTTAGCGCCAATAATTAGATTTGTGGTTGTTTCGAAAAACCGAGCGTTACTTACTTGTCTCGTTGTAATCTTCAAAATCCGATACTTGTGTGCGAAAAAAATTAAACAAATTCATGATTACTATTTGAAATAAATGTGGTACAAGACAACAAGGCGGATCACTAGGAATGCACGCACGTGGATTGTAGGCTTCGGCTGTATTTGAATTACTCGAAATCGACTTTTACAATGCGCTAATGTTGCATAATATTCGAGAACTTGTCATTTGATAATTTTTATCGTGATATTAATGCACTTTTTAACTTGATTTCGGTGGAACAATAAATGAAACCGAATCGAATTTAAGTTCGAATCGAGCGTCAGGAGTCACCCCTCTGATTCTTAAATGCATAGCGTCAGGCTGGACCTCGTCCAAAACGACCTGACCACGTCCATATTATTTAGATGAAGTATGTAGTGACTAGTTACGTACCGATGATCTTGCCGATGTTGCCGTCGGTGAAGGCCATCGAGGAGAGCCTCCTGAACACCGACTGCGAGATGTCCAGCTCGTCGATGGTCGCGTTCAACACGTGCAGGTTCGTCTTGTTCTGCATTACTGAAAACATTAATCTTTTATTGTAACCGAACGAGGCTACTTCGGTGGCGTAGTTATGTTGCGAAACGACTATCGTCCAGCCCCCTGTCTGACCAGTCTGACCCGTGACCACGAAGGCTGCAAAGCTTTCGAAACGTCGGGCATAAAAATTAAAACCAAATCGTGATAGAATCCGTAAAAATAGTTTAATTTCAATGACTTAAAATTCCACAGAAATCTAATTAAAAAAAGCTCTCATGTTGCTTTTTTTTATTAGCAGAGACTGGCACACGAGCAGATGGGTCACCTGATGGTAAGTGATCTCCACCGCCCATAGACATCGAAGACACAAAAGGAATCATGGGTGCGTTGCCAACCTAAAAGGAAGAAATGAAAGGGGAGGGAAGATGGGATTGGGAAAGGAAGGGCGGGAAAAGGGCCACCGGAAATTGGAAGCGGCTTTAAATTCGAGAATTTGTCATTTGGTAATTTTTAACGTGACATTAGTGTACTTTTTAACTCTATTTCAGTGAAATTTTAAGTCATTATATAAATACGAATCGAATTCGTATTCGAATCGAGTGACAAGCGTCAGCCCCTGAGGTCTCGGGTTCGATCCACGGGTCGAGCAAAGTGATATTTTGGTTTTCTATCCAGTATCAAACCAAAGTCTGGAATTGTTTGGCTCGCATGTGATAGGGGATCACATGAGGCATTTAAATAAGTTTGGCGAAATGTGGGTGTTCTGGTTCTTCAGCTCGCCTCTGCCTACCTCTTTGGGGGTACAGAAAGGTAACTTTGAAGTGAGGCAAGCAGCTGGTCGTAAAAACTAAGCCAAATCGTTTGTGCAACATGCTTGAAAAATTATGGTTCAGCGACCTCAAATAAGGGCAGCAAGCACAAAATTCAAATGCATAGACAGCCTCCGTGGTACAGCGGGCGAGTAGCCGGCTGTGAAACAAGAGGCCGCGGGTTCGATTCCCGCACCGAGACACATGTTTGTATGGCCTACAGATATTTGTTTCAGGTCTAAGTGTTGTGAGAGCGTGCGTCTCTCGTAGTTCCTGATACCCACGACACAAAACTCGATCTTAGTGTGGGGTCAGGACTATGTATGTGACTGTTGGCTGTTATTTATTTATGCATGACATTTCAATTCAGTTCATTCAATTGAGAAATTAAATATTGAAATGAGAATTATTGGGCAAAATCAGTTCACCCGTGACCGAGAGGTTATTCAATGAAATGTGAAAATCATCTTTAAATGGAACCGAAAGGGAACTGGGGCGTGACGAAAATACTAGAGATTTCAAAACCGTTTCAAGTTGTGTAAACGATAGATAGCGTTTCATTACACAGTTAGAAAAATATAGCCTTGAATCAGACATAGAGGTAGAACAGGCCGTCCCTACGTGTAGTCGTACGTACGATTACTGGACATTGCCCACTTAACAAACATCTATATGTCCTAGGTATGACTGACAGTCCCCTATGTAGGGGATGCCGGTTAGCCGATGAAACAGCTTCCCACGTCATCCTGGAATGCGAAGGCGTAGCTACACAACGGGCTGAAATCCTCAACACACCGAGGTCGCTCCGAGAAGCCTGTGGAGACACCAGGAGGATCCTGCGCTTCTGGTCGGAGCTAGGCTGGCTAGATCTCTAACTGGCATTAAATACCCGCACAATGGTTCGATTCTTTTAACGAACTAAGTGCGGAAAAAGGAGCCCACAATCAATACTAATACCAATAGCCTTGAATCAATGAAATATTAAACAAAGTGGAATTCTTTCTACCTACCAATATCCCACTTGAATGTGGGGTCGTGACGCAACACACTTTTCAAACATGTGACAGAAATTTCAGGATCAGATTTCCGGTGGCCCATTTTCATGGTCTAGTGGGAGCATGTATGGTCTGTGGATCGGGAAGCCCTGGGTTCGATTCCCAGGTCGGGCAAAGCAAATTTTCTAATTTAATTTGCCCGGGACTGGATCCGTCAGACGGGGTTGACGTCAGCAGGCGGCCGGTCGTAATAACTAAGCCAAATCTTTTCTGCAACACACTTAAAAATGGTATGCGCCGATCCTACATTAAGTTGGTATAAGGATAGGTAAAAAAAGTAGAGCACACTGCAGACTGTAACGTAAACGCAGACTCACAGAAATCCGACGTACACCAGCAGCTCGCTGTTTTATTTCGTTCATTAGGTGAGATTTTAGGAGGCCCAAATCCCTATTTCCTTATGAGATACAACACACCCATGATTCGTTAAGTAACAGGTGACCCACTAGCTCGTTTGCCAGTTTCTGCGACAAACAAAACTCATATTATCAGAACCTATTTCAGTAAACTGCGAGATAAAAATGTAATACTGTAAGTACGGACGTATAAAAAAGAAGGACACCATCTCGCCTATAGTTAAACGGATGCCATAGAGAAGCCACGCACACAAACACGCCTGTACAAAAGTGCCCTACAAACACATTAAACACTCATAACACACTCAGTCGCCGCTATTACGTATGTATAGATCGAATGGGCCAAAATCCCTGCCTCACTTTCTATTTCCTAGCGCTCCGTCCATCTTTTTTTTACGTCCGTGACTGTAAGCATTTGTACACAACGTGCCACAGCCCACGGCCCATAGATTATATTACTAACTACATAATAAAGTTATAAATAGAGTGTATTTGTGGAGATCCAGCGCTGCCGCGTGTACGATATCAAATTAAACAATAGTTGCACAAGAGGACAGTTGTTCACAACATTTGGTGCGTTTACGTCTCTATTTTATACAAACATACATATGCACGCCTATATCTGGAAGGCAGAAGCGAATTATAACACCAGTAGCCCGAGCACGAAAAACGAATGTTAATGTAAATGTATTCGAGTTCGCTGCGCACTGATGACGGTTGGTTAATATTTCATACAAATTTCATAGACGCGCCTCGAGTTCGAATACATTTACGGTTGTCAGAAATTTTCCTGCTCAGGCCGCTGGGCAGGCGTGTAACAACGTAGACCATATCATCACTTTCTATCATATTTGATTATGGTCAAACGTTTTGCCTGTATTATTATTAAAAAAAACACATTTCCGAGCTTAGTTCCGTCCCTGGTTATAGGGGCCATATCGCCATATCGGGCACAAATTCCAGACTCCGGGCTGATAACTGAAAAATCCAATATCACTTTGCCCGACCCGAGACCTCAGGACGAAAGTCGTACCACGCACGCAATACCACCAGCACCACGCCATGACCACCGATGTAGTGTAATTATTGTTTACAAATATTTGGTTCTAGTCTGAAATTTGTGCCCGATATGGCGATAGGCTCGCCCCCTATCACATCTGGGACGGAACTAAGCTCAGTGAAACGTGGGTGTTCTAGTTCGCTAGTACGCCTGCCTACAAATTCGGGGATACAGGCGTGATCTTATGTTATGTATGAAATAACACATAATATAACTATTGTACTAATAATCACAATTTTAAAAACTTAACAGACCGACTTCACATCCGATCGTGACCAAATTTATATGGGACCACCCTTGAAATAAGCTCTATCGAATCATCATCATCATCAGCCATCATCCACTGCTGGACACAGGCCTCCCCAAAAAAAATCCAGATTGACCTGATTATATCGAATACAAAAAGAATTTTGAAAATCGATCAACATTTGGCGGAGATATCGCGTAACATACACAAAAAAAATACAGACGAATTGAAGACCTTCTTTTTAGAAGTCGAAAATGTTGTCGATATACGATAAATGATAAAACAATGCTAAGCTGTAACTGTATTTTTATACGATAAGCAATAAAACTCTGTTATATTACTCAGTACTCTTGCATCACACGACTCTTTACTTATCACATAATAATATGTAGGTATTTGTAAACGTCTACTGTCTATAAAAACGTGAAAATTTTGCTATTATTTTCTTCTTCTACCTACCCTTATCCCACTGTAATGTGGGGTCGCAACACACATTTTCAAGCACGTTGCAGAAAGGATTTTGCTTCGTTTTTACGACCGGCTGTCTGCCTGGCGTCAACACCCTCTGAGGGATCCAGTCCCGGGCAAATTAAATTAGACAATTCGGTTTGTCCGACTTGGGAATCGAAGCCAGGACCTCTCTTTCCACAGCCCATACATGCAACCACAAGACGAAGAAGGCGACACACTCTCTCACTCCTGTCTTTCAATCAAGATTTGGGATAAATAGAGATTTAACTAAGTGGGTCTAAATTCTAAAACTGTTCAGAAACGTTATTATATAATTCTCACACAAACACAATACACATGGAGTGCTATATTTAGAAAATATCTAAGCATCCGCTATAAATGTAATGTTTCTAACATTAGTTTTGCATGTAGCACTAATAACCAGGAAAATTATTGTTATATAGAGGCAAGTGCACATTGACCAACTGAGCAATAATTTTTCAATCTTTAATGACAATCAGTCAAATCAAATCAAATCATTTATTGCATCCATGAAATGTTCAAACATTATTTAGATTCCGTCATATTTTAACTCTACCGCCTGTTCGGAAAGCTGTTTCGCCAGAGAAGAACGGGCAAGAAACTCTGACGTTGTTCTTTTAACACCAATTTACAGTCAGCTACTAATACAATACAGCACTAGATATAGAAAGACCTTGAATTAGAGCAGCTAAACCATGATAACAATAGATATCTAGTATTGTATACAGGATCCACGCAATAAACGGTCTTCTTCTACCTGCCCTTATCCCACCTTAATGTGGGGTCGGCACAACACACTTTTTCAAGCATGTTGCAAATAGGATTTGGCTTCGTTTTTACGACCGACCGCCTGCCTGACGTCAACCCCCTATGAGGGATCCAGTCCCGGGCAAATTAAATTAGAAAATTTACTTTGCCCGACCTGGGAATCGAACCCAGGACCTCCGGATCCACAACCCATACTTGCTCCCTCTAGACCAAGGAGGCGACGACCACGCAATAAACGGTCAAGTCTGAAAATTACACGAATTATGCCGACACAACGCAATATGTAGAAGTGGTAGAGATAAGAACCACACTGTACCTGCCAATAAAATCAGATTACCGTTTGATACTGAACAGTAAAATCCAATATCGCTTTACCTAACCCAGGACTCGAACCTCAGGAAGATACGGTACCGCGTATCAATACTATTAAGAAGAATAGAAGGAAATAGTTTGTAATATTATTAGTTAATAAAAACTGAGACTGCTTCGGTGGCATAGATGTATTTCGGTATGACTACCGTCCTGAGGTCTTTGGTTCGATCCCCGGGTCGGACAAAGTGATATTGGATTTTTCCATATCAGCCCGGAGTTTGGAATTTGTGCCCGATATGGCGATAGGCTCGCCCCCTATCACATCTGGGACGGAACTAAGCTCGGCGAAATGTGGGTGTTCTAGTTCGCTAGTGCACCTCTGCCTACTCCTTCGGGGATACAGGCGTGAGCTTATGTTGGGTTTTGTGTTGTAGTTAATAAAAAACAATTGTCTATGTGCACTATGCCTTACTGGGTAATGAACACGATCATAAGCCACGCCGCTGCGCATGCGCATGATTTACGACTGTTTTCAACACCAGCGCGGCGCCTAGCATCCAATATGGCGAACTAAGCATACTATTGCCAACAGCTGTTAAACGAAGTTCTAACTTCTAAGCAAATAATTAATAACGCAGACAAAAAAATAAAGTTTGAACGACTTCACAACTTTACCTCTTTATTGTTCTCTGGCGAACTAGCCTTCCGAACTGGTGGTAGAGTAAAATTTTTGGCGGAATCTAAATAATGTATGACATTTTATTGATTCAATCATTTTTTTTTTGAGTGGAGAGCTAAGAGTGGTTGAGCCACGCTGTAGACAGTTACGTCTACAGCACGAAAGGGCCGGCTCTACCGGTTTGATACCACTGTCTCACAGAAAACCGACGTAAAGTGGCAGCTCGCTGTCGTGTTTCGTTCGGTGAGTGAGATTTCCGGTGGCCCGATTCCCCCCATCCCTTTCCCAATCCCTATTTCCTTCCTTTTAGATTGGCAACGCACTCATGACTCTTTTTGTGTCTTGGGTGTCTATGGGCGGTGGAGATCACTTACCCATGGGACCCATCTGTTCTTTTGCCAGTCTCTACAATAAAAAAATTGATTATAATCATCATCATCAGCCACAGGACGTCCACTACTGAACATAGGCCTCCCGCAAAGATTTCCAGATCGACCTGTTGGAAGCGGCCTGCATCCAGCGACTTCCTGCAACCTGCATCAGCAGGGTTACCACAGCCTCTTATAGCAGTATTATTATAATCGTTCTTCGTTTGTTTTGTATGGGAATCGGTACAAATAAGATGATAATAGTACCGCTATAAGAGGTGGTGGTAACCCCCCCAGGTCGTCGGTCCACCTCGTATATGGATGTCCGCTGCGCTTACTCCTCTTCATAATATTAGTCTGGATAATCTACTCACTAATCGATGGTAAGGTCTCCTTTAAATACGTGTTGTCCATGTCGCAGCAGAAGACGGACATGTTGCCGGGGCCGAGGATCGTGCACACCGTCTTGGTGGGGCACATGGAGCGCGGCATGTGGAAGCACTTGTCCAGGTTGAGGTGCTGCTCGATGGGCTCCGGGCGTGCCGTCGACGCTGGCGGCTGCTGAGAATGTAGGCAATATTGCACGAGGATACCCAGTGACGTGACCAGGCATTTAGACTTGGGTAGACAAAAATCTTGCATAATTATTTTCTTCAATATATTCTTACTTTACTTTAACCATCATGATCATTCTCACGTCGATTTAAAATAATAGACCGTGCCCTGTTTGAAAAACTCTTTTTGGTGACCATTTTTTTCTTTAATTATGTAATTTTAGTAATGTGTCAGGGTAGATAATGTCTCTTTGTCTATATGAAATGCACGCCACTGAGTATACCACAGATATGACAGCCTCAGTGACGTAACGACCGAGCCGGTTACGAAAGGCCGAGGGTTCCACTCCCGCATCGAGACAAATGGACATTAAATCCATATTTTTTTAATAATTTGGATTTTTGGGTGTTGCATGTACTGTGGTCCGAACATCAGTATTTTTTGTCAATCGAATCGTATCGAGCTCGATCCGTGTCTATGACATTTGTATGACATATTAACCAAACAGGATTATTATTTTTATTTTCAATAATCTTTATTTTTAAAGATTTTTTAAGAACTAGTTGAGGGACATATTGATAATAAGGCACCTCAGAATCCACAAGGCAATATCGAAAAGCAAGTTGCTGGTGTAGGATCTTGGCTAAAAGGTTATGCCTATGCAAATACTCGCCGTTAGCAAGATACGAACAACCGGAAATAACATGCCTGATAGATTCTCCGGGACGGTGGCATGCTCGACAAATGTCGACCGTGCCGTCCTTCATGATGTATTTCCTATAGTTGTTCGTCTTGATAACTTCGTCCATAATTGCAAAGACAAAACCCTCGGTCTCCCCAAAAAGGTTTTTATTATTATTATAGATGTAGGCCGCTTCCAACAGGTCGATCTGGAAATCTTTGGGGGAGGCCTATGTTCAGCAGTGGATGTCCTATGGCTGTTGATGATGATGATGATGATGATGATGATGATGATGATGATTAACCAAACGTCATCAGTGCGCAGCGAATTCGCTACGAATTCGATTCTCAAAAAATATTTCAAAAACCGTGTAAGAAAGACATATTTGTTTCGGGTTTGGGTGTTGACTGTTCCAGGACTATAGGTTTCTCTTAGTTCTGATACGATTGAGGTTAAACCGAGTGTGGAGCAAAATTGGAGTATTACCTCTCTAGGAGCTGGTTGTTCGAAGTCATCAACCCTCATCTCGATGCAGGGCAGGTACGTTACCAGATAAACCACTGCGCACCAGAGCACCACCTGGTGAAGATACGAAGAAATTAGCCGGTTGTGAAGCGAGAGGCCGAGGGTTCGATTCCCATACCGAGAAAAATGTTTGTGTGGCCCACAGATACTTGTTTCGGGTTTGGGTGTTGTGAGACTGAAAGTCTCTCATAGTTACTGACAGCCACGATACAGGTTATATCTCGTATACCTAGTGTGGGGTCAGAACTATGTGTTTTACTGTTGGGTGTATTTATTTATTTACTCTCACCACTGTAGACAACGGCTTAGCATGGCATTCGATTTGATTTCGGCTTGATGGCGTTCATATTTGTATTATTGTATGACATTGTTATCAGTGTGCTCAATTCGAAAGATTGTCAAAATATTCGTACCGGTACCTCAGTACTAAGTATTTCATTATATTAAAGACTAGCTGTTCCTCGCGACTTCGCTCACGTGGATATTCCACAGGAACTGTACATTTTCCAGATAAAAAGTAGCCTAACCGAATGGTCAAACGCTGCTCAACTTCAACGGCTTCTTATATTGATTTCCGCCAAACAATTTTGATAGATAAGGCGGCCTTAAACGACATAAGGCGACCTTAAGTGTATGAACATTCGGCGGTTTGTTACTTCCGGTTAACGTATCTTTCTATAGGTGAAAGAATTTTTAATATCGGTTCAGTAGTTGTAGTCGCCGCATTGGTATAGTCGGAGCATATACGGCTGTTGACCGGGAGGTCCTGGACTCAATTCCAAGGTCGGGCAAAGCGAATTTTCTAATTTAATTTGCCCAAGAAGATGTCAGGTAGGCAGCCGGTCGGAAAAACTAAGCCAAATCCTTTCTGCAACATGTTTGAAAAAGTGTGTTGCGCCGACCCCGCATTAAGGTGGGATAAGGACAGGTAAATAGAAAGAAAGGTTCAGTAATTTTTGAGCCTATTTATTCATTACAAACAAATATAAAAAAAAAAAATCTTTATAATATTAGTACCTCTATGTAGATTAAAGATATAAAACCATGTTTATGTAAGTATCCTAAACACTTGAGCAGAGTTTGTTTACAACATGATTGTCGTGTCAGTCGCCGGTTGCTACGCTAAAAATAGACACGACGCGTGGAGTCAGGGACTCAGGAGTGCGAACAAACCGATTAACACGCGTACTAACTACATTTATTTATTTATTTGAATAGACACACCAGTAGCACATGCATTAAACTGATTACTAAAAGAATCATAACAATAATAAACTGTTCAGTAGCCCGAGCACGAAAAACTAATGTAAATGTAAATGTATTCGAGTTCGCTGCGCACTGATGACGTTTGGTTAATATTTCATACAAATTTCATAGACGCGCATCGTATTATATAATACTTTTACGGTTGTCAGAAATTTTCCTGCTCAGGCCGCTGATGCACATGCCTATTGAAGGTATGTACAACATTAACAACAATGCCAAGTGAGTAACATCATATTACAGCCGGTACGTACTTACAAGAAATAAATTTTACTATAACATCATTAAACCAAGAAAATAAATATAATTAGGTAACAATTATTCAACTTAAAAAAAATATTTTTTTAACATATAAAAAATATATGAATGACATGTAATTCATTGCATATAATGAATTAAATGTCGTTCATATATTAGCTGTAATTATACGTAGTGCATTACATGTAATGAATTAATTAAATGTCATTCATATATTTTGTTTCCAATTTAACTTGAGGTTAGAACGAACTGTAGGTCAGTAATAGTGGTGCAATTCACCCTAAATCGAACTTTGAGTTAGCCCGAGTCATTTTTTACAAGAAAATCTTTGCTTAGTCTGTCTGTCGGTCTGTTCGCTCTATAGATTTCAGGCTAAAACTTAGTGCTAACGACCGCCTGATTTCTAACACTTTTGACCCAGTCCCAGAATTCAAATCCACGACCTCCCATATAGAGGTACAATCGATATACTGCCAAGAGTGTCAAGACCAAGGACTCGAATTTACTCATGAAACGCCAAAAATTATCAAGAACAGACCCGTTTCGTATTAATGCACTGTATAAGTGGTTTATGACGGACAGTCGGACGGGACACATCTCCGCAATTATCCAATACACAGCTTCCTCTCAAGAATTGGCATCAAGGTGGATCTATGAATTCAGAATGATTTTACGCAAGATTTGTTTGAAACATACTATTTGTCAGTTTGGTGAATTCATTACATAGCCGTTTATTCGTGCTTGTTTCTATGGTCTCTATTTTTCGACCGACTACAAAAAAAGAAGGTCCTCAATTCGTCTGTATTTTTTCGACCGACTTCCACAAAAGGAGGAGGTCCTCAATTAGTCTGTATTTTTTTTATGTATGTTACTCGATATCTCCTCCAAATGTGGACCGATTTTCAATTTTTTTTTTTGTGTTCGATAAAGCTTATTTCAAGAGTTCAGTAATTCCATACATTAATGTGTTCAAACAAACTTTTCAGCTTATTACGAGTATATTAGTATATGGATAAACAAATATGATAATAAAGACGATTTTAAAACATGATTATTTTAAGATAAAACAAATATTTTAATCACAAATCCTAACTCCTGACATACAGACATGTCACATGAGACAATATCTTATCAAATTGCGTATCGTAAGTACCTACTATAAAAAGGGTATTATGTATAATCCATAGGAAGTTACGTTTTTTGGACATATGCGTAACAATAATTTGTATGTTTGTATAGTTTATTTAGTAATTCGTTATTATTATTAACATATAATAATAACGAATAGCGATGGCGAAAATGGCGATAGGCTCGCCCCCTATCACATCGGACGGAACTAAGCTCGGCGAAATGTGGGTGTTCTAGTTCGCTAGTGCACCTCTGCCTACCCCTTCGGGGATACAGGCGTGAGCTTATGTTATGTTATGTGTTAAATCTAGGTACATAAATATATGTATAAGTGAAAACTTTGTACACCTTTATAAGAGAAATTGCGCAAGCGGATTAACGTGAAATTTGACACAGTCAAAGTTTATATGGAGAAGAAGTGCATAAAACTATATTTGTGATATCACTTTGTCCGACCCGGGGATCGAACCCGACACCTCAGAACCGTAGTCGTACTGAAATACCACCACGCAGTCCTAGATTTGTTTGTAAAAAACAAATAAATAAAAAAAAATCGACGAATTCATAACCTGCATTTTATGAAGTAGGTCGAAAAATTGCTGATTTTGACGCAACTTTTGAGAGAACGATTCCTGACGAAAAGAGACTTGCATAACTGGGCTACGTTTACGATACGGTAGAAGTCGTGTACAAAAGCTAGTAGTGTAATTAAAAATAAGTTTATGAGTTGGTTGGTGATGTGGCGTGTGACGTCACGAGCTGTACACTGTACAGTATACGCGTTATAATGGATATCGGACACCGACTGTGGTTTGTCAAGGTCCGAGGTTCTACTTATATGAGAACTATTTCGGTTCGGGTATACATTTTGTAGATGTTTGATTTTTCCTTTATATTTCGATTTATTGATAAGGAAATTAAGTAATCTTCTTCTTAACTTCCAACAAAATATTACGTCCGAAGTTTGATTAACTTGCCGAAAATATGGAAAATATACTGAAACCAGAGGGCCTAGTGCGAGTTTTAAAAGAATGCAAAAACATTGATCATTTTCGTTTCTTCCATACATTTGTACCTCTATATCAGCGCCCCCAGCGGAAACTGGAATAAGCACATGTTATGATTTGTTCTTTCTGTTCTATATTTTAGATGACGTAAAATTAACATAACATAACATAAGCTCACGCCTGTATCCCCGAAGGGGTAGGCAGAGGCGCACTAGCGAACTAGAACACCCACATTTCGCCGAGCTTAGTTCAGTCCCAGATGTGATAGGGGGCGAGCCTATCGCCATATCGGGCACAAATTCCAGACTCCGGGCTGATATGGAAAAATCCAATATCACTTTGCCCGACCCGGGGATCGAACCCGAGACCTCAGAACCGTAGTCGTACCGAAATACCACCACGCCACCGAGGTAGTCAGGCAGGCAGGCAGTGACGTAAAATTCATATAAAATTAATTTTAAAAAAATTAGCCTAGGTCCCAATTGCTGGACGAAGGCCGTGACCGAGTGGTGGCCACGAGAAGGTGCAAGAACACACGGCAGACTACCAGCCCAGTGGTCAGATGACGACACTGTCGTGGCCGAGAAGTCGTGGATACGGATGGCCCAAGACCGTCATAAATGGCGAACAGTGGCGGAGGCCTATACCCAGCAGTAGGTGAATGTGGGCTGATGATGAATAATAATTATCAGTAAAATGTGTATGATAAAGTGTACTATGTACCAACCTATGTTAAAATAGTACTATTTACTTTGTATATCTGCAAGAAGAAGGAGCGAAAGAGGTGTGTTTGAACTGAGGCAATTGGCGCTCCTTAGTCTCTGCCTACCCCAACGGGAAACAGGCGTGAGTTTATGTATGTATGTATCTGCAATAAATTACGAATTCATATTTTTTGCCACTTCCGCCTCCGCTATCCATAAACTCCGCATCCGCGGAGACAGACCCCTTCGCCTCCGCATCCGGCAAGAAGGCCTCCGTTACAACTCTAGATAAAACAGCCATCGGTAATCCTAACCCGGTTCCAAAAATTAGCCAATAAGAACACAGTTTGAACATGACTCCGTCAAATGACGTTATTTGATCGGTTCATAATCGCGATCTATCTGCACTCTAAACTGAGATCGTTTATTGAAACCGGCCGTTACTAATAACCTTATCATCAGTGACGTGCACAGACAGTCTCAATGGGGTAGACATAAAATTTACAAAATTAGCCACTAATTAGTAGTTAGAATTCCACTTAAAACCATTATTATTTTCTATTTATCACCACCGAGCTACGCAATTTTGAAATCAGTAGCCCGAGCACGAAAAACGAATGTAAATGTAAATGTTTCGAGTTCGCTGCGCACTGATGACGTTTGGTTAATATTTCATACAAATTTCATAGACGCGCATCGAGTTCCAATACATTTACGGTTGTCAGAAATTTTCCTGCTCAGGCCGCTGTTCTAATTTAAAATCCTTTATGTAAAATAAATTGTCAAGATACGCAGTGTATTTCTGTCTGTACACTCCATAGCTTATCATTTACTGTATTACAACAAAACCACAAGTCTAATGTAACATGTTATTATTATATGACATTGGAAATGTACATTATTATTAGTTTATGTATTTCCAAAGATTGTAATAAAATAATTCCTTATTCAATTATAATAAAACTGTTTAAAACCTAGCTCGGGTAAAAAGTAGTTTTTCTAACGTGGTTTGCCCGGGACTGGACTCCTTCGGAGGGTGGAGATCAGACAGGCAGGCGGTCGTACAAATTAAGACGAATTCTTCAATGCATGATTGATAAGGTGTGTTTCGCCCAGCCATGCATTGGATATTATGGAAACAAAATTTGTACAAAAATCTAAGTTGCAATATTAGAACTGAAACTTTCTGCCTAATATTATCGTAACTCGTGGTATGTCGTAGCAAATGATGTTGGAACTTTTGGTGGCAGCCTATGCCATTTTGGTATCGAAAATGCACGTCAACTTTATGTTTCATTTATTCATACTTTTTAACTTCTTGTAATAAGTTAGTGCATTATTTCTAGAGTTTATATATATATATCTATCTTTCATTACCATCGAATTACTGCAGGGTTACCACGACCTCATATAGCAGTATTATTATAATCGTTCCTCGTTTGTTTTGTATGGGAATCGGTACAAGTAAAATTATAAGAATACGGCTATAAGAGGTGGTGGTAACCCCCCTGATGGTTTAAAGCGAGACGACCCATGAACAGTAAGCACCCTGAATTTAATAAGAAACATTTCCTATTTAGCAGTTAATTCATTTATCTAATTTTCGAATTAGTACATTAATATCATTGCGTAGCTCTACATTGTTTAAGTTGTTTCGTAATTTCGGAAAATCATTTTTTTTATAGCAGAGATAGGCAAACGAGCAGATGGGTCACCTGATGGTAAATGATGTCCACCGCCCATAGACATCCAGGACACAAAAAGAGTCATGGGTGCGTTGCCAACCTAATAGTAGGGAATGGAAAGGGAGGGATAGGGGATTGGGAAAGAGGGTGGAAATGGGCCACCGGAATTCTCACTCACCGAACGAAACACGACAGCAAGCTGCCACTTTACGTCGGTTTTCTGTGTTATAAACTATAAGAGTAAACTAACTATAAAACAAACATATACTACGTTATATTTATTTTCTGTTATCTACTACGCCTTAGGTATGATAAACACTGTACAGTATGTAGATGGACGCATTGTTTCGTCCGATCGAGTATTTGCATCCATCGATGTGTCACGAATTTAAATTGGTTATCGAAAAAGAACCATAAGTGTAGTAATGGGTAAAGGTTTGTGTGGAATTCAAAAATAGTAGTACCGAATATGGAATCTATAGAATTGTTTCTAAGAATATTCAAATCCTTAAGTATTTAAAACGTAGTGACGCAATTGAATTGCGTACGCACTACGTAATTTAGTACCGTCGTGAGATCTCGGATTCGATCCCCGGCTCAGGGAAAGTTTTGTGCCCGATATGGCGATAGGTTCACCTACCATCACGTCGGGTACAAAAATAAGCTCGGCGAAATGGGAGTGTCCTAAATAACTGGTTCATCTCTGCCTATCCCTTTGGGGATACAGGCGTGAATCTATGTAATGTATGTATGTTAAAACCTAACTACGGGGTGTGTACGATCAAGGGAGCAACGAAATCAAGTAATAGAGGACCTCAATACCTATCGATTGAATCCCATGTATGTCAGCCGAAATAAGGAGCACAAAATGTATTCATCCGAACACATCTTGCTTGAAGGACCAGAAAATGTATTGCAAATCAGGATATATCCTGCTCGAAGGACCACAAAATGTTATGTAAACTTACCATCATTATTCGACTATTTGGGTTTGTTCAACTTGCCGTTATGCATGTCCTATGTAGGATCGGCGCAACATAGTTTTAAAGCAGAATGGCTTCAGCTTCGTTTTTAATATTGACTGCCTGCTTGACGTCAACTCCCTTTAGACTCAGACGATCCGGTGCCAGGCAAATCAAGTTACAAAGTTGTACTAAAACAATTCTGCTCGACATGGGACAGCCTCCGTGGCGCCGCGGGCGAGTAGCCGGCTGTAAAGCGAGAGGCCGCGGGTTCGATCCCCGCATCGAGACAAATGTTTGTATGGCCTACAGATATTTGTTTCGGGTCTGGGTGTTGTGAGGCCGAAAGTCTCTCGTAGTTCCTGATTCCCACGACACAAGACTCGATCTTACTGTAGGGTCAGGACTATGTATGTGACTGTTGGGTGTTGTTTATTTATTTATGGGAGTCGGATCCAGAACTTTCCGATTCACAGCCAAACTATACCGAGGAGTGACTTCGTAAGGAATCTTTCGAGATCATTTTATTCTAGTGCCACTGTGCATGAGTTATGACGCCATTTTAAAAGTCATGCTATTTAAAGATATTATCAAGTGTTTGCGATCCATTTGTATATTTTATTTTAATGTTATCTCTCAAGGCTCCGAGAGCGTTGCGTTTACTCTCGAAGTATCGTCTCGACGTTCGTTTTTGACTTGCTGATAACCCTGATAAGACTTACTTTAAATAGTTGTACATACAGTTATATTATAAAAATGCGTGGATGACGAGCTCTCAATCTTTCTTTCTTTGTTATCTTTGTCCCACCATAAAGTGGGGCGGCGCAACAGGTGCATGCTGCAGAAAGTATTCAACTTAGTCTTTACGACCCGATACCTACATAACATAAGCTCACGCCTGTATCCCCGAAGGGGTAGGCACAGGCGCACTAGCGAACTAGAACACCCACATTTCGCCGAGCTTAGTTCCGTCCCAGATGTAATAGGGGGCGAGCCTATCGCCATATCGGGCACAAATTCCAGACTCCGGGCTGATATGGAAAAATCCAATATCACTTTTCCTGACCCGGGGATCGAACCCGACACCTCAGAACCGTATTCGTACTGAAATACCACCACGCCACCAAGGCTGTCTAGTCAGACCCGATACCTGCCTGACGTCAACCCCCCTGTAGGGGATCCAGTCTCAAGCAAATTGAGTTAAGCCGCGTCTCATGCATGTGTTTCTTTCGAAACAAAACACCTACACGAAACAATGTTTTCCGTTGTCTCCTGCTCATGGAACAGTGGACCAAAGACAAACAAGTGTAATGAAACCATATTTTGTGTAGGTGTTTTGTGTAAAGTTTTAGTGCAGGAGACGTGGCTTTAGATAATCACAAGTTTAAAAACTTAACGGATCGACTTCAAATCCGATCGTGACTTTATATGGGACCACCCTTGAAATAAGCTCTATCGAACAAAAGAATTTTGAAGATCGGTCCACATTCGACGGAGATATCGCGTAACATACATAAAAATACAGACGAATTGAGGACCTCCTCCTTTTTGGAAATCGGTCGATAAGTAAAAAGTATGTTGCGGTGATCCCCCTTTCTAGATAGATAGATAGAAACTCTTTGTTGCAGACACACACATAAAAAACAGGTAACAGAACAGGTGAGCAACAGAATAACTGTGCCACAAGTGGCGTTATCGCTAAAAGTAGAGTATTGAGTAGTGAGTAACCATAAATACTCCATATTTATGGTTCTATAATGTCCTTAAATTGTATTTTTTCCTAGTGCCTACCAATCCCACTTGTCATAAAGTCACAAAGCAGCATGTGGTAAACAACATGAGACAAATAAGGGTGCGGGACACGTAAATATGCCACATGGGGGCAAGTGGCTGGCATGGCGCTGTGAATTATATGTTGATACTTGAAGCGTGGGCAGTAGGGCACACCTTCGACGTAAGGGTACCAATAAGTTAATATTTGCCTCGTTAACTGCTTTAACAACCAACTCCAAAAGAAGGACGTTCTCAATTCGACTGTATTGTTAACCGACTTCAAAAAAGGAGGTTATCAATTCGACCCGTATGTATGTAATATTGTTAGAATTGCACGATTTTCGCATATGGGGCATTTCACGTCAAGCGGGCAACGAAAAAAAAGTGAGGTTCTGAAATTCGTTCATATTTTACTTATTTATACTTCTAGAGGGTATGCACGTGTACACAGAATATTTTTTTTATAAAAGGTCTAATTGTCAAATTATGGACTTCTAAAATATTGACCTCACCGGTGTAAGGGTTCCTTTGGGAGGTATTTTGCGTCTTGAAGTAATTTATAATAAAATAACAAATGTAGTGTTTTAGGTAGTAAATTTAATGGACTTTTTGATTTTTTTAACCGATTCGAAATTTAAATTTTTTCTCTTGTGCTAAACCGGAAGTAAAGATTTCAAAACGAAATTTTAATAGTTTGGGCAACAACATTTTTATTGTTTTTTATTCGAAAATAAAGCTTGACATACACAGATTCTACCATAAAAATTGTAAATGGGGTGCTACATTAGTTTAGGAATTATATCAATTCGAGTACGTACATGTCGTACTGTTCGAGGTACCTGACGCTTGCTAAAGTCTGCTATTTTGCGTAAAAAAAATACACACAGTAAAATTGCTTTGAAGTCACCTTGTTATGCATTATTACAATATTTACAGTTAATTTTATATTGATAACAGACTGATCCTGAAAGAGGATAATGTTTTTCGAGTATAGGTTTGTATTTATGTATGTCAATTTCTTTCGCACGCTCTTCAGCCCAAACGGCTTGAAGAATTTTAACATATGAGATGTCATTTCATTCGCCTCAGAAGTGGTAGTAAAATAAGATATAATAAAATTTTGATAGTGTTGCTATCTGACAAAAAGTGTTGCGAGTTTACAATAACGATATAATAATAAAAAAACTTTTTTATTCTCCTTTCCCATTTTATGCGCAGGCGCAACAACTGAATATTACATACTATATTACTCCCATTACTTAGATACATGAAATGACATCTCATATGTTAAAATCCGTCAAGCCGTTTGGGATGTAGAGCGTGCGAAAGAAATTGACATACATAAATACAAACCTATACTCGAAAAACATTATCCTCTTTCAGGATTAGTCGGTTATCAATATAAAATTAACTGTAAATATTATAATCATACATATAAAGGTGACTTTAAAGCAATTTTACTGTGTGCATTCTTTTTTACGCAAAATAGCCGACTTTAACAAGCGTCAGGTACCTCGATCAGTACGACATATACATACTCAAATTGATATAAATTCTAAATGAATGTAGCACCCATTTTATATTTTTTATGGTAGAATCTGTGTATGTCACGCTTTATTTTCGAATAAAAAACAATAAAAATATTGTTGCCCAAACTATTAAAATTTCGTTTTGAAATCTTTACTTCCGGTTTAGCACAAGAGAAAAAATTTAAATTTCGAATCGGTTAAAAAAATCAAAAAGTCCATTAAATTTACTACCTAAAACACTACATTTGTTATTTTATTATAAATTACTTCAATACGCAAAATACCTCCCAAAGGAACCCTTACACCGGTGACGTCAATATTTTAGAAGTCCATAATTTGACAATTAGACCTTTTATAAATAAAATATTTTGTGTACACGTTCATACCCTCTAGAAGTATAAATAAGTAAAATATGAACGAATTTCAGAACCTCACTTTTTTTTTCGTTGTCCGCTTGACGTGAAATGCCCCATATGTTAGTCTACATGGGCATCTGAATGGACGTGCCAAATAACATAAGTGTATGTATTATGTTTGTCCACGCATGTCTCAAAAACTAAAAATCTGATTGTGTTGAATCTTTTTTTTATTGATTTAGGTATCTACCAACATAGGGAATAATGTAAGTTTTATCAAAATCGGTTCAGTAGTTTGGAGATATGGACTTAAATGTGTGGAAATGCTGAAGTCGGTTTTAAGTTTTCAACCGACTTCCAAAAAGAAGGAGGTCCTCAATTCGTCTGTATTTTTTAATTATTATTTTGTATGTTACGCGATATCTCCGCCAAATGTGGATTGATTTTCTTTTTGTGTTCGATAGAGCTCATTTGAAGGGTGGTCCCTTGTAAATTTGGTCACGATAGGATTTGAAGCCGGTCCGTTAAGTTTTTAAATATGTGATTATTATTAAACTTTATTATGTATACTACCCAACATCTACGGCAAATTATTTATTAATTATATATTTCTTTCTATTTCTAAATGTTGACCGAGTTTCAAAATGCTTTTTGTTTTCATTCACGATATCTTTTTGAAAACAAACAAACATACAACCGCGAAGAAAGCTAGTATTATAATAGATTTGGCAAAGAACTATGACATTGAATCTTTTGCTAGGCCAATACGCCGCGCACCTATTGGCTTGCTGACAAGATGTAGATTTAATAAAAAATATGGAGAAATTTTAAATGTACTTCGAAAAGAGTTAGTGATGGCGCTTTGGGATAATTTTGACATATTTTTTCGTTAGCTGACTCAGTCTTTCTTTCTGCCTGACGTTATCCCGGCCTTCTGCCAGGGTCCGCGTTCCTACTTAAACGCTTCCACTTCGCCCGGTCTTGAGTATCCTCCCTAATGAGGCCATTGGCTGTCACATCTTCTTCCACAACGTCCAGCCAACGCTTTTTGTGCCGTCCACGGGAACGCACCCCTGGTACGATCTGGGCCAGACACATGCGACCGACGTACTCCTGCGGTTTCCCCAAATGACTCAGTGCGGAGATTTTTCCAAAATCTATTCCATAGCTACTTGCATACATATGTACATAAGCTCACGCCTGAATCCCCTAAAGGGTAGACGGAAGCGAATTAGGACACCCACATTTCGCCGAGCTTAGTTCCGTCCCATAACTGATAAAATAGACATCCCTAAACTCATAACATAATCATTACGAACACTCGATAAATCGATCAATAGTGAAGTGCCCGTAATCGATAAACGAGAGGACTCAGATAAGATAAAAACACGCAGCCGGTCGTCGCACCCGCATTTCATTCGTCTTATTGTTACAAAATAGGTATTTTTTGCTTTAGTACGCACTAACGGTAGCACTAGCAAAAAATCTAGACGTTATCCGTATAATGGTGCTAAACGTTAAACGGTTTTAAACTATTGTGGAAGGACAATGACTGATTTGATATTTTGAATAGTAAAAGAAGGTCATCAATCCTTTTCGACGGACTTAAAAAAACAGGAGGTTGTCAATTCGTTTGTATTTTTATGTTTGTTACTCTATCTTTTCTAAATCTCTTATATTTTAAATCAACACGGGGATGATGATTTATGATAAATGTATGAGCATCATACTGAAGCAATAATTGAATGAAAGAATTATACAAGTTTTTTGTCTACCCTAATCTAAATGTCTGTGCACGTCACTGCTTACAGGAGTTAATTTTTAGGTCTAATAGTTTCGTCTCTAGTATAATCATTCATATAATAATAATCACAAGTTTAAAAAGTTAACGGACCTACTTCAAATTTATAAGCCTTGAAATACGCTCTATCGAACACAAAAATAATTTTGAAAATCGGCCCACATATGGCGGAGATATCGCGTAACATACATAAAAAACAGACGAATTGAGGACCTCCTCCTTTTTGGAAGTCGATTGAAATAAATCGTCGGCAGTCCATCACTGGCGCCACCAGTAGAGCGTCGACAGACGACCAAGCACTTTGATGATGCTTCGCGACACTGATGACTGTTTCACTGGCGCTCGTTTGACAGGCCAACTGTCCGTCGAGAATCTAACTTGGCAAACAAATTATGATTTCGTGAAAAACATTCTTTGATACCTATACGTGTACTTTCGAGGGTAGAGCCATAGTTTGCAATTGAGTACTTGACTATATATTTTTTTATTAATTTTATATGTTTACGCCATCTAAAATATAGTACTGAAAGAATTATTGAAATATTCTCAAAAATAAAAAAGTTATAAGCATTTGAAATTTGGTGTAACCTTCAAACTGCGGAAAAGAGAAGTACGTATATGTAAATTTTACATATACGTACTTCTCTTTTCCGCAGTTTTTACATTGTAAAAACACGTCAGGACCATAACGGCACGTGCGTTAGAAAGGGATAGTAAGATATCCCCACTACGTCCCCACTCTTGCTCATTGCAGAATTTAAAATATGAATTCATCATCATCATCATCATTCACTGTTGAACATAGGCCTCCACCAAAGATTTCCAGATCGACCTGTTGGAAGCGGCCTGCATCCAGCGACTTCCTGCGACCTTTATCAGGTCGTCGGTCCACCTTGTAGGTGGACGTCCTACGCTGCGCTTGCCGGTACGTGGTCTCCACTCGAGAACTTTTCTGCCCCATCGGCTACCAGTTCTACGAGCTATGTGCCCTGCCCACTGCCATTTCAAAATATGAATTACTGACTCATTTTACAACCAATTTCGATGCAGATTTTACTGAGGAGTTTCTTTTTTGTTTTTTTTTTGCTAGTACATATAACAATGTGTGCAAAATCAAACATACTCAAGTACCCACTACAGTTGATGTGCCAGCTCGGCCGAGTTGTCTCACAGAAAACCAGACGTTTAATGGCTTGCTGTTGCGTTTCGTTCGGGAGATTAAGATCAAATCAATTACCCGACGCATTCATAACTCTTCTGGTATTGAGTACGTAAGTGCTTATGGGTAGCCGCCTTGGTCTAGTGGCAGCATATATAGGCTGTGCACCGGGAGGTTCTGGGTTCTATTCCCAGGTCGGGCAAACCGAATTTTCTTATTTAATTTGCCCGGAACTGGATCCCTCAGAGGGTTGACGTCAGGCAGGCAGCCGGTTGTACAAACTAAGACAAATACTTTCTGCGACATGTTTAAAAAAGTGTGTTGCACCAACCCCACATTAAGGTGGGATAAGGGCAGGTAAAAAGAAAGGTGTTTATAGGTGGCACAAATCCCCTACCATCAGGTGACCCACTCGCTCGTTTGCCGTCCTCTCAAACCTCGCAGCACGTCAAAGTGAGCAAAAAATAACTTAGCTACTAAGTTATAACAAAGATCTTGTTAGGCCGTCGCTCCTAACGATGAAAAAAGTTAAGATCGACAAACTGGATTTATTTGCGTGCCGACGAGATGTTTATCCAGTTACCGAGGTAAGTTATTACTTAGCGCGGTTAAATGTACAGTTATACAGCGACGTTTAGATTTTTTACACGCCTGCCGAGACGAGCTTTGTCTTTCTTGTTTTAGTGGCAGGGTTCATAAGCTGCGAAGTCTTGAATTCGGTTCCATGGGTGGGCAAAGCAGTTCTAAAACCGCTTCTCCTGCACTAAAACATTACACAAAACATCTACACAAAACACGGTATTTTTGTCTATGGTCCATAGTTACATGGGCAAAAGACCATACGTTGTTTTGTGTAGGTTTTTTTAGTGTTTTGTTTAGAAAATTTGAGATAGGGAGCGAGCCTATCGCCATATCGGGCACAAATTCCAAACTCCGGGCTGATACTGAAAAATTCAATATCACTTTGGACGACCCGGGGATCGAACCCAAGACCTCAGGATGGCAGTCATATTGTAATACCACTACGCCACCGAGGCAGTTGTACAAGTTAAAAAACTTGTAACATTTTATAATTTGTATAGCAGTGACTGGCATCGAGCAGTTGTGTCACCTGATGGTAAGTGATCTCCACCTCCCAAAGGGATCCATAATACCAAAATGGGTGCATTACCAACCGCAAAGAAGGGGAATAGGAAATGAGAAACGAGGGGTTTTGGGCTTCGGAAATAGCTTACACCAAACTTAACTCAACAGCGAACTGCCAGATTACGTCGGTTTTTTGAGACAGTGGTATCAAACCGGTTGAACCGGCCCATTCGTGCTGTAGACATTATTGTCAACAGCTCTAACACTCAAAAAGCTTAGGATATTTTACTTCATTACACCAATACAGAAGTTAGTAATGTTAAATGCACGGACATAAAAAAAAAGATGACGGAGCGCTAGGAACAATGAAAGTGAAGCAGAGTTTTCGGCCCATTCGATCTATTGACACGTAATAGCGGCGACCGATCGAATGGGCCGAAAACCTTGCTTCACTTTCATTGTTCCTAGCGCTCCGTCGTCTTTTTTTTTACGTCCGTAGTTAAAAGTTTGTAGATTGTGAGCATCAATATATTATACCCTAGATGCACAGTTATTTGCAAATATCCTCCTAAAAAGTGGTCTCAGAAATAAAACAAAGAAAACGATCACAAGTTGTAATTAAATCAACACAAATATAACCCTAAGCACGTGTTATAAAGTAGGTTTTTAAACGAAATGAGCGAGCGTTCTTTAATTTGAATTTTGAAATTTAGAATTCTATCGACGTCCGACTGTTGGCAAAACGAGTGCTTAAACACTTCTTTGCTGTCCCATTTTCCGAGCGTCAACTGTGCATCTAGGTAAATAATATATCGATGCCCATCGTGCATAAACTCACGCACCTAGAACGGTATTTAGATTGCCCGCATCGTGGCTATGTGCAAACAATAGATTCATAGAATTAAAGACGATTTAATAATCGATTTCAATTTTTTTATTGCAATCGAATGACAAGACTAGCTTGATGGTATCGGTAGACCGGAAGGTTCTGGGTTCGATTCCCAGTCGGGCAAAGCTAATTTCCTAACTTGACCGGGACTGGATCCCTCAGAGGGGGTTGGTCGTAAAAACTAAGCCAAATCCTCTCTGCAACATGATTGTTAAAGTATGTTACGCCGACCCCACATTAAGGTGGGATAAGGGCAGGTAGAAAAAAATATTAATGTCCCACTGCTGAGCACTGCTTCCTCTAGTAATGAGAAGGGTTAAGCTGGCATAATGCCGGTTGGTAGACTACACAGGTATCTACGAAATTTTGGGTCTGCAGATAAACCTTACTTTAACTGTGACTTACTTGTGACTTAACCGGCTGTGAAGCGAGGCCGCGGGTTCGATCTCCGCACCGAGACAAATGTTTGTATGGTCTACAGATATTTGTTTCGAGTCTGGGTGTTGTGAGACCGAAAGTCTCGTAGTTCCTGATACCCACGACACAAGACTCATATGTTAATGTGGGGTCAGGACTATGTATGTGATTGTTGGGTGTTATTTATTATTATTGCTTTACCATAGCAGTGATAGCTCAGTTGGGAATGGAACGGACTGCCGAGACGAGTGTCGGAGGTTCGAGACCAATTGCCAAATTGAGCGTACACCTCTGACTTTTCTATCTCAAGTGTATTGTCATTGTGAAATATCGCTTGCTATAGCGGTGAAGGAAAACATCGTGAGGAAACCTGCATAGCCGAGAATTTCTTCACAGGAATTTCGAAGGTATGTGAAGTCTACCAACCTGCATTAGGCCAGCGTGGTAGACTAAGGCCTAACCCCTCTCATTAGTAGAGGAGGCCCGTGCCCAGCAGTGGAACAGTAATATTACAGGGCTAATATTATTTATTTTTATTTATTACTTTACTAGTAACCAATACACCCAAGACAATAAAACATATCGCGGCGTGTCTCTAACCTCGCGACATGCCACTGTGAAGTGTCAACTGTCAATTGCATTAGCCAATGGGCGCTATTGAATTATCTCGTTGGCAGAGGGCAAGTGGCAAGTGGCAACTGACAGCGACTCTGAGTAGATCGCACAGCTTGCGCTCATAATTGTTAGTTAATTGTTAAACTCAAATTAGTTGCTCGTTTGTTTGTAAGATATTAGTTTTATGCGATTGTGTTATCTTCCTATGTCCAGCTAAACTCGTGAACAAGAGGTACCGAGTTCGACTCCCCAGGTCAGGAAGGTGTGTTTTTTAAAACTAATTGGTCGAGATTATCCGCCAAAGGGGAATTTAGGCCAGACAATCGTAAATAATTAAGCCGAGTCCTGCCTGCAACATGCTTAAAAATGTGTGTTGTACCGACCTCACATTAAAATGGGAAAGATTATGACAGTAATGGGCATCGTGGATCTTTTTGTTTCTGAGGGTACACGAGCAGACGGCCCGCTCATGGTAAGTGGTTAGTGGTAAGTAGTTACCGTCGCCTTGGACACAGTTAGTCTTATGGACACAGACAAGCCCGGTGCCTATAGTGAAACCGAAAGAACTAGGGATTAAAAATTTCTCAATAAGAAAGGAGATTGGAGGATGATCATCATCATCATTATCATGGCGACAGCCTCCGTGGCGCAGCTGGAGAGTAGCTGACTGTGAAATGTGAGGTCGCGGGTTCGATTCCCGCACCGAGAAAAATGTCAGTGTGGCCCACAGATATTTGTTTCGGGTCTGGGTGTTATGACTTATGAGACCGTGCGTCTCTCGTAGTTCCTGATACCCACGGCCACGACACAAGACTCGATCTTAGTGTCGGGTCAGGACTATGTGTGTGACTGTTGGGTGTATTTATTATTATTATTTATCATCATCAGCCATAAGACGTCCACAGCTGAACATAGGCCTCTCCCAAATATTTCCAGATCAACCTGTTGATTGGAGGATAATGGCTTTTAATTGGCCTCTTAAAATCTACCACTACCAAACACAAAAACTGGCAATTCAGCAAACGCGACAATTCGACACCTACGGGATTTGGAATTAATAATGAAAATCCATCAGCCCGTATCCATCCATTGGACATAGGTCTTTACCACATGGCGCCATTCTTGTCGGTCCTCCAGCTCTATTGGATGTATAAAACACATACATAAGCTCACGCCTGTATCCCCGAAGGGGTAGGCAGAGGCGCACTAGCGAACTAGAACACCCACATTTCGCCGAGCTTAGTTCGGTCCCTGATGTGATAGGGGGCGAGCCTATTGCCATATCGGGCAGAAATTCCAGACTCCGGGCTGATATGGAAAAATCCAATATCACTTTGCCCGACCCGGGAATCGAACCCGAGACCTCAGAACCGTAGTCGTACCGAAATACCACCACGCCACCGAGGGAGTCAAATGGATAGATGGAGGATGTATAAAAATAATATAATATTAGCCCAGTAATATTACTGCCCCACTTCTGGGCACGGGCCTCTACTAATGAGAGGGGTTAGGCCTTAGTCTACCACGCTGGTCTAATACGGGCTGGTAGACTACACATACCTTCGAAATTATTGTAGTGAAATTCTGAGATATGGAGGTTTCCTCACGATGTTTTCTTTCACTGTTATAGCAAGCCATAATTTACAAAGAAAACACACTTAAGTCTTAACATAGAAAAGTCAAGGGTGTATACTCAATTTTAAGTTGGTCTCGAATTATGGATAAATAAAGAAATTAATTAATAATTAATTAATTGAATTTAATTACGTTCTACCCGTATTTTCCTGTGCAATGTTAACAATAATTAACAAAGCGACACATCGTGTACATCCGATTTCTATATTTAGATATTCCGGGAGTCTGCGTCATACATTCATACTGTCATACACCGCGCCACAATATTGAAAATGTTCATAACAAACAGTAGCCCGAGCACGAAAAACTAATGTAAATGTAAATGTATTCGAGTTCGCTGCGCACTGATGACGTTTGGTTAATATTTCATACAAATTTCATAGACGCGCATCGAGTTCGAATATATTTACGGTTGTCAGAAATTTTCCTGCTCAGGCCGCTGATCTCAGAAATAATATAATACAATTAATTTTTATGTTTCTACGTTAAATAAAGATCAAGAGTACTTTAAACCGAAGCAAATGCATGAAGAGATTGATGAAAGTAGATGAAGCGAAAGTACTTACATTTTTTACCAAAAACCAGAACACATTGGAAAATGCGTGTACCAATGTTTCCGTAAGAATTTGGGGTGCTAGAGCTTTGCTTACTTTTGCTAATGAGGGGGAGTGTGGGCTTAATAATTGTAAATAATCACAAGTTTAAAAACATAACTGACCGACTTCCAATTTACCGATCGTGACCAAATTTATATGGGACCACCCTTGAAAAAAGCTTTATCGAACACAAAAAGATTTTGAAAATCGGTCCACAATCGGCGGAGATACCGAGTAATATACATAAAAAAAAATACAGACGAATTGAGGACCTCCTCCTTGTGTGGAGGTCGGTCGAAAACAATGATCAAGGCTCACATTTCGACATATAAGGTATGACTATAAATAAAGAAGTAGGTATTATGATGTGATCGATGCAATGACAGCAGAATATCTCAATAAGGACCCTTAGTACGAGTTTTTCTCGATTCTCGAAATAGACGATAGTTTACAGTTCCTCCATACATTTCGTTGTAGTTTTAGTTCGTTGTAGTTCCCGCAAAGTGGCGCTGCTAGTGAAATGTATGGACAAAATGCAAACTATCGTCAATTTTGAGAATCGAGAACTGTCAAAATAAACTCGTACTAGGCGTAAAGATCCACAATCAATCACAATCTTATGTGACAGGTTTCTTTATCTATAATAGTAATCTTTTACTCGCGTATCCATCCCGTTGAAGGTCTCAGTATTTATCTAATCGGCCTGTCATTATACGTAAGAGTATAGGGGTGGAGGCGGGTCTACATAATATTATAAAACGAAGTATTTGCAATTATCTACAATGAAAACTGCCTCGGTGGCGTGGTTGTACTTCGGTATGACTACCGTCCTGAGGTCTCGGATTCGATCCCCGGGTCGGGCAAAGTGATATTGGATTTTTCCATATCAGCCCGGAGTCTGGAATTTGTGCCCGATATGGCGATAGGCTCGACCCTCTATCACATCTGGGACGGAACTAAGCTCGGCGAAATGTGAGTGTACTAGTTCGCTAGTGGGCCTCTGCCTACCCCTTCGGGGATACAGGCGTGAGCTTATGAAAAGCATAATACAATTAATGAATTCTATGAATACTGTTTAAATTAAATTCTCAGTAGTACCTAATTGTCCAAAAATTATTATTTTTTTATCCCAGTACGGCAAAGTGAATTTACTACATGATGGTGGGCGCAGTGGCGTAGTCGCCTCCTTGTAGTGGCAACGTATATGGGCTGTGGACCGTGAGGTCGTGGGTTCGATTCCCAGTTGAGGCAAAGCGAATTATCTATTTTAATTTACGCGGGACTGGATCCCCCAAAAGCGGTTGACGTCAGGCAGGCAGCTGGTCGTAAAAACTTTGCCAAATCCTTTCTGCAACATGGTTGAAAAAGTGTGTTGCGCCGACCCCACATTAAGGTGGGATAAGGGCAGGTAGGTAGTAAAAAAACAGAAACTATGTACTGACAATAAGATTATCGGTGGTCACTGTTCACCAGAAGCATGCCGGTCTGCTTAGATCCTTCTCACACTCTGCAGGGTTACCACCACCTCTTATAGCAGTATTATTATAATCGTTCTTCGTTTGTTTTGTATGGGAATCGCTACAAGTAAAATTATAATAATACTGCTATAAGAGGTGGTGGTAACCCCCCTGAAGAGAGAAGAAGCAAATTAAGGTGCATGCGCTAGGTCAGGACAAGCGGATGACCGATGCAGGCATTAGGACTCCTATAAATAACGATGTTTCTAAATTACAGCCCACGTGATCTACCTTATCCGTTGCCTTACAATGTGTCATGACATTTAAAAGCAATTCATTTACAATAAACGTGCAAAGGTGAAGGAAAATACAAGAATACTTCGGCGCAGTAACTCCTTATATGAACGGTTTGTGAGTAGTGACTAAGCTATGCACAACGCTATTTTCGCAAATCCAATCCAAAATGCACGATCAAATTACACAAGCAGGACGATTTTTTTTTTTTTTAATAGCAGAGACTGAAAAAGGAGCAGATGGGTCACCTAATGGTAAGTAAACTTCGCCGCCCATAGACAAGACACAAAAAGAATCATGAGTGCATCGCCAACCTAAAACGAGGAAAATGGGGATTGGGAAAGGGAGGGGGGGTAATTGGGCCACCAGAAATCTCACTCACCGAACGAAACGCGACAGCGAGTTGCCACTTTACGTCGGTTTTCTGTGACATAACAACATAAGCTCACGCCTGTATCCCCGAAGGGGTAGGCAGAGGCGCACTAGCGAACTAGAACACCCACATTTCGCCGAGCTTAGTTCCGTCCCAGATGTGATAGGGTGCGAGCCTATCACCATATCGGGCACAAATTCCAGACTCCGGGCTGATATGGAAAAATCTAATATCACTTTGCCCGACCCGGGGATCGAACCCGAGACCTCAGAACCGTAGTCGTACCGAAATACCACCACGCCACCGAGGCAGTCTGTGAAATGTCGGTTTTCTGTGAAATAATGGTATTAAACCGGTCGAGCCGGCCCATTCGTGCTGTAGACATAACTGTCTACAGCGTGGCTCTAACACTCAATACGAACAACTAGTAGTTGTTACATTAATACATATTGATTTCATTGTCTTTGCCGCAGTAGAGCAGCTGGGTGTGGAACGAGTAGCCGCGGGTTCGATTCCCGCACTAAGACAAATGTTTGTGTAACGCACAGATATTTGTTTCGGGTCTGGGTGTTGTTGGGCCGTAGTTCCCTCGTAGGTCTGATTCCCACGATAGAGGTAAACCTAGTGGAGGTTTATTATTATAAATTAAATGCACATTTTAATTGGTTAGGGCGAGTATAGGAATTTGTGGTACACTTTCGTGGCTCTGTGACTGCATCAGTCATCCGCTTGTACGTCGCGTTGTCTGACGTTAGAACTTTTTTGACGATGATTGACGTATAGCGTTCATTTTTTGCCTTTAATGATGGGGCGAGTCATTTAAGACAGTAGAAAGTACAAACCAGTAATCCAATATGGCGAATAGCGTTTTTGTAAAGATGTTGTACAGTTAGACAATTTGTTTTTTATATGATTCTAATCCGCTAACAGGAAAACATTTGTATTCATTCAAACAGACATTAAGTCAACATACGTACATCACACATGTAAATAATATAAGCTCACGCCTCTTTCCCAAAGGGGGTAGCAAAGCACAACTAATACACCCCTATTACACAAGGTTCTTCCCCTCCATAAATTACCGATCACAAATCTGGTTTATGACCATATTTGGGCAGATGTGTCATTGACTAAATCATTGATGGTCTTATTGTTTTCGACCGACTTCCAAAAAAGAGAAGGTCCTCAATTCGTCTGTATTTTTTTTCTTTTTTTATGTATGTTACGCGATATCTCCACCGAATGTGGACCGATCTTCAAAATTCTTTTTGTGTTCGATAGAGCTCCTTTCAAGGATGGTCCGTTAAGTTTGTAAACTTGTGATTATTAACGTTGTGGTCATGAGTGCATCGCAAACCTTAAAGGGGGGGAATAGGGATTGGAAAGGGGAAGGAGCGATTTGGGAAACCGGAACTCATACGCACCTAATGAAACGAAAAGGCGAACTACGTTACGTCGGTTTTTAATGACAAAGTGGTATCAAACCGGTCGAGCCGACCCATTCGTTCTATAGACATTACTGTCTACAGTGAGGCTCTACCACTTAAAATTGTAGGTAATTGTTTATTCCACGTTGCGACGGTAAGCGCCCGTATGGCTGCCTGGTACCTCGTCATCATGAATATTCAATTCCAGTTTATCTTTTTTTAGCTGAGGACGGTAACCCAGCCCATCGATATTCCCCTTCACTCCAGACTCCAGCATTCTAATATTGGACGGGTTTACTTAACCCGTCGGAGGCGGCACATATACCTTTATATGTTACATAAGCGTATGGGCCACCGGAGGCCGAGCCGCCCGTGACTATCTAATACTTACTATAAAATAATGATATACTTACCGCCGAATGTTCATACACTTAAGGTCGCCTTATGTCGTTTAATGCCGCCTTATCTGTCAAAATTGTATGGCGAAAATCAATGTAAGCAGCCGTTAAAGTTGAGCAGCGTTTGACCATTCGGGCTTGAGGTACATAATTATTAGACTGCCTCGGTGACGTGGTTGTATTTCGGTACGACTACCGTCCTGGGGTCTCGGGTTCGATCCCCGGGTCGAGCTGTGATATTGGATTTTTCCATATCAGCCCGGAGTCTGGAATTTGTGTCCGCTATGGCGATAGGCTAGCCCCTACCACATCTGGGACGCAACTAAGCTCGGCGAAATGTGGATGTTCTAGTTCGCTAGTGCGCCTCTGCCTACCTCTTCGGGGATACAGGCGTAAGTTTATGAATGAATGATAAATAAATAAATAAATACACCCAACAGTCACACACCTAGTCCTGACCCCACACTAAGTATAACCTGTATCGTGGGTGTCAGAGACTATGAGAAACTTTCGGTCTCACAACACCCAGACTTGAAACAAATATCTGTGGGCCACACAAACATTTGTCTCAATGCGGGAATCGAACCCGCAGCCTCTCGTTTCACAGCCGGCTACTCGCCAATTGCGCCACGGAGGCTGTCAAATAATTATTATCCGTGCAATAATACTGTCGTGCTAGGGGGTTTCCACCACCTCTTATACCAATATTATTACAATCTTGCTTGTTCCGATTCCCGTAAAAAAACGTAGTAAGATTATAATAATACTGCTATAAGAGGTGGTGGCAACCCCCCTGAACATAGGTCTCCCCCAAAGATTTCCAGATAGACTTGTAACCGGCCTACATCCAGCAAAATGTTCAGCATTGAACGTCCTGTGGCTGATCATGATGATTATTGTCCTATTGAGGACGGCTGGGCACAGATCGCCTATAAGAGGGTTTGGCTTTAGTCCACCACACTGGCTTAATGCGGGTGGGTGGAATTTATATGCCTTCGAATTTCTTGTGGAGATTTCTTAGATATCCTTGCAGGTAACATAATATCCTATAGCTATTACCGATGTTATTGTTCTACGCAAGAAGCAACTTCTAACAATTTTTAAGCAATGCTCAATTAGGTAAACCAGTGCTGTTTTTACGGCTTCTTACATTATCTTTCGCCATCTATTTTGACAGATAGACGGCCTTAAATGACATAAGTCGACCTTAAGTGTATTCGGGGGTAAACTTTCAATCTACGTATTGTAAAGAAGAAACGGTAAACTACCTATTTTTAAAATTAAACAGCACCGATTTTTTTCGTCGACTTATAATCTGTTTAAAAGAAGTCGTAGTTACTAGCTAGGTATTATGTTTTAACTGGAAGCAAGAAGCATACAAGAAGCAGTAAACATTTTACGTGGACAGCCTCCATGACGCAGCTGGCGAGTAGCCGCGGGTTCGCTCCCCGCACCGAAAAATTATACTTACTTATAGTAAAAACAGTGTAACTGAGCAAATGGTAAAGAATAGCCTGTGCCTCTTATTTTCAAACAATGTGACACAAGGAAAAAAGTGACACGCTATTCTTAGCCATTTGCTCAGCTAAACTGTTTTATAAGTAAATATTCGAGAGACCGAAAGTCTCTCATGATCCCTGATACCCACGCCACAAGACTCGTATCTTACTATAGAGTCAGGACCACGTTTGTGAATGTTGGATGTTAATTATTTATTCTTATTTCTTCGAGTTAGCACCACAATCTTTACAAGTGAAACATCACGGATGTGGCGTATTAAGCGGATACGAAGCGCCATCCATTCCGTTTCTATACAATTATTATTTATTACTAATCTTTAGGATAACCATAAAACTAGTTTCGCATAGGGAAAGTAATCAAACCACAGAAATCTTTACAATGGCAGGTTTTCCTATTCTTTAAAAAATCGATAGCTCGTTGACCTATTGCTGGGCACAGCAATAAATATAACTAAGTATGATGTATTGGGTATTTTAATTTATGCCACATCAGACATCACACATGCTAAGCCGTTTTGCCGACATTTTTTTTTAAAGATGGCCGGCGAGCGTGCTTTTGGGTCACCTGATGGTAAATAGCACAGATCACTTCATTCAACTGTTACAAGGGATGCGGATTTAGAAGGATGAGCAGAGTATTCTGGGATTTCTAGCTCTTTGGGATTAGAGCCTGTTAAAGTCCACGGGCGGATTGATAGGTACCAGTGGCGAAGACTGCGTAGAACACAATTCCTTGCGGCTTCCCTTTAATTTGTAATGAAAACATGAAAGAATTTTGAATTTAAAAATAAGTGTTATAAATAAATAATTAAATAACACCCAACAGTCACATACATAGTCCTGACTCGACACTAAGATCGAGTCTTGTGTCGTGGGTATCAGGAACTACGAGAGACTTTCGGTCTCACAACACCCAGACCCGAAACAAATATCTGGCCATACAAACATTTGATGATAGGTAACAAAATAATAGGTAACAAATTCTAGAATGATTATTTCGTATTGCATAATAAACAATTTAAATTATGCTATCAAAGCACTGCCTATATCAGCATAAATATTATAAAACATTAACCGATATCGCTCGGCCATTAGAGCTCGTCCTCATTGTTTTATCACGAAAGAAATAATAACATACCTCTATCGTTCGATTATTTTCAATCCAAATTTGAACCTGAGCCAAATACCTACTCAGGCTTGCGTACCCGACGAACTACAAAGAAAATATTTTGAGGCCGCCGCGCCGCACCAACTCGAGATTTTGGTAATTTCTGAATAATTTGCATATTGAATAAAAACAAAAGTCGCGCCGCTCACGGGGCTGTCTGGATCGCGATCCCTTTGCTTATTCCTTTATGTATTAAATATTAAAAAATAAAGTTATTGTGATGAGTGAGTGAATCATTTCTCAGAAATTGTGTTCGTAAGTATATGACTATTCATCAGAGGAAATGTTATAATCATTGTTATTTTTGGAAAATTTTGATGATAAAATAATTCTTAACTTACATCGACGTAAATCCGATTCCTCTCCATTTTCTACACTATAAACAAATCACTGTTGAAATCTCAAACACTGCACAGCCAGTCACAACTTTCCACACATATTACAAACTAAATATTGACGAGTTCGCGCGCTTCGACGAGTTTGAAGCTCGCACATTTTTCGTACTACACAGCACAATATCATATATAAACTAAAAATCTCAATGTCCGACGTAAAAACACGGAAAACGAAATATTTTACGCGAAACAAAACCGCCTTGGCAGTACATACACAGCCGAATGCTTCGCTCGGCTATAGCGCCTATATCTACCTAATGCTGTGTGGCGACTGGCGAAGCTATCGTGTTAGAAGAGGAGAGGTTATTGTTTACATACGAAAATAGGTTGATTAGAAAGAGATGAATATAGGTCTCGTTGTTTATTACTAGTATCCGGTAATCCCGTTCAAGATTTTGTATTGAGGTGTTTTGTCTGTATTTGTGGTCACTGGTCAACAATTTTTGTAATGACCCGTTTTCATAAATCTTCTTTTCAAAATGTGGGACACAGAAGTGGCTGAATGGGCAAATTCCTTTGTCTGTTCGGTCACGCACTGATAAGGAAACTGGGCGTAATATATTTACTTTGTGCATTCGTATGCGGAGATTGAACGACTATTTATAGCCTGGTAGTTATTTTTAATTAGAATTTTTCTATAATTAGTAATTACAACTACAACGTTTCCTTTTCCACGTTCGGTGTGCTAGCATTATGTTATTAACCTTACTGATGAATTATGATAGGCATTCAGACTTCAGGGTTTGTTTTAAACGTAACAGAACATTTAAATCCAAACATAGAATAATAACATTGTTTTCTACAAGCTTTGATCCCACTTTAATGTGGGGTCGGTGCACCAGACTAACAAGCATGATGCATAAAAGATTCGGCTTTAGACCGGCTATCTGCCTGACATCAACCTTCTCTGGAAGAATCCGGTCACGGGCCAGTCTTAGAAAAAATACTCGACCTGAGATTCGAACCCAGAAGACAAGACTTCCCGGTTCATAGCCCAAATACGCTGTCATGAGACGAAGGAGACAACAATCCTAGAATAAGAAATTACATACATACATACATACATAAACTCACGCCTGTTTCCCGTTGGGGTAGGCAGAGACTAAGGAGCGCCAATTGCCTCGGTTCAAACACACCTCTTTCGCTTCTTCCACAGTCATCAGTCTTTTCATGCACGCTCGTCGGTTACGAGAACTCCTTATTTGGCCCTTTTCTAAAATATCGCCAATTTGGTCCATAAAGGTACGTCTAGGACGTCCTCGGCCGACACTACCATTCACTTCCGCTACATAAATTTCTTTCGTCACTCTACTTTCATGCATCCTTTCAACGTGGCCAAACCACCGGAGCATTCCTTTCTCAATCCTCGTCACTACATCTTCCTTCAATCCAATTTTCTCTCTTATGCTGCTATTCCTCACTCTATCATTCAACTTCAACTTCAACAGAAATTACAAAAATACGTAATATAAAGTAACGAAATCAAAGTAATTAGAAACGCCATAAATTCCAGTGGGATTTTAAAACCAGAATACTGGTTATTTCCATTTACAATTCAGATATAGGTAGGCAAATATTCACGACTGAATCATATACGTAACGTGCAACGCGTAGTCTTGGTATCGGTGACGTGGCAAATGAACTGCAGGAATGTTGCTTGATGGAATGGCAACGTTCGAAGGAAACCACAGGAGTACGTTGGTCGCAGGTAGAAAGACAGGCAAAAATATATATAGGTATATATATATATATATATATATATATATATATATAGGGGAAAGCAGGTAGGATTCGTACAGTTTTTACTCCAAGTACCATAAAATAAAAACTTATTGGTATTTCAAGATAGTTTCAATGCTAACATAACTTATTATATATATATATATTAAGCTGTACATAGTTAGGTATGTGTTTAAACAATTATTATCCTCGTTATGATAAAAAGTAGTTCTTACAACTATGACGAATCTTAATAAAAATGCGATGCAAGAAATCATTTTTGTTCACTTTGTGTTTTATAAGAACCTTTTGATCAAAATACACTGTGTTTCCCCGATAGCAAAATGTATTTGGTTTGTTTCTAAAACTCCAAGAAAAGGTCCTTCGAGCCGGATGTTCCCCAATCATAGGCGTTATATTTCTACGCATCCAATATAATTTTAAAGTGGTATGACGCTGTACGACTGTAGACATTTTTGAGGACTGCCTTGGTAGTGGAGTTCTACTATGTAGATAGGACCACGTCCTGAGGTCTCGGGTTCGATTCTCGATAAGAGTAAATTTATACTGGGTTTTTCTATACAGCCCGGAATCTGGAATTTGTTAGCTACTTAACTTTTCCTCTGACATGATGATGGGCGATGGTCTAACCACTAAGTATGAGGTGGTTCGGCTCGTTTGCCAGTTACATATTTAAAATTGAAATTATATTAGCCCTGTAATATTACTATCACACTGCTGAGCACAGGCCTTCTCTACTAATGAGAGGGGTTAGGCCTTAATCTTAGTTAGTTAAATGTACAATTTTTTTAAACAATTATTTTAAAGCCATCTGAATGACAATCATTTATCATTAAAACTCAAACTGCATAATAACCTTCTCAATTTTAGATAGCAAATATTATGTTGGTATAATGGAGTAAGCTATTGCTTTTTTATCAGGCGATTACAAAATATATAACTAACAATAAGTTCTTATTGCAATTTACATGAATTTCATATTTTAATAAAAATAACTCATTCTGGCTGACTCGTTTTCTGTAGTGATCAAAAGTCGAAATTGATCCAGACCATGATGATTCATGTGGCTGACGAGCATCTATTATCTAGATGGAGTAAGATTGTAACAGAATGGTGGCCAAGACAAGGTAAGCGCAGCGTTGGCCGTCCGATGGCAAGGTGGGTCGACGACCTGGTTAAGATCGTAGGTCGAACTTGGATGCGTATGGCCCAGAATCGTAAGGAATGGTATGAATGATATGAAAGAGGCCTATGCCCAGCAGTGGGACCCTACAGGCTGTGGATGATGATGATGATTGTACAGGGTGGACTGTCTGTTCCTGCACATATACGGAGAGTTTTCTGTGACTGTAGGCTTCGAATCTGCTGCTTCTTACGAGATCGCGCTTTTTCTTCCAATTCTGTTTCTGTATGGCAGTGCGTACGTTTGTGCGTGAGTTGTGTGGTGGGTTGTGAGAGGGACAGTCTTGAAACAATAAAACAACTTAATAAGCTGTGAGTCCCTCTCCGCGCACCACCGGTTACTCCGCCACGCTAGCTTTCTTGAAACGCGTACTGCTGTGAACTGCCGTGAGTGCCACTGTTTTGCACTCTTTTTATACTATTTTCAGCTCCATCTCGCTTTTCCCTATAACTGTGTCTCGCTCTAGCGAGTGAGCGAGATGGAGCTGTGTGTGCGAAAGAGACGGGTATACTAGCGTGGACCTTAAGTAGTAACCGGCGTTACCGTGGGGAGGGCCGTTTTATTAAAAGAGAAAACACGTAAAATGTATAATAAAGGAACAATCGTAACAATAAAGTAATAAAATGAAAACAAAGAAACTATAAACTATTTACATAAATCACTATTGTCTCTGTCAATGCACTTTCGCTGCTTTTGTGCTGCACATCTCTCCCGCCGTGTGTCGTCGTCCGAGCGGCGGCACAAATCTTCTAGACGTGCAGCCTCGTTGTCCATCGGGAGTATCACCAGCTTCTTGGTGGGTCGGCGCAGCACTCCTCCCTTGGTGCGCACGTCGGCGGTCCTCACGATGCCGTCGGGCCCGGGGTAGGTGTCGGTGATGACGCCGCGCGGCCATGTGTTCCGCGGCAGCGTCCCGTCGGCCACCAGCACCAGGTCCCCGATGCGAAGCTGAGCGCCTCGGCTGTGAGGCTCCCGCCGGTGTTGCAGCTCCGGCAGATACTCCTTCACCCAGCGGGACCAGAAGAGGTCCGCTAGGCGCTGAGATGCGCGCCACTGTGCGCGGCCTGCGGTGTCCCCCTCGGTGAACTCGCCCGGGGCCGCTGTGTTGGCGGAGCCTCCGAGCAAGAAGTGGTTTGGTGTCAACGCCTCCGGATCGCTAGGATCGACAGAGACGTGCGTGAGCGGTCGACTGTTGACTGTACACTCGACTTCGGCGAGCAGAGTGGTCAAGGTTTCTTCTGTTGGGTGTCGCTCTTGTAGCACGGTGACAAGGGCGACTTTGACGCTTCTGACCAGTCTCTCCCAAGCGCCGCCCATGAATGGTGCGCTCGGGGGAATGAAGCGCCAGGAGATACAGCGACTACTTGCTTCGGTATTCGTCGCGCTGTCGATGGATTGGCGTAGTTCTCTGTCTGCTCCCTGTAGATTGGTTCCGTTATCTGACCATATTTCTGTTGGGGTCCCGCGGCGAGCGATGAACCGCCGCAGGGCCATGATAGCGGAGTCTGTGGTCAGTGTTCCCGATACTTCCAGATGCACTGCTCGGGTCGTCAGGCACGTAAATAGAGCGACGTATCGTTTCTGTGTCGATCGTCCAACTGTCACGGTGAGGGGTCCAAAATAATCGACTCCGGTGTAGGTGAACGGACGTTTGTGATGTGCCAGTCGACTCACGGGGTGATCGCCGGTTGCTGGAGACGTTGGCTTCGCTCGACGTATGCGACAGCTCAAGCAGTTTCGCAGCACCGTCTTGACTGTTGGTCGTGGTCGTATGACCCAATATCGTTGCTTCACTTCGTTGAGCGTTGTCTCGACCCCGGCGTGGTGTAAGCGGCGGTGCACGTGATCGATGTAGAGGCGGGTTATAGGATGTCTTCCGTCCAATACCGCCGGTCGTTTGGTGTATTCTGGGATATCGCTGGCTTTCTGTATTCTTGATTTTATAACCAAAACTCCTTTTACGAGTTCTATCGCCAGATTTTTCAGACGGCTTTGTGTGGAAGGGATCTTCTGTTTTTGTAGCGCGACGATTTCTTCCCCGAAGCTGTCCTGTTGACTTTGTCTCATCAGCAGTTCTTCGGCGCGACGAAGCAACTCGGCGTCCATGTGTATGTACTGTCTGTTCGGGTTTGTCTTAGGGTTCGTTGGTCGCGTCGGTCGTACCGGGTTTTTCGTCGGCGTCCTCTTCCAAGCCGGGTCAGCTTCTTTGTTGCGTCGGTTTCTTTTGTAGCATACGATTTCTGTTCGTCGTTTGATTAGCTCGATGAATTGAAGTACGCGTCCTGTAGTGCGTACGAGTCTCATCCAGCTGGAGAAACGGGTTGCGGGGGGGGTCGCGTCGGCGAGTGTCGGTGGTACGTGATGCTGTGTGACGAGCGTTCTTTCCTCGCCGGTTTTTTGTTCGCCTGTAGTGGGAGTTTCTGTCGGCCACATCTGCGGGTACCTTTGCAGAAACTCCGGTCCTGCGAACCATCTGTGTTTGCTGTGTATGTTGTGCGGCACGTCCCGAGTCGCGTCGTCCGCGACGTTCAATTTAGTTGGCACCCATCTCCATTCAGATACTGTTGTGTGTTCTTCAATTGCGGCTATGCGATGCGCGACGTACGGTCGGTAAGCTCGCGCGCCGTTCCGTAACCAAGTGAGGACGGTTTTACTGTCCGTCCAATAAATCTTGAGATCCGGTTTTCTGTCGTGTTCCTCTACGACGGCGGCGGCCATGCGGCTCCCCATGACTGCTGCTTGTAGTTCTAAACGTGGTATCGACGTCAGCTTGAGGGGGGCCACCCGCGCCTTGGCCAGGACGAGTGATGTCGAGACTTCGCCGTCGGGTGTAGTGGTCCTCCAGTAGAGTGCGGCTGAATATGCGGCTTCGCTAGCGTCGACGAACGTATGTAGTTCCAGGCGCGCGGCTTCACTGTACTGTAGGTAACATCGTGGAATGCTGACATCGGCGAGGTTCCGTAGTTGTCGTATCCACTCTTTCCACTGCGGTGCGAGGTCATTGTCGATCGGCTGGTCCCATCCTGTACCTCGTCGCCAGATCTCCTGAAGAATCTGTTTCGCTCGGGATGTCACTGGTGCGGCGAGCCCGAGCGGATCAAAGAGTGACATGATTAATTTCAGCACTTCTCGTTTTGTGGGTGTGTCGTTGTCCATAGCTCCGGAAGGCAGTCTGGCCATGTCCAGGTTGAAGGTGAGTTGATCTTCTGAGCACCTCCAGATGAGTCCGAGCACTCTCTCTGTTGTCGACCCGTCGTGTAGATGCGTCGTCAGTTTTTTTTGTCTGTCTGTAGAGAGCGCTTGGAGTACTGTGGCGGAGTTCGACGCCCACTGTCTGAGTTCGTAGTGAGCTCTGCGGTGTATGTCACGCACGTCTGTGGCTGTCTGGATCGCTTCTTCTTCAGTCGGGAAACTCTGTAGGTAATCGTCGACGTAATGGTTGTTGACGATGGCGCGATACGCATCTGGATGTTGGTGTTTATGTTCCTCGGCGTTTGCGTTTTTCACGTAAATCGCTGTGGTCGGAGAAGAAGTGGCGCCGAAGATTAGTGAGGTCATTCTGTATTCTGTCACTTCTGCGTCACCCCTGGCTTCGCCTCGCCACAGATAGCGGAGCGCATCTCTGTCTTGTTCCCGGATTTTGACTTGCATGAACATTTCTGCTATGTCTGCGGTGACCGCCACACGATGTTGTCTGAACTTCATTATTACTCCCGGCAATGATTGGATCAGGTCTGGGCCCGTGAGGAGGTGGTCGTTAAGTGACACGCCTCGTGTCTTGGCGGCCGCGTCATGTACGATCCTTACTTTGTCCGGCTTCATCGGGTTGATGACTGGAAAGTGTGGCAGGTACCAAGTTTTGATGTTTCCTGTTGATTGTGGAGCGACTTCTGCGTATCCTTTTTCCAGAAGGGCTGACATCTGTTCGTTGTATTTCTGTTTCAACTGCGGATCTCTGTCTATTCGTTTTTCGGTGTTGAGAAGTCTTCTATAAGCGTTCTCTCTGTTTTGCGGCATAGGAAGTTTGTCATCTTTCCAAAGGAGAGCGGTTTCGTAGCGACCGTCTTCACGCCGATGCGTTTGGTCTCGGAGTGTGGTGAGGGCGCGTTCCTCCGGGTCGCTCTTCGGCCTTTTTGGTTCGACGATGAGATTTTCGATGGCTAAATATTGTCTTAATTGTTCGTCCATTTCTTCGTCGATGTGTCGTAGGTGGTTGACGCGATGTATCTTGTGCCCGAGTATGCGTGTTCTCGACCCGTGGAGTACCCATCCGAGTGGGGTGTGCGATGCTACCGGTTGGTGACGCCTTCCCTGACGTGTTTCTGTCGCTAATAACAAGTGCCAATTGTCTTGGCCGATGAGTATGCCGGGCGTCGCGTTTTCATACTGGAGTCGAAACGCGACGTCGTGAAGGTGTGTGCAATCTGCTAGGTCCGACGCGGCGACTTTCTGCGGGGCCACACGTAGTTTTTCAATAGTGTGTGCAGTTATTTTGTGGTCGTCTGTGTCGCCGTGTAGGGTCAGCTGGACGCGTCGCGAGTCTGTTGCTTTTACTTCTGCGTTTCCGATCGCTTCTATGTGAAGCGGTTCGCTTCGTCCCTTGGTTCCTATTTTGTCTATTATTCCAGAGTCGACGAGCGTTACTGTGGATCCGTCGTCGAGGAGCGCGAAAGTGTCCACTTTCCCTTTTGGGCCGGAAACTTGGACTGGCAGGATCTTTAGATATGACTGTGACTGTTTGTTCGACCAGGTGCTCGTGACTACTTCTGTTTTCGGTTCTTCTGTCGGTTGGCGCTGGAAGTGTAAGGATTCGTGGTGCTTTCTTGAGCATCCGTCTATTCCGCATTTCTTAGGCTTGCACTTGTGTGTCTTCGTCCTGTGTTGAAGACATGAAAAACAGAGACTCTTCTCTTTTGATAGTTGCCAACGTTGATTGTTATCCGCCTCGGTGTATTTGTAACATCGAGCGGTGTCGTGTCCGTTTTTGTCGCATATCGGACACACTGTGTCGGCGGGCTTGTCCGCCGTTGTGTAAGTTTTCTGTTTTCGATAATTGCGCGGTTGATTCTTGAATTCTGGTTCTGTGGCGCGCGCTGTTTCTGGCTGGGCGTACGGGCTGCATTTTTCGGCTTCCTGTTGCATGAAGCGCGAAAGCTTGAGCAGGTCCGCATCCTCTTCTGTGTCTGTTGCCGCAAAGTCAAACCACCTATATCGCAGCACAGGGGTTAGTTTTTCGACGACGACCTTGGTGACTTCTGGGTTGTATAGGTAATGATTTTTCTTCAGCATCTTCAGCGTGGCCACGATGTTATTTATGCGGGTCGCGAATGTACAGATGTCCTCGGGGGCGTCGCTCAGGCGCGGCAGTGTCCTGAGTCGCTCAAGTTCTGCGACAGCTATAGCATCCGGGCGGCCGAAGCGCGTTTCCAGAGTCTTCATTATTTCTTCTGTTGGTGCGCCAAATATTAGCAGGCTTTCGACCGCTTCCTTGGCGAGTCCCTTTAAGCTTCTTCGGAGTCGGGCGATATTTTCCGATTCTGTGTACGACGGTTTTGTATCTGCAAAGGTGGCTCTGAATAACATCCATTCCTGGTGTGATCCGTTGAAGTGCGGCAGCTCGTGGAAGTGTCGATTCAGCGGATGCGGTGTTTTCGCGGCGAGTGCTATTGCGGATGCGAGTTCAGTCAAGTTTATGTTGGTTGCGGTCGGCTGCGATATAGTTTTCTGCTGTTCTTCGGTGACTATGCATGATGGTATGGCAACTGGTACCGGGTGCGATACTGAAATTTTTCTTTCTTCGTTACCGGGTTTTTTCGCTGTCTGTAGTGGTGCCTCTATTTTTTCTGTGATTTCTTCGTCGGTGGCGCGGAGAGGGCTCTCTTCGTGCTGCTTCGTGTTGCTGTGGTGCCGAGATTTCGGGTTCGGCCTGCTGTGGGGTGAAATGCGGCTGTGCTTCTATGGCCAATATTTGCGATTGGCTCTTGTTTAGCCATTCTGTAACACGGTGAGTTGTTCGCTGTTCTGTTTCGACTGATTCTTCGCTGTCCGAGTCGGATTCCGCTTCAATTGCTTCCATTGTTGCGGCAGCGAGTTCTATTTTTAGCCGTAGCAATTCTTGCTTGGCTTGTGCCAATCTGGCGGCACGTTCTGATTTTCTGCTGCGTCGTGATTTGCAGCGTTCTGTTGGCGGTCGCTTTTGCTCCGTGGCAATGTGTTGCGTCGGAGCGGCGGCCTCTGTTTGGACGGCGGTTTCTTGTACTGTGATTTCTTGCTCTGTTGTCGTAGTTTCGACGGCGCTTGTGCCTGTGGTGCCCGTGGACGCCGACTGTGCTGTGGTTTCGGTGGCCGAGGCGGTCGCAGAAGCGGTCGTCGAATGTTGACGCTGTTCGTTCTCGTGGCGAGATCTTGTAATCGGCATTTTGCTGATTCTTCACTGTAATCCGGCTCGAAGGACCAAAATGTACAGGGTGGACTGTCTGTTCCTGCACATATACGGAGAGTTTTCTGTGACTGTAGGCTTCGAATCTGCTGCTTCTTACGAGATCGCGCTTTTTCTTCCAATTCTGTTTCTGTATGGCAGTGCGTACGTTTGTGCGTGAGTTGTGTGGTGGGTTGTGAGAGGGACAGTCTTGAAACAATAAAACAACTTAATAAGCTGTGAGTCCCTCTCCGCGCACCACCGGTTACTCCGCCACGCTAGCTTTCTTGAAACGCGTACTGCTGTGAACTGCCGTGAGTGCCACTGTTTTGCACTCTTTTTATACTATTTTCAGCTCCATCTCGCTTTTCCCTATAACTGTGTCTCGCTCTAGCGAGTGAGCGAGATGGAGCTGTGTGTGCGAAAGAGACGGGTATACTAGCGTGGACCTTAAGTAGTAACCGGCGTTACCGTGGGGAGGGCCGTTTTATTAAAAGAGAAAACACGTAAAATGTATAATAAAGGAACAATCGTAACAATAAAGTAATAAAATGAAAACAAAGAAACTATAAACTATTTACATAAAGCACTATTGTCTCTGTCAATGCACTTTCGCTGCTTTTGTGCTGCACAATGATGATGATGATGATTCTACTCTACTACGGCCTATCCTATAAGTCACTATGATTATCCAAGACGAGAACAACACATAGCCTCAGGTGACCCACCTGCTTATTTGCCAGGCTCTGCTTTTAAAATATAGGCTATAAATATACTATCCTCAATGAGATAGGCCGTTTCGGTTTATTTATAAATCCAAGTGTTCTCCGAAATCTAAAGCGGACACACTACACAGTGCATATCAATCAGGATGATTGTTATTCGTTAATTGTAATGAATCTGATGTCAAATTAATTTATTTTTACTACCATTGCAAATTACATTGACAGATTCTGGTATGAGTTTATCAAGGACCTGACGGGAACAAATATTAGGAGCGTGGTCCTCAAATAAGCTTTATCGCCTTCTAAGACTAGTGTGAACGGGGTCCTGCAGGGTTACCACCACGTCTTATAGCAGTATTATTATAATCGTTCTTCGTTTGTTTTGTATGGGAATTGGTACAAGTAAGATTATAATAATACTGCTATAAGAGGTGGTGATAACCCCCTGGGTTCGAATCCTAGGTCGAATTAACCGGGTTAACACGATTCGCTCGAGATTTTGGACTTAGATTATGCCATGTGCCACCAGTGTCAAAACAATTTTAGTTTCTGAAAAGGAAACCTTTAATCGCTTCTAGATTTATTCTGATTTCTGACAATGATATTAGACAGCCTGTTTCTTATATTTATTCCGAGCACGACAAAGTGGTACATTTACACTACGCTTGATGGTAACCGTAGACTTCAGTAGAATCATTACGATTCAGTGGCAAAGGGTGAAAATTTATAAAAGGGAAACCGATGACAGTCTCTTTGACTTACCTACTTCATCATCATCATCAGCCATGGGACGTCCACTGCTGCACACCTACAAGGTGGACCTACAACCTGATAAAGGTCGCAGAAAGTCACTGGATGCAGGCCGCTTCTAACAGGTCGATTACCTACTTATTAGTAGACAATAGTGGCAAAGGTAATCCGAAAGGAATCGTATTACGTTATAATCGTAGGCCGTTCGCCACTGGTATGGTTTAATTCCAGCATAAGCCTTTAGATGGACAGGCAAGGCTTCCTATCAAGAATCCAATCAGATGTGACACAAATATGCGCGTGCTAATGATTGGGCTGCTTTCCGCTGCGATTTCACGGCGCTGCTTTATCCGCCGCTGGCCGTTAAGTTTTATCAACAGCCGATAAGGCCGGAGCCCCTCCGGCTCCGCTATGTGGGTCGGTGGTTGCTGCCTACACTTCCACACTTGTGTTTGTCTCAGGTTGTAATATAAGTTACAATGTGACTTTATGCGTAATGTCTAGATTTGAGACACCACTTTCCCTACCTAATCGTTATTCCTCTGATTTCCATGGTATGCCGCGGCTTGACTATGCCCTTCGCATTTCGTGCTATGTGCCATCTTCTTAAGCCAATAAAAACAAAATACAGAGAGTATCTGAGGAAACCAGCAAAATACGTAACGACACTGTAATCTACTGACTTTTTTCCGGCTTAGGGTCAGCCTTTTTACATTTTGTCTGATGATGAAAACAATGAGACCGTTGGTTCTTAACATCATCATCGTCATCATCGGCCACAGGACGTCCAATGTTAGACATAGGCTTCCCCCAAAGATTTCCAGGCTCTTATATCTCTTTCTAGTTTCTAATACGTCAGTCCAAAGCTTTCCGGAACGTCTGCAGGATCGTGCTCCTGTTTGTGCTATGTTACCACCTAACGACTGTCATAACACTACGGTTCCCAGTTCCGATTTCGGTGACGAATAAAGCAGCTGCTGCAGCCGGAAAACCAGGGGAGATATGCCAAATGTATGGGCAAAATGCATCATATTAGACCTTACTTGATTGTTAATGGTAGAGTTGTTTGCGGCCACAGTTGCAGCTCTTGGCTAAACATATCTAGCTCTTTCTCAAAACCACCATCATTGAGTATTCCAAGCTACATCACAAAAGTAATAGTAGAAAATTTTACAATTGTTTCTGAAAACACTTGTGGAAACACATAACGTTTAGTAGTATGGTGGCGGTGGTCGCGAACAGTTTGCCGGCGCGGCGACCCGAGCGGCTTGAGCAAACTGTGCCCTTAGAAGTTTGTTCGCCCCGACTCGTGTTGCCGGGCCGGACGCCGATCGCCGATGGCTGACTCAGAACCTCAGGAGACACGTGATGAGACTCAAACACGACCTTACGTGAGTGATTTGTCATACCCAGTGTACGCTACGGCCACGTGTTGTGTTGAGCTTCTTGTAAATCTGACACGTATGGTTTGATTCATTTTTCCAATATCAATGTTCCTAAAAGCCAGTCAATTTTCATATTTGTAAGGTTTTTTGTTTCCCCCTATTTTGTCAATGTGGTCTGTGATAATTTATTTTGAATATTTTATTGTGTTAAATTGTTTTTAATGCTGGTGGTAGGATATTTGTATCCGACCAAATGGCGACCACCGTACACATGGTGCTAAAACCTGCCTTAGTGACCCACACTCCGTATGTGGTTCGCGTTCCTGGATCAGCCAGTGTACTTACGGTTCTCTCGAGGGGCTTGCGGCATGAATAGATGGTTAGTTGGGACGGGTATGGGGGTATCCCTGTCTGCACAGGTCTCGTTGCAAGCTCTTCTATTTGATTCTTCCCTCTTCGGATTAGGAGTGTGACGAAGCATAAATAGGCCGGCATGATTCTGGAGATCACTGATAATTGATAAACCCATTATTTGTCAGTGGTCGCTAGTTTTTTTGGACTGCACTACGCTTACCATCAGGTGCAGTGTAGTAACTTTGCCGTGCCCGGATAAAAAAGTGATTCCTGTGTCTAATTTTGAGTGAATAATATTCTTTCGCCTGCCTTTATCGCACTTCATGTGGGCTCTTCGCAATCACGGAACAGATAAACTACGTGTTCTGTCTGTGGGCCGTGGGTGCACACCTTTTAAGCATGTCGCAAAGGATTCGGCACCTGTCTGACATCCACTCACTGCCTCCATGTCCTAGTCAAATGTTGTCCCAGAAAAACATTTGCATTTTCCGACCTCGTAACAAGTACAGGATCTCCCGAATTATAGCCCTTATACACTGCCAGTAGACCAAAGAGGCGTTGTGAAATAAAAAAAAAAACAGTGTGGGGTCAGCGCAATACAATTTTAAAGCTTGTTGCAGAAAGGGTTCTGCTTAGTTTTTACTTAGTTTTTGTCTACCTGACGTCAACCCGTTTGAGGGATTCTAATCATAAATCTCCATCCATATCTAATTTACGAGGAATCATTAATTAAAATATTACTGTCTCACTGCTGGGCACGAGCCTCTTCTACTAATGAGAGGGGTTAGGCTGGCCTAAAGCGGTTTGAGTGGTTAATACGAATGTCCACAGAAAACCTACGTTCCTCTCGTTATATTTCGTACGATGAATTTCCTGGTGTGCCCAAATAATCCCTTACGGATCCTTTCCTTATCACGAAGCCAGCAAATTAGCTGTGCTCCTGGTAATTCTATTTCCATACGGTAACCTTCTACCGCCGGGTGCCGTCTAGGCATAATTAAATAGAAGAGGAAAAGAAGCTAGTAGGTCACCTAATTGTAAAAGAGCACTGCAAACCAGATATTCAATGGATCACCACCATATACATCATATCTTTATTATGATATCAGAGGACTGAATGCATTGTCGCTCTTGTCTAGATATCGTACCGATCTGGTGCTGATTTCACAAATACGTTGGGCACGGGAGATAATACCTTGCAACAACAGCTTGTTCCACAAGCACGTTGAGCACGGGATATAATACCTTGCAACAACAGCTTGTTCCACAAGCACATTGGGCACGGGAGATAATACCTTGCAACAACAGCTTGTTCCACAAGCACATTGGGCACGGCAGATAATACCTTGCAACAACAGCTTGTTCCACAAGCACATTGGGCACGGGAGATAATACCTTGCAAAAACAGCTTGTTCCACAAGCACATTGGGCACGGGAGATAATACCTTGCAACAACAGCTTGTTCCACAAGCACATTGGGCACGGGAGATAATACCTTGCAACAACAGCTTGTTCCACAAGCACATTGGGCACGGCAGATAATACCTTGCAACAACAGCTTGTTCCACAAGCACATTGGGCACGGGAGATAATACCTTGCAACAACAGCTGGTTTCACAAGCACGTTGGGCACAGGATATAATACCTTGCAACAACAGCTTGTTCCACAAGCACGTTGAGCACGGGATATAATACCTTGCAACAACAGCTTGTTCCACAAGCACGTTGAGCACGGGAGATAATACCTTGCAACAACAGCTTGTTCCACAAGCACGTTGAACACGGGATATAATACCTTGCAACAAGAGCTTGTTCCACAAGCACATTGGGCACGGGAGATAATACCTTGCAACAACAGCTTGTTCCACAAGCACATTGGGCACGGCAGATAATACCTTGCAACAACAGCTTGTTCCACAAGCACATTGGGCACGGGAGATAATACCTTGCAACAACAGCTTGTTCCACAAGCACATTGGGCACGGGAGATAATACCTTGCAACAACAGCTGGTTTCACAAGCACGTTGGGCACGGGAGATAATACCTTGCAACAACAGCTTGCTCCACAAGCACATTGGGCACGGCAGATAATACCTTGCAACAACAGCTTGTTCCACAAGCACATTGGGCACGGGAGATAATACCTTGCAACAACAGCTTGTTCCACAAGCACATTGGGCACGGGAGATAATACCTTGCAACAACAGCTGGTTTCACAAGCACGTTGGGCACGGGAGATAATACCTTGCAACAACAGCTTGTTCCACAAGCACATTGGGCACGGCAGATAATACCTTGCAACAACAGCTTGTTCCACAAGCACATTGGGCACGGCAGATAATACCTTGCAACAACAGCTTGTTCCACAAGCACATTGGGCACGGGAGATAATACCTTGCAACAACAGCTTGTTCCACAAGCACATTGGGCACGGGAGATAATACCTTGCAACAACAGCTTGTTCCACAAGCACATTGGGCACGGGAGATAATACCTTGCAACAACAGCTTGTTCCACAAGCACATTGGGCACGGGAGATAATACCTTGCAACTGCAGCTTGTTCCACAAGCACATTGGGCACGGGAGATAATACCTTGCAACAACAGCTTGTTCCACAAGCACATTGGGCACGGGAGATAATACCTTGCAACAACAGCTTGTTCCACAAGCACATTGGGCACGGGAGATAATACCTTGCAACAACAGCTTGTTCCACAAGCACATTGGGCACGGGAGATAATACCTTGCAACAACAGCTTGTTCCACAAGCACATTGGGCACGGGAGATAATACCTTGCAACAACAGCTTGTTCCACAAGCACATTGGGCACGGGAGATAATACCTTGCAACTGCAGCTTGTTCCACAAGCACATTGGGCACGGGAGATAATACCTTGCAACAACAGCTGGTTTCACAAGCACGTTGGGCACAGGATATAATACCTTGCAACAACAGCTTGTTCCACAAGCACGTTGAGCACGGGATATAATACCTTGCAACAACAGCTGGTTTCACAAGCACGTTGCCAAGTGACAGAGAAGATAATCTCTTGCAGAAAGTAACGTTGAGGAACGCTATCCATCCAGAAACTGAATTGAACACTCAAATGTGTACCAAACTGGTGAAATTGGTTAAAAATATGGTATAAGTAAAATCAGTTTTTGAGTGGTAGAGCTAGGTTGTAGACAGTAACGTCTCCAACACGAATGGTGTCGACCGGTTTACTACCACAGTGTAACAGAAAATCGATGTTTCTGATGGCCCAAACCTCCCTCCTTTTCCTAATTCTTATGAGGTTGGCTCTCCTTTAAGGTTGGCATGATTATTGGTGTCAAGGTATCTTTAGGTCGTTTAGATCACTTCACCATCAGGTGACCCCTCTGCTCGTTTACCAGCCTACTTTAAGAATATTTGCTGGTGGTAGGATATTGGCGTCCACCGTACACATGGTTTTAAAGCCGGCCATAGTGACCCACATTCCTTGTGTGGTTCGCGCTCCAGGATCAGCCAGTGTACTCCCGGTTCTCTCGGGGGCTTGCTGGTTGACTGACATTACTTGATGGTTGGTTCGGGCGTATATGGGGGACATCCCTGCCTGTGATTCTGGTCAGTGGCGTAACTAGGCGTGGGCGAAATAGGCCCTCGCCCACGGCCTTAAAAGGGGCATTACGAAACCCCTTTAAATGCATCCAAAATTTTACAGATGACTAATTAATTTAATAACTTTCACGCTCGTAAAGAACGTCACTATAAAGCGTGATTGTTTGGGGCCTCGCAAGAAGCTTCTCTTATTTGGTAGATCTTGAGAACGAAAGAAAGAGGACTTCGTCCACGTCTATATTAGTCCACGCTAAGCTGAAACCCATTGTGTCAGTGGTTACTGTTTTTCGACCGACTTCAAAAAAGGAAAAGGACCTCAATTCGCCTGTATTTTTTATGTATACGCGATCTCTCCGCTTGCATGCAGCAGAAATGGAAATGTTGAGATTGATGTGTGGAGTGACGAGGATGGATAGAGTTAGAAATGAGCACGTTAGAGGGAGCTTGAAAGTAGCACATGTGATAGACACAATGAAAGGAAACCATTTGTCTTGGTATGGGCATGTTATAAGGGAAGAGTCATTACGTGGGTAAGAAAGTGATGAATATGAATGTTGATGGATGAAGAGGTAGAGGAAGGCCAAAGAAGAGGTGGATGGAGTGTGTGAGGAAGGACATGAGAGAAAAAGGGGTGAATGGCGAGATGACGGCTGATAGCCATGTATAGAAAGGCGAAAACATATTGCGCCGACCCCTAAATAAAATTGGGATAAGGGCAGGAGGATGATGATGATGACGCGACATCTCCGCTAAATGTGGACCGATTTTTAATATCCTTTTTTGTTTGATAGAGCTTATTTCAAGAGTGGTCTCATGTAAATGGTCACGGTCAGATACGTTTTGAAGTCGGTCTGTTAAGGTTTTAAACATGTGATTATTTGAATTGCCTCGGTGGCGTAGTTATATTTCGGTACGTACGTGGTACGACTACCGTTCTGAGGTATCGGATTCGATTCCAGGTTGGGCAAAGTGATATTGGACTTTTCAATATCAGCGCCGAGTCTAGAATTTGTGCCCGATATGGCGGTAGAAACCGCCCCCTATCACATCTGGGACGGAACTAAGTGAAATGTGGGTGTTCTAGTTCGCTAATGCGCCTCTACCTATCTCCTCGGGGATACAAGCATGAGCTTATGTTATTTTATGATTATTTGGATTATGGTAGATATAGTGTAGCTCCCTTTGCCGAAGTCGGATAAAAAAAACGTTTTTCAGCGTCTGTCGGCTGGTTTGTAAAGCTGACCCAGTTGCGGGTGGTTAATGGCTGCATTGTTAACGCGCCATTTTTACAATAACGTACCGATAAACCATTCAAACGCGACTCACAACTACTGACACACATTTTGGGTTACATTTGTCATTTTTATATCATAGACTGGCAAACGAGCATGGTATGGTCACGTTTTGAGAAAACCACAGGAGTACGCTGGTCGCAAGTGGCTGGACCAGATCGTACCAGCGGTGCGTCCCCGCGGGTGACCCAAAAAGCGCTGGCTGGACGTTTTGGAAGATGATATGAGAGTCAATGGTCTTACTGTGGAGGATTCTCAAGACCGAGCGATGTGGAAGCGTTTAAGTAGGAAGGCGGACCCTGGCACTAGGCTGAGATAACGCCAGACAGAAAGAAAGACTGGCAAACGAGCAGGTGACCTGATGTTAAGTGATCTCCACCGCCCATAGACGCCTAGGATACAAAAAGGTTCATGAGTGCGTTGCCAAGCTAAAAAGAGAGAAACAGGGATTGGGCAAGGGAGGTAGGAGGGGGGGGGCAAATTGGGTGATGCCCCAATTTTTTACAATAACGCTAGCAAATAATGTCAAAAAACCTTATGGTTGGTCTACTGATATAGTTTTTACTGTCGCCTCCTTAGTCTAATTACTATTACTCTACTGAGTATCTGCTCCATAGACGTTTTGGGTTCAAATCCGATTACGGCGAAGCTGCTTTTCGAAAGCAATTTTTCTGGGACTAAATCCCCCCGTGGATTTTGATAACGTCAGGCAGGCAATCGATCGTAAACTAAACCGAATACTTTACACGCTGCTTAAAAAGTGTTTTGCGTCGACCATATAGTGGTAAATAAAAACAGGTGGAAACGTTTCACCGTATATCGTTTTAAAAAGATTTAAATATAAAACTAAGTTTGATAGGTGATCTCACAAGAGCCAAATCATAATGAAGAAATCACTTAACGTCCAGTAGTTCATTATATTAAAAAATACGATTTCTTTCATGGCGTAAAATTGTACCGAGCTCTTATCGCAGCTATAAAACGATTCCAACTAGAAAACACTATTCGTGTTCAGCAATAAAGTTGGGTTATAAAAGAGGCAAGTTTCAATGCAGAAAATGTATAAAATCCAAAAAATGATTGTAATTTAATGCGAAATAAAATTACGTTTTTGTGTTATGAAATCTGCATAACGGTATGGATAAATGGATTTTGTAATTGCCAATTTAGTGCATGATTTTTAATTAGCTATAAACTTTAATTTCGTTGTGACGCTCAGTTCCGTATTACAGAACGATTATCGGGCATTAATCTAGTTTTAAACAAGATTTTATTGCGATAAAATTAAAAGTTAAAACCGGCCTCTATACGCCATCATCTTGACTTAATTTATATTAGACTATTCTTGGAATAAGCTCTTTCGAACAAAAAAAGTCGTGGTAAAATTGCTCCACATTTGCCGGAGATATCATAACATAAAACCGATGAATTCAAAACCCCTTGTTTTGGATTTGGTTGGAAAAACGAGGTTTAAAAAGAGTACTTACTTCACGGTAGGCAGCGGCTTGGCTGTGCCCCTGGCATTGCTTAAGTGTATGGGCGGCGGTCCCACTTACCATCAGGCGGACCGCTTGCTCGTCTGCCCACTTCGACAAAAAAAAACTAGCTATTCATCTTAATATTCCTTCTGTAATACGGATTCCATAAATTCCCTCCTTTATTTCGGTGAAAGATTGTTTTAATCCGTCGCGTTAACGCCAAATACTGCATTCCAAACATATTTTATGAATATCCTCATCGTTTGCCAATAGGTATTCCTTTGACATTGAAGACATATCACATAGATCTCTCTTATTGCATATCTTAAGCCAGCTTATAATTCTTCTACATATGGCTTAGCCTTTTTACTCCATACTGTATTTGAAGATATCATCATCCAATATAACTACATAGTATAAAACAAAGTAGCTTCCCGCCGTCTGTCTGTATGCTTAGATCTTTAAAACTACGCAACGGATTTTGATACGTTTTTTAATAGATAGAGTGATTCAAGAGGAAAGTATAGACGTATAATACATGCATAAACATCCCCTAAAGAGATGGAATGTGGCCTGTGGGATGAATGTTTGTCAAGACTCTCACGGGGGCGTAGCCGCGGGCAAACCTAGTTTATAATATAGGTAGTTACGAATAGTCTCTCAATTTTTCAAAATATCATTAGAAATTATTATTATATTATTTATATATATTTATATTATTATTTATATCTCTATCTATAATGACAGTCTCGGTGGCCCAGCGGGCGAGTAGCCGGCTGTGAAGCGAGAGGCCGCGGGTTCGATCCCCGTTACCGAGACACATGTTTGTATGGCCTACAAATATTTGTTTCAGGTCTGGGTGTTGTGAGACCGTGCGTCTCTCGTAGTTCCTGATACCCACGACACAAGACTCGATCTTAATGTGGGGTCAGGACTATGTATGTGACTGTTGGGTGTTATTTATTTATTATTTAATGTGTCCGTTCGCCAAAAACAAGATTTTTTCCTTCCAAGTACCTAGTACTAGTATCTACACTACGCTAAAGCTGTAAATCAAAAGTTAACCGTCGAGAAAATAAGTACATCGATATCAAGGCGTTCGGTACTCGTTAGGAACGGGCTGCATAAAACGAGTGTCTTATCGAACTTTATGGGGACTGAAAATATAAAAACCAAATGGGTCACATTGTGAAATTGTTTTACATTTCACAATACACATATACAGATTTAACTTTTATGGTCAGGATCACAAGTCAGGGGATCTATTTCTCTAAAATACAACCTTGAATACAGCTCATCATCAGGTACAGTGTAGACTGTAGTCACTAGTCACTTTGCCGTGCCCGGTTAAAAATGTATAGACTGACCAAAGACAATCTTGTCACACACCTACCATTATTCATCTCTGTACCACCCTGTGTTGACTGGTAGAGAATGCCTTTGGCATTAAGTCCACCTTTACAACGTTTGTAAAAAGTTAAATAAATAAAGACAATGTTAGACATGTCATGATTTAGTTATTATAGATGCATAAAAAAATGGCAGAGGGCTAACAGATGCCATTTTCTGCTGTTTACATTATGCCTAATTTGTCTATGGTTATTCTAAACTTAATTAGTGGAAAAGCTATAGCTGTGAAATATTAAAATAAAACTACAATGAAACATTAAGACTTTATTTCAATAGTCAATAATTCCCGCTAACATTCCATAGGACCAATCTGAGCTTACATTAGTGGCGTAACTACAGGGCCGGACTAGTGAAGGAGGACCCCGACCCCCCACCTTATCTATCGCTTAAACTTCGACCACGCTTAACTCTTAAATTTCGCTAAGGTTTCAAAGCTTATATTACAATTTACAATATGTTTTTTCAAATAAATACCTTTATGAATATTGGCCACAATCTGCAATTATACTTTATGCATTTCTCTTTATACCGAGATGGCAACTGATGGCATCTTGTATGGTCTGTATAGAATTTCGTTTATTTCATATATGTACATACCAATACACAATAATAACTCTCTCTCTCTCTCTCTCTCTCTCTATTCACTTTTAGTTTATGTAGAACATATTTTGTACCTTAATTTTCTGTAAACTTTGTTTTTAATAAAAATGAGACGTATATGGATAAAAGTATGTGTTTTTGAAAAATAAATGTCTTAAACCATTGTTTTCCGAAATGGTTTTCTCTTATAATTTGAAAACCGTGTGATGTTTATTGCATCAATACTATTTAATTAAGATAATGTGATGGTTACCAGTGGAAATTGTGAAAACGCATCAGCCATGTCTTGGTTTTGTGCATAGGAAACATAAATCTATAAGAGATAATAAATAGTATATTATTTTTACTATATTATATGTCATTTTAAATATAAGATATAGCAATGTTTTTAAGAATTTGTCTATTATCAGGGCTGGATTTAAAGGAGATCAAACGATGACGTGACATTTTGCTCCAGGAAAAATCGAAGCTACATTTCTTCTAACCCCCATAACTTTGAATGTTAAACCCGGCCCTGATCATTAAATTTGTTTTTGTGTGTGTAATATACATACTTTGTAAATGTAGGATTTCACTATTTGATAACAGTTATATTATGTTCTTAAGATTTACAATAAAACATTTATAAATATATAAAATGCATTAAGTATTATGTACATGTTATAAAAAATAAAAATTCCGCATTTACAATTTCCTTGTTTTTATTTCTAATCCTCTATATTATTATGTTACAGAATATAAATATGGCTGTTTTTGAAATCAAGCATTCGCAATCAATTGTTATGGCCCTACAAGATAAATTAGAAAAATAGGTTGTTTCCAGAATTTATCTACAGCAATTTTATACGGGCACACAAAAGGGTAATTTTGGTATAGTGCAATAGTTCTTGAAAATCATCACTGGGTGGTTTAAAGCGTTATTAATTGGAATAAAACTATTTTTACGGATTCTATCTCGATTTGGTTTTAATTTTTATGCCCGACGTTTCGAAAGCTTTGCAGCCTTTGTGGTCACGGGACAGACACTACTTAATATGGATCGTCGTTGGGTTAGACTCACGGAGGCTGCAAAGCTTTCGAAACATCGGGCATAAAAATTAAAACCAAATCGTGATAGAATCCGTAAAAATAATTTTAAGAAATCATTGCGTTACTAATTGATATTTTAAACTATACCGTTTGCGATTCAGCAATAGACTAAATTACTATTAATTACCCAGATTAAAACGATTGGTGCCATCGTATGGGAAATAATCATAGATACTTTGAAATAAAAGTAAATTTTAAAGACAGTCGGACTCCGACCCGTGATAATGAGGGCTGTAAAGCTTTTGAAACGTCGCGTCGGGACTAATAATAAAAAATAATAATAAAAACGCGATGGAATCTGAAAAATTCAATAGATTTAAATGTGTAAAATTCGCGTAAACTAAAAAATCATTACATAGATAGTTTCTTAATAATGATCAGGCCAGTAGTCCATATATAAAGAAACTGAAGTGATCAATAAGGCCCAATCATTTTACATTAAATAATTTTGTTTAGATGCATATCTTCAGATTAGCACTGCTGGCGTAAAATTATTTTTATTTATATTTGCTTTCTTACCAGTTTTTACAATCAGATATAAACAGCTCAAAATATAATTTCTCCCATTTCGCGTTCCTGGCTACGGGCCTGGTAGCGATTCCCAATTTGTACGACTCTTTCGATATACGCTACTTTCTTTAGATTTATTTTGCAGTTTAATGAAAAATAGATAAATCACAAACTCATTAATTTAGTGATAATATTTAAAAATATTTAACATAACATACATAACATAGGCTCACGCCTGTATCCCAGAAGGGGTAGGCAGAGGCGTTCTAGCGAACTAGAACACCCACATTTCGCCGAGCTTAGTTTAGTCCCAGATGTGATAGGGGGCGAGCCTATCGCCATATCAGGCACAAATTCCAGACTCCGGGCTGATATGGAAAAATCCAATATCACTTTGCCCGACCCGGGGATCGAACCCGAGACCTCAGAATCGTAGTCGTACCGAGATACCACCACGCCACGGAGGCAGTCAATATTTAACTACTTTTAAAAATAAAAAGTATGATTTAAAAGTTGCATTCCTCAAATGCATAAATACGAGGTGGATATTTACATAAAATTATGGAAAAAGAAAAGTACATATTTTACCATTTTTACAATACAAATCCATGTGACAAATAAATGTGGTTATTATTTTTTGCGAAAAGCCGTTTGGAGGATTCTCTCAGAATTCGCGCTAAACATATTTCACGCAAAACTGAGCAATAATACATTCATTATGTTCATAAATAGTTTATTTGTGTAAAAAATAAAAATAAAAACATTCAAAAATGAATCTGTTGTTTCATACTTTTTACAAAAATAAAAAGAAACAAAAAATACCCGAATATGTTCATCCTAACCTCTTATAATTAAATATATCTATTATTCACTACTTATATAAGAAAAATATATTTTTATGTCTAAAACTACCTACACGTCCTATATGTGACGTGAACCTCCCCAAAGAAGGTGATTTTCCCCCACTGGTTCATTTTAAATTGAATGCTCTTTATTAAAGCTATTTACAAATATTTGAGCTAAAATGATGTATGCATGTGATTTCATGAGCATTTATGTATTTTCTGGTATTTAAGATTTATCTCATCGACAGCCTCCGTGGCGCAGCGGGCGAGTAGCCGGCTGTGAAGCGAGAGGCCGCGGGTTCGATTACCGCATTGAGACAAAACTTTGTGTGTCCCACAGATATTTGTTTCAAGTCTGGGTGTTGTGAGACCGAAAGTCTCATAATCTCTGACACCCACAATACAGGTTATACCTAGTGTGGGGTCAGGACTAAGTGTGTGACTGTTGGGTGTATTTATTTATTTATCAGCTCGCGTTACTGTCTATTGGTTATTCAGGACCATTTTACCCGACAGACCCACTTTAAAAATATATTTTCAACCAATTCCAATAAAACTCCTAATATTAGCTTAGGCGTATATCTTAAAACATTAGTGTGATCCACACACAAGTTGATTTCCAATAGAATCATTCAAATATGTTGTTAACGATTTTATTAAAATAGTTATTTAATATCATCTCCTTATAAACCCACAATTTATGCTCACTCCTGTATTCCTAAAAGGGCAGGCAGATGCTAACTAGTGAACTAGAACACCCACATTTCGCCGAACTTATTTCCCTCCAGATATGATAGCAAGGGAAAATAATGCGATGCTATTAATTTTCCTAAACAACATTATTTTGAAGCAATGACAAAGGGAGAAACTTTTCAAAAAAGAAAGCCGATGATACTCTTTTGACAAATACATATTTACTAGACGATAATTTGGCAAAGACCCAAAAGAGCCGGTTGGAATCATGTTATATGGAGCCATCGCCACTGTTCTCGTAATAGCATATCCTTAATTTTAAAGACTTATGCTTAATAATCCAGACCTAAGCATACCTTTAACTATTTAATTTACGTTAGTTTTAAGAAACCCGTCCTTTCCGTTAATCAGTTTTTAACGCTTGTTAACTGACAGTAATCTTTGAGAAACAAAGTTAATCAAGAGCCCGAAATCCGAGTCATTACTCTACTACAATTAATGCTAGTACAATTCTGATAAAGCTTTTATCTACAGAATATTACATTAGGACGCAATGAGATCGTTTATAACCTGTGCAATTAAAAATGGAATTAAATATGGCGGCCATGTGTACTGTCAGCAGAAAAATGTGATTGTAATCGATTTAGAAACATTTGTATGATGGTTTCTGCGAGAAAGTGACTTATTGTGCGAAAATGCGATTATTGTGCTTGTACATTCACTTCCATTTTAATAACACAGTTTATATTATTTTTCATATTATTTTGCTTTAGCAACCTCAGTTATTAGCAGTAAGTTCTAAAAGTAATTTCGATGCTAAAGCAAATGAAAGAATTGGATTTGTGAGCATCAATATATTATACCCTAGATGCACAGTTCTTTGCAAATATCCTCCTAAAAAGTGGTCTCAGAAATAAAACAAAGAAAACGATCACAAGTTGTAATTAAATCAACACAAATATAACCCTAAGCACGTGCTATAAAGTAGGTTTTTGAATGAAATGAGCAAGCGTTCTTTAATTTGAATTTTGAAATTTAGAATTCTATCGACGTCCGACTGTATGCAAAACGAGTGCTTAAGCACTTCTTTGCTGTCCCATTTTCCGAGCGTCAACTGTGCATCTAGGTAAATAATATATCGATGTTTGTGAAGTTCATTCACAATATTTAATGCACAAATGTAAACAAATATCTACCCCCTTTTAAATAATTATTTAAGAACCTGTCAATGTTTAACCTCTTGAGTCTGTGTAAAGATTGTTATTTTACGAAATTTCCTAATACAAGATTGACTCTCAAATGCCAAGTTATTTTAATGGCTATTTATTTGACCATCAAACTGCACCTAATTTGCTTCTTGGTCTGGTCTGGGAGTGTATATTGTGGACGGGGTGTGTTCAAATCCCAATACGAACGTGGTTTTTCTAACGATTTGCCCTGATCATTGAAATAAAACTATTTTTACGAATTTTATCACGATTTGGTTTTAATTTTTATTCCCGACGTTTCGAAGGCTTTGCAGTCTGGCTGGAGGATGGAGTCCAACCCGTGACCACGAAGACTGCAAAGCCTTCGAAACGTCGAGAATAAAAATTAAAACCAAATCGTGATAAAATCCGTAAAAATAGTTTTATTTCAATGAATAGCATTCAAGTAAACTTAAGAAATCGATTTGCCCTGAATTAAATCCCTCAGACAAGCAGTTCGTAGTAAAAACTAAGCCGAATCCTTTCAGCAACATGCTAAAAATATTGCACATTACAGTACACTGCAGTACGATATCGACTGCCAGCCTGCTTTATACACCCTACTAAGAAGTACCGAAATCATCCCAAACATTACATACATTAGCAACACTGACTCTTCTATCGTATTCTATTTCAGCCCCCTAACTGAACACTCGATTCAATTTCATTTATGACTTTAAAAAAAAGTGCGCTAACCTTTGAGAATTCGAATTTGGTGATTCTTTTATACGACATTAGTGCACTTTTAACTTGATATTCGTGGATTTTAAGTCACTAACGGCCAGTTTCAATAAACGATCTCAGTTTAGAGTGCAGATAGATCGCGATTATGAACCAATCAAATCAAGTCATTTGACGGAGCCATGTTCAAACTTTGTTCTTATTGGCTAATTTTTGTAATCTATCTGCACATTCGAACTGAGATTGTTTATTGGAACCGGCCGTAAATGAAATCGAATCATAGATGAAATCAAAAGTTACCCTTCAGAAAGTTTGATTAAATCGACATTTGATTTCGACACTGCTATCAAAACAAGAGTCTGAAATCCATATAAACAACTGAATTCTAACAGATTTATTAAGTTATTGTTCTATACTAATCGCTAGTGAAGTGTGTTCTGAAGCATGGTAGAAGTGGTAGGTATGTGGTATGTGGTAGGTACGGTAAGTGGTCAGTGCAGGGGCGCGGCGGCGCCTGCGGGTGCGCATCACCGGGACGGACACTCGCTCGCCGCGGACTTGCCGCTCAGGCACGAGAACCCGCTCGTGCCGGACTGCAGGCTCGACATCGAACCCCTACCGAAATAAATACAGATTATTCACCTATAAGCTACTAAGGCGCCTCTAGACTCACGGCGAAGTCTCATTAGAAGTACCAACGTCAATGGGCGTACAAGACACCGTACATATTCACGCTTCTCGGGATTTCTCGCCGTGAGTTTGGAGGCGTTATAATTATTCAATTATAAATTTCATGTAGCTGGAACCGGGTGACATGGTTTGTCACAAATAAAGTTCCGTTGTTTCGTTTTTTTTTCTGACCATTCTTATTATTATCAATAAAATGTGTTAGTATAATAAATGACTATATGAATAAACAAACAATCACATCAATATTACAATACATAAGAAAAATAGGGAAAATATATGAATTAAAGGATAATTCAAAAATATAAATATAAAAGATATGTAGAGTAAGGTTCATGCATCTCGTAATAAGTAAAAAAAAATCAAAAAATTGAAAAACAAAACCAATAAGTAGTAAAAATAGTAAGTTTGACAGATGTTTTTTTTAAATGAAGAAAAAGCATAAGTATTTTTTTTATGGCGCGTACATACCGAGCCGAACGAAGGCGAACGAATCATGCCCGTTTCATTCACACAACAGCGAAAGTTTGTTTGTGTGAACGGAACAGGTATAGATTCGTTCGCCTTCGTTCGGCCGGTGTGTACCCGCCATTAGGAAATACAAAGTGAACACATAGACAAATGTGTGTGTGTACGGGTTTGATGGGTGGTGGTGGGGGTAGACCCGCCACTGTAACTCCTGTAAGCCAGGATCAACAATGGCACGCATTTTACGACACCCAGCAATGAAGCTCGGCGAGTCTCAGAGAATGCAAAATTGTTTTCATCCCGCAACGAAGTTAATCAAACAGAAAGATAGGGAGGAGTTGGAATTATAAGGTTTCTACTTCCCTCCGTAAAAATGCAGGAGACAATGTAATGAACTAAAAAGGCATCAGCCTAGGGATGATCGATATTAGAAAAACATCGATGTTGAAATCGATGTTAACATCGATGTACGATAAACCTCGATAGCAAAACATCGATATATCTAAAACATCGATGTTTCAGTAGCATGTAAAACTGTCTATACTATTTATTTTTTCCTTATTGTTTATTTATGGTTTACTGTTATAATTAAAGAAAAAAAATAACATTCCGAGTATTTTTCGGCACACTGTAAAAAATCGATGTCAAAACATCGATGTTTTTCAGTTAAATATCGATGTTTATTAATCATCGATGACTATCGATCATCCCTATATCAGCCTCATACATAGTGATATTTACAACTGGAGAGGCCAGATGTGAAGCACCACGGAAATAATTTTAGTGGGTCCTATCATGCGAGCTGTTAAACTTGGTGGTGGAGGTTCGGTTACTTGTAGTGGTGGCTGTCGAGCGTCTCGTGGAAGTAGACGAGCTGCGCGGCGCGGTGCGACTCCGCCACGGAGCTGCCCACGCGCCACTGCAGCACGTAGCTGCCGCTCTCCACCATCACGTGCGAGCCCTGCATCGACACACAAACACATAACACGGGCTCGGCGCGATACACCGTTACAAGCGTAAATAAGTACTTTGGGTCTAGCAGGACCGTCTTAAAGCATTCATGCACATGGATCCTTGAACACACAAGAACTGGCGGGCCCATTGGAGAGTAGAGATGTATAAGACAAGGGTTACCCAGATTATTGTTGTCTCACGTTCTACCTAAATGTACCTACCTACTACCTTACCTTACCTGGTGACCTTTTTTTTAGCGAACTTATAAGTACTTATCAACCTTTTGCCCCTCCCCCCCCTAGGTCAGGAGGCCCTGGGGACGCGCCCCGTGTGCTTTATTTTAAAAGCACATTCGTATATCAATAAACAATATTTATTTAAAAGCATAATTATTCTTTACGTGGTCGTTGCGCCAACAGCCGATTTAGCTCGCTGGGCTATAATGCAATAGATATTCCACATACTGTATTGTAATTTAACGCCATCTATCGGCAGGCACCGTACTGCTCACCTGTATGCTCTCGCCGTCGTGGCACAGCAGCGTGGGTTCGACCCTGTGGTAGTGGTCGCCCTCCCGCCAGCCCTTCTGCTCGAGCACGGAGCGCGCCTCCTCGGACCCACCTACGCACATCGCTGCAACGTTATTGCACATACTACGTTAACAAAACAACGTCAATTCATTTTATACCGCCACCTTTTGTCAGCGCCATCTTGGGTTTTTTGTTGTATTTTTGCTTGACGTTCAGTTGTTTTTTTATGTTTGTTGTAGATTTCGTGACAACAAAACATGCAAAATAAATGGACAAACAAAAAACATTAAAAATGCATTTGATGATCAAATAAATAATAATAAAAAGAATCATTCGTTTGTAATTGAATATACTGATTGCATAAAATAATAATGAAAAATATTAACACAATTGGTGCAAAAACAATTAGTTTCGTACATCAAATTAAATTACGACAAAGAAATAGATTGAAACGTCCAGTATCACAGCCAGATCCAGTAATTTTCCTATACCTCCATTTGATAGAATAAAGCAATAATAAAAAAAAAACATTCGTTTGTAATTGAATATACTATGAGACAGTGATTTCAACAAACAATAATTAAAAATTATAAATACAATTGGTAAAAAAAAATATACTAATTTGATTCCGCACACCACTCTATATAGCTTTTTTATATTTTTGAAAGTGAAAAGGTGTGTGGTTCTTACCAGTGGCGTCGTCGTGCGTGGGGGGCTGCAGGTGGTGGTGGGAGCGGAACACGGTGAAGGCGAGGTCGTGGCGCAGCACGTCGAAGTCCCACGTCAGCACGCTCTGCGGGTCGCGGTTCACCACCACCACCTCGTGGACCTGCACATAATGCCCCTTACTTATAAAAATATTTAACCGCTGCTTATCTTTAACCATAGGTTGTCCCTTTCATTTCTATACAATGTAACATGTAACGCAAGGAACAATGTAACGAAAAGTGACAGGCTATTCTTAGCGAAAAGATAAGCGAAAATGTTATTATAAGTAAGGCCCATTATTATCATTTTCACGGCTACACTACATTCTTACATAGCCAGGTAACTTTTATCTACGAAATTTTGACGCTTCCACTGTAAAAGTGTGGAATATCGAATATGTAGTATATTCGTACATTAATGTCCGGGACATTGGCTAAATAAAGTTGATTTGTTTCTTTCTTTCAAAGCTTCAAAATTATCTATCAAATAAAAGTTATCTGGTTGTGGAAATCCAACCCTAAGTGTAATATTTACGTATTTTTATGTTTTTAAGTCACAAGAAAGCAATTAACTTGCAATTAATTGCTATGGGAGTTATTACATGAAGAAAGTAACGTCTACAGCACAAATGGGTAGGCTCGAACGATTTGATACCATTGTCTCACAGAAAACCGACGTAAAGTGGCAGCTCGCTGACGCGTTTCGTTTTCGTTCGGTGAGTGAGATTTCCGGTGGCTCAATTTCCCCCTCTTTCCTTCCTTTTAGTTTAACAACGTACCCATGGTTGTTTTGGGTATCTATGAGCGGTGGAGATCACTTAACACCAGGTGACCCATCTGCTCGTTTGCCAGTCTCTGCTATACATAAAACAACAAGATCCCTCACCTGTCCCTTCCCAAGGCTGACAGAGCGGTAGATGCTGTCCTCACTGAGCGGATCCCCGTCCCTCTCGGTGAAGGCGCCGCTCACATACAAGCTCTTCGGCACCAAGCCTCCCTCGTGGACGAAGCTCTGCAACAGTCAGTAAGTACATTAAACAATGAACACAGTTAGTTAAAGTAGATTAATATGGAACAGTGGTTCCCAACCTGATTGTATTGATTAATAAAGATTGATGCTAAATCTTTTGATATTGATAGTATTTGTTATACATTAACTTGTGAATAAATGTATTTTTTGAATCTTTGGTGACAAGAAAAATTCATTCATTCAAAAGCTCACGCCTGTATCCCCTGATATAAAGAATTTGTTATACCTTAACATGGGAATACATGTATTTTTTTAATCGTTGGGGACAAAAAAAATTATTTATTCATTCATAAACCCACGCCGGTATCCCCGCAAGGGTAAGCAGAGGTGCACTAGGGAACTAGAACACCCACATTTCGCAAAGCTTAGTTCCGTCCCTGATGTGATAGGGGGCGAACCTATCGCCATATCGGGCACAAATTCCAGACTCCAGGCTGATATGGAAAAATCCAATATCGCTACCCGACCCGGGGATCGAACCCGAGACCTCAGGACGGTAGTCATACCGAAATACAACCACGCACGGAGGCAGCCGACAAGACAAGAAAAATGTGTCCTGGTAGAAAAAAAATTTGGGTACCACTGTCACTCATATAAATAACAGCTAAGAGTGTATCCTTTGACACAATAATTTCTATATAAATAAATCCAAAATATTCAAATTCGCTGTTTAGTTATGATTTTCTTATTTTAATATAGTCTTATTTAATTAGCTTATACATAAAAATGTGTTTTTGAGGTTATAATTTATTTTATCTAAATGATGTAGGTACTAAGACAGTGAAATATGTGCAGTAGCTGAGACATTTGTAGTGAAATGACATGTAAAGACATCATATTAGGTAAGACACTAGCACAACACTGTTGAGTACACATGTACCGGATAATGTGCTTTATATATTACGCAAACCGTACATAATCGTAATATTGATGTGGCACGTTCAACGACGCGTCTACTATCTCCGTCTGCCGCAGTATAAAGTAAAAAACAACAATTAAATAAAGGCAATAAAATAATAGCAAATAAATTAGAATAGCGCCATCTGTTGGGAACATAATAAATTATATAAAGCTTTTTTGAATCCATTGAAGGAAATAAAATTGGAAATAAATGGATAATGTTAACATGAATTCATTTCGTCGATAAATTTTTCACAGTTCACCTATAGTTTGTGCTACCTTTTATAATGGTATGTAATATCTTCGGCAAACGTCGACCGATTTTGCTGATTGTTATTGTTTGTTTTACTTAATGTACGTCTCATACCAATTTAATTAGAATCTCACAACATAGTATATTATAATACACTTTCGTAGTCAGTTTGTATTATATACAGTGGTACCACCTGCTGTCAATAGATGTCGTTAGTTGTAGCCGTGTTAGTAGCAACTGCCGTTAATAAATGGCGTCAGTGTACTTAAAGATATATTTTCTTGCTTACCTTACACGGCCCGCCGAGGAAGTCCGGTATGAGATCCTTGGGGATGTAGTCTAGCAGACCGCCCGGTTGGAGGTAATCCTTGCCTCCGTAGAACAGGAACTTGCTGCGTGTGTTTTCATCTAGAAAATAATAAATATTGTAGACCAATATAGAAGTATAATATAAAAGGAAATATAAAAAGTACCCTTAACCGACGCAAATGTATGAAGAGATTGATGAAAGTAGATGAAAGTAGTGTGTCAGAATCGGGCGAAGTGGAAATCCATAGTCTCTGCCTACCCCTATGGGATACAGGCGTGATATTATGTATGTAATATAGAGGTAGATTATTGGCGCAGTAACAATAAAATTGCTATTGTGTTTCGAGTGAGTGACATTGCCGGTGGCCCAAATCCCCTCTCCCCTACCCAATACCTACGCCTCTTCTTTAGGGTGCCAAGGCAAGGCAACGCACTCATGATCCTTTTGGTATCATGGGGAAATTATTTTTTCGTATTCAGTACCGGAATCAATATTATATTTTATGTTAATATTAAATTCGTGTGTCGCTTCCTTGGCCTAGTGGTAGCATGTATGGGCTGTGGATCGGGAGGTCCTGGGTTCGATTTCTAAGTCGGACAAAGTCAATTTTCTAATTTAATTTGCCCAGGACTGGATCCCTCATAGGGGGTTGACGTCAGGCAGGCGGCCGGTCGTAAAAACTAAGCCAAATCCTCTCTGCAACATGCTTGAAAAAGTGTGTTACGCCGACCCCACATTAAGGTGGGATAAAGGCAGGTACAAAAAAAATAATTAAATTAGGACGTAGGACGTCCACCTACAAGGTCGTCGGTCCACGACCTGATAAAGGTCGCAGGAAGTCACTAGACGCAGGCTGCTTACAACAGGTAAATCTGGAAATCTTTGGGGGATGCCTATATCCAGCAGTGGACGTCCTATGGCTGATAATGATGATGGTGATGATTAAATTGAACAAATCAAATTAGAATCCTCACCAATGAAAGTGCTAACAATAGTCCATAGTATCGGGAAGACCCTGGGCGCCCTGACGATGAGCACCCTGCCCATGGTCTCGGGGTAGTTGGCCTCGACGATCTGTATGATGCGCAGCAGGGCGCGCACCCCGGGCCTCCACAGGTGGCGCATGTTGAGCCCGTCCAGGTCCACGAGCAGGCTCCACGCCTGCACCGCGCGCTCCTCGCACCTGGTCGCCTCCTCCAGGAGCTTCAGACCCTCTTCGCATACGTGCAGAGTCTGGGGGTTTAAGTGGTTATGAAAATATATAAAAAGTCGTGATAGTATAGATAGATAGATAAACCAAATCGTGATAGAATCCGTAAAAATAGTTTTATTTCAATGAATAGCATTCGCGTAAACCTAAGAAATCTATATAAAAAGTCGCCTGGTGGCAGCGTGTATAGGCTGTTAACGGAAGGTCCTAGGTTCGATTCCCGGTCGATAGCCCATATACGCTGCCACCAGACGAAGGAGGCGACCTTAAACTTCCAAATTAATAAATTATAAGATTTCAAATTATTTCTCTATGTGCCTACAACTCACCAACTTCAAGAGTCCGTCTTCTCCGATGGATTTTAGTAATCCTTTGACGTCCATCTGACCCAGTCGCAGAATATACATTGGACGCCCATCTACGAACAGAATTTATATATTATACCACTATAAGGACCCAAGAGAAACGTCGTTGCCATACAATGGCAACGGCTCCGCCGGTTATGTCTCAAAAAAAAACCGACTGAAAAAAGCGTTTCTTTCGGATTTCGCGCACTAAATCAATCCAGCATCTAAATCCCGCGGGATTGGGCAACTGCTGGTTTGTCATCACTATCCGCTAACAATCGCAATTTGTGTTTTAAGTTTTTAAATTATTCATGATGATATAGCAAGTTGCCAGGAATTGGTACCGGTATGCTGTTATCATGGAACGGAAATAAGTTCTGCAGACTAAGAACTACTCACAACCCTTCGGGTTTACGTCTCAGCTCACCTTTATCATGATGATGCCATCCGCCAGGGAAGTACTGCTTCACGACGTCTGGAGTCTCGTACTCTGACAGGATCCTGTCGACCTGGTGCTTCTTCCGCCAGAGAAGCGACTGGGAGAGCATCTCGCGTGCCTTCTCCACGTTGAAGTCCCTCGCGCGGAGAAAGCGGAGAAGTGTCGTGTCACTGGGTACCTGGAGAAGAAATGTTCCTTAGATTTTCACCATGCAGGGCACGGGGACCTTATATACACTTTTTATTCTACCTGCCCTTATCTCACCTTAATGTGGAGTCGGCGCAACACACTTTTTATGATCTTACGACCGACCGCCTGCCTGACGTTAACCTTTCTGAGGAATCCAGTCCCGGCCAAATTAAATTAGAAAATTTGTTTGACGGACCTAGGAATCGAACCCAGGACCTCTCGGTCCACAGCCCATATATTCTGCCACTAGACCAAGGAGGCGACAGTCCACCCTTTTAAAGACCTAAACAGAAGCAAGTGACCTAGCATCCATATTCGCGTTATTTGGTCTGCCATTGTCACATACCCTTATATCCAAATATCTTATATCTATATAAACCAGTTTCTCTCAACTACAACTCATGAAACCAATCCTAAGTAAATGGGCTATACTGGACTTTCTTCAAAATAAATTCAAAATGGGGTCGATTACTTAAAAAAGCCTTCAAATAAAAATACTTCGGAGTTGTTCCTTCAATAAAACATTGGTGTAAAAGACACTTGTTAAATCCGTAGTCAAATAAACATGATTTGAACGCAAATTATTATCCTTACCTTGCCCTTCTGCAGGTCAGCGATCCACTTCCTGAGCTGAAGCAGCCTGGACTCCTGCATGGGGGTCAGCTCGCCCAGGTATCGCTTTATGTACTCGCTGTCCAGGGTGTATTGATCTGTAACAAATATAATAAGAACGTGCAAAAAAATTAACAACTTTAAAAAATAAAAACTTTAAAAACTTAACGGACCCACTCAACTTATCCGGTCGTGACCAAATTTATATTGGATCACCCTTGCAATAAGCTCTATCCAACACAAGAAGAATTTTGAAAATCGGTCCACATTTGGCGGAGATATAACGTAACATACATAAAAAAAATTACAGACGAATTGAGGACCTTCTCCTTTTTTAAATTCCGTCGAGAAGATACGTTCACCAATCTATAATTCTAACCCCAAATCACAAGTCTGTTATAGTATGTTCCAAAATCCTAGAGAAAGTTCTTCTGGACTTCTTCTTTTTCGGGCCTATGATACTGCGCCTTTAACATTTTGACGGGAAGTCTGACAGGGTGGGCGTCGCTTATTAAAATTATTTCATATTATTCTCTAGAGCTGTGTTTGTTGGTTTTCAAGTGATGTGGTTTAATGCATCAAACTGCAGTGAAGATGTACAGTATAATGTGGAAACTTTTTAACCGGTGATCTTTGATGAGATTTGCTTGGTGCGTTGGCTGGCTTTGTACGGTCGATTCGCCGAAGTTCATCTGAGGGGCAGCACGCTGGAAGGAATTACTACCATAATCCCAGCAGGACCTTGAGACCATCCACATCTGGGTCTCATGGTCATTGTGAAAACATAATTGCTCTATTTACCCAGACATTGGCTAAATCATCGCAAATGCGTGGAAGCCATTATTTTTAAAATAAGAAGAACTTAAAGTGTACCTACACACTGTTATAAGTTTGTGTTATGAATGACAATAGAGATTCCCATATTTATTATGGCGAAGATGTTCAACCATCAATCTGAAACCAATGTATATTTCTGCTGACATACTTACTCATATGCTTTCGTATGAGTCTTCCTCTGATAAATTTTTAAAGCTTGAATGAAGCTTGAACCTTGAAGTATGAATGAAGGTATGAATTTGTGCCCAATATACCGATAGGCTCGCCCTCCACCACATCTGTGACGGAACCAAGCTCGGCGAAATGTGGATGTCCTAGTTTGTTAGTGCGCCTCTGCCTATCCCTTCGGAGATACAGGCGTGAGTTTATGTTAAATTTATTTCGCCTGTAGATCCGGGACTGACAAGATTACAGAAACTAATTAAATTAAGAAGCCTTAAAAGATTTGTACAATAATTTGGCACGTGCGATATACAACGGCAACGTGTTCACGACATGTGAAAATACCTCACAATACTTGATAATGCGATTAAAAGCGATAAAAAAATGATTGATTGCTAAAATAAATCAAAGTTTAAATCACGTTTTGTTTTTTAATACTGGTACACCTAAATGTCGGCACTAAAAGGTCATTTGCCTGATAAAAGGCTGTAAACAATAACAAGACTAGCTTGCAAAATTAACAAATTAGTTAACATTCCTTACTCTTCTTCTTTTAAAAATAATGGCTTCCACGCATCTGCGAAGATTTAGCCAATGTTAAGGTAAGTATAGCAGTTATCAAGTTTTCACAATGACCATGAGACCCAGACGTGGATGATCTTAAGGCCCTACTGGGATTATGCAATTTTTTCCAGCGCGGTGCCCTTCAGATGACCTTCTCACAGCAAATCGACCGATAAAGCCAGCCAACGCACCAAGCAAAACTCATCGAAGATCAACGATAAAAAAGTTTCCACATTATACTGTGCATCTTCGCTGAATTTTAGTGTTTAAAACCACATCACATTAAACAACAAACACAAATCCAGACACCAATATGAAATAATTTTACAACCGACGCCGACCCTTTCAGACTAGCCGTCAAAAACCCAAAATTCCTTACTCCTTCAAAAAGAATTTTATGAAAATTGTCTACAATTTTCTTTGACTATATGGGACTACCCTTGGAATAAGCTCTATGAAACACAAAAAGAATCTTAAATATCGATCCCTATTTGGCGGACATATCGCGTAACATACATAAAAAATACAAACGAATTGAGGACCTCCTGATAACATGATTTTATACCCAATTAAACAAATAATCTCCTGATCAATAAATCCGTATTATCCTTGTCCCCAATATAAACTTCCCCTTGTCCTCAATATTCCGCATGTTACTTTTTGGCAGATGAATCTCTGTCGGAATTGGTCGGAATGAAGTCCCTTGCGGGCTGCGGCTCAGTTCCTGTCGATTTCGGGTCACGGTCGCGAGGGAGCAAGGTCCTACGACGCGTCAGAATATAAATCATTACGTACAATAAATAAATGTCGAATGAGTTTAGTTGTAGAGTATGTCAGCTGTGAATCGGAAGGTCCTGAGTTCGAATTGTTCTGGAAGTATAATCAGCTGGTTTCTCTAACTAGATTTATTCAGTACTGAATTACCCAGGAGTTGACCGCAAGCAGGCAGCTGATCGTAAATCCAAGCGGAATCATTTTATCAATATGCTTGAATAAGTTTATGGCGCTGACCCCACATTAAGGCGGGATCAGGGCAGGTAGAAAGACTGTTGTAGCAATTGAAATTACTAATGAATAATGAAACACGTCGTGTTTTTTTTCAATAAAAGCAATAAAAAACCTTAAAGTTCATAACTCGTAACAAATAAGAATTTATCTCGTTCCAACACACTTACGAATTCTTGCTTCTGTACCATAACTCTACATATGTTATCTTTGGCAAAGCTATTGATATAAACTAAACATCCATCAGGCTTATGCTCAGATTGAAGCATTCAAGATCAAATCCCGACGCGAGGGAATGCTATCAACGTAAGCAAACAGGCGCATTGTACAGGAACGTAATTAGGATGGGGAATTGGGGGCTTATACCTAAAGACAATAGTGAGATGAGCAGTCATGGCCTAAAATCAATTAACCTTAAATTTAAGCCTTGTGAATACAGTTTTAATGCTGGAACTGTTATTGAAAATGTAATCATATCCTTGTTGATATTCTGTTACAAGAAAAGTCTAAATGCGAATGAATTGGTCTAATGAATAATCATACTATCCGATTCAGAAGTTGAATTTATCCAGAAACTCACCCTAGTTTCTTCAATATGTTTCCTTCACTGATCATTTAGATATAATTAACAATGCATACAAGTAATTTTATGGTTAGAAGTGAATGTTCTGAGAACAATCCTGACACCTCGAGTTTGGTAATCAGTGTCGTTACCCCTAGAGCCTGAACTTATTAATTGCTTATTAAGTGCGGCTTTGGAAAATTTGGAAAGTAGAAATTAGAATATCTGATGTGTTAATGCTAAAATATTTAATTGTGATCCTATAAGGTGTAATGAATGAAACTAAAATAGAATTTTAAAAATATGTCCCATTTTCATTAAGACCAGCGGTCGGCAACACGCGGCCCGCGGATGTCCTATTTGCGGCCCGTGATTGTTTTGTAAATTAGTCATAAATATCTAAAATGTAATAGGTTTTAAATAGAAAATATGAGGTGAGACCCGCCTTTTTTAAATTTTGCCATCTTGTGGCCCCTGCCTGCCAGAAGGTTGCCGACCGCTGATTAAGACCATTATACATTTGTTAGTTATTATTATCGAATAAATAGTGTAATCTAATTGCGATCTTCCTGTATATGTAACGTAAAAACTGTTTTTGGGATATTGGTCAGACGTATTATCAAATATCTGTATGATATATGGGTTATTCATGAAATATAATTTGTTCGACAAATCAAAAACATTATATTCCTACAAAATACGCGTGCGAAGCCGCTGGTAAAAGCTAGTTCATGTAATATAATTTGTTAGCACGATCCATACATTTCAGCATAACAAAACCGTGTGTTTTCAAATTCCAAGCACAGAGAGCAATTAATTCAAAGTTATTCACATGACCCCCAAACTGCAAACTAAGTTCGTACCCGTCTCGTACCATCCTCCGCCTTGTACTATCCCGGATTTGCGACCTTGCCGCAACACAGCTGAACAAATTGCCACGCAATCTGCAACTTTATAGCTTGTAGTCTAAGTTTTAATTCTACGAGCTGTAGGATACAGAGCGTTACTGCGACAAGGTCGTATCGCGTTGATTTCGTTTTAGGAACGTGGAACCTTGCGGCACTGGGTATGGCACGCGGAAAGACACCTCTGTTGCGACATTATTGAAATTGTACGGGATGATAGGTATTTAAACAGCCTCGATGACTGGTTGTATTTCGGTACGATTACTGTCCTGAGGTCTCGGGTTTGACCCCGTGTCGGGCATAGTGATATTGGATTTTTCCCCATCAGCCCGGGGTCTGGAATTTGTGCCCGATATTGCGATAGGCTCGCCCCTATCACATCTGGGACGGAACTAAGCTCGGCGAAATGTGGGTGTACTAGTTGACTAATGCGCCTCTGCCTACCCCTTCGGGGATACAGGCGTGCTTATGTTATGTTTATTATTTGTCGCCTCTTTACGCTACTGTCCAAAAATTTGTTATCAGAGTTCCTGTCTCCCAAACGGATGAATCGATCCAGATAATAAAACGTGTAGGTGTGACAATGGATAGCTGAGGATTGTCTCTTATCTGCTTACAATATACAATTAATACAAACATTACTGCAAAATACAAAAATCTCTTTCAATTCACATCAACACGTATAGCACTAAGTATAAGAAGAAAATATCAAATGTTTAACAGAACGTTTATTTTTGTAGAAAATAAAAAATAAATGCAGATGAAATTGCACTAAAAGATAGAACGAGAAAGGTCTGTTCACACTTTAATGACACTTTCCTACATAAAGTTTATTTCCAGTCTTCCATTTATATCCAAATATATCATGTTGTTTCCATTTAGGTACGAAAACCGAGAAGAATTATTTTAGGATTGCCCGTTGATCTCAAAGATCACCTTTGTTCAAATTCATAAACAGCAGACGTTGAGGCTTTACCAACCGACTTTAAAAGGAAGGTTCGCATTTGCATGTTCAAAATATATTATGCATTATATCGAACCTAAACCAAATAGGATGGCACAGCCCTTGTTTGTCTCTGGATACGACGGTCTAAATCACTAGATGAATTTTAATGAACTACCTAAATACGAATGTGTTTTTGATTGTTATTTAAAATGAATAGTGAAAGTTAGTTTTCTGTATTATAACCGGACGTTATAAAAATATTATTTAACATATTTCTATCTTGTTTTGAAACAATATTTGTAAAATAGCGAGCCTGAGAATATTTTGTACTTTAAATTCTGTGATCTGACTACATTGATAAACCAAATAATGTAATTTAATATTATAGTTTTTTGTCCATCATCTTTTCACTCTACGTTTACGGACCCAAATGATTGGTATTATAAGGTAGCTGTCACTAATTTTTAGACTATCCATTAACCTAGCAAGAACGCCTGTTGATAAACTATTTCTCCGAGAAAACTCGACATTGAATAATTTCTCAGTTTGCTTCTAATATTAATATAGCAAAAAATGATCCGGATAATTTGTCCAAATTGAATTTACGGTCATCATAATTTTTAAATCTTAGTTATGTAATAGTTTTGGGGAATAAATTATGTTATCCATTGTAGAGCCACCCTGTAGACTCTACAGTGTGGAGATTACCACTGCAGACTGCATCCCAAAACATGGACGCAGTGACAGCTTTGAGCCGGAGGCATAAATACTTCATCCCCTTCTCAATCCCATTTATTTCTCTTACTCGCTACAGTGGGTATCGGCTTAGCTATCATCAGGGCCATCTGCTCATCTCTTCGTAAGCTGATAGAAATAACATTGAAGCGTCTCTAGTTAGTAGTCTATACTCCAATATGTATACCCCTAGTACGAATTAGTTTGTCATTTCTTAAAAAAAATGAAAATTTCGTTTTCTCCACATATAATTCGTTGTAGTTTAAAGAGAACGACAATGATCATAGCTTTGGCATTGTATTCTCGTGTGATGTGAGCGGACCTTTCCTAACGCATTTTGCGAGTGCACCGCGCTGCGGGCTGCGGCACAGTTCCACCACTTGAAAGTACATTGCAGTGGAGGTCACGGTCAAATGTCGCTTCAGTATTAACATTTTGTATGTTAGCTTATGTAAACGCTATAGCCGATAGACAGTCATCAGTCATCAGTCAAGGTCAAATATTTTAGATTCTATGTATTTTATCCTATCATTCTTGTATTGGCTTATTTATTAGGCGATAAGACTGTTTGGATTATCGATTCGAAAAATCACGCGTGTCAAGTATCGCATTAGTTCTCTTCATATTACATCATGGGGAGGAGCGCATAGTAGCGTTAGCCATCAAGCAAGTTACACCAAATCATTTAGCAAAGAGACAGCTGCTCCTCTCAGTCCAAAACATCGTCATTTTTGTCACTGTTACCATAGCCGAGTACCTGGTTACAGACCTATAGCTACAGGCAAGCGAGCAAGGATGTTACCAAGTCATTGGCCAACTAACAGCTACTCCTCTCAGTCCAAATCGATACTTTTGTCACTGATACCATAGTAGAGTACCTGGTTACAGGCCTATAGCACCGCTGGTACTTTAACTGGCGTTGCATCATGCAAGCCACCGGCTTTTCTTATTAACCGGTACTATTGGTAGTTCATTGATATAAATAAATACACAAGATAACGGAGATTAGAAAGAAATGATCAAGAAACCTCTTAAAAGTAAAAGTATCACGGCCCTGCTTTTACTTGTGCAATTTGAGCAAACGCAGACATTTCACAATCTGAATGTAGATCGGAGCGGATGCACGCAGACTTTGAATTCAATGTGATGCAATTATTCCATTGCTTATTTATCTTGGAAATTTTTTGAGTAGTAGAGCCACGCTGTAGACAGCAACGCCTACGGCACGAATGGGCCGGCTCGACCGGTTTGATACCACTGTCTCACAGAAAACCGACGTAAAGTGGCAGGTTGCTGACGCGTTTCGTTCGGTGAGTGAGATTTCCGGTCGCCCATTTCCCCCCTCCCTTGCCCAATCCCTTTTCCATCCCCTTCCATTCCCTCATTTTAGGTTGGCAACGCACCCATGATTCTTTGTGTCTTGGGTGTCTATGGGCGGTGGCGATCATTTACCATCAGGTTACCCAACTGCTCGCTTGTCAATCAGTGCTATAAAAAAAAGCCTACTGAAACTTAGTACAAGTTTGATTATTTCTTTCTTTCTGGCATTATCCCGGCCTGGACATGGTCCGCCTTCCTACTTAAACTCTGTCACTTCGCCCGGTCTTGAGCATCCTCCATAGTTAGAATATTGGCTCTCATATCTTCCTCCAAAACGTCCAGCCAGCACTTTTTGGGTTCTCCACGGGCAGTGGCTAACAGTCCATGCGGACAAAGATAGACTGTCTACTCTAACAATTTACTAATTAAATTCATAAATAAAGAAAAAAACAATAACCTACACTAAAATTGCAACGCGTGGGGTACGTACTCATGGACGGCCCAAAAAGCACTAACTGGACTTTTTGGAGGAAGATATGAGAACTCATGATCTTACTGTGGAGGATGCTGAAAACCGGGCGAAGTGGAAGTGTTTAAGTAGGAAGGCGACCCCTGGCACTAGGCTGGGATAACCAGACAGAAAGAAAGAAGAATATCATAATCCGATGTAGGAATTAGTACTAAAACTAACGCCATGTTCATGAGCGATAGTGACATAAGCACTTTCCAAATAAAAGAAAATAAAAGAAAATGTGAATTATGTTGAAATTCACATTATTCGGTCAAGGGAATCAGAAGGATTTGGCTGTTTGCGTTAATGTTGCCAAAATCACCAATTATGTTCTCTTTGAAACACATCTAAATGTAAATTATCGTAATAATATGCAAATGGAATATGTACCTACCCATTTCCATATTTTATTCGAGAGCATAAAACTATTTTGTATTATTTTATATTGGAAAACTTTTTCAGCCAGCCTCTGTGGCGCAATAGGCCAATGGCTGTAAAGCGAGAGGCCGCGGGTTTAATTCCTGCACCGAGACAAATATTTGTGTGATCCACCGATGTTTGTTCGAGGTCTAGACCGAAAGTCTCTCGTAGTTGCTGATACCCACGATACAAATTATACTTAGTATGGGGGATCCAGGACTTGGTTTTAGTCTCGGGCAAATCAAATTAGAAATATCTCTGCCTGACCTGGGAATCGAACCCAGGACCTCCTTGTTCACGGCCCGTAGCCAGCCATAGCCACCAGACCAAGGAGGCGACAAGCCATTTCCTAAACTGGACCGAAAAGTAATATTGATTCGAAAAGGGAAAAGTTTTGGGCTTCCGAGGGACTTTTTTGGCTCTCCACTTTTTTACGAGCGCCGTTAATGGCTAACTACCCTGATGGTATGCGCAATCCAAAAAAACAGTGACCATTTTCATATAACGTAAAAACTATACATTTCAGGCGGTATTGAATCCAATTGTACTGAAGTGACGTCAAACGTGTGACGTCACGGTAACGTTCAGCGTGGGATTTAGCGGATCTATATTTAGAATATTCGGGGGTCAAGGTTTTTGGCGAAATGTCAGACACTTCCTGATCTTGTGCAATAACCATTAAACTGGCAATAAATATTGACGATATTATAAATCGGTAATAGGAAAAAATCACAAGTTCAAAAACTTAATGAACCGACTTCAAAATCGTGTTAGACAAACACCCCGCCTCACCTGGGAATAGAACTGAAGACCTCCCGGTTCATAGCCTCTACACGCTGCCACTATACCATGGAGGCGATCTGTCTTTAAAGTTTAAATATCAATTCAAAGTTAAGTTACAAAAGCTTTTTTTTTGTTTAAAACTAATCACTACCAATTTTATTAATTTAAGCACCTTTCAGAAACTAGTGATAGGTGGGCCGTTATTCGAAGCTCAGGTCTAGGTGTCATCCAATTTCATTACAGGTATATTATGCCTATAGCTTAATCGGCAGTCGGCAGCTGTTGCCCGCCATTTCTGCTAATTGGTATCCCTAGTTTAGAAACTGAGTTTAAGTTATGTATATTTTGAGTGGTAGAGGCACGCTGTAGATAGTTAAGTCTACAGCACGAATGGGCCGGCTCGACCGGTCTGATACCACTGTCTCACAGAACACCGACGTAAAGTGGCAGCTTGCTGTCGCGTTTCGTTCGTGAGTGAGATTTCCGGAGGTCCATTTCCTCCCTCCCTTTTCCAATCCCTTTTCCGTCCCCTTTCATTTTCTTCCATTCCCTTCCATTTCCTCTTTCTATGTAGGTAACGTACCCATGATTCTTTTTGAGTCTTGGGTGTCTATGGGCGGTGGATATCACTTAACATCAGATGACCCATCTGCTCGTTCGCCAGTTTCTGCTATAAAAAAATAATAATTTAGATAAACGTTTAAGTATACTTGTTTTTTCATAGGTTTTTAGCCATTCGATCTTGGGTTCGATGATTACTTCTATTTCGTATACTGACTGCGTCGGTGGTGTAGTGGTCATTCTGAAGTATCGGGTTCGATCCCCGGGTCGGGAAAAGTGATATTGGATTTTTCAGTATGCTTAGAGTCTGCAATTTGGGCCCGATATGGCGGCAGGGCTAAAGCTCGCCTCCTATCACATCTGAGACGGACTAAACCCGGCAAAATATGGGTGTTCTAGTTCGCCAGTGCACCTATGCCTACCCCTTCGGGGATACAATCGTGAGCTTATGTTTATATATGTTTCGTAAAACATACTGAGTTTTAACGTCATCAATTTGTGCCCAATTCGAATACTTTGTCTTAGACCGAGAGCTTCAGTCTTGGTTATAATTCCCAGGTAGAGCAAAGCTGTTTTTCTAATACGATAAGGCCGGGATAGGATCGCCCAAAGGGAGTAAAACTATATAAGAAGGAACAAGACAAAAAGCTTCTAAACCGTAGATGTTAATGAATGATTCATCTTGCAGATATATATCTGCGAATCCCGATTTTTCTGTAGACATCCAGTCGGTAGAGACAAGTCGGCGACGCGGAACGACTTTTATTCACCCATAAACAATAATGAGGAGTAAACAAGCTTTATCTCTGGCATCTTGCTTAGACATTCCTAACTGATGTTTATACGGATTTATGAATTTTGGGTAGACTTTTTATTCGAGTCATGGAAATTCGGGGTTGTATTTTACTTTTTTTTTGTTTTTAAGCCGTTCCCGTGATAAAAGTCTTTTCCCAGGATAAATCGTAGCTTATCCGCCGAATGTTCATACACTTAAGGTCGCCTTATGTCGTTTAAGGCCGCCTTATCTGTCAAACTTGTACGGCGAAATTCAATGTAAGCAGCCATTAAAGTTGAGTAGCGTTTGACCATTCGGGCGTTAGTCACTGGAATAACGTAGATTTCTTATAGTGAAAGAATTTTCAAAATCGGTTCTATAGTTCTAAAGATTAGGGCGTACAAAGTCTACAGTTCTATAATATCAGTATAGAATTAGCCTACGAACGAAAACGGCTAAATTAAAAAGGTAGGTGTAGAACTCTTCTAGACTGGTAACTATAAACTATAGATTAAAACACGAATGGGTCGGCTTAACCAGTTTTATACCACTTTGTCACGGAAAATCGTCGCAAAGTGGCAGCTCGCTGATGCGTATCGTTCTGTGAGTGAGATTTCTGATCACCGAAATCACCCTCCTTATCCAAACCCTATTCCCCTCCCTTAAAGTAGACAACGCCTAAGGTGTCCATAGCAATGATTATCACTTACCATCAGGTGACCCTTCTGCTCGTTTGCCAGACTTTGCAATAAAAATAACTAACTTCACTTACGTCGCATCGGTAATATGGCTGCAGTATTATCAGTACAACCGTGGGCGTCGATGCGGCGGCCGCCCACGTACTACTATGGGTCAGCCCACGCATTTGCAGACAGTTTACACTGTAATGATTTCTTAGGTTTACGCGAATTTTATATATTGAAATAAAATTTTAAGTCCCGACGTTTCGAAAGCTTTACAGCCTACGTGGTCAAATCGTGATAGAATCCGTAAAAATAGTTTTATTTCAAATTGCCATAGTATCTGTAAAAACTGTCTGTTTCTGTTCTTTTTTATTTTAAGGTTCTCATTTTTTTGCAACCGAATGACTAGACGAGCAAGCCGCTCGAGAGTTACTGATTTTAATCGATATGACTACACATGAATAGTAGCAATATATAATATCTCGCCTATATCCCATAGCCAGAGATTGTGGATTTCCACTTTGACCAATTCTGACATACTACATGATTCATCTATCGCTTCTACTTTCATCAATATTTTCTTGCGTTTTCAGTTTAGGGTTCTCTTGACTTTGACTGTCTCCTTTAAGAGGGCTTTCGCGCCTTTCATTGAAATCGACGTTTTTGCTTGACTTTTGAAAGTGTCTCGCTGAAAATTTTTGTACCAAACAAATCCTAAAAACATATGCATTTTGAAGGTCATTTCATTCCGGACGTGGTGTACATCTTAATTTTTTCATTAAATAAGACAAAACCTTATGATTCCGCGTACTAGAAGAGGTGTTTTCGAAAATGTTACTTTTTACTGACTTTTGATAACTTTTTGAGAAACTATACATTAATATTATGACATACAATTGATGCACACACAACAAGAATATCTTCTTATCCGTGGTGGCTATTGTATTTTTTTCACGTTTTATACAAAAATGTCAAGAAAATAGCTTTTAAAACAAACACAATTTTGAAAACTGCGTCTGAAATCATAATTTATTTTGCGCAATATAAACTACACATGAAAATAAAAAATATCGCATAATAAAGTTTAATATCTTGGCTTTTATAAAAAAAAATATGAGGGCCAAATTATTTGATATAATATCCAAAATATGTTTTTGAAACCATAGCAAAAATCGATATAAACAGCGAATAAATAGCCAGCCATTTGAACAGTCAAGTCACACCGCGCTGAGCGGTCTCAGAGTGAGGACGTATCGCATTTTTTCGTCATTTTCAGTTGTTCGAATTACGAAATTTTCAATTATTTGTAGTAATTATAGCGCGACCATACTCGACTTGATATTAGACGATTTTTGTTTGTATTCATGTTTTGAGATTTTCTCTAACTACATTTTTATTGAATTACATAATTGGATTTTGTTCTGATTTAAATTATTCATCTCATGATTATGATTGATTGTAATGAATTAAGCGATAGCAACTGAATAGAATTTAGAATGTGATATCTTTCTTTCTGCCTGTCCTTATCTCACGGCAGCGACCACGTGGGCTCAACATAACACACTTTTTCAAGCATGTTGCAGAAAGGATTTGGCTTTGTTTTTACGACAAATTGCTTGACATTAACCCCCCTCTGGAGTATAAAATGTAACAGTATATGGGTACTCTTTTTAGGTAATATAATATTCCCAACTGTTCCAACTAGGGGTCTTAAAATGAACATGCATAAGACGACGATCATGTCGAATTTTCATGTTGTGCACACTCCAAAATTAGTATAGGAAACTCTGGATATAGAAAAATGTCTATTACATGGGGTATCTACCTAAACAGGTTCGATTTTGAAAGAGGTCAATCATCAAATTCAGTTCGACTGGATAGCATTCGGCAAATTATGTTGTTGAGGTCTTCCCGTGAAAAATACCTCAGTGCCTGAATACAAAAGTCTTTGATCATTGTGTGTTACCGTTACTAGTGACAACTTACGGCCACTGAAACGAGTTATTTGACTATGAGGAGGCCATTTTTGTATCATGTGTGCGATTGTTGGGAGTTCTATAAAGCCTGAAAGTGATTTTTAAGTTTATCAATAGATGGCGTTACCATATTTTCTGAGTCATATTGAATATTTTACGAATTCTGAACGATTTTAAAGTCGTTAAGTGATCCGCGGTCAAAATCTAAAAAGTGACCGCCATTTTGTTTTTCTTTGTTTTTGGGCCAATTGACTTCAAAATCGATATCTGGGTCACTCCGTGGTTCGAAACGACGCAACCAATATCAAAACTGTCAAAAGTGACCGCCATGTTGTTTTTCTTTGTTTCTGGGCTGATTGACTTCAAAATCGATATCTGTGTCCGCCCCGTGGTTCTAAAGGACGGAACAGATGTCAAAACTGTCAAAATTGGCCGCCATTTTGTTTTTCTTTGTTTCTAGGCCGATTGACTTCAAAATCGATATCTGGGTCACCCCGTGGTTCCAAACGACGGAACCGATGTAAAAACTGTCAAAATTGGACGCCATTTTGTTTTTCTTTGTTTCTAGGCCGATTGACTTCAAAATCGATATCTGGGTCACTCCTTGGTTACAAACGACGGAACCGATGTAAAAACTGACAAAATCGGCCGCAATTTTGTTTTTCTTTGTTTCTGGGCCGATTTACTTCAAAATCGATATCTGGGTCACCCCGTGGTTCCAAACGACGGAACCGATGTTAAAACTGTCAAAATGGGCCGTCATTTGTTTTTCTTTGTTTTTGGGCCAATTGTCTTCAAAATCGATATCTGGGTCGCCCTGTTGTAGAATATTTAGACTAAAACGACATGGCTGATCGATAAATCAAAACCTTTGCCGTTGGCCCAACAAAATACGCGTGCGAAGCCGCGGGCAAAAGCTAATAATAAAATATAACACAAAACAATTATATAAATCAACCTTATATATATTTTTAGGTTAATATAAAAATAGTCAATACTTTAGTAACAGCAATTTTTTTTTATTTATTTTGGAACTTGTGGAACACTGCCTGTGTTCCAAAATACTGCCTGTTGTCCTCTGTGCCCAGACGAAATATGAAAAACGATTACACGAAAAGAAACATAGGTTCGATGCTAAGCTAAAAGGAGGGGAATAGGTATTGGGAAAGGGACGAGGGAATTGCGCTACCAGAGATCTCACTCAACGAACTAAACGCAATAGCAAACTGCTACTTTACGTCGGTTTTCTGTGAGTCAGGTATCAAATTTAACAAAAACAACAACTCCTACATTACTAGACGACGCTTGTGTAGAATTGAATATTGATTACCTGGTGTGAGTCTTAATTTAATTAAAACTTGACCCAACAAGAAGTTCGAACCAATTGTTTCCATACCGAATATTAAAGAAGGCGGCCACGTTCAACAAGGAGCAAATAGAACATTTGGGAGGTTGAAATTTTCGTAAGAAACATAAGCGTTCGGTGGCTCCGGCAATACCAACTACAAGATATTCCATTGTCTCTGAGGATCCCGGCCCGTACCTTGCGAATTTTTCGTGTGGGGATACCTGAAAAGTTGTGTATATCTAAGAAACCGACGACAATATCCCGATTAAAATAAAACATCCACGAAAAAATCACCGGCAGCATGTGTCAGAGAGTTTTCAAAGACTTGCAAAGATGTTTGCTAGATTCCCGACGACGAGACATCATTAAAAAAACATAGATGTTTGTTACGTCGAAGGAATCATTTGTATCATTTCTAGTTTTAATTATATTCATGTTTCAAATTTGCAAACGATTTTGGTCCACCGTTTAGTTTGTCTGGCTCAGAAAAAACATTCTTATCTCTGTTGCGGATCTAATTCCCGGTAAATCTTGCTAGAACAATACACGTCTGACTTGAAAATCTATACCAGGACCTCCTGGTTCACAGCCTATTTACGCTATCACTAGATCAAAGAGGTTACAGACGTTTTATTATTATTTCCGAAGGGCAAGGCAAATAAATTATGCAATTTATTTATTTATTGTGCCTATAGGCATCGCTAACATAGACATTTAAACGAGCATGACTGCCTAGACTGAGTACAACAATCAGTTAGAAAGCACCTTTTAGCAACATGCTTGAAATAAAGCGTGTATAAATATGATGCGTCGATCCGACATTGAAGTTTATTTTTCTAACTACTAACTACTAAGGATCAAGATTTTTCAATCCAAGTATACATTGAGTTTACGTGCCGGATTGCAACTCGGGCATGTGTGCGACGCACACAGGTGCAGCACTGTCATAAAATACCTAAACTTGAGCGGAAAGATTTTGCTAAAGCGCTCTTAATCCGTTACTTTTTGACATTAATACATAGGCTGACGCCTGTATCTTCAAATGAGGAGGCCAAAACGTACTAGCAAATTCACATTTCGTCGAGCTCAATATCGTCCCAGATGTAATAGGGTGCGAACCTAGCACCACATTGGCCACTCCAGACTCCGGGTAGATTATGTTTTATCGCTTTAAAACTACCCTTGAAATTGTATCCCTTGATGCGTGACAACTAAAATTCCACGACGTTACCGACCCACGACTCCCACGGTAAGTTCCAGAGGTCCATGCAAATGGCCGGGACAGGACCCCGTGGGTCTTCATTTAAACTTGTGTAATGACGCACCGTCTCACAAGTTTTAATATATGTCTAATTCTATTACATATTTGGAAGTCGGGTTGTGGTTATTTAAGTTAATACGGTCACAAAATATCAAGACAAATTACTAGTAAGTATGAGTTGACACAAAATTTGGAAGTAGGTCGAACGCGACGAGCCTTATGCCTGGATGAGCTTCGGCAGTATTTAAATACGAATTTGCGTTCCAAGTTCCAACACCTACAATAAAATTGAACAGCATAATAGTTGTAGATTCTATCACGATTTGGTTTTAATTTTTATTCCCGACGTTTCGAAGGCTTTGCAGTCTTCGTGGTCACGGGTCGGACTGCCTTCGAGCCGTCCTTAAGCCTTCGAAACGTCGGGATGTAAATCCAGTTCGATAACGTCAGAAATATGAAAACCCAAGCGGCATCTACTGGTGTTATAATTCTGAAAAGTTGAACTCGTTAGAAATGAGTATCTAAATTTCTAGAACAACTTAACAGATTTTGTAAATAATTTAACTATTATAAAGCTACACTATCACTGAGTGACACAGGCTTTTCCGAGAAAGCACTTATCGCGGTATCGGAGCTACGGGCAACATCTTTCTTTCTCGTAGAGAATCGCTGTAAATGTATTTGCAAGATGTTGTTGAATCGTAAAAAAAAAACAAAAACATGCACAATTTATATATTTACACTTAACTACCTCCGTTCGCGTCTCTGCCCCAAGAAGAACGTGAACGGCGCCGACAGCAGCAGCACGATCATCATCGAGCACACAAGCACCACGAGCAGGCTGTCCCACCGGCACAGTAACTCACTCACGCTCACCTGCGGCCTCGGCACGCAAAGGCACGGCTTCAGCGCCTGCAAGTGCCTCAACGACTCATCAGACTTGAGTCTCGATAAGTCTGGATGACTGTCGACCCTTCGTTTCAAGTCTCGCTCCTCATTCGTCACTCTCTGCTTCAACTGGTTCTCGGGACTCTTCGTCAGCGCCTTCAACGACTGCGTTCTTCGCAACGGCTCGTCGAGTTTTGATTTTCTAGATAATATTTGACTCCCCTTCTGAGCTAATGATATCGCTTTTTTAACGTCTTGTGAGCTCAACTTCATGTTTGATCTTGAAAGGCTGAATTTGGCCTTGGAAGATCCCGGAGTTAGCGACTTGTTTGACGTGAAAGGGTTTAGGCTTCTGTGTGATAGTTTTGAACTGGATTTTTTCGAAGGACCTGAGGACAAGGACTGTGATAAGGATAGGAAAGGTTAAGGAAAAAAGGATTTAAAAGTTAAGGAAACAAGGAGCATGGTTAGTGATATGTCTAAAAATTATTATTTGATAAGGTTGTATTTTCATAATGAATTCTTAGGTTTACGCGAATATTATTTATTGAAATAAAACTAGTTAGGAGTCTGCCTTTCTAAATTCTTTGGACTTTTTAAAGTTTTCGAAACATCGGGACTAAAAAGAAAATAAATACAAAACAAATCGCGACGGAATCCGTAAAATCTTGTTTTATTTCAATTGTATTTCCATGATAATGTTGTTAGATAAAATTTATCTCACAAAACCAAATATAATTTAAAGAGTAGTGTAAAAACTTATTAAAGATTCATCTCGGAAAGAGAATAAGATTTTGTAGTTGAAAGTAAATCTTACGAGCTTTCCTAGAATTTGTCTCTCGAACGAAAGCAATTTGAGAACAACGAAAATTCCGCAGCGGCTTTAAATCTCCGAGACACAGAGCCTCGACATTTTCGCCATTAGTCTAAGATATAAAGGACCCAATGTTTTATACCAACAAGGTCATCTAGACCACAAAAACGTTTCGAGGAATCGCAAAAACAAAAAGTTGCCAGCGAGGATAACGCGGGCGAATGTGAAAAGCTGTTTGAAGGTCAAGGGTGCGCGGCAGGAGGAGATGTGGTGGGGGGATGGGGGATGATCATAAATAGCGCATGGCATAAGGGCGGTAAACTGCGGCTTTACAGCCTAATGAATATTTATCGGTGTCACTTGATAGGACTTATTTTACACTTAGAGGACGGTCAGTTTTCAGATGAAAGATGTGGTACTAGCTACGATAAAACAAGTACACTGTTGGCATTTATTTTACTTTAACATAACATAAGCTCACGTCTGTATCCCCGAAGGGGTAGGCAGAGGCGCACTAGCCAACTAGTACACCCACATTTCGCCGAGCTTAGTTCCGTCCCAGATGTGATAGGGGGCGAGCCTATCGCCATATCGGGCACAAATTCCAGACTCCGGGCTGATATGGAAAAATCCAATATCACTTTGCCCGACCCGGGGATCGAACCCGAGACCTCAGGACAGTTGTCGTACCGAAATACAACCACGCCACCGAGGCAGTATTTTATTTTAGAATGCAAAAATTAACCTCTGTACTTTTTACTATTCTTTATACCGGCATCACAGTGTTTAAAACAAGTCTATAAAAGCTTGTTACACCAAATGTCAATCACTTCATCTAGTACTATGCTAGGAAACAGACGTGTACCTTCATTGTGGCATAAATCATATTTGAATATAAATAACTGGTATTTAAAATTCATTTCGTGCTACTTTATTTTTTCCATCTATAACCTTATTTCCTACATACACTTATAAATATAAGATAGGCTGTGCCTCCGAACATATTGGTGAGTTGTTGCATTTCGTTGAATGGGTTAGATGTTGGGTGGCCCATCCAGGTATGTAATGGAAACTTGCAATAGCTTTGAGTAGAGTGATGGTGTATTGGAATATCGCCGCCAACATGCGACAGGGATTTTAACTGGAAGTCAGACAGGGTCGCTTGTTAAAATTATTTCATATTATTGTCTAGAGCTGTGTTTATTGTCTTTAAGTGGTGTGGTTTAATGCATCAAACTTCAGTGACGATGGACAGTATAATGTGGAAACTTTTTAACCGGTGATCTTTGATGAGTTTTGCTGGGTGCGTTGGGTCTCATGGTCATTGTGAAAACATAATTTCTCTATTTACCTTGACATTGGCTAAATCATCGCTTATGCGTGGAAGCCATTATTTTTAAAAGAAGAAGAAGAACATGCCAAAGCCTGGATGGCAGCCCGTCTTATGGGTTATGACACAGTAACCGGGACAAACTGGCTTACTGGGGTCAGTAAGCCAGTCAGCCAGAGCCTTGTGGCCGGGTGGCCACAAGGCTCCAAACCAGTGCCTGTCCTGGCATAATGCTATCCTAACTACTATGCTCCTATTCTTACATAATCTACAGACGAGTGTTTGTGTGAGTACTAAATGTTTCATACTGCGCTTAAGGGTTCCATTCAGCCCTCGAACTTATTCAATTATTACCAAGCCCCCAAGTCACAACACGGTCCCTTCACTTTCAAAGGCTCTGTTTATCGTTAAGCGACAATTGTTAAGAATTTGAAACTTCGTCGGCTTGTTTCCGTTCCTTTGTAAAGTAGGGAAATATGGACAAATCTATATGCAAGTACGAGCATAAAGGTTTGGTTTACATTGTGAAATTTCTATTTAAATGATAGCTTAGAAACCATTTTATCAACGACCTTAAAATTTAAAACATATTACTTAAGGTCGCCTTATGTCGTTTAAGGCCGCCTTATCTGTCAAAATTGTATGGCAAAAATCAAAATAAGAAACCATTAAAGTTGAGCAGCGTTTGACCATTCGGGCGATAGAAATGCATTTACTACAGTCTGATACATACCCACTTTAAAATAAGTGGTGGACCGATTTGACTGGATTATTACCTCTGTTATTATCAAAGAAAACCGACATGAAAATGCAGATTGTTTTTACGTTATGGTGATTATTAGTAGCATAAAATTCTATATGCTTCCCAATCTCTTGTTTGTTGTTCTTGTTTTTTCGTGTTACCTCAAGTTCGTCGCTTTTAGCGCGTCGAACGCGAGGCTTTTTATGAGAACATGACGGCATTCCTGAGGAAGGACAGTACTCACCAGGCTGCGAATGCTTCCTGGTCTCAGCGACAGGTCTCGGCGACAGCGGCTCGGTGCCGCGCGACACTATCCTGCGCAGGTGCCGGTTGCTCTCAGGGTCGTCCACGTTCCACGGCTTCAGCTCCGTCACACCGTCCTCGTGCACCTCCTTCATGAATGATTCGATCAGCTCCTTGCCTGCGGGAGATCACACACTTAGTACTTGATATTAACAATATAGGATTAGTTAGTAACTGCCTTCCATCTGCCCTTATCACAGTCCAATGTGAGATGGGCGCAACACACGTTTTTTGTGTGTTGTAGGATAGATTTTACGACTGGCTGCCTGTCTGACATCAAGTACCTCTCGAGGCCCCAGTCCCAAACAAATCCTGTTAGAATAATCACGTTGCACCACCTAGGATTTGAATCCAGGTCCTCCCCGTCCACAGCCCGTACACAGTGCCATGTTAGTGTAAAGTGTTACAAGACGATGAAATTTCTTTTAAAGTTTTTTTTCAATTTTTTTTTTATAGAAGAGGGGGCAAACGAGCAAGTGGGTCATCATCATCATCATCAGCCATAGTACGTCCACTTTCTTTCTACATGCCCTTATCCCACCTTAATGTGGAGTCGGCGCAACACACTTTTTCAAGTATGTTGTAGAGAAGATTTGGCTTCAATTTTATGACGGGCCGCCTGCCTGACGTCAACTCCCTATGAGGGATCCAGTCCCGGGCAAATTAAATTAGAAATTTTGCTTTGCCCGACCTCGTAATCGAACTCAGGACCTCCCGGTCCAGAGCCCGTACATGCTGCCACTAGACCAAGGAGGCGACAGTAATAGTAATAGCCATAGTTCATCCACTGCTGAACATAAACATCTACAATACCAGAAGAATCATGGATGCGTTGGCACCTTGCTCTTACTATGTAGCGATTAGCGCGCTCGAATAATTTTTATTTCCCCATCAGTAGAACAGTGAACACAGCGACAGAACCTGACAAAGATAAGACCACAGCTACCTACTATACTATAAAATATAAGTTGTAACTTGTAACCAACCCCCAAGAGTGGTGTAACTAATAACACGCGTCGAGCGCGCCACAACACATTTTATTACACACCCAACTTACTGTCAGTGGATCCGCTTTATCGGACACGCTCCATTGGTTCGAATAAAAGGGAACCTTAAATAATCCCAACGGGACCGTCGCGTGGGTTGTCACTACCCGTTGTAATATGATAAACAAAATGGCCATGTTACTCAGGATCATTTGGTCGAAGCAAAAAAATTGAGGTGCGTCTTAAAAGAACTTTATTTCTTCATGTTCCAGGTGGTAAAGCGTTCTTTCTACCTGCCCTTATCATACCTTAATATGGAGTCGGCGCAACACACTTTTTCAAGCATGTTGCAGAGAGGATTTGGCTTAGTTTTTACGACGGGCCGCCTGCCTGACGTCAACCCCCTATGAGGGATTCAATCCCGGGCAAATTAAATTAGAAAATTTGCTCTGCCCGGCCTGGGAATCGAACACAGGATCTCCCGGTCCACAGCCCATACATGCTGCAACTAGACCAAAGCGACTAGAAGAAGGTGGTAGAGTCACGCTGTAAATTAAAACACCCAACAGTCACATACATATATAGTCCTGACCTCACAGTTAAGTATTGGGTATCAGGAACTAAGGATCTTTCAGTCTTATCACAACCCGAAGCAAATCCTTGTGAGTCATGAAACATTTGCCTCTCTCTTCACAGCCATCACAGGTGCACCACGGAGGGAGTTCGGTATCATTTATTTATTAGAACGCTGTACCATCCTTGCCTCCTTGTTATAGGGGCTGATTATATGGGGTGTGGATCGAGAGGTCCTGAGTCCTCTATCAGTCGTTTTTCTACCACAATTTGCACGGGACTTGAGCCCCAGAGGGGATTGACAGTAATGCAGACAATCGATTGAAAAGTGCGTTGCGAGACACCATGTTGGAGTAGGATAAGAGCAGGAAGAAGAAAGCATTACCTAGTTTACACAATACCTACTTTATATAAGAATTCTTTAATCCTAGGTTTGACGGGAGAGGAATTGCTATTTTCTGGCGCAACGAATGTTGTGAAAAGAGAGACCACGGGCTCGATTCCGGCACCGAGGCAAATGTTTGTGTGATCCAGGTATTTGTTTCGAATCTGGGTGTTGCGGGACCGTAAGTGTCAATGCAGGATTAACCTAGTGTTGAGTGAAGACAATGGGCCTTACTTAAAACAGCATTTTTAGCTGAGCAAGTGGTTATGAATAACTTGTCACTTTTTTCCTTGCGTTACATTGTTTAAAAATGAAAGGGACAACCTATGGTATAAAGATAAGCAGCGCTTAAATATTTTCATAAGTAAGGGGCTATGTGTAACTGTGTATTTTGTGCAGATTCTTGGCAACCCTGAATCAGTTGACAAATCAGCTAAAATGTATGATGAATGGAACACACTGTCCTTTCACATTATTTTGGGACAGACCCTTTTACTTTTATCGGACCCGTTCGTTGTTCAGCATCAGTTATCCGAAATGTGTCATCGAGTATTTAAAATGAAATGGTTTGTTTGAAATTCACTTACCACATTATGCAGGCAATGTGTTTCAGTTTAACGGACATGGTAGGCAGTGTACTTATGAGACTACCATGGGTGTTCATGGGCGGTGGAGATAACTTACCATCAGGTGACCTACCGGCTCGTTTGCCAAGCTCTCCAATAGACAAATATTTTCGTATTTTTTTATATCTGCCCTTATCCCACTATAGCGTGGGATCGGCGTAACATATTTTTCTAAGCCCGCAAAAAACATTCGGCTTAGTATAGCTTTGTATGAAGACCTAAAGCCAGTGATTACCGCGGAAGCGTGTACCTCTACGTTGTAGAGTTTAGTTACGTAACGCATTGGAATCGTGCTTGCTCGATTATATTTGATTGCTTATGAGAAAATCATGTACTCCTACTTGTTTACACAACATTTGTTGTGCGGTAATTGTACTTTGACTAGTCATCATCATCATCAGCCACAGGACGTCCACTGCTGGTCAGGAGCCTCCCCCAAAGATTTCCAGATCGACCTCTGTAAGCGACCTGCATGCAGCGACTTCCTGCGACCTTTGCCTTTCTTTACTTTGACTAGTAATCATTGGAAATTAAAAAAAAACAAAAGCTTTAATCCACGTCGCAAAGATGATGCTGCGGTGGATGTGCAATATTATATGACTGGATCATATAAGTAACATACACATCCGCAGAAGTCTTGATAACTGCGGTGTGGCGGATAAACTGCAAGAATGTACGTCAGTCCCGGGTGTCTGGCCCAAATCGTACCAGAGGTGCATTGCCGTGGACGGCCTAAGCGCTGGCTGGACATTTTGGAGGATGTGAGAGCCAATGGTCTCACTGTGGACATGCTCAAGACTGGGCGAAGTGGAAGCGTTTAAGTATGAAGGAAGAAAGAAAGAATTACCTCAATAGAAACAAAATGTGATATTTTTGTAAAATTACACATAATATGTCCAAAAAACTTTCGCAATCTTCCTTTTTTTTTTTTTTTTTTTTGTCGCGGGGAAAAGTGTTTTACCACTGCCGCCGCGCCCGGAGGGGTGGACGCGGCGGGTATGTCGGGTTCGCCGGCCTTACGACCCAGCGCCGTGATGCCCGGGAGAGATGTTCGACATCCGGGCGACGCTGGGCCGAGTCCCTAACAAATGCCCTACACCGGCAATACCGACTAAAAACCCCGCGGTGGCCTACTTCGGCGCATGAGTGGGGCGGCCCCGGGGTATCCTGAGATAGCCTCGGATTGCTACCGGAACCGCCCCTGCGCGGTGCCGCCTTGCGGCCCGTCTCCGATTTGGGGGGGCTCAGAAGCCCCCGCCGCCGAAGGACGCCCTCGGCGTCTACGGCAGCACGAGGCCGACCGTCCGTGCTGCCGTCCGTCCCGGGGTCGCAAGTACAATAGTACTATAAGGGGCGCACAGCCCCCCGCTGCACGCCCGCGACCCCGGAAGGCCCCTATTAGTCGCCTCTTACGACAGGCAGGGGTTACCGTGGTGGAATTCTCCAAACGCCCCCATTCCACAGGGCGGGAGACGCCGGTCAGTCGTCCACCCGGCGCCTCCTACGTCTCCTTTGGCGGCGGGCGGGATCGCTCTGCTCACGATCCCGCTCGGCGCTCTCCTTCTGCGAGATGGCGCGCTCGCAGAAGGAGACCATCGCACGCCATGACCTCCGGCTGCCGACCATGGCGGACACCACGGCCGGCAGCGAGAGGTCTCCTCCGACGACTGCTATGAGAGCGCTGCGCTCCTCCACCCAGGCTGGGCACTCCTCTAGAGTGTGTTGGGCCGTGTCCTCGCGGCAGTTGCCACAATGGTGGCACACGGCGGACGCCTCTTTTCCGGCTATACGACACAGGTACGAGCCGAAACACCCGTGGCCCGTCAACACCTGTGTCAGCCGGAATGTAGGCGCACCGTGGCGCCTGTCTAACCACTCTCTTAGGACAGGTCGCACTGCCGCGATGGTCCTCAAGCCCGAACTCGGGCTCTCCAGCCTGGCATGCCACTCCTCCACGGCGGCTCTGCGGAACCTGGCCGCAATCTCCCTCGGGGCAAGCCTCTCCCGATTCCGGGACGCCCCCTCCCGCCAGTGGAACGCTGACGAGAGGGACCGGGCGTCCAAGTCCCAAGGGAGAGTGCCGGCCAACACGCAGGCCGCCTCGTGGGAGACCGTGCGGTAGCCCCTGATTATCCGCTGCGCCACCAGACGCTGCGGTTTGCGCAGCAAGGCGACGCAGCGGGCGTTCAGGGACCCGGCCCATACGGGTGAACCGTACAGGGCCATGGACCGCACGACTCCAGCGTACAGACTCCGGCAAGGGTTACCGGGACCCTCGAGGTTCGGCAGCAGGCTCCCAAGCGCGCCCGCTGCCCGCACCAACTTCGGCGACAACATCTCAAAGTGGGCGCGGAAATCCCACCGGCTACTCAATACTAAACCCAAATACTTCATCGTGGTGCCGATGGGAATCCGCACCCCCTCCACTGTAATGTGGGCCCCTGCAGGTGGCCGACGCCGAGGCCCGTGAAAACACAGGGCCTCGGTTTTCCCCAGTGCCACCGAGAGGCCCAGTCGCCGAATCCTGCCCACCACCTGTTCGGTTCCGAACGAGGCGAGCAGGATGGCATCCTCGAAACATCCCGACGTCGCTGTCACCAAGGTGTCGTCCGCGTAGCAGACGACAGCGACGCCCCGGGGGTTGGTACCACGGAGAACCCAGTCATAACCGATGTTCCACAGTAGCGGGCCCAGAACTGAGCCCTGTGGAACACCGGCAGACATGGCCCTCCGGTGCCACCCAGCGGCGCCCGGATACACTACATACCTATTGGATAGGTACGAGTGCACCAGACGACGCAAATAAAGTGGCACCATGTGGTACCGCAGTGCCTCATGTATGCAGGCCCAGGGCAAGGTGTTGAAGGCGTTGGCGATGTCGAGCGACACCGCCACCACCACCTTACCCCGGGCAACTGCATCCTCCGCGTGCGCTTTGACCCGCAGAATCGCATGCGCAGTCGATCGGCCATGCCGGAAGCCGAACTGGCAATCCGCCAAGTCCGGCCCGGCCCCCTCCAGGTGCTCGACGAGGCGAGCGTGCACAATCCGCTCGAAGAGCTTGCAGACCTCGTCGAGCAACACAATGGGCCGGTAGGCCGATGGCGATTCTACGGGTCGACCCTCCTTCTTGAGCAGGACCAGCTTACCGGTTTTCCACCGGGATGGAAACTGGCCCTGCTCCAGGCACGCGGAGAAGAGGCCGCGGAGCCTCGCTCCCAGATGCTCGACGGCTAACACCCAAGCGCGTCCGGGGATGCCGTCGAGACCCGGGGCGGCTTTCTTGGCCCGCAGCCGAAGCACCGCCACCCTCATTTCTTCAGGTGAAACCTCCGAAATAACCCTTGCCGAATCCAACGACGACGGCGCCGACGAACGCGACGCCATCGGTGGAGGAGTGACATCCTCCGTGGCCGGGAACAAAGCCGCGACGACCTCCTGCACGAGGTCGCCCCGGAGACTCTGCGTCAGCGGGGGCGCCCATGGGCGGAGCTTTCTCAACGCCACACGGTATGGACGCCCCCACGGGTCGCTGTCGAGAGTGCTCCGGGACTCTGCCTGAGCCGCGGACTTTGCCCTCGCGATGGCCACGTGCAGCGCTCTCTTAGCCTCCCTGTGGAGGCCGTGAAGCAGCCGCTCCTGGTCCTCGTCGCCGGGCAGACGAATCCGGCGACGACGGTGTCTAGACAGCTGGCGGAGGGCGGCCACGCAGGACGCGCGCAGCCGCGTGAGCTCCGCCGACCACCAGAACACCTGGCGCTGCTCCGGGAGGCGTCGGACCCGGGGCATGGCAGCGTCGCAGACTCGCGACATCGCCGCCCCGAACCACGCCGCCTCTTCCTCGACCCGTACCGGCCCGTCCGGTACGGGCACCAGCGCCTGGGCCAGAGCGGCCTCCTTCAGGGCCTCAACACCGAGGCGACTTATAGCCCAGCGTGGGCCGTCCGACCGCGGGATGGTCGGTCCCCCACCCGACCGGGTGGTTGGGGACGAGGCGACGTCGAACCGAATGTATCGGTGATCCGACAACGTCTCCTCGCCCACCAGGACCCTCCAGTCCCGGACACGGCGGGCTAGGGCCGGGGTGGCGAACGTTATGTCCACCACCGAACCGCCGTTATGCCTCACGCACGTGTCCTCGGTCCCGCGATTCACGACGGCCAAGCCGGACGAGATCGCCCATTCCTCCAGGGCCTCGCCACGCACGTCGGTCGCCGACGAACCCCAAGCCAAAGACTTGGCGTTGAAGTCGCCGGCGACGAGGACGGGGCGAGGCTGACTGTCTTGCACCACCAGGGCCCCCAGCCGAGTGAGGAAGTGCTCAAACTCGGCTTGGGATCTGTTGGGGGAGAAATACACTCCCACAATCCAGACCCCCCCCAACAGAACCGCCACACATCCCGAGCCCTTCGCTACTTTTTCAAAGGGCTGGGAGCCGGCGGCGCCCCGGGTGATGACGGCCACCGAGCCGTCCAGGTCCCCCGCCCAGTCGTCCCTGGGGGGAACAAAGTACGGCTCGGCGACCACAGCCACTTGTATCGACCACTGCGCGAGGCTTTGGACCAGCAGGTCCTGGGCCCTGGCGCAGTGGTTAACATTCGCCTGGAGGAATCGTTGCGCCATATTAATGGGCGATCTCCATGGGTGCAGCGCGGGTAGACGGGTCGGGCCGCGTCACAACCGCTGCGCCCCCACCGCGATTACCGCGGCGGGGACGAGCGGAGGCGACGCAAGCCTTTGCGCCCACCTGGTGCCCCGCGGGTTTACCCGCACCTGCACAAATCGTGCAGTGCGGCTCCGCGGAGCACTCCCTGGCCTTGTGGCCCGACTGACCGCAGCGGTAGCAGACCCCGCTACGGTCACATTCGTCCGTGCAGCGCGTCCGCACGTGCCCCCTAAAGAGGCAGCGGAAGCACCGCAACGGCCTCGGCTCCAGGAGCTGGACCCGCGCCGACACCCAACCAATTAGGACGCGTCCCGCCCTAAAAACTTTGTCCGCGGCCTTGGCTGGGCACCGCACCCATGCCGCACCAAGGCCGGAACGGTCGGGGCGGATCTCCCCGACCTTAACATCCACCGATGCACATCCGCCTGCCCCTGCGAGGGCCATCGCGATCATCTCCGGGTCGGCGGACGCATCCAACCCGGATATGCGCAGCTCCGCGGTTTTGCACGGGCGGGAAACGTACACCACCGTCTCCAGCTCCGTGCCGCGGAACACAGCCCTCATTTTTTCGGCGAGGGTATCAGCCCTCGCCTCAGTTTCCGGTCCCGGTACCTCGTAGAGGTACCCGCCCAATCTTCCTAATTCAACCGTAAACAACATGTATATGGCTACTTAATGGACATTTATCAATCTTCACAACCCTCTTGGAACTTGCACGCGACCCACAAAGGTGTGAGGTCCACAGTTTGTAAAAAAAAAGGATTAAAGATATACGATAGACTAACGTCGATAGGGCTTCAACTTTTAACATCAGGTTATTGGATCGTTATTTCCTTTGAGACACAGTAGCGTTGTAATAGATTTATGGCCCAATCATTCTATCAGCTGATACGAAAAACACGCAGGACGGACGGACGCCACTAATCCGGCTAAAACCGGCATACAATTTGTCACATTCGCAGTTCTCACGGGACCAGTTACAAGGTCACACAAGATTAAACCGTGATCCTGCATTTTGTTATTGATATACGAGGCAGACGAGCAGCGAGCTGACGGCCCATCTGATGGTGGTGGTCATCGTCGCGCATGTCAGGAAATGCCAGGAGACGGTAAAGCCGCTATCTACCATGTTAATACTTTTGTAGCGTCAATAATAAAAAATCAATGTAAAAATAAATAAATAAAAATTAAAGTCTCGTTGGAAGGACATGTCATAGCGCTAAGGGAACACCGAGGAGGGAACTTCATTCCAGATTTTGTTAAGTGCTTGGGGAAAAGTAATAGAAACTACTGTTAGCCTGTATTTGATTTCCAATGTTTACTCAACATACTTTCATTCAAAATCGGTAGCTATCTAAGATGATAAGAAAAGCTGAACGTCTATTGAAAAGTCAATTCCATAAAAGTTTGGATTTAAAGAAGATTGAAAACAGCATACGACCATGGTCCTGCAATGGAATCCTAGATTTGCAAAAGAAATATTGTTATTAACAAGTTTATCCGAATTATTATGAACTATTTGAAAAAAGATTAGTAAATTCATAATTAGGGACACAAAACCATAAAAAACAAACGAGACATTGACTACTTCTCATAAATTCATATGGCACTAGACCAGAAGAGTGAATCTACTTATGAAATATCTAAAATATAGTTATATCACTTTAACTCTGAAATAGGCAAAAGATAATTATGTTTACACACATAAAACCACAATTGGATGAGATGAACAAAACAGGAAAAACACTGATCCATCACGCATCCTTGCGGAATGCTTTATACGATGTGTATTATTTGTGAAACCCAATTCCTTCCTATTAGCTGTTTAGCTCTGGTGTGACTATCCTGCTTACACACCCGGCACTGTAACTCTTGTACGCCAGGATCAACAATGATACGCATTTTAAGACACCAAGCAATAAAGCCCAGCGAGTTTCTGAGCACGAAAAATTTACTTTATTTATTACGCAATGAATTTAATCTTTGGGGGAGGCCTATGTTCAGCAGTGGACGTCCTATGGGTGATGATGATGATGATGATGATGATGAAATTAATCAAACAAAAAGATAGGTAGTAGTTGGTAATATAAGTATTCCAATGCTCAGCTTCGATAGTAGTACGTCAAATCGTCAATATACCATGTTAAATATGATAACCTTTGTAATAATTTCGATAATCTTCGTCCGCTCGTTTTTTAACACCGGAAAATTCATTTGATGCGGAAAGGATTTAGCTAAACTTTTACGGGCCGCTTACCTGACGGCAACTTTCTTTAGGGGATCTATCTTATTCACGGTGTGTACACAATTATCTATATCTTGGTCCTATTATGTATCTCAAGCCTTACCTTTAGCAATGTTCGACGCGTACTGCTTCATCGCTATCTTCTCCACTGTGTTCTCCAATCCGAAGAAGTTTTTCACGTCGAGGAGTGCGCTCTGTTCGAAGCAGGTCCACTCCGAGTTTTCTGGGTGCACCTGTGCCAACAAATTTTGTTGTACTCGTATCAACTACATCGTAAATCGACGATGAAACAACAATTTCTCACTCATCTTAAATTGATATAAATCTCCTTTTTGAATTCAGTTAGAACTCAAAGGATTTCCAACGGTCATTAGGTTTAACTCTTTATTTATATTAACAATCACTACACTACAAATAAATATGTTCATATCGCCGATAATTTCCGAAACCCACACAACAATAACATACCCTGTCCAAGCCACGGAGCCCCTCAAAACTAGAAACAAAGCCATCTTACAAGACAGTTATCCATGCCGCAGATGGCATGCTCGTACAGTGCGGCATTGTTCGTGAACAATGAGTGTCGAGTCGATTCCGTCACGTTGAAGACACGTCTATTAACTATGAAGC